>OU015751.1:114374588-114415874 GCA_907169655.1 Acomys percivali
AGTAGAGAAAATTAAAACTTTCAGTGTTGAGTGTGTTCCTCCAACTTCCCTTTTTCCATGACAATATTTTGTTTTAAGATAAAGAAATGCTTTCAGGTTAAAAAGAATAAATTGAAAATGAGAGTGTTACCTAAAAAAAAAAAAAAAAAAAAAAAAGACACACAACAACAACAACAACAAACCAGCTAGTTAATTCCTTAGAGAATTACAGAAGAAAGTGAAGAAAATGCAAACATGGATTAAAAAAAAAAAAAAACTGACTGTTGCTGATGCAGGAACTGATGGAGGAAATGCATGTGCTAGAGAGCAAGTGTGTGCGAAATATACTTGTTTTTATCAACTGTCTGGCAGAAAATCCATCAGCTCCAAGTGCGCAGCTGTTGGCATAGGGAGCCCCCCAAACCCCACATCCCTCCCCGAATTGTCCTTCAGGGACTTCTGAATGCCAAGGTGGTGCTAGTTGCCTACTCTACTGTAATGCCTCAATATGCAACTCTTGAGGGGGCGGAGATGTAACGCCCAAAATTAACCTGTAAGCCCCACCTGCCCAGCAGCTAACTTCGGTTCCATTTTACTGTCCTCTGTCCTCTCTCCTTCTCTACCTTAGACCAGCAGTTAATGCTCTCTCAATCCCAACGTGCTAGGAAAATAAAGAAGCATCTTGGGCTTCATTACAAGGCAAAGCACTGAAGTGTTTGAGTTTCAGAGGTATTAACTAAAGTTCTGCAAAAATAAACATCTGTGGTGAAGATTCTGCAAAGCTTAATGACTGATCATAACACCATGATTGTGGAGATTTTGAATACTATAGATCCAGAGCCAACTCATATTAGGGCTATTTTTAATTCCTTTAATAGGCATCCACTGCCTCCCAATGTTTAGCATGCTAGTCTTTTGAGTATCAGGCAAAACTTTTAAAAGTTGAAAAGAAAAGGAGGAAGTGTTTGCAGATGAAGTGCCACCTGGTGCTCCAACTGTTTTTGTGTTTGGTGATTATGATAATTCATCTTGCAAATTTCAAGAAAATGGGGAAATCTAACTAAAGATAATTGGCTTTATGGTTTTCTCAACTAGGAACATTTGATACTCTGAAATTGCTTCTCCCCATGCTAAACTAGAAGTTCTAGCCTCCAAAAAAGCAAAAAAAAAAAGATGAATGCACACTAAATGAGCACTCTACTTATTCAGACTTCTGAAGCATCTAAGAGAAGAAATGAAAAAATTGCTAATTTACAACAGAACAACAGATTACTATTTTTTAAGTTTTGGAAAAGATCTTGACGGATAAGAAATTTAGAGATTGGGTCAAAACTAAAGATAAATTATGAAGAAACTAACTTTACTCAAATTTCTGCTATCTCTATCAACCTTTGCCTTCTCAAGCAGAAAAAAATCAGTGCATATATTTTGGATTATGGAGTTCCATGATCAACAGAGAATTCTCTAAGGTTCACTGAAGATTATCATATTGACTAACAAAAACAGTTTTTTTTTCCATTATACCATTTAGTTCAATTGTTAAGTGAACAGTTATGAAACTGCCTCTGTGCTGTAATAGCCTTCTTTGATGGAGAATCTCCAGTCTCTCTTTGTGTCTGGCTTTTGTCCCTCAATCTGTTTTGATGGCAGATTCAGAGCAAGGAGGAAAAGAAGACAAGAAGGAAATTAATTCTGCACCTCAAACTTAAAACTCTATAGTTTTGGAATTAATGGAATAAGGTTCATTTATTTAAAAATTTTGATCTTGTAGGATAAAAATACCTTGCAAAAATAGAAATTTTATTTTAATCTATAAAGCTAAATGATTTCTTGAGAGTAGGTTTCTGCTTTTTAGCAATATTTACAACAAGATATCAACTTTGCATTATGTCTGGCCTGCCAACATGCAAATTGGACAATGAAATTCTTCTGATATTTTTGCTATTTTTAGTCAGCAACATGACAATACCATCTCTTCGGGAATTTTTGTATGGATTTTCCAAGACTTGACTACCTCATTATTCTGCATATTGCCCATCAAAAAAAATAGTCCATTTGTGTTTGATCATACTACCTTAAGAAGAAGTCTAATGTTTTGATGTTTGTAAGTTCTGTATACTTATTATGGCACTGGAGAAAAGATTCTAAATTTTGCTTTAAAAATAAAATCTGAGTTAATGAATAAAAAACTTCTTTGTAGGTCTTCTGTGTAGTAATGCTACCCACTGGTAATTGTGTAAAATAATTGTATTATATTATATAAGCCTTCTAAGGTGCAAAGCTTAGAAGTACACTTTACCAAGCTGATGTCCTCAACTGTAAGAGTCAGTGGTATTAGCCTTTTCCAGGTTTCTGTTTGTATATCCTAATGGTATCATGACCGTGCTCTGAAATCCAGTCAATTACTCATACCCTGACACTGCACTCCAAGTTGTGCCTCTGGATAATTAAAAGCTATGAGACAATGGTCTCCTAAGCAATATATCTATAAACAAGGACTTAATTTTAGAACAAATTTTCTTTAAATACTTACCAGTGTTAGTTGTGTTTATATAAAGTTTTATAAATATTGTCGGTTAACATTTACAGAAGTATTTGGTTTTGATGGGTGTATCTTTGAAGAGCTTTGTAACTTGCCATTATCTGTTAAAATTTTGCGAAAGTACAGCCTCTAAACGTCAGGTCACAGAACCTTCAGCAGGAAGCCCTTTCTCCCCCAAACAATAGCCGTGTACTTCTCTCCCCACCTCCATACAGCTGTGTATAGAAAACTGATAACATTGGCTGTAGTGTTGCTGTCTTCATCCCCACTCAAGCAAGCCCAGCTCCCCCAGGCCCTCATGTCAAGACTCAAGCTTCTATATGTCAGACTATCTTGCCAGATAGTCTGGAGCTGAGAGGACACCTTTACTGTGCTTACCTAGTTATCCACCCTCTTGCCTTCTATTTAAACTTAAAGCTCATGCCATGACCCTGATGACTGGACTCAGGTGTTACCAGATCTCTAATCTTCTTTCCAATATGGCCTCATTGAAAGATTGTGGTCTTCACTTGTTTGTTTAATTGGCCTATTGAAGATGAATGGCTGAGCCTAGTAACATTGTAGTCTCTTGCATATGATGCTTGCCTCAAACATTTCCTTTTCTAATAACAGCAACTGGCTAAGAAGGGGAATAAAATAATTTGTTAGTTACTTTTTTGCTGCTGTAATAATCCCCATAACTGAGAAAAGTTAGAGAAGAAAAAGTTTCTTGATTCCAGAGGCTTAACATTCACAATGGCAGGAACAGCATGTCTGTCAGATCAAAAAGCTGAGAGCTCATCTCTTAAACCACAAAAGCAGGAAGGAAAGGAAGCAACTTTTACAAGTTTTACTCTCAAGGCTCTCCCCCAGTGATGTACTCCTTCAGCAAGGATGCACTAATAAAACCTCCCCAAACAGTAATACCATCACCAGGAGATCAAGTGTTCAATACCTAAAATATGGAGAATATTTCTCATTAAAGCTACCACTGTTATCTAGACATAAAATGCAACTTCATCATCCTAAGATAAACACATATGCATGATAGTGATGAATCTTGATTGTTTCTTCTATTAGTAATCTTTCACTCCAATAAACAAGGAAAAAATAACAAACCATAGCAATACATAAATAATAAAAAGAAAGAAAAAGAACAAAACAAAACAAGAAGATTTTTGACTGTTAATCCCAAAGATGTGAGGATAAAGACCACTAACCCAAATCATCACGGGCAGATTAATTAAAGCAAGCATTTAACTAAAACAAGCTTTTTTTATTCATATATACATGCTGCCTCCACCTAAGGTGCGGCACAAGAGGTAAGATTTGGAAGTAGGGAAGGTATGGTTTTCATAGCTCAGAGATGAGGCGTTTCCAAATGAGGGACTCAGCAGACAAAGAGGCAGGGTCACAGAAGCAGAACATAAACATAATAAGTTGATCATAACATCCTTTTGAAACAGAGACAGGACTGCAATATGAACATAAGGTAGTCATAACAACAGACGGTCAAAACAACAAGTGGTCATAATAACCCTGTGAAACAAAAACATAATCATAGTTTCCCATAACAGGCAGCGCTGGACCGTTTCTAGTTAGGATTACAGGGGAGGCATAGCCCCATTCTTGAGAAACAGAGATTTAATAATAAACAAGAATGAATCTAGTTTCTCTTTACTGTAAGATGGCTTTAAAGCCTAAGGTGGAGACAGGCTGGTTCATCACTGACTAGTGTCATAGTTGGATTCCAATTATTCATTAATTGCCAAACCATAATATATGAAGTATAAACAAAATCAAACAGATGTCACGTAACTGGGGATAAAAGTTACCTGGTAGAAAATGCTTCTGTAGGTCATTGGGTAGCAGAAAATAATACATGTGAGCTAGGAAAAAAGTCCGAGAGGGCTTCAGGAAAGAGCTAAAAGGATCATGTCCACAGCAAGAGTCAGGCTCCCCAGTGTAAAGGAATTTTAACCCAGCAACATGGCTGCTCTAGCAAGGGATCACATCCAAAGACCTCTAGGCCTACATGATCTACATGGAATGTGGACATACTCGTATTCTAATTTACAGTATGATCTGCATAGAAGACAGACTTGCCTTTAATACACACCATTAACCCCAGACAATGAAGATAAGATGAGTTTATAGAAGGAAGCATCCATGTTTGAAAGTGCAGTCTAGTTGAGGGGCAGACAAAGTGTTGCATAAGAGAAAGACCTGACAGAATGAATCAGAGAGAGAGATGGGGGGAGGGGGGAGAGAGAGAGAGAGAGAGAGAGAGAGAGAGAGAGAGAGAGAGAGAGAGAGAGAGAGAGAGGACAGTTTTAAAGAAACAGGTTGCAGACATGGGTGAAGACAGAATGAGTCAGAGAATGACAAGGATCCAGAAGATTAGAGAGCATATTGCCAGAATTAGTTAGATGCCAGGCAGAGCAATTCAGTCAGAATCCAAGAGAAGCCAGTTTTAATCAGTCAGCTTGGAGAGGACTTTGGGCTAGAACAGCTGAGTTGAATCAGCCAGCGAGAGTTCAGAAAGTGCTAGAAAGGCTTGGGAATGACCCTCATGTCATCCCTTCATTCGAGGAAATAAAAACAACATTGACACACCCCAGGGGATTGATGCTGTGGTTAGAAGAGGGTCGCAGTAAAACAAAGAATAATCTGGAGAGACAGAGATAAAAGGGCTGGGGACCATGCGTCTGCACCAGTATGGAACTCTCCAGTGAATGGAAATAAGGTGTAGGAGGGGCCCTTGTAAGAAGGTAGTTATCGGGCTGAGGGTGAGGATGGAAGAAAAGAAGCGTAATGCAATTCACCTACCTGTGTCCCTGCCCCACGTTGCCACTGGGCGTCCAGGCTTAACAGTGTTTCTAGGTCTGGAGAGATGACACAAAGCAATGGGTATGGCTAAGAGGGGGAGGAAAGTGAGAGAATCTACAGGCAGGAGGAAAACTGGGTCCACACAAATGTTTGGAAGAGTCCCCAGGAAGTTAAAGTTCAGCGGGAAGAAAAGGACCTTCAAGCCCGCAGCTACAGGGCCGGGAATGAGACTGGAGAGGTTGTAATAAAGGACAGAAGGAAGAGTGAAGATTGCCTGCCTGAGTCCAAGTCCACTGTGGCCACCGGGGGCCCCAAGTGAAAAGTGTTTCTGGGTTTCTGCTAGTCACACGGAGAAATGGAAATGGGCTAAAATGGGAGCCGAGTTGGTCCATAGGAAACAAGGAAATTGGCTCCAGTGCAAGGTTCCATGGAGTCCCTAGAGAATGGAGATAGAGTGGGAGGAGTGGGACCTGTAGGCCAAGTTGTATATAAAGGAAGATAGCAATAAAGGCCTTTTAAAACTATGTACACACACACATACATACACACACAGGTCATATGTGGTCTGAGAATAAATATTAGTACTTAATATTACAAGTCAGAGAATCTGCGTTTGCCTTGGTTGGGGTTACCAAGAAAAGTGAAAATACCTGACAAATAGCCATCATTAAAATCTCTGTGCTTCGAGAATGTACAGTTCTTCCATATATTCTGGTATTACAGAAAGATAAAAATGTTTCTGATATAGCATACCTGCAAAACAGATAAACATGACTGTACCAAAGTAATACATATACTTATTTCTCCTACAAGAGCCATGATGGAAATGCTCTTTAAAGATATATAATTACTTTTATCCATTGATGGTTCTTAGTTATGAGATGAACATCTTAAAAAACATTTTGGGAGGGTCTGCAGTTCCCTCTACTCTTGGAATAATCAGGAGTGCTCAATTGCTTGAGGTGAAACTCATAGCCTTAAAAATAGAGTACACTATTTAGTAAAAACAGAACAGTCAACTTTGAAGTCACTATGATCTTGGAGTTAAGAACACCAGTGCCCACATCAGTGCTGGGTGAAGGTCGCAGCCCACTTGTGCTCCCCAAAAGTGGGAGAAACAGATGAGGTAACCCCGAGACAAGCTGATTAGCTATACTAGGCAAATCAAGGAGATGTAGCTCAGGTGGAAGGCCCTGCTTCAATATGGAATGAGGAAAGTGATCAAAGAAGACATTGCTGTCAATACCTGATCTCCACACACATGCACACATATGCCTCTCCCCATGTACACCTCCACACACACATGAATATGAATATGTATGTATGTATGGATGTATGTATGTATGTATGTATGTATAGGTATGTGTGTGTCTGTCTGTGTGTGAAAAACATACATAAATACACATACAAAAAAAATGAACCAAGCAGAAAATCTGCAAAAAACATTGTATGTCAGAACTACCAGATGTTATACATTTACCAAATCAATATCCTACTTAAAAATTCCAGAACATTCTAAAACAATTGCTAACACGGCACAAGATATTAGTTTGGCTGCATAAAGGACTTCTTGTCTCAAAAGGATCTGTCCTGTTCATATGGCAACCCCGTCTCTGACTCAGATTAAACAAGAAAAGGACACCTGGCAACAGAAATGTTTTTAATTCATTTCCAAAACAATCTTTGGTTGGGACCTAAATATGAGCCCATAATACTCCTAGGTGCCCAGTGGCCTCTTCTGAAATGCATACATAAACATTGGACACTAAACAGAATAATCTACTAATGTAAACAATATTTTGGGGATCCCTCACCAACAGCTTACAGAGCCCTGGAAAGCTGCTTCATGGACTACAAGGGCATTTCCCTTTGCCAAATAGGCAAATGGAACTTGATAAATAGATTTTATCCAAATATTTTCAATACATACTTCCTAACGCTTTTTAGTCTGTGGCAGCTGGCCACTTTCCATGCACTCCAGGGAGGCAGAGAGGTGAGTGCTGGTATTAGGCTTGTCCTCTTTGGACTCATTCCAGGATTCCAGTTCATGGAGTATGACTGCAAATATTCAGGGTAGATCTTCTTGCCTCGTTATCCTAAACGAGAAAAAAATTCAGACATGTCTAGAGGTTTGTCTCCTAGGTTATTCTAAATGCTATAAAGCTGAGAATATTAAACATCACAAATGCCGAAAGGTTTGGCGTTAGTTGCAAAGAAACAGTCTTCAATGCCATTTGTGGTAGATTCATCAAAATTGGCCCAGTGCAAGAGCCAAAGGAGACTTGGAAAGCATAAGCACTGACTGAGAATTTCTGGACACGTTCAGTTAGTTACCAATATAGAAAGACTTTAATAAAGGGATTCACTTTCAAAACCAGGCTTTGGAAGGTACTATTTTACACAAGCTAGATGAATGTAGCTTCCTGGGTACCCACACAGATGTGCAGGGGGTAACTAGGAGACAATAACTCTGTAATAAGATGCTAAGTCATCTGAGTGGTACAAATACAATATTTAACTTTTAATCTTCATTCCAAGGCACTCCTGAGCTAATTCAATTAAACTTTCAAAAAATGAGTTCTGAGTTCTAACAGTCTTGCACATCTTAATGTAGATTTAATATTCCTCTTCTAAATCTGATCATCACAACCTAATTACTACACAGTTTTGTGTTTCTAAGGCATGACACATTTGGATGATTTGTATCATCTTGGTAGGATGTAGTCATAACCAAAACTTTCTTGCAATGGAAGCTATTCCTTGTCTCTGCTTTAAAAATCATACCATAATTATGGCATCTAAATATAGCAGTATATATCCAATTAAGCCTACTGTAAGTAGGATGTGTGAAACATTAGGTTACATGCTATTTTGTCATTTTAATTACGTTCCAGGGCTCATATTGTGTGATATGTTGCCCAGTCTCCAAATTACCCCAAGTGTTCTTGGCTGGAAAAATAAAAATTTTAATTAAGAACTATTATTTGGTGAGCTATTGTCAGGAAAATCAAGTGGTATGCCCACCTAGTAGGGACTTCCCTTTGCCCCCGTCTTCAATCATATCCACAAATTAGAAGCAAGGCCAAGAGACTCTAAAGTGCTGGGTACAGAAAATGCCTGCTTGATGTGTTAAGCAAGGCAGGCAAAATGGCTTTGTACTTAAAGGCTTTTGCTGAGAACTTTGATGACCTGAGTTCTGTCTGAAGTGGGAACTGACTCTGGAGATAAGATCTGACATGCACATATGCACTGTGATGCATGCGTATGCACATAAGAACACACTCACATGCACACGTACACATGACATCCCCTTAATGGATTTTAAAATGTAATAAAAGATGAGCTATGTAGAAGCGGACTGATCTACAGTGACTTGTACCCTCTTATTTTAAGAGAAACTCTTGAACGCACTGCCGGTAATGAAACTAGATGCTTTTACCAGGGCTCCTCACTTGAAGAGAGAGCAGGGAGTAGAGATGGGATGATTGACAGGGAGAAGGAAAAGAAAGGGACCAAAGAGACAAAGGAGGATATGATGTAAGGAAAAATTGGGAGAAGAAATGTCTGGACTGTCAACAGAAAAGTTGCTAAAATGAAGACACATCTTCCTTATTAATTCATCTTAATTAGGATGCCAATCTATTTGATAGTTGAAAGGCTGGGATTGGTGGCTCCCTTGTTCCAAGATGTGCCTGTGTTTAGACAGATAAAGAGATAGGCAGATGAGTCCAGTTTTAAATATGTTGGGGAAGCTTGGTGCTGTGGTGAGACACAGCCCTTGGATTTCTGTGGCATCGGCCCCATGCATAAGCCACAGGGTCTATAACCATCAAGTTCATCAGATAAACGTTTTCTTTGTGAACACTTAAGCTCCCAAACTGATGAAGCAACTACTTTCGGGAACGTTAAATCCTGAGCATAATTGTAAATTGCACAGCACTTCTTGATTTTTCTACCTGAAGTGACATATACCACTTCTTTAGACATATAACCACAGTGGCTACTGTGAAATGTAAGAAATATCCCACTTAATTCTAGGGAGGTAGAGAAAGACCCCCCCAACACAGAAGGCACTGTAAGGGATCACATATAGGTTGGTGAATTTAATATGTAATACTTTTATCCTCCCTGTCAGAGAGTAAAGACCATTCTACATGAAGTCTGTCAAAGTCCATCTTGGCAACTTGGTCTGCCAATAATTTTATTCAGGTACTTATAGGACTATAGGTAGGAGTTACACGTCAAATAGCCTACCACACATTGAATGATGAGTCATAGAAACTTAATACCTAAAGAGTCTTTTCTGGCATGGTGGCTGCTCCCAAGTCAAAGAGTCTCCTCTGGGCAGCTCAGCATCTGAGAATGTGAAAGCATTTCTACCTCCTCTGTTCCTTCCAGCATTTGTTTATTGCTTCTATAACCTCAAGGAGGGACCGCGTGTATCTTACCAATTTCAGGAACTTCTTGAGATTTGTGAAGTGTTACTTTCCTGATTCTTATGAGCTTCCCCTCTCTTTCCTGGAAAGAAATTTTCAACTTAGGACTTCCTGAGCCTTAAGGTGCCTGCTTCCAAGAGCAGAGTGTTTGAACTACGAGGAAATCGATGAACAGCAGGATTTTAGGGTCTTTTGAAGCAGTATGTTCTAAGGCGGGGTAGCAGGGAGAAGGGGGAATATTTTGGGGAAGTGAAATAAGCAGTAATCTGAGCATGGGTAATCAACCATAGCTCTTCATGAGCTAGTCGTTTTAAAAAGTTGATGACACAAGCATTGTCTGTGGACAATGTGTTATTTTTCCCATCAGTGTGACAAAGGTACCTTACAGAAGCAACTCAAGGAATGAGAAGTTATTTGTCTTATACCTCAGGGAGGCTGTCCACTGTGACAAGGAAATAATGACAACTGCAACAGCATGGTGTGTGGTGGTAGAAGCTTGCCATATAGCTGTTCACATCCCATGGGAGTCCAGCAGCAGAGAGTTTCGGGCAGGAACTGTGAGCGTATGTGACTTTCAAGTCTGTCTCCCCAGTAACCTACTTCCGCTACCTAAATCATATGTCCCATGGGTACCACCAGCTGTCGAAATAACCCTCTAGAGATATAGCGTTCAGGCACATGAGCCCACTTGTGGCTTTTTATATGCAATGCAAGCCATAAAAGTAGAGTTTTCAACTCTCTAATGGCAATGCCGTCAACCATTAGAAGGGCTCAAGTGAGAACTCTGTGAACTCAAGCACAGTGAGCTAGACTGAAGAGTCCTCCATGTTCCTGAGAAGCAGCCAGGCAACAGTTACCATCATGAACCCCAAAATCAAAGTTATTACCTACAGCGACGTTAGTGGGAGGCTAAGACCAGTTCCCCAGCCACCTGATTTCTAAAACTGTGAGTCTTTTGTTTTAATAAGGTAATTTTTTTTATGTTCTACATATGGGTATTTTGCCAGCATGTATGTTTTTTGTACCATGTGTGTTGCGTGCAGTGTGTCCATAGAGGCCAGAAAAGGACATCTGGTCCACTGGAACTGGAGTTACAGATAGTTGTTAGCCACCATTTGGATGCTAGAAACTGACCTGGGTCCTCTGCAAGATGAGCAAGTATTCTTAACTACTGTTACGAGCCATCTCTTATACATAACATTGTAAGTAGCACTTACACTTAATGATGCTAAGAGCATATAACTAAAGTCATATACAGGAAGCTAAGTCTACAGGGAGTTATCTGGGTTTTCTTTTACTCTAAATAACTAAAATCTGTATTTCCCATTTTTCTTTGTAGGTACTGGGAGTTTTTGACACAGTTCCTCCTATCAACAGTTAGTGGAAGTTATTAGCGAAACCAGATGCTCTACATGGCAGCCAGGGACTCGTGCCTTTCCTCCCTCTGCCTAGAAAGCTGTGAGTGAGGCTGCATGTTGGAAAAAGAGCCATTTTACAGGTGACAGACAGCCACAGTTAGCCTGAAATAGCCACGAGTCTGTGGTGCTCACACACCAGTCCTTGCTCGCCCATCTTCCCGGGGTTGTTGCATGAGGCAGACAAATCTCAGGCCCAGTAAAAAGGCTATTCAGATAAGGACACCTGCTGCCAAGCCTGGATATTCAAGATCAATGCCCAGGACCATTGTAGTGGAAAGAGCAGAGTCTTGCACTTTGTCTTCTGACTTCTACACAACGCGGTTATGAGTGCATGTATGTGCACATGCTTGCATGTGTGCGCACACACACAAACACATACATACAGAGAGAGAGGGAAAGAGAAAGAGAAGGGACGAGAGGGAGGGAGGGAAGGTGTAATAATCTCTTAACAGAACAATTCCATATGCTTTAGGCATGGTTTCTGTTCTGTGCTGTTGACCCTCTTCCTGGGCAGTCCTGGTCCTGTGGGAGTGGGGGGAGTGGGTGTAATAGATTCTGTAGGATGGAAAGGACTCACTGGAGACTTTAGACCCACAGTTTGAGAGCTGCTCATTTTTCTTACCCCGAGACACCGTTTAGCAAGGTAGCAGCAGAACACTCTTCCTCCTCTGATTAACTAGACTTACATTCTATATAGGCCAGCCTTCTTGTGACTCAGATCTGTACATCAAAAGCAGAGTGAAAGATCTGAGCATGGCAGCATCTTTCATTAGGTTGGTTGTGTTGCTCATATGGGTTTGTCATGGGGTTTTACGTATACTTCCTCTAAGCTCTTTTCCCTCTTGTCACCTCAGATGCCACCAGTGCTCCTCACTTACTCCTGTCTTCACTGATACAACCCCTCCAAAGACTATTGACACATAAGGGAGGTATGGCCACCTATGACACTGGGTGGATTTCTAAAGACATAGGTGGATTCTTAAATCAGGAAGGATCGATGAAGAGGACCACAGGCAGGCAGAGTTCAGCTTCCAGAGCTACCATCAGGGGAAGTACGTGACTGCAATTAAAATCCATCTGCCTTTATGCGTTCAACGTTTCCAAATGTTCCTAAGATTTTTCCTCCAGCTCATGTGTCTCCACGCTAAAGCGCTTGTTTAACATGTATGAAGCCCGGGTCCGACCCCAGTGCTGTGAGAACAGCAGCTGCACATTTTCTTTTCTTCTAATTACAGAAACCTTACCCCATCTCTATCACATTTTGCTTTGTTCTGGGTGGATTTTATGTTTTGTTTTTGTTGCTGAAGATCAAATCAGGGGTCTCACATTCCACTGAGCTGTATGCCTAGCATGTTTTTTTAATGTTTTTTTTTTTTTTTGTCCATTTTTCTTTTCTTGTTGCATATACAAGTCCTCCACAGAGAAAATGATGGAATTAGTTCTAAGTGAAAGGCTTGGAAATGGAAGCAGAAAGATGTGTAGTAATCAAAGCACAGTGCTCCTAAAAGCATGTATGGATGGATGTTGTGAGAATAGAATCCAGCTAGACTCAGGGATAAAGGTAGCTAAAGGGAGGGAGACAGAAAGCCTGAGAAAGGGGAAGGTAGCAGGATAGAGCCTATGTGTTCAAAATCTGTTATAAATATGCATGAAAGTGGCATTGTATGACCACATGCCCTGTCATTTTCTAAGAAACAAACAAAACAAAGAAAAAACAAATGAAAAGAAAAGGCAAACCTGACTTCAGTGTATTCCTGGGGAAAGATAAAGAGGTGCAAGGATGCTGTCTCCCTAGTGAGCAATGGTGTCATTGTTGGCATGCATATTACAGACACCACCAATTAAAATAGATTTTACTAAAAATAATGTGTGTTGCTACTAATAGAAGGTTGAGTTAAATTGTCTCTGATAAGGTGCCTCACATAACGTGAGCTGGCACTTCTCTTTTATCATAACAGACTAATCACAGACTTGAAGGCCCAATTGCACTAGCTCTAGAAAGATCAAAGTTTCCTGAATTAACTTGCTTTTCCTTTTTTTTAAATTTTATTTAATTAATTTATTTAGATTACATCTCAATTGTTATCCCATCCCTTGTATCCTCTCGTTCCTCCTTCCCTTCCGCTTTCACCCTATTTCCCTCTCCTATGTCTGTGACCTAGGGGGACCTCCTTCCTCACTATATGGTAATAGGCTATCTAGTCTCATTTTGGTAGCTTGCTTATTCTTTCTCTGAGTGCCACCAGGCCTCCCCACACTTACCAGCAGATTGAGATAGTTGTGAGGACAGCCTATTAGGACTCTAGGTGAGAGAAGTATGGGAGAATGGGGAAATAGAAGGATCCAGACAGTTCTGGACACCTACAAGAAGAATATCATGATGGGCAGGTCTGGGCCCAGAGGTTCTGCCCAAACTACTATACCAACCAAGGACAATACTTGCAGTAAACACCGAACCCCTTCTCAGATCTAGCCAATGGACAGGACATTCTCTACAGTTGAGTGGAGAATGGGGACTGACTCAGACACGAATGCTGGTGCCCCATATTTAACTTGCTTTTCTATAATGAAGAGAGACCTTGATTTCAAGAACACTATGCTTTGTTTTATTTTATTTTTTAGTATATGCATTCTTTGAGGAAGCAAGTATGTAATGCTCAGAGTGTTGTCTAAAGCTGCAGGTGGCAAGAGTTCATTGTGCCAACAATGGGAGTTTAAGATAACTTTCAGCTCAGGGAACAGGAAGAGGATTTAGTGGGTAGAGGGTTTGCTGCATAAGCTGAAGACCTAAGTTCTAACCCTAGAATCCAAGTAAAAGCTCCAGGCTCAGTGAAAGACCCTGTCACAAAAAAAAAAAAAAATAAGCCCTAGGACGGTAAAGAAAAACCCCATTGTCAACATCCAGCCTCCCCATATGCACACAGTCTGTACAGTGATCAGCTTGAGCCCAAAGAGACAATATGTGAAATTCATCTGTTGAATTAGTCATGTGGGGTGGAGAAAAAGCACATCACATACATTTAATCAAATGGCTCTAGCTTAGTGACAGTCCCAGCCTACCACAAGAACAGGCAAACTGTCTTTGTAGAAGGCTGTTTTCATCCTAGACCTCAAGAGACTTCACAGCAATGATTTCAAGGATTGTCTGCTACTCATCATAAATTGCAAGGTACTCAAGGAAGGACGCTGATGCCACAGCAGTAGAGACCCTGAAAGCATGATTCTAAAGAGAAAAGGCGCTCACAGAGAGGA
This sequence comes from Acomys percivali, assembly GCA_907169655.1. Lineage (NCBI taxonomy): Eukaryota > Metazoa > Chordata > Mammalia > Rodentia > Muridae > Acomys > Acomys percivali. The sequence goes on from OU015751.1 coordinate 114,389,024, forward strand.
TGGTGACATATGAGTCTGTCTTCCTCCTCCTCATGGACAAACCTATGTGAAGCTGACTGAAGCTCTGAGCAGTCTCCCAGGACTGGGACCAAGGAAAATAGAATGCCAGAAACTATGCTATGCTCCCTAGAGAGCAGGGAGGGCTGAGCTGTAGGGAAAACAGGGAATTCTAAAGCACTGTATAAACAGATCAACTCCATCGTTTATCAGCCTACCTGCACAGTCTTCTACTAGTTGGCAAAAGGGAAAGTGAATTTTCCCTGGAGGGCAATGACGCCATGTAGAGTCTCAATTAAGTCTGTCACTTTTCCCGCACAATGGTAAGCATCAAATGAAAAACCATAAGGAGGGCAATAATGACTAAAAATAAATTATATGAGTTAATTTACAGGAAAAAAAATAGTAGGAAAAGGAGAACAAACAACAACATGTAACTCTATTTCAGGCCTCTCAGGCAGAAAGCTAACTACAGGATAGCAGATGTGTGAGTCAACTTAAATATCAACACCACCTCTGCAGTAGGCCTTCCAGCCAGAAAACTCTCCCTGCTCTGTCCTGAAGCAGGTGTCATTTTGTGGACCCCTACAAATTTGATAAGAGAACACACTTTCTAAATCAGAATTAGTAGGACTGGTCCCTCCAAACTGCATGTTTTTGTGGTGGGTAACCCTGTTGCAGACTGGTACTTACCACTGTTGAGACTGAGGAGGCACTGGTGTTAGGAAAGTCTTTACTGTAGGTTAGCAGTTGCTGGTGAGAGCACTATTGTACTACCATGCTGGCGCAGGTTGGAGAAGGGGTTTCCCTTCTGGGCCATTATGGCAGCTAGGCATCACAGCCTCAAAGTTTTCTCCACAAATTCCTACTTGGCAATTTGTCATGACCTTGGTATTTCTCAGAAACTCAACAGTTACAACGTTCTGGCTCACCCAGAGATATATAGTCTGAGCTCATCAGTAGCCTCCCAATGACTGACTGTTCCAGTTTCTCCCTTTATTGTTACAATAAGATTGAGGGAGATTTATTGACTGGGCCAAGACAGAATGACTTAAAATTAGAAAACTAGGCATAGATAAGGATGTCCTTGTTCTGATAAAAGTTTAATAAAATGTATAAATCTCTTTTTAACAAATTTATAAGTTTAAGCTCATTCATTTTAAGGTCAGAAAGAAGATAACAATGTGCATCATTATTGATACCATTTTCTAAAAACTGGCCAAGAAATTAAATGATTCAGAGAGATTACAGGTGAAGAGAAAAACTAATCATGCCTCCAAGTGATATAAACATTTATATTAAAAAAGGCAGCCTGAAAATTATATGAATGGATAAAAATGAGAGACTTCATTTATAAATGGGAAATATTGCTTTAAAACATCAGTAACTGACTGGAAATTGTAACTTAATATAATACATTATTCAAACAGAAACAACTTACTCCCCATAAATTAAGGCATAACCAAAAATAGTGTGTAACTAGTATAATACCCCTGGGATAATTTCTGGTTCTGCTGACTGGGATGTCACCATCCTAGCTCAGCTCCTCTCATGAAAGAGGTCAAGAGCCTAGAAGACAAAAGTAGGGTGCAAAATACCTATTTAATTTTTTCCAGCATTATATGGGTCGTGCCTACTCCTAGCCTATTTTCTGAACATTAGAAGGATGGTGCTGTGCACTCTAGCCACAAGCAAGCACAGCAGGTTCTCCTGCTGGACAGATATGAGATGGGAGCCTTCTTGCCAGGGACAGTGTGCATTTGCTAAATTTTGTCTTTTATTTTAATTTGGATTTTCTATTTTTATTTTTAGAACTGAAACAGAGTTACACCTCCTCCCCTTCTTCACTTCAATTTTCTTGAATTGTCACATAGACCTTAGGAAAATATGTACTACACTCCCTTGATTCAGATAACTTGCCTAAGGTTGTGGAAATAAGGCTGCAGTGGTAAAGGCCACTCTGGCACCACAGAAAGAGTACTTGACCATGCATCAATGCTCATAGAGAAGTGGATCATGGGGTCAATTCATGTCCTGAGACATAAACTCCAGTGTGAGTTGAAAAGTTTATACCTTAAAGAAGCCCAGGGAAACTTCTGAAGTTTATTAATTATCTTTCCCAAAGGCTACCTTTCCAACATGATTTTCCCATTTATTCCATAATTATAAGGAGAAAAATGACAATTAATGAAATCCTCCCATGTGGAAAGCATAAGGGAATAAATTAGATAGTGTTCTGAGTCAAAATTCTCTTTTGTTTTCTATTACATCCTGAGAGCGTTTTCTGTCCTGTCTACAGTAGAGTTGACTGCGATGTCTAAGTAACCATTAAGCTATGATGTCAAAAGACATCAATGAACACTTGAGTTCAAGGCCACCCTAGTCCACAAAGCGAGTCCAGGACAGCCAGAGTAACACAGAGAAACCCTGTCTCGGAAAACCAAACAACAACAACAACAACACTTGGGCTCAAAATGCTCAAGACTACCTTTAGAGTACACTTTTCTTTCAGGGACTTGCCAATATTGCACCATGCTGGCACCCCAACCTTGGTTTTTTTTCCAGCTCCCAGAACTACAACAGAAGAAATGCCTGTTCTTCCGTCATGACGTTGACTTCATTATGACTGCTGGATCTAAGAAACTAAGATAAATGACGAGCCAAGAACATGAGGTTTCTACAGACATACTAAGGATGTTTGTTTTTGTGTAGAGGCAATGATAAACAACAGGCAGTCATTCTCACTAGTCTTAAGGGCTATAGTCTAATAAGATTTCAAGTGTCTGCGTACAAAAGCTGAAGCAGCTCTTAGGACGCCTAGAAGAGCATCCTTAGGTATGTTAGTTGTTGGTCAAAAGTCTTTGCAGAGTCAAGTCTTTCTCTATTCCTTTCTCTGTAAGCTCATCAATTTATATGTTTGTTTATTCATCATTCATTCATTCATTCATTCATTTCTTCATTCACTTGCTTCTTAATTGACCAAGAAGCATTCATTACTGCTCACTGGAGCTAGCTTAGTAGTGCCAATGACTAAGCCAGTCAAGTTAAACTGAAGAGGACATAGCAGTCTAGCTCATCTGCCCAGGCTCTCATAGGACCACTTCTTTTTTAGTTAAATATTGATGATTTTATTTTATTTTATTTTTCATTTGTCCATCTTACATCCTGATCACTTCCTGTTGGCAAGGCTGCCTCCCCAGGCCACAGGGGAAAAGGGTGCACTCAGTCTTGATGCAACTTGATGAGCTCCGGTAGGGTGTTGGAGGGGTCCCCTTTTCTGAGGAGTAAGGGAGGGAAGATAAGGCAAAAAGGAAGGACTACTTTCATATTGTCCTTTGTAAACAAATCAGCAACAATGCCCTGATTCTTTGCTAAGGTCAAGTGCAGTGTCTGTTATTAATCAGCTTAACACATTGATTAGCAGGAAGATGGTATTTCTCTGTTAGTCCTGTGGAAATGGTTGCGATTTATTTAAATATGAATGGCTTCAAAAACCTTGGGTATAGCTTAATCCCCCTAATTCTTAAACACTAAGAAATGGAATGGATTCTATTTAACCTTTCTAGACTTCAGAAGGATAGAAGGTCACAGACATGTGTGAACAGTCTTCACTGTTCACTTTCATTTCTTCCACAGAAAATTCCCAATGTCCTTGACTCCTCCATTGATTTCATCTTTCATGGGAAAGCTACAAGTTTCTACCAGCCTCTCAAAACTTTTGTGGCTTAGTATAAATAAAATGTCTGGCATGCCTCCTAAAATGTAGAGTGAGCATATTCTTGTAGATCATAAGTAGTTGTTCTTAGTAACTTTTTTGTCTTACTTTTAGTTTCATATGTAAATCTATGGGTTTGACTATTTTGGATATTCCATATAAAGTGGAATTCACACATTTAATTTATTGATCTATGACTGTCAGATTTAATCCATTCAAGACATTCACAGAATTGGCCCCATTACCCTCACTTGTCACTCTACTTTCCCCGGATTTCTTTTGATACCCTAAAATAGTCTCTGTTGTGCTTCCACATAAAACATATTTTTAAAGAAAAAAGTCTAGATTCTATATACAAGAGAAAATGCAATATTTGTCATTCTTTAATTTGTTCTCTTGTTGTGACCCACATACTGATCAAACTGTCCTAAACATATAAGCATCAGGGGTTATGTGAAAGGCAGGATGAATATTAGTAATAAAAGGCTTTGTTCAAATCAAACTATTCTTTTTACAATATACCTTTTTATTTTAGTTTTATAAAAATGTTTATAAACACACACACCTCAAAATTAACCAGACCCCAAATCTATACAGCTCAAAGAACTTCTATATAATTAGAATAGGCAAACAGATGTTTGGAATAGAAGTACTGGAGTTCTGAGCTATAAAGTTAATTGTTGTTCTAGGCCTAACTTTGTTCCAGATTTTTGAGCTCTTGACTTCAGTCCTCTTGGATAAAAACTAAGAATGGTAGCTGCTGGATCACAGGTTGTTCTACTTTGACTTCCTGGGGCAATCTCCATACTGTTTTTATAGCAATTGCCCCAGCTTACTTTCCTGCAAGTCTTATATCAAGACTCCAACTTGTCTTCATCTTCACCAACACTTTTTTTCCATTTTGAAAAATAAACATCATACCAAGTGTGAGGTGCTATCTAATTGTAGTTTTTATTCATATCTCCCCGACAATTACTGAAACAGATTTTTGCATGTACTTCTAAGATTCCAGCTTCTTCAAAGTTAGGTCTTTGGTCTTTGAGATGGTCATAGAAACAGGGTTCGTGTACAGACAGCTGAACCCTTTGCAAAGCCTTCTGGAACGAATCTGTCAGTCTTATGGGCATAGTTTGAAAATTATCCAAACACAAGTCAATGTCAACACTACTGGGTTGAGAAGTCTTAGGAAACACCTTGGCATTGCATGGTGTGTGAGGTTATTACAAAGGACTGATAAGTGAGACAGTAACTGACAAGGTAAGATCACCCTGCGTAGTGGCAGTGCAACCCAGGATGGGGCACGCGGAGCACTTTTCTGCCCCACTGTGCTGTTACGGTTGCCATCAGCCATGGACTGTCCAGCTTCTTGAGCCTTCCAACATGGCTTACTCCAGTGGTTCCTCAGGAATCATCTGGGCCTTTAACCTCTGACGAGGGCAACACCATTAACCCCCCCCCCCAAGGCTTCCAGAGTAGCAGACTGAGTAGCTATCAAATCAAACACTGGGCAAGCTCTATCAAAATCTTCTATCCCAAGATGCCACTTGCCATTATACAAATCAAATCGCCTGTCAAGAAAATGGCATAGATTAAGCCAAAACAAAAAATGTAATAAGACATCTCAGAGCCAGTTATGTATGGCAGCATCCTCCTTTAATGCCCGTGCTTGAGAGGCCAAACTAAAAGGATTACTCTGAAGTGCAGGCCAGTCTGGCATACATAGTAACACAGGGAGTTCAAAGCCAGTGTTTCCAAATACCAAGCAAAGGACTGCTGCTTCTTTCCTATCTAGTAGAGTCGGTTACTTTTCTTGAGAACGCCCAGAAGGACAAGGACAAGGTATGTGTTAATATATATGTAGTTACTCAGTAGAGCTGAACTCAAAGGGGTGTACGTTAGAGTGACTAAACCAAGGCATCATGTCCCTGGGGCAAGTCTGGCAATAATTGGTCATTAATTCAACAGACGTTTCTGGTTTTTCTGAAGAAAATTATTTTAAATTGTGCCTTCTGGGAACTTGGTGTGTGGGAGGAAACAACAGCTTGTGAATAGCCCAGAATTTGTTGCAAAGAACCACGGTCATTTAAATGTCAGCCCTAGGTGATAGCCAAGGGCAGTGCATGAGAAATTAAACCGACAAAGCATCTGCTGAGGGTGGAGTTTACATGGCTATACATGCAAGATTTGTTGATTAAGAAGTCTCTGGAATGGATGGATTTTTTTCTTTCTTTTTCATCCTTCCTTCTTTTCTTCCTTTTAAAATCTTTTGGAACATTCAGTGTGTGTGTGTGTGTGTGTGTGTGTGTGTGTGTGTGTGTGTGTGTGTGTGTGTGTGTGTTCAGGTGTGTTCAGGTGTGTTCAGGTGTGTTCAGGTGTGTTCAGGTGTGCAATTCATAGAGACCAGAGGACTAGTTTCAGGAGTCAGTTGTCTTGGTTCTAACAGCTGGATCTCAGGGATTGAACCCAGGTTAGTCAGCACGACAAGAAAAAAACAAGGAAAGGAACACACACTCCCCTGCCTCCTCCCTCCCTCCCCCCCCTCCCTTCTTCTTCCTCTCCTCTCTTCTCCTTCACCGGTAGCCTTGCAGAGAGTGCCATGAGCCAGTGACTCTACCTCCTTACCATGAAAGCCAGTTAGGAAAAACTGAACTTCTTTGGCTGCCACATGAGAGGTTTTCACAAAAGCACTTATTTTGAATATAAAGAACTTGCCCTTGGTTGCTTTGGGCCTCCTGGCAGTTAGGAAATCTGTTCCAGAAGATCCAACAACCAATGGAGAGAATCTCCTGGAGCAGAAAGAGCCACCACTCATCCCAACGCCGCCCTCATCGTCAAGGTGCCGTAAGCAGTAAGGCGATGTGGACACTTGCTTTCAAACAGCACGAATGAGGTTTATTAGTAAGGCTATTAAAGGCCATCGGAGGCTCCCAATTTGGAGAAAAATATTTTACCTTGGCACCAAGAGCCCAAGGCTGTGACTTGTGATCAGTCTGACAAAGGACATCAAAAATCCTGCCCAGAATATATCTCACCTCTTTTCTTGGAATGTTGCACTTAATAGGAACCATGGTACCTCCCATTCAAATCTGAAGCAGTAGCCTGCCAAGAAAACCTCATAAATGTATGAGTAATATGTGAGAACAGAGAGCTTCCTTGCAGTGCTTGGCACTCAGTATGCCTTGTGAATAGGAAATTGGGCAATCAGTGTTCATAAAATGACTGTGTAAGGACAAAACTAACCACTCGGGAAATATGGACTGAGGTTCCTTGGCCAAGACTCACTAGTAAGGCTAATCCAATATCCATGTGGTTTCTAGAACCCCTACATGGATCTAAAGCAACCCCAGTGTTGTCAAGTGTTCACTTACAGCTGTTCCTAACAATGAATTTTAAATGGCTTGCAATCCCTGAGCTGCTCAGCTCTGGAAAACCACCCAGCTTCATAACCATGCACTTTACTGCAAAATAATGTCATAAAGGGTAGTGGTGAGAGTGATGTAGACAGCACAGTCTCTGACTACTGCTGCTAGAGGAATTAGTGGTGGTTCCTGTCCCCTGCAACAAGTGTCTCTGTTACAAGAGGACACATCACAGCAGCATACCCCTAAACCACAACCAACTCTGTGGATGACTTGGGTTTTAGCTACACCTTGGTCTTCAATGTGCATTAAAATGGGAAATTTCCAATAAAACAAAAGGGATGGATCACTTTGGGAATTTGAGACTATACATTTGTAGGCCTGTACTTTAATGTTCTTTTGCTTTAGTGGACAGGTACATGGAGGGATGAAAAAAATATCACTGGTTTGTAATGAACCATTAAAGTAAAATTATGTTGGCAAGGAAACATAGATTTTTCTATAAAATTACATAGCTTCAAGCTTTAGCACTGTTATCATTTATCTAAAACTTAAAATAAATCCTTTTCTGATTTTATTTCTTGTTTTATACTGGGCTGATGAATAAAATTCATGGACACTGATGGCTTTCTGGGTTTTATTTAATTTATGGGGTAAATGATTCATCACAAAAACAAATATTCAGATGACAGACATATCCTATTACACATAAATTTGAAATGCTATTTTTTGCCAAGAAGTATATACAATTCTTTTGAAAATACTACAGTCTCAAAACACTTAACTATGAGGCAAATTACTTTGAATTAATCAGGTACCTTATACAAGTCAAAGTATTTTTTTTTAATGAGCAGACATATCTACATGAGCTGCAGTAGGGAAACAAGGCGTAGGAGTATATGAGCAGCACATCTGGGTGGCTAATATAGTAGGCTTCCAGTTCACATGTCAACTGTATAACCAGAAAGGTTAGCATAGCCAAGACTCAGTTTCTTCGTCCTTAAAATCAGTCAACAGATTTTTTTCTTACAAGGTTTGAGATGATTAAGAGCATTTAAAAAAGAATGTTACTCAGGATTTCACACATGGTAATTTTTAAGTCATTGGTCCTTTTGGTGGATTGGAAGCCACCAAGAGCAGGAAAGCAAAAGCCAATCAGATGGCCAAAGTGACAGCTCAGTCAAGAGCTGAGTTGGGGTGGGTAAGAGCGGGAAATAAGGATCTATGAATATGTTTGAGAGATAGATTTGAGTTAAAACTACAGGACTCAAAGTTTAATTGGACATAGGTTTTGTTACTAGGGGTCTGTGGTACTATACAACTGCCTCTGGCCTCTTTATTTTTCTTCATTTTAGATGTTTATTTCATACTTGAAAAAAATTCTAAAACCAGAGTATAACTACATTTCTCACCTTTACTTTTAGTGGAAGACCTTGTTGCTGAGTCACCAAAGAAATAGAAGTAATCAGAAGAAAAGTCTAAACTCCTCAAACGACACCTGCCTACTCAACCCCATCATCTGCACCCACACTCAGCATCATCCTGCTGTTACCATGGTTACTGCACAGCTCATCTCCAGCTAGCCTTCCACATGTGCACTTTTATCTCCTCCTTGTTAGTTATCACCCTTATTCTCCGCAACATGCAAAGATGGCGTCCTTTGTCTATCTAAACAAAACAAAACAAAAACAGAAATCTCGTGGCCACAGTTTTCCCTCATAGCTGACATTCCACTCTGCGCTTCTCTTGGTTTCAAATGAAACTCTCCAGTTGTGTTACTCTGTTCACTTAGTACACCTTACTCCAATCAGACATGGACCAAACTATAAAATACCATAAGCAGCAGGCTTACTTATGCATAGGTGTGGATGGCGGGCTTTAAAGAAAACGGAAACCCGTAGTCGAAATAGGTCACACCAACTGCTGTTACAAAAAAAGCCACCTAAACGTTTCCTGCAAACTGGCTCTGAATGACTTGTTACATCATATAGTTGTTAGCTGTTTATTGGGGAGATGACCATTGACATGCAAATTATAATCACTATTGTTTCCCTTATGGCAGGCTTGTGCAAGGCCTCTCTATGACTCATGACCCACCAGCCCAGAAACGCAAGCACTAACAACTACGCTGAGTCAGGAATATTCATGCATGCCTCTGTGTCATTTTAGAATCAGCACAAGTGTAAAAAAAGCAATAAATATAACATCAATCACTTAAAATGAGAATTTAGGTCCTATGTATGGAGGAGTGGAGACAGCTTATTTCCTGCAACTATTTGTCTTAGTCAGAACGTGTCTCTCAAACAGATGTAGGCAGACCACAGTCCAGCACAGGAAGTGAAGTGAAAAGAGATTGGCTACAACCAAGCAAGTTTTGAGATCACAGCTATACATGTCATGTAAATAAATGTGCTCAAGGAACACAATTTATCTGGGAAAATAATGATTTTAGTAAAACAAATAAACTGTAAAACAGCCTAACATTTTTGTGATTATAGAGCCCTTCAATAGATACACTTTAGTTGTACTATAGAGTCAAGTTCTTGTTTATAAATCAAACATAAATCAAAAGTGGTGACTTGGTTAAAGGAATTTGGAGTACATTGCTCTTGAAGAAAGTGAATATATTTGTAATATGTCAAAACTGCCTTCAGCTGGGTTAGGAGCAGCATTGTTATTTGACTTTGAATAATAACAAAGACCCCAGTGTCAAAAATTGAAATACTTATGTATCATTAAAAACCTTTAATACAGTGAGCCAGGTTTTGGAAGAAACAGCAAGTATGTGCTAGAAAAATGTTCTATTAAAACGATAACATTTCTCCCTCTGAACTTTGTACAGTGCCCTACTGACATCTTTGGGCTTTCAAACAAGTAGTTAACATATTCATTTAGGTTGACAAAGCATCGGTTCTCTTCTTCTGTGTTCAGATCGAATGGGAATATGGAACATAAGAGCAGTAATGAAAATCACTCCCAAATAGCAAATTTACATTGTCTCCTCATGAAACAGCCCAATAACACTCACATGCTGCCATCTGGATGTTTGTGGTGTCTCCATGCACACCATGTAAATACTGAGATTCTACCCCCAAGATGATGGTTTAAGAAAGTGGAGTTCTCTGAACTATATGACTGGCTCTTGAAAGCAGAGGCTTCAAGCCACTGTGAGAGTAAGAATCTTATGAAAGGGCCTGAGGAGCTTGTGTGCCCTTTGAGGATGGAGGGAAAAGACATTGCATATGCAGAGTAGCTTTAGCCATTGGACACTAAAGTTGCAGGGGCTTTTGGCATGGTCTCCCAGCCTACAGAACTGGGATATGTTGATCCTCACAGTGTGTAAGCCACCAGACCATGACATTTTGTGACAGTGGCCCATTAAGTCTAAGAGAAAGTGCATACTCTGATCACTATGCACACACTGTTCAGCTACCACTTGCTTAGGTATGCATCATCCCATGTGGAAGAAATGAACACCCTGGGACTGTCACTTGAAACAGAGCTAATCCAAGCTGTGATAAGCAGTGAGCAAAAACAGTCACGTCCAATTTTGAAGACATTGTCATAAGGAAAATGCAAAATATCTCGCTAGTGATTTCTGGAGTCCTAACCAGACTGCTGCAAGCAGGAAAGAACATCCCTCCCACTATAGAACAAAAAGGTGTTGGGATAAGTTCGAGTTGATGAATCCTCTTACAATGAGAGAACCGAGGTTGCAGAGCCAAACTAATGAGAAGGAAAGGCCTGCATGGAGAGAAAGGATTGAGCTCTCTCTCCCTCAGGAGTTGTTCCAACAAAAAGCAGCCAGTTGAATTAGTTGAGAATATGATGAAGGTTCTGGGTTGGCTGGCAGGGCAGTGTAGAACTTATGAAAGCTTCAGAAGTCTTATAGTCCCCAGATTCTCAAAGGACCACAGAACCGGAAGAAAACTCTTATTTAAGCAGAGACCAAGAAACCGGAGAGCCGCAGCCATGCAGTAAGTCCACAGAGGAAGTGACATTTGAACCCTCTGTCTTCTAGGTTTCAGTAAGAAAAGTAGCTTATGTCAGGGAGGGACACCAACCTTCTCATCCTTAGAAGGCCTGGCGAGGGAAGAGAACTGATGCCTGAAGAAAAAAAAGAGTAGTACATAGTGAGACCATAGTGTCAGGAAAGGGGCCAAAGAACTGGAGGGCCTGACCTGACAGCCAGAAATGTGGTACCTGCCTAGGCTAAAACACACCATCGTATTTCTCAACTAACATGATGCTGGGCAAACAGGTATGATGCTCGGGCCTTTGTTCACAGCAATGAAGAAAGCAAACCAAGTCAGTGATCATCGGTGTGTCTGTGGTGATGGCAGTGAGGCTGTTAATACCCTCTGGTTGAAGAAAGGGGGTTATTGCAGGACTCACACCTGGGATTGTTCCCACCAAGCCCTGAGTTGCACATCTGAAGTTCTGGAGCACGCAGAATGTAGACTGTTAAGGGAAGGCTGGATTTTGGGATAACTGCTTTTATGACATCATCACTCATTTATGGGGGAGCCAAATGGGGACTTTCAGTGATTTAGACACCTGTAAACCCAATAATTGGATCACCAAGAGAAGGCCAATGGGATCATTACTTTGGTCTGTCCTTAATGAGCTATGTAAGATAAACAGACGTGTTCTCATATTCCCCTGGGAAAAAAAAAAAACAACACAGCACATAAGCAAACAAGTTAGGTTATGATAGTATACACAGTGATATTCTCTGCAGCATAACTTAGGAGGAAATACCAAGGTGGGGGGGGCGGTCACACAAACATGGGTGTGTTAGGTAAGTAGTCAACCCTGTTTCTAAATGCGAGATATCAGTGTAAGAACTTAAAGGGGGAATTGAGCTTAATAATAAAGGCGGGCTTCAAATTTTGTTCAAACTCTACCCATAGCCAGAAAGGTATACCATTTCTAGAACAAATTGTATATATCACCCAGGAAACAAAACAACTACCAAAATCAATCAGATATGGCACACTTGGTGGATTTACAAATAACCATTATTCAAGTAGTCCAGATTCTAGTGGATACTTTGATCAACATAAAAGATCAATAAGGTAATTTCACTAGAAAACCAAAAGTAAACAGTAAGATGTGACCAAGTGAAAACTAGAAAAAAACTTTTAAAGGGGGGGCAGAGCATGGGCTAAAGAGATTCTTACGCCAGTGGTTAAGAGCACTTGTTGATCCTGAAGAGGACCCTGGTTCAGTTCCCAGCACCACAGGATGACTCATATGATCATCTATAATTTCATTTCCTGTGGATGGGATCCAATGCCCTCTTCTGGCCTGCACAGGTACTGCGCATACACAGTGTACTTGCATACAGGTAGCACGCATATAAATCCTTCTAAAAACTTTATTTTTAAAGCAACAACAAAGATAGCATTCCCAATGAGTACTCACACATGTCCGTGAACAAATTCTACACATTTAAAGAAGAAACTGGTAAACTTGAAGATAGGCCATTATACATTAATCTACCTGAAAGATATTAACCTAATCTGAAATTAACCCATATGCACTGGGGTACAGTCTAGTAGTATACACATATAGTTAGATTACAAAGGGAAAGAGAGCTCTTTAGCAGGAAAAGCCATTTTAAAATAAGGCAAAAGTAAGAGCTAACATTTTCTTTCATTATTATATTATTATTACTATTATTACTATTGTTGTTGTTATTGTTATTATTATTATTATTATTATTATTATTATTATTATTATTATTATTATTTTAGGTTAAGGGCACACGTATAAGAGCAACTCTCCACATGCAGAAAACACCAAGCAGAGAATCATAAAAGAATAGAACAGGACAAAATAGATTCATCTCCTCAAGCCTACCATGGTCAAACTGGTGAAAGTAAAGCTTGAAGGGAAAAGCTCAGTGGCACACAGACCTTGACACCACATCACACCCAGAACAGCAAAGACAAAGGCTGCACAGGGCTAAGACAAGCCCTCTGACACATACCCGCCATATAACACCACAGAGCTTGTGGCACGCCCGCATTTATTGCAGTGCTCCTCCCAATTCACAGTGCCAGATGCCTAGATTTCAGTTGATGGATGGATGGCTGTAAGTCATGGTACATATACACAATAGAATTTTATGCAGTAGCAAAAAAAAAATCATAATATTTGTAGGAAAATACCTGGAGCTAGAAATCATGTTTAAGAGCAAGAATCCAAACTCAAAAAGGAAAGGTGTGTATCTTTTTCTCTTATGTTCAATCTAGGTTCTAGAATTAAAATCGTGTGTGCGTTTGTGTTGGTCAGAAACATAGAAAGGGGATTATGAGAAAGAAAAGAAAGTGCTTAAAGGAGTGAGGAAGATGTGCTGTATACACATGATGTAAGAGCAGATGAGAGAAATGATTTGGAGGGTACCAGGAAGAGGGAGGCTTTGGGGGAGGGGACAAATGAAAATGAAGTCTATTGACACATATGCATTAAATGCCATAATGAGAGGGCTCAGACGTACCTCAGTTGGTAGTGGGCCTGCCTACAATAAATGAATCCCCAGGTCTGTGCTCCAGCGCTGTATAAACCCATTACGAAGTCACATGCCTATAATCTTTAAACTGGAAAGGTGTAGTGAAAAGGATCATTCTAAAAGTGAGTCTAAGGCCAGTTGAACTTGCCTGGATCTCTGTTTCGAAACATAATAAAGTTAATAAAAAACAAAGTGCCATGATTAACCCCATTGTGAACTTTGCACTCTGACCCTTTAACAATCATTTAAAATATATTAAAATAAAAAATAAATTTAAAAAGCCAAACAACAAAAATGGATAAGAAACAATTACACTCCTACGGTTTGTGATTTGTTATATATTCTATAAATAATTTTAAAAGAGGAGAAAAAAAAAAAAAGCAAGAGTTTATGACAGAAGAAAGTATTTAATGTTCCGAAGAACAAAGCAAAGGCATCATAGGAAATACAGCTGCCATAAAAACATCCTCAAAAACAAAACAGATGTAAAAAAAGAGAACTCACTGCCAGCAAGCATACAGGACATTAACTAGCCATGTTTCTGTCTTTCTGTCTACCCACCTATATGCACATAACATTTCTGCAATGCTGGAGATTCGCCCAAGGGGTACATATGCTAAGTATGAACTCCATCCAAAACCTAAATTCTCAGGCATAAAGACACTTTCAGTATAGTTCTCTGACCATACTTACAAGACAGAACTTAAGCGCACACACACACACACACACACACACACACACACACACACACTACAAGAATATGATAGAGTGAAAGTTAAAAAAAAATCCTTTGTCTAAGCAAACCTGACACACGGCAGGCAGTATAAAAAAAGTGTCAGTGCAATGCAGCTTGCATTGGCAAACACATGTTAGGTGAGGGGCATCCACACAATACATAAAAGGCAAAAACTTGCTGCATGATGTTTATGCTATGTGGTATTTTAAGTGATTTCCTGGTTGATCGGGAGGAAAGTCGGCTGTGAATTTCAGACCATAAACAATGAAACAGTAAAGGAAATAAAATGGAATCATAATTCTCAATCCAAAACAAGGCCAAAGAAAATTGTAACAAGGAACGAGAACAAATGGGGGAGCTGGTGAGGTGGCTCAGGGGTCAAGAGCATGCACTGACTGCTCTTGCTGAGGACTAGAAATCAGTTTCCAGAACCAGCCTCTAACTCAGCTTTAGGGGATTTGTCCAACATGCCTTTCTATGCCCACCAACACACACACACACACATACACACACATACACACACACACACACACACACACACACACACACACACACACACACAATTACACACACCACAGAGAGGGAGAGGGAAAGAGAAAGAGCCAGAGAGGGGGGAGAGGGAGAGAGAGAGAAAGGAAGAGAGGGAATGAGAAAGAACGAGAGAGAGAGAGAGAGAGAGAGAGAGAGAGAGAGAGAGAGAGAGGGAAGGAGAACAAATGGTAAGAGACCATCTGGGGTGGGCTAGCAGCTGTTAGGAGTGTCAGCCTCAGGATCTGGGACGGACACACCAGGCTCTGGAGATTGAAGAAGTCAGCCCCTTTGCTTATGCCTCATTCAAATTTCTGATGAAAGGATTACAGAAGAGGCTACTGAGAAACTATTGTTCAGGAATTAGAGGGGTACCTATAGCTGGCTCCTATAGTTGAGCCATGCACAGGTGAGACCCTAGGTTTTGATCCCACAGCCTCAGTAAGCAACGAAACAAATGAACGAATGAAAACATTCATTGTTTGGAATTAATGTCTTAAACTTTTGGTTTTTATTAAATTGTATAAAAAGAAAAAGAAAAACTATCAAAATTTAAAGTAATTAAAAATCTACTTCAGAAAAGACTATGGGAACACCTGGGCCACCTTAGTCACACTTTAGAGGTCACAGAGAGGATATGGTTCTAACTGCACTTACATCCACATTTCGTCTGCTACAAGTAAATATGTGGAATGTGAACCACATTGGCTTTGTCACTGGCTGCCCTGGTGATGAGTAAGTGTGAAAAGATAATGAGACAGACTTGATTTATGTGAGGATAAGTAAGGAGCGGCTTAGGAATTCTCTCTCAGAAGAGCCATTATAAAGAGTGCCTTCAGGGTCAGACAAACTGCCTTAGCTTCCCAGCTACTCGCTGACAGCTTTTTTTTCCCTTGCGAAGATGCTGCCTCCATATGTGCACTTGGGACAACACAATTTCGCACAATTTTTTTGAAAAAAAAAAATTGACTCAAAGAGTCAAAGGAAATGAAGCCAGTGAGGCTACCCTGCTTCACAAAGAAGCTGTCATTTTAGGCCATCCATAGGACCACTTGGGTTAGCTATCTAGCAAAAGTCCATAATAAGATGAACCAAGTTTGGGGAAAATGAGAGGTGATACAAACCCCGTGAGGTACGAAAGGATTGAAAGGCATTTCACTGAAGAGAGACGGTAAGTTGTCAAGCCCAGGAGTGTGAGGGGAACAAAGGAAAAAGTCTTCTTGCCTTTGTTAGTTTTATTGTATGTAGTGCTAATGGATGTGATGGTTTGAATGAGAAAGATGTGTGTGGCTGGGTAATTAGTAAGTGACACAGGTTTGCTACATGAGTGTGAACCAAGTCCTGAATGACAGTAATGAGCCAAAGTCTTCTCCCAGCCTGGCCTCATGAAGTGCGGCTCACAGTTCTGGGAGTCCAAACATGGCACCTGTATTAGCTCAGCTTCTGCGAAGGCTTTGCAGCAAGAGAAAGGGCAGGTGGTAGGTACAGAAGAGATATGGAACCCCAAACTGCTCCTAAAAGCCTAGCTCTCCCAGGAGCCAGGCCAGTCCCTGCACAGTAGGAACTTCATAGGGAAAGACACGGCACGGATCCTTCATAATGGCCCAGCTACCTTTTAAAGGATTCATAGCCTCCCAACACAGTCATACCGTGGACCAAGCCCCAACGTGTAATATTTTGGGAGGAGACAGCCATATTCGCCCTTGGCAAAGTTTACATGAGATTGTAGCTGGTTTCTGACAGCATTTATCCTACAAACTAAAATGTTTGAGGTGGTCAGAAGACACTGGACGATTTTGATCAAGAAAATGAATTCTGCTGCTCGGAAGAACGGGCTCAGTATATAAATAATTTGTCCTTCTAGACAATGCAAGTCACATGCAACTTGAGGGTGAAATATTAAGGTATATTATCAAGAAAATCACATTCTGAAATTTTACATTGTTCTAATTGCTTCATGCTTTTAAGTCACTAGGCAATGGAAAGTGATGTGTCAGGATAAATGTCATTTAGTAAATGAAGGCTTTTGAAAGGGGAGGGGAGGGGAGGGAGGGAGGGAGGGAGGGAATGGTGGCTTGATAATAAGTGTCAAAGCTTGTTTTGGGTATTATTCGGGAATATGTGCAGATAGATCCCTTGGGAAATTTGGTACTAGAGGTTAGGAAGTCAGTGCAGGAAGTAGGAAAAGCTTCCTAACAGTCCTGCAAACTACACATCTCATCCAGCAGCTGCCACCCTACCTGCCCCACCCAGCTTTCATGAGGTCAGGTTGGGAGAAGAGTTTGTCTCATTATTCACATTTGGGACGTGGTTCACACTCATGTAAAGTACAACTAGTCTTAAATGTGTAATCAGATGAAATGTGATCAGCTTGCCAGGGGTCAGAATAAGCTTTGATATAGTTATCGAAGATGAGAATCATATAAAGATGTGTAACAATCAGGTGATGGGCAGATGGCTGTCTTGTGTAGCACGGAATAAGGATGGCAATGCAGATTTATACACCTGTAAGTATCACCATTTTATGAAACAAGACATTAGAACAGACTCCTTTCCAAATGAGGAAGTTTTTGATAGAGGGTGTAACTTTTTAATAATCAATAAGAGATCAATATAACAGGGCATGAATCTAATACAGTTAGTAGCTGACATCTAGGCTCTGATAATTGCAAACATTCCAAGTGTGGCTAAGGAGCAACTTGTATCATTTTTCACTACATGTATGAAAAGTGACTGATACAGAATTCCTCCTCTATCTTCTTGCTATTCAACATTCTATCTGAGGGTAAATACTGTGCATGGTTATTTGTTTATTATTCTATGAACTTATTTTTCAGTATATGATATGCCCTGGATGCTATGGTAGGTATGAAAAAATGAAATCGCAGGGAGTAGTTCCTGGACTGGAGGTATTTCCATTCTGGGAGAATTGAGGTGTTGAGAAGATCTGTATAGGAAACTGAAAAAAAAAACACATAAATATGAGAGCAAAATAAATCCTGTATAAAGTCCTATGGAATGCCAATAATTCAGTTGGACCCGTTGTGGCTAAGGTTAGAGAAGTGCATGGCAGGATGAGCAAAACCTTCTTTAAAAGGACCCATATAGTGTATGAACAGAGATATTAAGGAAGGCATGGAGCTTATTAAAATTTCTAGGGGAAAGTAATTTTAGATTCCAGGGATTGAAGTGTTAGATCATCCAAAAAGCTTTGAGCTGTGAGTAATTAGATGACTAAATGGAGCTTAAAAATAAGGGACTTTTTTTTTTCACATGACAAGCACTGAGAAGTAAGATATGCCTAGGGTTACTTAACCCAGCTGCTCAACCTTTCTGTGGTCCAGACAGAGCCTTTTGTTCTTTTATTGTGCTCTATTCAAGATATTTAGTATGCAATAAATTGATCATTATTCACTCTGTGGGGCAGAGGTCACCTTGCCTAAATACACGCCTCAATATCAATATAAAGACACACACAAAAAAAGGCAGTGGTGATAAAATGTAAGGTGTTTGGAGTGGTAAAGGTAGACCCACCATTGGCACCTGAAGTATGAGGCAAGGTAAAAGTACCTCCTGGTTGAATCCCTGCTGTGGGATAAAAAAGATGTTGATAGAAGGTCTGATTTAACACCTTGGCAGCAACCAGGTCATATAACCCATTGAAATTTCATCTTTAAAGGTAATAGATGGGTTGATGGGTACCAACAGCAGATGGAGTGAAGAAATTTAAGTATTATGAAGTCATTAAGTCAAACGAAGGTTTGTGCTCTGGAGTAGGCAAGGTAGGAAACCTAGGTGCAGCTCAGAAGGAGTTACTGAAGGAGTTACACTGCTTCTGATCAGAGTAGGAGCTGGCACTATGGGATGGGACTGAGGCAGGTGGCCTTTGGAAAGGAATCGTGGTAGAGATGGTGAGAGACTTCATGATGACTCTTTCTTAGAGGGGGTAGGCTGAACAACAATATGCCATTAGCAGGAAATACACAAGACAGAGTGGCTTGTGAGGACAGATGGGTTGGGGGGTTTGTTGAAGGCAAGAGGAAAAGGCACAGGCAGGGGTGGACATTTCCTGGGACCAGGTCTAGCTGGCATATGACTTTATCATTGGTGCCTACCTAACATCACTATACAAAGATGCGTTGAGGGACAGTTCTAGTATATCATCTGACAAACCGCTTATATGAAACTGAACTATCATTGATTACAGGCTGATAGAATATACTTAACTTTGAAGGCATGGTTTCTCACGATATGTGGTTGATTTATCTTTTATATGGTCCTGAAAATTCATGTATCTCACTGAAGTAAAATCATGCTGTTGGTGTGATCACTGATAAAAGTGCCTTATGTCACAGTGGCACACCTGAATTTATATTAGTCACATCAGAAACATACACATTTGAAAAAGAACAGCACATATGGATACTGGATTTGTCATTCACTTATAGCATATGGAGCCACAGAACTCTTGAAAAACACCGTGGACCCAGGGTCTCAAAGTTAACCAGGTGACACTTCTTTGTTTGACCGATCAACTGTCATATCACTCAAAGACAAGTATGTGCATGAAAATCGTAGGAAGTCATAGGACTATCTCCTATCTAATGAGTGACGTAGTATGTAAATTCCAAAACCCTGTCAAGTTTGATTTTTTTCATTAGTTAATTTATTTAATCACTTTACAGCCTGATCGAAGCCCTCGCCTCCTTTCTTTTCAGCCCATCCTCACACTCCTCTCCTCTCATCCCCTCCCCTTCTCTGAGAAGAGGAGGCCCTCCCATGGGTACCAACCTACCGTAGCACATAAAGTCCTAGCAGGACTAAAAGCATCCTCTCCACTGTGGTCAGACAAGGTAGCCCAGCTGGGAGAAAGGGATCCAAAGATAAGCAACAGAATCAGAGACAAGTTTAAGATGTTTAATGGATGGTATTTTGATGTACCATGGGAGAATATTCTGTCCATAGGTGAACCTATATGATAGCTAGGCAATGGTGTGATACTATCACACTGGGGATATGGATCTCCATAATCAAAGCTCTTCCTGGGACTCAGAGCTTTTTGTGCTAAAGGTCATATCTCTCTTGTAGTAGTTGTGTCCCTGTTTTAGAATTTATCCACTCCTTGATTTGTTGCTTCTGTGATTTTTGGGTGAAGTTCATACCAAAGGTTCCTATACTGAAATGTGGGGCCAGTTGATAAGAACTCCAGCCTCTCAAACCATGAGTTAAGTAAACCTCTTTTCCCTATATTACTTAACCTCAGTTATTTTATTATAGCTATGGCAATTGGACAAATAAACCTATTTTCAATGCTTTATAAAGCAAAAAAATTATCTAATTTCAGCATCATACTTATATATTTCCTTAGGATTTTAAACTGTTTAAACATGCTCACATTAAAGAAATACTTGAACAATTTAGGACCATCTCACATTCTCATTAGCAAAGCCTATCAAGTTCTACAACTTGGCACTGATATTTATTTAGTACATGAAATATTCATTTTCCAGTTTAATAATTAATGCAGGCTTCTTACAGTGTGTTTTTACATTGCATTACATAGATAAAGGCTTATCATACAACAGAGCTAAGACCAACAATGTTTTCTAATTGTTCTATTACATACACACTTATCCCCCTTTTCCAATGTTCAAATTGACTGCTTTGTAATTAAATTCTCAACGAAATGCTTCTGAAATTTTACATTGTTTAAAAACCAATGCCTCAGTCACCTTCCTTAAACATGTGAAAGTGAGACATATTGGATAAATTATAATCCTATAGGATTTATAGGCAAGATTTTTCTAATAGTCACAATTGAATTAGTTCCACCAAAGTTGTATTTGTAATGCTCCATATACTTCCTAAACTAAGTGAATTGCTTTTAATAATATCCATAGTCTCCCTATTGACTGGAGTACAATGAGTGTAACTTAGGTAATAATATTATTAAATCTTTCACAAATCCTCATATAGAAAGTGAAGTGAAAACAGACCACAGTCTATCACTTGCCTCTACAGATCATGAGAATCATCTGGAAAATGAAACATTGATATTTTTCCAAGAAATTTAGGCATATGGGTGAGAGAAATACTAAGCTATCTATGCCCTAACAAAAGAGTAAACATGAGTGCACAATACAATTGTGTGCATGTGTGGGGTAGACGTAAGAGTGGGTCTACCTGTGCATGTCCATACATGGGAGTGGAGGAAAGAGGTTGATGTTGGGTATATTCTGCTATTGCTCTTCACCTTTTTAAAAAAAGAGTCTCTCCCTGAATCTTGACTGACTGTGTTGACTAGACTGGCTGGCCAGCATACCCCTTGGATTCTCCCTTCTCTATGGCCCCAGCAATGGTTGCACAAAAACTTTCCTAACTAAGCCATCTCCTCAGCCTTCACCGCATGCTAATTAAAAATAAAATATCTGGGCAGAAACACATCATAAAGCAAAACCCTGAAACCTGTCCCACAAAAGCCATTTCCTGACATGTAAACCAACATTTCAGTTCCGAGCCTTACAAAATGTGAGGCTAAAGGATTTAGCCTAGGCTAGCATTGAGTGATCTTTCAAGCTAAGCTACACATCTATAAAGAGAAAGATAGCTGCTTCACAGAACTCTAAGGACCTATGTGGAGATTTGCCATGGACTAGATCAGTGATGAGAAAGAAAAATAAAAGGTTTGAAAAGTCGTTCTGGAAACTCACAGAGCAGTAACTGTGGACTTCAAATGTGGGTCTTGGTGAAATGGTCCACACTCACTGGTAGGGATAAAGACAGTTGAGTGGAGAGTGGGGTCTGACTTTCACAGGGACTCTGGTGCCTCATATTTGACCATGTCCTCTGAATGGGGAGATCTGGTGGCACTCAGAGGAAGGATAACAAGCTACCAAGAAGAGACTTGATACCCTATGAGCATATACAGGGGGAGGAAGTCCCCCTCAGTCACAGTCATAAGGGAGGGGAGTAAGGGGAAAATGGGATGGAGGGAGGAATGAGAGGATACAAGGGATGGGATAACCAGATGAATAAATCAATACAATTTTTTTTTAAAGGCAGCATCTTCTGGACAAGGCACAAAGGGAACCTACAAATAACATCTCAGGCTGCACACAACACTGAAAGAGACACAGAAAGCTGATGCCAAGAGGTGGCAGATTTTAGAACTATTGAATGAGTAAGATTATTTGATATATTCATAAAGACATAGAGATACAAGCAAAATTTGAGAAACTAAAAGTTAACTAAAAACTACCTAGCAGATGGATCAACACTGACACATAGAACAGGCCTTAAATACACTTTTTTAAAAAGGGAAAAAAAGAGTGGTTAGTTACTCCACTCTTTAACATTTGTGTCATTACTGCACAAGTTGCAGACAGGTTGTTATTGCCTGTCACAGGCTTTGTAGCTGACTGAGATGGATAATGACTTTTCCCTTTGCTAGTGTGTGTGTCATCTAATACTAAAAACACTAGGCTGTGGGAATGAAGCCTCTAGTGAGCCCAGCTAGATTTCCCCATGTTCTGTAAAGTAAGTATGGTTTCCTCAGAATTAAAGTTCCTGCCAAGCAAGTTGGGGAGGATAACCTAATAGCATTGGTGCTAACTTTCCATGTTTGGGAGGTCTATGGGCCACTACGGGCCAACAACTCAAAACGACATAACCCATTCCTGGTGCTGGGGCTTCATGTGCTAGCATATGATGTCTAACATTATATACAGCATGGTGATTCCACTTAAACTGCTTTTATATATGTTCATAGAGCAGGAAGCTTCTGCAGAAGTCGGTCCCATGTGGCTTCTCAGAAGGCCTTTAGTGATAGTTGTCACTCCCTGTGTCACCTCCCCTACCATTCCCTTCATCCACTTACCACGTCTGTTCTAACTTCTCTAAGTTATTTTTATTATCTAACAGGTATATAAGTATAAAAACAGTAGTTGCAATTTTAAAACGTAAAAGATGGTTTCGCAATGTTCTGCGGGGGAGGCAGTGTCCTAGGCAGAAGCTTCTTGTCCCAACCCTTACTTGACACTTAGTCTTTTATTAAAAGTCAGGGTACGTGAATAGACACAGGCAACCATGCAAGAGTGCCTTACAGTATTCCTCAGGGGCTTCGTGGGGGAAAGAGAGAAGCAAGGGGACTACTTGCTGTCACTAGCTGTCCTTCCTCTGATCCGCTTACCTCATACATCGCCACAAAGTCCTCTTATTCATCCTCCTCAGTGCTCCAGAACTCAGTGTTTAACCCTTGGTCTTCATTTTTTTTTTTTTTGAATTGCAACATAAATGTTTATTACGTCTAGTTGCTTGTAATTTCAATAATTGTGGTTGAAATGATATCAGTTTTATGGCACCAGCCAAGAACAATATTTGCAGTAAACTTCGAACCCCTACACAGATCCACCCAATGGACAGGGCATTCTTCACAGTTGAGTGGGGAGTGGGGACTGACTTTCACAGGGACTCTGGTGCCTCATATTTGACCATGTCCCCTGGATGGGGAGACCTGGTGGCACTCAGAGGAAGGATAGCAGGCTACCAAGAAGAGACTTGTTACCCCACGAGCACATACAGGGGGAAGAGGTCCCCCTCAGTCACAGTCATAGGGGAGGGGAGTAAGGGGAAAATGAGAGGGAGGGAGGAAGGGAGAGAGGGAGGGAGGGAGGGAGGGAGGGAGGGAGGGAGGGAGGGAGGGAGGGGAGGATACAAGGGACGGGACAACAATAGATATGCAATATGAATAAATTAATAAACTATATTTTAAAAAGAGAAATGATACCAGTTTGCACAATATGACATCAAATTTACATTCCTATTACAATTTTGTTGTTTTATATTTCATGCTTTCCATAAAAGCCATGTTTCATGAATATAGGAAAGAATGGTTACTCTCACATTTTCTTTATTTTGCATCTACTTTCCTTGCAACATAGGTGAGAAACTTACCGTGGGCCCTGTTTTCTTACTCTCTACAGAGCGCTACTTCCTGAATCAAAAACATTTTAAGAGATCATTATCTCTTTAGTATCTACCTTCTACTTAAAACAGTCTAAACTGCATGGCATGTGGAGTACAAAGTTTTAGCACACACATTCTTAAGCTGCCGAAAACCCAAGCCTGTCGGTCCCAAGAACTACTACCCCAACGGACCCCACTTCCTTCTGTGTAACACACGACTGTGAACTCTCAGTCATGATCAACAGTCACTCGTTTATCTGTCTTCTCCAAGTAAATTTCAGTATCTTGTTAGAAATATGAGTTCTAGTTGTGAACACCAAAGCTGAGAAAAAGGAATGCAACATAATTAAAAGAACCCTTCTTAGTGAGTTTTCTTTTGACACATTAAAATAATGCTAGAAAAGCTATGCTTGAGCTAAAGTTGTAATATATGGTTCTTGGAATTTTCGGTATTTGTTTGCTTGGGTTTTTGTTTGTTTGTTTGTTTTTGTTTTTTGTTCGTTTGTTTTAGCATTATGTAGCCGAGGCTGGCTTTTAATTTCTGATTCTCCTGTCTTCACCTCCCAAGTGCTGAGATCATAACAGGCATCATCACATCTGCTTTTAATTTATTATTTCTTTTGTACTCTTAGATCTTGGGATATTATGCTAAAAAATGAAGTTAGTATGTGTTTTCTTATGTTGATTATTTTGCTTACATCATAATATACAAATACCAAGGAGTCTCATACATTATTATGTATAAGATGGTATATGAATGTAATGAAAATTAGAAGAAAAAGTAGTCTTCTATGGCCAGATTTTACATTCAAAAACATTTTAGAAAACATCAAGCTATCTACTTTAATAAAATCTGAGAAATGAGAATGAGTTAATGTTTGAAAAACAAAAATGCTTTTAAACATTTGGCTGCAATATGCAACATTATAATTGCTCTATTACCCTATTCCTTATTTTTAAGGAAAAAATACTTCATATAAAAAGATGACAGGTCAATTCACGAAACAACAATGAGAAAGTAAATAGCAGCCACTGTGAAAGAGCATCAGGAGATGGAAAGACAACCAGGCCATCACACCACACCAGAGGGAAACGATGCTTCAACAGCAAGAAAAACTCATTGCCAACTCACTGTACAAAAACCTCTTTGTTACTGGAAGTAAACAGTGACCAAGAAAACAAACTTACTTTTAATCTTGAAATTGTCAAGTGATATTTGAAAAGTTTAAAAATCAGAAAGACCAACAAATATTGATATAATCAAGCCAACTCTAATTTTTCTCAACAATTATTTCTGACACAGTCAGTAGGCAAGTTACAGAATGGAAACATGTCCAAAGTGGTATAAAGGTCTACTATGGTTTCTTAAATATAACAATTACTTTGACAGAAACTAGGAAAAGATTTAGTACATCAAACATTGCTACTGTTGGCTCTGAGAATTCCTTGCTTTCCTTATGATGAAAACCCAAGGAGGATTAGAAATTAAAGGTGCTTTTGACAAGCCAGTACTCATAAAAAGCCATTTAGAAGCCATTGCACTGCACACTAAATTCATGCCAAAAATCTCCAACAAATTTTAGAATCCTGTAACTTAGTATTTGTGATAAAATCTAGACTATGAACAAGGTATCTTTATAACATGCTGTGGCTTTTAGAGGTAACAAAAAGATGTATTATGAATTTTAACGTAGATATTAATTTATACTACTATATTTGTACATTGTATCAGTAAATTGCCATGTGCTATTTAAGCTTACTGAGAAACTAGCCCTAGAAGTGACGTTCCCCTCCCAAATTTCAGCTCCAAGCTTATTTGCCTCAAAGGGTCCTTCAAGCCCTCTCTTCTGGGAATGCACTGGGCTCTTCTCAGAGAGAAGAGCAGCAGAGAAAGCCAAGAGCAAAGCACTGTATCTTTGAGGACAGCAGGACCACCTTCCCACAGAGGTCACCAATGTTCATCCTATGGCCCCATGGTACCCAAAGTGGAAACAAGAAGCTGGAAATTCAGCCATGGGAAGCTCTTCCATTGGGAGAATGCTCATTTGGGAACTCTAGCTGATGGCTTCAAATTCTCTAGTCAGTTTCTGATGGATGTTTTCATCACTCGGTATGATGATGTTTTATTATCTATCTATCCATCAGTCATCTATCTGTCTCTTGCTATTTATTATCTTACTTTGGCTTGCTGCATTCTTAATAAAGTCACCTCATTCAAAACTCAAATGATTACACAAAGCAATACTGTTGACAAATGTTACCTAAACATTGCTATACCCCATGAGAGAACCCTATTGTTCACACGAAAATGGATGCCATCAACACTTTACAAAAGGCTTCGTTAACATTGCTATAGAGCTGATACAAAACTCACTTGATATCTAATTGACATCTTTTATTATTGTGTCTTCAAATAATATACCTGTGACAAATCTTGTAGCAGGGCATGCACCTAGAGGAATTCAGGTTTCTTATTTCTATTTCCCATTTGCTGTCAGCACTACCAGCACCAGACATGAGAGCAAAGCAGAGGCCTTCCATCTCAACTGCACTTGCTGCGTATTTTTCAAGAAGCCGTGCTCAGAACAGTGTCACCAGGGTTGCCACCAGCCATTCCCATTAGTCACTAAAGCAGACAATAAAAGAGCTCTGACCCTTCCAGCACAGGACATCTCTGCAACAGTGCACAACTACAGACCGAGAAGCTCCCAGTCTGGCAAAGGCGACATAGAGGATACCAGGGTTACAGGAGAGAATCCACTCTGAACTTCATTACTCTTCTAGAAAAACATACACAATATTTTGGGAATGTATATGACATCCACAGCTGGGGCTATACAGCACTTGGGAGCATTAGACATTCTGAAGTCATGTAGAGTCCTACCTGAGTGACAAAAGCCCCTGTGTGTAATAAATTGAACAACAGAAAGAAATACCCAACAAAACTAAGTCATAAGACAACTTGTTCATCAGTAAAATATAAAATCCTGTGTGTGTGTGTGTGTGTGTGTGTGTGTGTGTGTGTGTGTGTGTGT
>OU015751.1:114415884-114434695 GCA_907169655.1 Acomys percivali
GTGTGTGTGTGTGTGTGTGTGTGTGTGTGTGTGTGTGTGTGTGTGTGAAGCTCAATCTCTTTTTATAGCTACTTCTTTGGTGAATCTCATCTCTATTTTAAATTCCTTGGGATTGCAGTTATATCAATTAAATTAATGAAGTGCTTTTAATATAGACATAAGTGAACACCAGAGATCTGCTAGAACTGTTTTCACGTCCTACAGCACACTTCCCAGATACTTGCAATGCCATTTCTAAACAAAGTGCAAATATTTAGGGCATAAACTCTGCCTTCTGATTTCTTTAATCCTACTTTCTTTTGTATTTGCTTCAGTTCTTTGGATGCTACTATAACCTAACACGAATCTGCTTGGCCTACGCTTTCCTGAAGGTTTGTGAAGAGCCCACAGAAGAATGATTTCCGCAACGAAAAGAACACGATTCCTTAGATATTTCTGTACTTGACCTCTGTTTTTTAAAACATGCAATTCTCCTTCATTATCCTTTGATGGCTTTTCTGTGACCTTCCATCTGCTCTTGTTATGCACCACTTAATGTATTTTTAATGTATGATAACTGAATTATAATAAATGCACATGAATACTAAAGAAGATTGTACAGCTAATCTTAGATTTTCTCTCCAAAAAAACAGTGGTTTTCCAGAAAGATTCAATGAAACCATTTTACTCATCCTCATAGATATGTCTATATACTTAAAATATATCCAGTAAGTATTGGTAAAATAATGAGATGCTTCTACAAGTGTTACTTTATCTTTTATTTGATACATTCTGTCAAGTTAACATATATAGTGTGCAGTGGTTTGAATGAGAACGGCTCCCATAGGCTCCTGTATTTAAATGCTTTGTCCCCAGTTTGTAGAACCATTTGAGAAGGTTTAGGAGGTGTGGCCATATTGGAGGAGGTTTGTCACTGGGGATGGTCATTGAGTTTTCTAAGTCCTTTACCATTCCTTGATAGCTTTCTCTGCTGTGTGTGTTATGTATCTGTGTGTTATAGGTTAGATGTATATGGTATATATATATATATATATATATATATATATATATCCATACCAAAATAGTCCAGACAACTTTTAATGTAATTCATTTAGGAACGAATAAGTGTGTTCATAATTTTGTCTTTATAAATTAACAAAATCTTCAGAGTCAAATAATTATGTACTGAAACAAATATTGGTTGTATATGGACGTGAATAGTTATACAAGTTAATGCATTTTTGTATAATGCATAATGGAAAACATGCTATGAATATAGTTCATAGAAATATATTCTATTAAAGATCTACATAATATAGCATTGTCTGACTGTACTATAAGTATTTCAATCAATTTTATAATAATGATGTTAATATTGTTTGCAGTCTTTTGCTACATTAAACATTCTACTTTCTGTATATATTTATGCTGTTCAATGTTTTTATAGAACATACTTATGAAAGTGGGTTCTAATAATACATTTATGTTAAATTTTAACACTAATCAGTTTTGTTTCTCCAAATTACTATATACTCCAAAATACTATAAATTTTTTTCAGCCATAGAAGATGTACCCTGCTTTCATAATCTTACCAGCATTAAATTCTGGCAGCTTTACTGCAGAAAACAGACCCAGGAAAACACTCAAATGATAAAAATGTATGAATACACCCAAATCAGAAAGAAAGCCATTTGAAGCATTCTGGGAACCTCTCTGTGGTAGGTAGTAAGCACCCCTCCCCAGTAAACGTGGGGTCTTACAAAAACATGGGCTCGTTTTGACAATTTGTTAACTATATTTAGAAGTTGGGTGCAGTGGTGGGCCCACACAATCCTAGCTTCTTGTGCTGAGGAGACTGACTGGAAGGCCACTGTGGCCAGAAGGTAGAGATCAGCTCGGGCACCTACAAGCTTCTGAATCATAACCCAATGTGCCTACATAGAAGATAATCTTTTGCTTGGCTTCTTATGCTTATCAAGACCTTGGTAATATCTGTTTCTACTGTTTCATATGGTTTACACTTGGCAGTTGCTCTGGAATACTAAATTCTATAAATGTATAGCAGTTTATCTAATAAACAACAAATGTCTACCGAAGTTCACTCCCAATTTTCAGCCGTTATAAACTGTGTGGCAATGAATATTGTGTGTGCATGCTTTCACAAATATAAGCATAAGCATGCATTTCCTCAGTCATGCTTGGTAACAAGTCAGGGTCACTTGTATGTATTAGACACC
This sequence comes from Acomys percivali, assembly GCA_907169655.1. NCBI lineage: Eukaryota > Metazoa > Chordata > Mammalia > Rodentia > Muridae > Acomys > Acomys percivali. The sequence continues at coordinate 114,418,102 of OU015751.1, forward strand.
ATCAAGTAGCTTTTTAATTAGAAAAGTGGCCTTCTAAGCTGGGTGGTGGCAGCACGTGCCTTTTATTCCAGCACTCAAGTGAGTTCCACAGCAGCCAAGGCTACACAGAGAAACGCCACCTAGAAAAACAAATAAATGGAAACAAAGCAAAATGGTCTTTTCCTATATTCATTTTGTGATATGATGAAAACTTACCAATTATTTGGGGGCTAACTTGTAGTGGCAGAAAGGATTAAAGTAGATTCAATATCTTACTTCATCTTGAGACCAACGAATTTCTTCCTTTCTGTCTTTCTTTTTTCTTTTTTCTTTTTTTTTTTTTTTTTTTTTTTTTTTTTTTTTTTTTTTTTTTTTTGAGACAGGGTTTCTCTGTGTAGTCTTGACTATCCCACGCTGGCCTCGAACTCACAGAGATCCACCCACCTCTGCCTCCCGAGTGCTAGGATTAAAGGCATGCACCACCATGCCTGGTCTATAAGAACCAAAAAAAATTTCTTAAGAAAAAATATTTGTATTGTAATACTCTACTAAACAATTTAATTTAAAAAGTTAAGTTTAGAAATCAGTAGACAACGTGGTGCTTCAAAATGGTTTACATAAATCACAACAAGAAACCTTTTTTACCCTTATTTAATTGAATAAGAGAACCTGTATTTATCTTAGCTTTTTTCCCCTTTGGCTTAAAAACAGTTGCAATGATAGAAAGAACACAGTAATGGAAATCCAATAAGAAAATGAAGTTTTAGGTTTACTGCCGTGTCCCTGAATGAAGCAGTGAGACTTGTGAGGCGTCCAGGCTTTTCTTTTACACATGAACATAAATACACATTCCCTGTTCCTGTATTAGGGTTGCTCAAGATCTCAAGTAGACAGTGCTTGAGAAAGATCCTTAAAACACACATGAGATGTGATCTTTACCTCTTTTCCACATTTTGCCCATTGCCACCCTTGGGCATGTCACCAGATTCTTCTAGTAAATGATGAATACACATGGTGACAAAATGAAATCACATTATTTACATGAGAATTAATGAAATTAGTGATAATTCTGTGAAGCATAATAAACCACACTCACAGAGTCAAGCAATGTAAGTTCTCTCGTTGGAAGAATCTAAATGTTTTTAAGACATGAAAAATATAGAGAAACTTTTAAAAGACTTGCAGAAAAGGGGATGATGGAGCATGGTATTAAAGAAATACAATTAAAGTATATGAATTTATATAAATGTCATAATAAAACACACCACTTTATTCAAATAATATGTAATGATTCTTTTTTAAAGAAGATAAATATCGAAGGAAAAAAAAAACCAATATTGTCAGAGTGTCTGTGATCCATAAAGTAAACTATTGGTAGGTAAATGAAACCTCAGTTATTACACCAATGTGCTTTCTCATAAAAATTCACAAGCCAATCCTGACATTTATGTGCAAATACAAAAAACTAAGAACATGGTATCATGAAAAAGCATTTAGGAGATGGTGACTAAATTATCAAATATGCAGTAATCAAGAGAAGGTCATAAAAATGCCTGTCCATAAAAGGCTCGAGAAATGTTTATAGCCAATTATATCTTAGTGCTATTGGAAGGAAAATGGCCTAATGTCTGCTTTTGTTCATTTTACTTCTTGCTTCATACCCCAACTTGAAACCTTTGGAGCAGGTGTCTTTGAGCCTGTATGTGCATAGAGTACAGGAGGAAAACTGCCCTCCAGGGACTTCCATAGTCATGCATGCCTCCAGGTATAGCGATAGGACCGAGGCATCCAAACACCAGGCCATATTCTATGCATGGAGGGAGGTAGAGGAACCGGTCCTGAAGAGGATGGCAGACCATGGGAACTGGTTGACCAATCCATAGGGAGGCAGAAGGGGAAAGCTTGCCGCATGGTCATCTGGAAGGCAGTGCATCCCAAGATTCAGGGTCCCTTCTCCTCCTAGGAGCTTACACTGCTTGCTAATCTTACTTTTCCTTTGGCCTGAATTCCACTCTGTCTTTACTTAATCTTTTCATAGAAAGAAGAGTTAACTTAAACTCTAGACAGTATCAATAATAACCCCAAACTTGTAGTAGCCTTATATCTACCAAGAGCAAAATGTCATAAATAAGGTCTCTTCATAAAGTTCAATATGACCCAGCAATTAAAATCATAACAGAAACCTTTATACTAGACTCAGTGATGTTGATTAATCTCCAAATGTAAAGAATGTCAGAGGAAAACACAACTCTGTCAATCCATATGAACCTTTGTGAACTCTCTGGAAAACAGAAAGATAATAGTAGGGATTTTATTCTGGGTCCAAGGTCACTGGTTTAAGTCATGCTGCAAAATCTGGGAGCATCTTTCAGTGAGTGTGCACCATCTGGACCTACCCAATATTGTTCGACTGGAAATTATCACTGGATCTGTCCTCTTCTGTTCATTTCCTTCTGTCATTTATCTTTCATACATTCCTTTCCATGTCTTCCTTTACTCAGAAACAAGTACTCACTCAAAAGGCCATTCCTTCACACATCCTTCTCCATTTGAAAGAAGACAAAGAGCCAATTATCAAAGAAATTAGTTATACAAGGTCAATAGACCCATAATGTAGTTATTTATTAAAACAATTATGGTCTAGGTACAAATACCAATAATGACATTAAAACACAGTATTGTGGAGGTTTTGAGAACTTTCTGGGTGGCGTTAACTATAAATCGTGGGCAATGTGGTCCTAAAACTACTGAACCTGCATAGGAGATCTCTACCTGAGTAGAGAAACCTGAGCCTGGCATTAGCTGAAGGGCCTTACCTAAATCCTGCTCTTTGCCTTCACTTCTTTCTAGTATGAACCAGTTCACATTCAAGTTCTGACCCTTATCTTCTATGCCTCTTTGAGACCGCTATCTTGGACTTGACTAGCTGAGCTCTCCAGCTTCAGTTTTAGGCTTTGGCAGGTGGAAAAAAAATATAGATATAGATATATCTTTCTTAAAGCCATGAATTTTCAAATTGGCCTAGCACATTTTTATCTCAGAGCCCCATAATCAGCCTTAGGAATACACTGATGAAAAACATATCATGCGGTATACAATAGCATTTGGAGGTGACGGTAGGAGCGCCTGGAGTTAAGGTAATCCTTAGCTAGAGAGCAAATTCCAGGTTGGCTTTGGCTGAATGAAACCCTGTCACCACCTCACAAACCACAGCAAAAAAGAATATGCTTTAGACAAAGTATATTCAGTGAGAATGTTAATTCACTGGTGCCAATCCATCAAAATACCAGACTAGTTTTTAACTATTGTTTTGATTTTTTTTTTTTTTTTTTGACACAGTGTCCTACCATGTAGAACAAGCTGACCTCAAAAACTTAAAACAGTTTCTGCCTCCTGAATGCTGGATTTAGGGGTGTGCACTGCCATCCCTGCTTAAGTCTGTGGAATTTGTATCGAAGAAAAAGAGTTTTTCACAGTCCTGCAGATTGGAACAGACAAGATGAAAACACCAACAGGCCTTGTTCTAGAGAGGGGCTGATGTGAGAATACAACAGGGCAACTTATCGCTTCATTTGCACAGCGGGAAGAACACTGTGTCTTCACATAGTGCAGGTAGGACAGTAGAGCCAAATGCTGAATATTGCATGAATCCTTTTTCATAATAGCAGCTGCCCTCTTGGCCTACCCACCCTTCCATGCTATCACATTGGCCATTAAATTTCAACACCTGAAGCTTGGTGGGAAAAATTTAAATGACAGCAAATAGTAACAACACAACTACAAATGAGTATTCTAAGTAGTAAAACTGCTTAAATACTAGGCTTAAGCTTTGTGTAGAAAAATTTTCAATCACATACCCACTGTGCAGGTTGGTTTCTGTCAGCTTGACACAAACCTAGATGTATCTGGGGGGGAAAGGGGATTCTTAATTGAGAAAATGCCTCCATAAGAGTGCTTGGTGTGCAAATGTGTGGGTTATTGTCTTGATTAATGATTGATGTGGGAGGTCTCATCCCACAGAGGGCAATGCCACGCCTGCGCAGATGGACCCCAGTTGTATAGGCAAGTCAGTAGGACAAGCCATGAGTAGCAAGCCATGTAAGTAAACAACAGCCCACCAGGGCCTCTGCTTCTGTGCCTGCCTCCAGGGTCCTGCCTTAAGTTCCTTCTCTGACATCTCTAGATGTAAAATGAAAAAAAACCCCTTTCCTCCCGAAGTTTCCCTTAGCCATGGTGTTTTATTGCAGCACTAGAAAGCTAACTAAGACACTATTTTTATTTCTTAAAGATGCACATGGAGAAAGCAAGTCTCAGTGATACATCCTTTAGGAAAAATATGTGTGACACATACATTTATGGCTGTAATTATTTATTTAACTTCACTTACGACATAGTAATAGTTATAACGTATCCTCAGGAGGGTCCTTGTAGATATTCCTACATCTAATTTTGGACTGCAAAGCAAAACACTGGAATATATATATATATTTTTCTCATCTTAGTGATAAACCAGATTTGTTTCAGCCTGTGGAGCTTCTGAAGCAAGTACGTTCATTAATGAGGCTTTCTGTGCCTTTGACAAAAACTATTGAGGTGATTGTTTAAGTAGCGCTGTCTTTGTGAGCAAGAAGTTCTTATTTCTGATAAATTATGTTTTCTGGAACAAATGGCAGAAGCAACCCTTCAGTGGCAATCCCCTAGTTCTATTCTGATGAGTTTAATATTCCACTATCGCTGTTCATCTACATCTTGCTGTTTACATCTCTGCATGTGGTCAAGTCCCTTAGCATCCAAATACCACCGCAGATTGTTTTGATTGCCGGCACCTGATTCCATTTTAATGTACACCATGTATTCATCAGCTGTGACCCTAAGTACATCCTTATGTATGTCATTTTTTTTCTATTCCTTGACTGCATTAAAAACAAGAGAATAACTTCCTGAGACTTAAGAACAGATATAATTGATTGACTAGCAGGTGCTCCCCAACGCTAGATATGTCCTCAGAGTGAAGTCATAGCTTATTCTAGCCTAAAAAATATGAATTATTTCTATCTAAAAGTGCCATCTTGATAGCTAGCTGTCACCCTTAATTACCAGCTGGCTGGATTAAATAGTCTACATTTAACCAAGAAACATTTCTAAACTCTACATATTCAAACTATTTTGTTCCTATTCCAAAGTACAGTCTCTTCTCTCCACATCCCACCCCACACACAGCCTAGGGACAGTTATTGTAGGACAATGATGGAGGCAGGCATGTCATTTGGAAAGGACTTATTTCTGCCTGTAGATGCTAAATACTCCATGCACAGTACTTTGTGGCATCAGGTGACAAAGCATGCTATGAAATACAGGTGTGTATATAGATATCTAATTTCTTATTTTTGGAACATTTATATTACTTTCTATGAGAAGTCAGAAAGTAAAGAAAAGTTATTTTAGTGGGTTGTTTTCATTTAGTCCTGTGAAGATGACATGGCACTTCTAGGTTTAAGGACATAGTATACCCTTGTATCATGAGCAATTACGTGCTGCTTTGCAAATGACTTGATGAAATGCTAAAATATGCTAATACCCTAGTTAAAAGGAGTTAGATTCTGGAGTAGCCCTTTTTCACATCTATTCAGTCACATATTCTGATGCTGACAAGAAAGAACTGGAATTGCAGGGAACAGTGTGATTGGCTTAACTTTCTGACTTCTACTGTATGAACTCCTCTGACTCCCTGGGGACTTATTGAGTCTGGATAGCTCAATAATTTACACTTCCTCTGAATCAATCTTTACTCATCCATCTGCAGTATACCTTCTGGCGGGGTAAAGTCGTACACTGCATATACCAGGAGAATAAGTACCTGGCCCAAGAACTAAGTTTATTGTTTTCATTTGTATTCTTAATAACTTATGAACATGTATTAAGTTTGGGTTCCAAAGCCTTTTAGAACTTCAACAGTAGAGCGTTACACACATATACACACACACCCGCAATCCACTTAGGAAGTCCAAGTTGACCCAATTCGTGTCACATTTTCCTTCCAGGGATTTGGACAGACCTTTTGTGTGCTATGCCTGCTTCTCATGCCCTTCTAGGTGATGAAAATTATATTCTATCATGGCACTTGGAAAAGCCACTAAAGCCCCACATCAGTCCAGCGGTCAATGCTAAATTAGTTTCTTTCTTAATTCTCCTGTGTACACAGTCCTATCACATCCAGTGATCAGGGCATCAACTATTGCCTCTTCTATGCTCAACTCTCCCAGAAATACACATTTTCCCTCTGTTATCTGTTGGTCCCTTATATCCATAGGGCTTTCAGCCAGTGAAAACCAAGATTCTCGAATAGCTCAAATGTACCAGTCTATCTAACTGTAAGAGATTACAACCCAACACCTCTATTTTCCCAATTCTCTGCCAAGTTAGACTCTAGTACAGCATATAGCACCTGCATGTCTATTACACCTGTTGCAGTCTTTGCCCACAGAGTACGTTGCACAGTGGCTGCCACAGCATGTTTATATTCCAATCCTGCACCGAATTCCTTGATGCTAGCAGAAACGTTCCTGAGCTCCACTTCCCCAGCGTTTCCAGTGCTTCCACTAGCCTTTATTTTCTGCACTTACAATGATTTCATGACTGCCATAGATCACTGAATCTCCCAATTTCCATCGATGATGAAGTTCCAAACAGGTAGAGGTTTGACTGAGATACGTAACACTGCCTTGCCTAAATATGTCGATGGTGACATGTAGTGGCTTTGAAAGAAAACAGCACCAGGCTCCATACACAGTTAAAATAGTAATATATCAATTAAATAAGCCAAAGAAACAACAAACCCTAACACTGTCCTGTACAAGGAGCATCATTCTTAGTTAAACCCTGATCTCCTACACACAGCATGACCAAACAGGGGAAGTGTGGTATATTACTTCATGGATTAGCTTTAAACATTGCCTTTACTCCAAAAACTGAGTTTCAAGCATGACTCAGTGGGACACATGTGCAATTGAGCACTTAGGAAGTGAAGGAGCTCAAGAAGGTCAGGAGTTCAGGGTACCTTTCAGCTCCTTATTAAATTAAAGGCCAGCCTGGCTACAGGGGAGAGACTTGTCTCAAATAACAAAGCACTCCGGTTTCCTGGGTGAATCTGATGTATATTTATTGAATATCAATTTGATGACAGAAACTACAAGTACTGCAATGCCACATCATTACGATAACACGTGTTCTGGATTCAGGGTCCTTAAGATCTAGCCGCTGGATGGAAAAGAGAATTTGTTTAAGGTAAAGCAAATAAACACACCAGGTGCTGTTTGATGAGATGAGAGACACCTGGGAAAGCAGTAAAGCATCTTTAGTGATGTCTGTGAGGTGTCCCTGAGGGCATTTTCAGAGGGATTAGCCCGTGGGAGACTTGCTGGGAATGGGAGCAGCAGCATCCAAGGGGCTCTGATGAAAGAAACATGGAGGACAAAGCAGGCCAGCATACAAAAGATCCACTTTTCCTCAGTGAGTCCATCTAGGGGACTGTCATCACCTGGGAACTGCAGACTCCAGCTTCATCAGCCATTCAGGGTGTCCTCATAGCAGTGACTCTCCAGGGAGCTTCATCCAGGGCTGTGTCATCAGTACCGCCCCCATCACAGAGATACTGGCTTCTTGAACTGAGAAGCTACTGGCTTCCCTTGATCTCCACTCTACAGATGTCCATCACGATTTGTCTAGCCCCTGATCATGGGAAGCAATCTAATAAATCCCCTATTACAATTACATATGGATTCCATTAGCTCTGTTCCTCTAGGGAATCTTAATACAGATGTTGAACAGCCTTTTGAGTTGTTTAAATTATTTTTAATAAGGTGTAAAGCTCTTAAAATAAGAGGTATTGTTTGGTCATCATGTGGGTCCCCTAATAATGGGATTAGGGGCAGTCTTTGACTCTGTTGCCTAACTTTGGATCCCTTTCCCCTAGCTTGGCTGCCTTCTCTGACCTTAGTGGGAGAGGATGCACTTAGTCCTACTGTGACTTGATGTGCCAGGGAGGGTTGGTAGCCCTTGGGGGACTCCCTTCTCTGAGAAGGAGAGGGGAAAATGAGTGAAGGGGATGTGAGGGTGGGACTGGGAGGAGAGGAGGGAAGGGGCTGGGATTAGGCTATAAAGTGATTAAATACCTAAATAAATTAAATAAAAATATGATTTAAGAGATTACATCTGAAGACTTTTGATCAGAAGAATGAATTAATAAAACTTGAATTAAAAACAAACCACTTCTTTGGCTAATAGGTAAATACTGGATTGTATATGGAAAATGACAAGATACAGAGAGAAAAAATAAGAATCTACTATATTAACCTAGATAAGAGATAACACAGGTCTGGGAAGTAACCATAGCATGTATGACGGGAATGAGAAAACTTAATTGATTCAAGAAACTTCTAGGCATCATATTAAAATGCAAGAGTTGACTGAGCATGGGTAGAGAGGAGAGGAGTATCAGGGCTGGCTCCAGAGGCCTTGGGAAGTAGTGCACAGTAGATTGGTGACAAGTTACAATGGGGACATTTGTACTTAAAGGTCAGGTTCTTTCTGGGACACACTGGGTGTCTGTTGGTAGGGCCAATGCCAACACATTTCATCAGCTGATGGAGATACAGGCTTGAAGTTCAAGAGAAAGATCTGGCCAGAAAATAAAGAGTGAAGCATCCTCACAGAGCACTCGCAGGCATTCTCTCACAGGTGCTCACGTGGTAGCCAAGAACTCGGCTTCAGCCAAAGGAAAGAAAAAGAACTACATGGAAACTCTACACAATTCCTCAAGTTTGTTTTTATTTTAACATTAAAACCACTACATAAAAGATACTTTATTACTGATTTGATATATGAACTCGATCATACGCATGTTGATTTATTAAGTGATCATTAAGTGGGTTCAATAATTCACCATGATCATTAAGTGGGTTCAATAATTCACCATGATAGCGGAGGCACAGTAACATACAAACATACAGGTTTTGTACAGGGTAGGAATTCTGCAAGGGGCATAAAAACTTCACAGCAACCTTCTCCTAACATCTTAAGCAAAGTAATTTCTGCGTCAAATACAAAAGGCTTATATCTTCAGATGGCTGCGAGCAGTCCAATAGAAAACAAACCTGCTTTATAGTTATATGATACACTTCAGAGAGCAGTGCATTATGCTGCCTTATACCTATTTTCACTCTTGGTATTTTTGTTTCTGTCCAGTATTCCAGAATTACAGTTCACTTTGAGACCGATCTTTTATTTCCACATTGAAAGAAATTTAATAACAGCCATAGTCTGAATTTTGAATATACAGAAAGTTAATATCATAACTACGTATAAGACTGTGTTGACCATTTCTAAAAGGTAAAGGATGTGCTAATAAATTCTGTCATATTTACAAAAATACACCTACACTGAAACTATAGCATCTAGAGTGCAACTATGTTAACATCTCGTTTTCTTATTTTTCTGTGTGAACAAAATAGAGTTTTAATTATCTTTGGTTGGGCACTTTTGAAATAAAAACTAAATACATAAAATCATTAAGTGAAAATCGCTAATGCTTCTCTATTTATAGATATGCTTTTTGTACATATATGTATTTGTTACCCAAAAATATAGCCATTTTGAAAAGGAAAAACGTATGTGAAATTTGTTGCAAACATTTGCAAAGTGGAATAAACTCAGTCCTTGAGATTTCTTACCAAATAGGTCCACTTTAATGAAATTATCTTTTTACTTATCATAAATTGGTCTATTGAACATGAACTACAAAGAAAATAATTCTGCAGTGTCTGTAAACATTAGGACTTGGGGGCGGGGCAGAGAAACTGCTTACAACTAAGCTCAAATTGTTACACAATTATATGTCGTCTGACTTAATCTTTAATGAGAACTTTGCTTCCATGCAGGAACAGTAACAGAAGTTATATAGACTTTAACGATTAGCAACAAGCCAAAGGACTGAATTGCTTGTTTGCTCTCTAAGGAGCATCTACATAAAGCAGGAAAGGCTCAAAACAAGAAATAAAACACTTCTTTTCCATCTGATAATTTCAGATTGCTCACTGAGTATATAAAGATTTCCCGCATCATTGCCAAAATATTAATCGTATAGCAAATCTGTTTATTCTCTTGAAGTTATCTTGAAGTCATCCCATTAGTTCGCAAGCAATGTTTACCTATAGCATCGGCATTTGGGTTTCATCTTAGGAAGGACAATAAAACCAAAATACCATAGCAGGGAACTATGGCTCCCTGGGGACATTTGAGTTTTCTAGGAGCTTTTCATCAACTGATTGAGGGGAGCAGTGGTGTCCACAGCATCCCTGATGCAGATCCTACTGTGCCTTCAAGAGGTTAACACTTCTCCTTTTTAACCATGCAGATACCAATTCCTTGATCAGCTTTCCTTCACTCTAGGAAAACAGTCAAAAGTACGTCCGTCCTTTCCTCATAACTCAAGCTACCATGTGAACATCAGTAATCAAACCACTGTGCCAAAGCAAAGTGGTTTATTTTCACCTCAGCTCTGCCAGCCGGTTTTCCAGGAGCAGTACTCCGATACTTCGTTCTGATGCTTTTTAGTCAATCCAAACGGAAGTCTGCATGCACCAACCGGAAAACCTTCCCTAAACCAGATTGGTAGCTCCGGTCAGAATTCATCCGTGTGCTCTCACACCTGCCTTCTTAAACGTTAGTAGCCTCTGAAAAAGAGTCGGTGGGACCACTGTTCTTTTTGACCTCCAGGTTCTTTTTAGCCTTGAACGTCATGGACACCTCCGAGTGAATGGCATCCAACCTCTGCTCGCACCGGAAGGCTGAGAGGAAGGCTTTTCGATAGTTGCTGTTCATCCAACCATAGAGAAGGGGGTTGGCGAAGGTGGAGCACATGGCGATAATGTGGAGCACTGTGAAGATGAGTTTATATTCCTTCAGGTCAAGGACATGGCTGTCAATGTCCACCGCCAGTTGGAAGGCATGGAGGGGCAGCCAGCTGACTGCAAACACCACTACCACACATACCAGCATTTTGGTTGTTTTGTGCCTTCGCTGATGGTAGTGGTCACTCGCAGCTCCGGGACTAACGTGGTTCTTCAGCTTACTCCAGATACGGGTATAGGAGAAAGATATGATGCCCAAAGGCAAGACGTAGAGGATTAGCAAAGTGGAAAGGCTGTAGACTGTTCCATACACGCTCTTCTCCTCTCCAGGCCATTTCTCAGTACAAGCCACGATCTCAAAGTCCGGAATGATCTCAATCAGTGAGTACTCCCGGAAGATGGCCAGGGGACTTGCCAGCAGGGCACTGATGCCCCAGGCCAGGCCAATAATCAGGAAGCTGATTCGCTTGGAGATCTTGCTCTCCAGGTGGTAGACAATGCAGCGATGGCGGTCCAGAGCGATGACCGTCAACGTTATTGTGGACACTTGTACTGCCAGGCCCTGGGCATAGGGCACCAGGTGGCACAGGACTGGACCCATTTTCCACTCCCCCATTAAAGTATAGGTAAGAGTGAATGGCAGGCACAGGGTGTTTACCAAAAGGTCTGCCACCGCCAGGTTGGCAATGAAAAAGTTGGTTACTGTGCGCATGCTCTTGAATTTGATCACTACGTGGATCACCAGGGAGTTGCCAACTACCCCCAGCAAGATGATGGAGCAATAAGCCAATATGAGGACCACCTGCACCTCAAGGAGCTTGGTGCTGTCTATAAGTTCCGGTTCCGGGTCAGGAGGCAGCTCACCTCTAGGAGTGGTGTGCCCTGGTCCAAAGGGCTCTACCTTTGCTTCCACTGTTTGATTCTCATCTGCCTCTGAACCTACTGGGCCCATCTTCACCACCACTTCAGTTTCACTTGGCCTGCAAACAGCACAAGAATCTATAATAAAAATAACATAAGAAAACACTGGTGAAACACAACCATCCAAAAGGGTTTGGTTTAGTTTAGGCTGAGCTCCTCTGGACAGCCTGTGCTCTGACTCGTAACACTGGAGATCACATAACAGCTTGATAAAGCAAATCTATTCACAACTAGGGTGGATCAATCGGGTATTTACAATATCAATTATCATGATAAGAATGCATTTTTGTTTTATTTTGTTCTAATTTATTATAATTTATTCAGATTGCATCCCAATTGTTATTCCCTCATTTGTGTCTTCCCATTCCTAAATCCCCACCCTCCCTTGCTCTTCTCCCTAATCCCCTCCCCTAGACCTCTGACTGAAGGGGATCTTCTCCCTCACCATGTGACCACAGCCTATCAGGTCTCCTTAGGATAGCCTGCTTCCCCTTCCTCTGTGTGTCCATCTGGCCTCCCCACCAAGAGGAAGTAATCAAATGGGGGGGGGTCCCCAGAGTTCATGGCAGAGGCAGTCCCTGCCCTCCCTGCTCTCGTGGACAATGTACTGTCCATTGGCTAGATCTGAATAGAGGTCTGAATAAAGTTTGTGCAGGTGTGTCCGCCTGCTTTGACTGTCTTTTCGTGGTGCATCTGAACCCTCTGGGTCTTTCCATCCCCCTACTCTTCCATACCACTTTCAGTACTCTACTCAGAAACCGGCTGCCCAGCTCAGCATCTGTTCTGATCCCCTGCTGGGTGGAGTCTCTCAGAGGACATCTGTGTTGGGCTGATAGCCACTTACAGGGGAATATATGCTGTGCGTATCTTTCTGCATCTGGGTTATAGTTTTTACAGGAGAGAAACAGTTCTTCAATGAATGAGATTAGATAGTTTCCATTTTAATGCAATTTGAATGTAATAAAATTTGTCAATTTTATGATTGCTATGAAATCAACAAATTAACTTTAAAGAAAAGTGTCACCCTCTTAACTGTTAGAAACTTTTAAGGACACAATATAGAAAAGCACAGATAAAGCCTATGCTGAGTGCTGGATCTTGGGAAGAATAAAGTAAGGTAAAATGAGTGGACTCTCTCTCTCTCTCTCTCTCTCTCTCTCTCTCTCTCTCTCTCTGTGTGTGTGTGTGTGTGTATGTGTGTGTGTGTGTGTGTGTGTGTGTCTTTTTCTTTTCTGCATGAATGTATATATATGTTTAAGTGTACATATGCATCAGTAGGCAAAAATAAACCTCAGGTGCAACCCAAGTTGTTTTTGAGACAAGCTTCTCACTGGCCTACAAGTCACCAACTAGGCCGGTCTTTCTGACCAATGAACCCCACAGATCCAACTTTTTCTACCTCCTTAGTCCTCCTATTATAAGCACACTGTTGTTTTGATTTTTACTGGGCCAGTTGGTGTTTAAAATAAAACCTGTGTTGAGATGTTGCTTCATTTAATGGCCAGAAAGTAACTTCCCACATAACATAGAGCAGAAGCCTACAAAGTTACAGCATTCAAAATATGCCTGGGTTTGAAGTTTCCTGCCTACTTCCAAATAGAGAAGTTTGGGTACCTTTCTTTCCCTCCTGCCCTACATCCCATAATTTTGCAGCCTGTGTGATATGCTGCACTCAATATATTAATTAATGCGCTTAAAGTTTAAAAAGAAGAAATAAGCATTCTAAACTTTCTTGTTTCCTTGAGTTGCCTCATGATTTAAAGAACCCCTAACTAGTCTCCTGCCTCTGTCTTGCACCCATCTCTTCTCATCTTTCCTTATCACCAAAACCAAAGTGCATTGATTTTGCTTGGCTCAGTTTCTAACCTTAATTATTCTTATAGCAGGGCATCTTATTTCTAATTTCCTTTCTTTCTTTCTGTTTCTTTCATTCATTAATTTATTGGCTTAGCAGGTAAAGGCATACACGATTCATCATGGTGGTACTGTGACATTTACTGAAACGTGCATTCAGCAAACCTGTATCCTGAAGGGAGAACCCTGCTGGGTGTTAAGACAGCTGATAATACCTCCACTAGATTGCTTAAAACAATGTGTTTGCTTGTACTGTAAATTCATTGTTGAGTGTATAAAAGCATACAGATTCAGTACCCTCGTGGTAACACCTTGCAATTGTGCATATGTTCACAAAAGGTTTCTTCTTAGTTCAGAAGATCTTTTAATTAGTTTGGTTTGTTTATCAGTCATAATAGCATCTACTACCATTGGTTGATGAACTGTGTTTATTGAGCACACTCACAGATAATGCTGTCTAGTCCCACGTGCCCCCCACCACCCCATGCTCCACTTCACATCTTTGCAGCCCCTGACCTGCTCTGTAGCACGAAGCTGCACAGAACCTTCCCTCACTTCCAGTCTCCCAAGTATCGGGACCTGGCTGGGTTGAATCAGTGGAAGGCACTTGGAGCATGAGGAGAGCTGGTTCGGTGGGTGAAATGCTTGCCATGCAGGTATTGGGAAATGAAAAGAGCCCTTGTAAAGCAAGGAGCTTAGTGAACATCTATACTCCCAGCTCCTTTGCAAGATGGGTGATAGAGACAGGAGAATTCTCAGAAGCTTGTGGGGCAGGTATCCTGGTGGACGCAGTTGCGAACAAGAGACCCTGTCTCAGAAAGAATCAAGGTAGGAAGTAAGGATCTACACCTGAAGTTGTGCTCTGACCACTGCATGTGTGCAGTGTCCCATTTGTACACACATGCCTGCATACATACATATATACATGCATACATTCTTACATACACACTTACCCTAAACACACACATTATATATGCCCTACACATACACACACACAACACACACACATATATATTCTACACACATACCACACCTGCACTCACACACACTTATACTTATGAACATGCATGCACACACATCATATACTCATAAACCTACACACATCATACACACATACACAATTTTTAAAAGTAAACTGCATGAAGAAAAAGCAAGATGAAGGAAAAAAAAAAAAACCAAGGCTTGTTCCTTCCTCTCTCTGTGCTGTGGGTAGTGCTCTGTGGCCCTGAAATCCACAGTGTACACCTATTGTGACAGTTTCACGTGGATGGGCCTGTTTCTTGGGCCTAGGTCACACTACCTCTTCCCTTGAGGTATTAATGAGGCACTGTTCTTGTGATCTCAAATTGGCCTAGCTTTCAGTCTTCATCTCCCACTAACTATATGACCAGTTCTTTGCATGAATTCCTCTCTTCTACATGCCTGGCTGGGATTTCTTCTTTCATGATCTGCTCCAAGCACATTTTAATCTGCTCTCTCATTAAAACAAATACTGCCCCTTAGTATGGCATTCAAGGCTTAATGCCATCTCTGCAGAAGCTCTGTGCTGATGCCCCATGATGACGTCCCAACCCACACCTGCTGTTCCATCACACTCAATGGGTACCGAGTCTAGAATGCCTCAGGCTTCCCCATGCCTCCTCTGTCCTCTCTGCAGTGAACTGAAGACTCCATCACTATCCTGGGTATCCAAACAGCTCCTGCTCACTTCTCCCACTGCCCATAGCTCAGGCCTCACTACTACGATGGTTCCACGTGTCCAACTTAGGACATAGCAATCTCTTTGTAGATAAAAACTGGAACTCCTAGATTCACTGCTTAATCTTGCAGTGCGCCATCTAGTGCATTAAAGCCACCCAGTAATTGGACAAGACCAGTATAAAGCTAAACAAGAATACGTGTTTACTAGTAACTGCTACCACCTGTCTAACGCAAGGAGAATGTCGATCCTGTTCTTTACCGAATATCACAACACTCAGGGCTCCTTGCTGTGCCGTGGCAGCCTCGTGCTTGTGTTCTTGTTCTTAATCAGGCACCTGCTTCTGCAAGAAGTTTGGCCTAAGACCCTTTTAATCCAGTTCTTGATTATAACCTTTTAAGTTGCATGCCAGCATACTCCTCCACATTGATTTATTTTATTTCAAATGCTTGTATCTATTCCATTCTCTTACACACACACACACACACACACACACACACACACACACACACACACGTATTCCTAGGCAGCTGGGAGGCTTTTGCTGTACTGGCTTAGTCTTCATAGGTCAACAACAGGTTTCAAACAGAAGGTTCCAGGGATACCAGCCCCACTACCCATGATGGAAACAGCATTTGAGCCATGATCCATCTGCTATCCTGTACCGCTTCCCCCAGGCTGAGATGATGACCTTGGAGAGCACAGTTACTATACAGGTCAACTAGAGTAGAGCACACTCCAAAAGTTGGACTTTGAAGGTTGCACAGAGCTGAGAATAAGCACCAGGTTGTAGGGCAGCAGGAGGAGGAGGAGGAGTGCATTTGATTCATTGACTATTTCCTTCGTCCTTTTCAATCCTATTTTCTTTGCTCTGAAGTCCTTTTACTTAAGGCTCCTCTGCAAGAATGGTTATTGATCTACAAGCTATTACCATATGAACAGGATGAGCACTTAGGCACAGTACTAGCCCTGGGCTGGGGCAAAGCACCACCCAGAACACTGAATTTAACATTCTCTTCTGGAAAAGTACTAGAGAAAAGAAGTGCAGAGAGGCCCTGCCCTGTGTGACAGTCAGGAGGACGCCCCTAAACAAGCCAGAAGCAAGCGGGGTGGGGGGTGGGGGGTGGGGGGATGGGGGATGGGGGTGGGGGAGGGGTGGGGGAGGGGAAGAGCTTTTCCTTGAAACGAGGCAAAATGCGACATTCAGGTTATTTGAGAAATTCAAAACTACTAA
>OU015751.1:114434705-114476380 GCA_907169655.1 Acomys percivali
AGGCAAAATGCGACATTCAGGTTATTTGAGAAATTCAAAACTACTAATAGTACTGTTTCCTTGAACAGGTGCACCTGTAGCGAATTTGTTATAGAACATTTGAGGGAAGTGAATTTTTTTTCTTCTTCTTCTGAGGCTGAAGGTGCCTTAATGATTTGGAAAGCGTCACATGCTTTGACTACAGGATGAAATCTGTGGGTTTGCAAGTTACTTCTGGGCCAGAATCACTTCAGGTGGGCAAAGCTAGACATCCTATCAAGTATAACTTCCAGGAATGTTTTCCCAGGGGAAAATCCCCAGACATTATGATGTAAACAATAGTTGCCTGCACCTGTTTGTCCTTCTGGGGGGGGGCGGGGGAGAGAGGTGGGACGTTAACAATACAACCTGTGATTGCTTGCCTAAGTAGAGCGATGGGTGGATCATTTAAAAGTCCGTGAATGCTTCTCTTTCCGGTGTTTGTGCTTCCTGTCTACGACAGAAAGCGGTGTTGTCTCCTGCATGCTACTAGTTTTAAAGGACTGGTCCCTACTAAGAAAGGCATTTAAATGTTAATGTGAGCTCCTGTCCCACAACAATAGATTTCTGCAAGTACGTGATCCCATCTAGGGGAAATGAATGGAAGTCTAAATAAATGTCTGTTTTTGAATAGCCTTGGAAAATCCAACCTCACCTTGCACTTAAGAAAGTGCTTGGCTTTTAAAAGACGCGCGGCAGAATCATATCTCACTGCCTCAGACTGAGGACTCGACCAAGGAACAGTCAATAACCTTCAGTAGGAAAGGAAAAGTCCAGCAGAAGGAGGAAATAGGAGTGGGAGTGGTACTAACCAGCCTAGTTCCCCTGTCCCAGCTAAATGTGGGGAGGAAGGTGCCCCTTAGAAATACCTCCCCATCTCCTGTTCCCGTCAATCCCCCCCCACCCCGTCCCCCCATAGGACCCCTGGTTCCTTTAGGGCTGGCTGCTCAGGATCTCAAGAGTGCTGTAGTTTGAACTTACTGCGTCGACCCTTGTGTTTCTGCTCAGCCGAGGAAGCCAGGAATGTGTAGCCAACAGATTATTTAGACAGCTAGTTCCGAGGCGGTCCTGGGTGACTTCCAAAGCAGTTCAGATTCTGTGTGGGACAGCGTGAGCTGGCGAGCAGGAGCCGGAACGGGAACCTTTGCAATGCTGTCACCACCTGCCTTCTCCCAGGACCACCAAAGGCCACTGACTGGATCAGGGACCCCGCGCTGCACTGCGCTGCGCAGAGCCCAGTAGGAGGGGAGAGGGAAGAGGGAGGAGGGTCGGAGATGGAGGTGGAAGTGAACCCCGCCCTGGAAGGAGACTACATAGGTACCGGGGCTGCAGAGCGATGGCCTCGCAGAGGAGTGAGCCAGATAAGTTCCTGGTGGCCAGGACCACTGTCGCCAACCTCGATAGCATCCGCATCCTATGCAGCGCAGTTCCCCAATCGCACGTTGCTACCTCTTCTAGCAGCAGCTACTCTCACTCCATTTAGGACTTTATCTAATCCGCAGAGGGAAGTCGGAGGCAGGAGCAAGCCTCTACTGCAGGGAGGGAGCTGAGGTCCCGGCTACTTGAAAGAGGGACAGATACCTCTGGTTTATGGGACAGCGTGAGCTGGTGAGTCAGGCTGGAGAGAAGCTCCGTACCTCAACGCCCGGAATCCCATAGGGTTGCGACTTCTCTTGTGTAGGAGCGACGAGCCAGCCCCAGTGGAGCTGGATTCCAAGGACAAACTGCCGGCACGCCTTTCCACAGAGCGGGCGCAGGGACTGCGGTAACCCACGCCCAGAGCCTGGTAGTCCAGGAGCAGGGACGACGCCCTTAACAGGTGTTTATGGAACCCCGTGCCTTCAGATCACAAACCCGAGAGGTGTCCCCGCGGTCCACTGCCAAAGGCTGTCATTCAGAAAGAACACAGAGTACAGAAGGGGGTCTTAAACAAAACAGTCTTTCTTTGTCCAGTTAGTTGACTTCAAAATTCTTTGCCCTTGGGTCTTAGAGCATCCAAGATTTCAGAGGAGCAGGGAGCTAGCATGCCTCAGGAAATGTTTCTCTGGTTTGAAGCCTGCCGGCTGAATTCCCTTGTAAGAGTAAAATAGGACAGATGGGACATCCACTCATCAACACTGGCAGGGCCAGGGAGGGGCGGTCCTCAACTTTACCCCCCCAAAACTTTTCATTCAAAGGCAGTCCTTCCAGAGGTTTGCCTCTGGTCTCTTTTCTTTCGTCAGTTTTTAAAGGGGGCAGTAGAATCTTAAATCAAGGAGGCTTGCAACTGGAAGCCAGGCTTGCCTTTTAAACACACGGTCTCCCAGGGATGCGCAAATCCCCTCACTGTACTGATTTGTTGTGTTGCTTTGTTTTGTTTTTAATTTCTGAAATGAGGATGGATACACGGGTAATCAGAATTTCTCTGAAACATGCAAAAAGCTGTCGGGTTAGATTAGGTTTCTCCATCTAAAAATAAAAGTTACACTTAGCTATTTTTAAAAGATAACAAACACACCCCCATGTAGTATTAATGACTCCTGTCGTGTGAGAAGTGGGTTTTCAGTCCCGTGAGCTCTGACCATCACACACACTAATCTTATTTCGTAGGACATATTCAATCTGAAATCAACCTTCAATTCACATGATATCATGCTAGAGAAGATACCTATAAACCAGTGTTGCTTGAGCCTTTCAGTTACCAGAACACAAAAGTAAACAGGTCTGGGAGTAAGCATGATGTTTTACAAGCTCTGCTTAAAGTCCTTTTGCAAGTTTTTTGGGTTTTTTTGCTGTTGTTGGGTTTCTTTGGTTGGTTTGCTTTTCTGTTTGTTTGTGGGTTTGTGTAGGGGTGTGTGTGTGTGTGTGTGTGTGTGTGTGTGTGTGTGTGTGTGTGTGTGTGTGTGTGTTGTCTGTCTGTCTGTCGGTGTGGTTTAGGGAAATAGCTCTTGCTCACCTATATGCTTTAGCTGAGCAAATTTCATATTTACTTTTTTTTTTTTTAAGGGATACTGGGGAATGAGGGAACCTAATACGTCACAAATGCTGGAGTGTCGTGCCTTTAAGCTGCAGCTTCAGGCTTTTTTTTTTTTCTTCTGGTTTTGTTGTTTGTTTTTGTTTGAGGGCTATATTTTGCAAAGTTTCCCAGACTGGCTAGACATGGATGTGCTCTGTAGCTCAGGTAGGCCTTGAACCTGTTTATCATCCTGGGGAGTTGGGGTTGCAGTGTGCAGGTGGGCACCATCATGTCCAGCTTTCTGTGTTTCTTAGCATAGGGAAGGTGAAGAAGAGGCTTTGGAAGAGTAGCACAGGAACTCTTCCTCGAAACACAGAGTAAACACAGAAGCAAATATCCAAGAAAGCTGATGAGCAGTGTTGCTGAAAGTGATTTTAATCCATCTCACCGGCAGGGATTGCACGAACCACTCTCCTCTCATAGCACTGGCTTTCAAAGGCTACTAAGTGAACAGTGAGCTCACTTCCTTGCAGGCATGCCAACATTTTAAAAGAGTCACATGGCTCCATAGGCCTCTGGTCAGCAGCTCCCTTAATCACGAAAAACCTCAGGGACCCAGGTCTTCCAATAAAGTACAGAACTGGATGAGAAGCTGGTCCATGAGGTAAAAGTCATTTTACACTACAGCATATTATCCACATGGCCAACTGGTGACATTGCACCTTTATTTGGGTTCTGAGTAAAATACTTCAAGGCATCCACGTTACAAACCACGGGAACAGTGACACTCTGAGGCAGGGCCATCAGCCTGCGGATGTGGGGAAGTGGTGACTAGTCCAAATGGAAGCAGGACAGGATCATCAAATCTGATTTCTCTTTTGTCGAGTACTTTAGTTCTTTGGGCAATTTTATACCTTTCTAGAACAGGTGCTAATCTTTCTTCAAACAGGGAGATGACAGGAAGCCCCAAAATGCATATATAGTTAGGGCCAGCAGCATTGCTGTGAGTGCGGGTTAGACTGTGGGAGAAAACAGAAAATAGTAAGAACTCACTCAGGCCAAGAAATACACAGGACACACAGGAGCTGAAGGCAGAAGCCTGTTCTCAAGTTTCCATAGCTGCCCTGCAAAAATCTACATTTAATACACTTAAATCTCATTTTTAAAAATAAGCAAAATTCATATTCTTAAAAATGTAGACCTGTGAGATGCAGGTGTCACCAAGCCTAACAACCTGAGTTAGATTTCTGGGGCTACTCTTAATGGAAGGAAATTATCGGTTCTTACATGTGGAGTACACACACACACACACACACACACACACACACTTCTACAAACACACACGCACATGCCTATGCGCACACATACATACATGCACCTGAACACACACCTATATACATATACCCTGCACACACAATTACACACATACCTACACACAAGCATGCTTACACATACCACACAGGCACAGGCATACATACAACTACACACAAACTCCCCCCCCACACACACACCTACACATACATACACATACCCTGAACACACACATACCTACACATACCACACAGGCAGACACATACATATGTACATATAACCTACACACACATGTGTAAATGTAATAAAGCATCTTTTGAAATGAAATGGTACAAAGTCATCTTTTAAAAGTCAAAATTCAAAGTGAGCATATCAAAATAAGTGAGATGGTAAGTAGACTGAAAGGTAGAAGAAAGAAAAAAGGACAGAAAGGACAGAGCAGTCCTCTGTACGAGTGGGGATGGTCTTCAGGGGATGTCTGAAACTGTGATAAAGCTTGATTATAAAGTTTGACTCAAGATATTAATAACAATAACCAATAAAGAAATAGAACAATTTTAATATCAGAATGTGATAAGATTTTTATGAGCGCGCCTCTCTTGAGTATCGCACTGTAGTTAGCATTCTTGTGATGATGAGATGTGACACCTCGTCTTTATCTGAATCATATCACTATTGTGCTTTGGGGCCATTGCTATAAAATACGAGTTGTGAAGATCTTTTCTCAGCCTGTAGGCTGTCGCTTTGTTCTGTTGACAGTGTCTCCTGCCTTACAGAAGCTTCTCAGCCTCATGAGGTCTCATTTATTAATTGTTGTTGGTGTTCTGTTTAGGAAGTTGTCTCCTGTGCCAATGTGTTCCAGGCTCATCCCCACTTTTTCTTCTAACCAGTTTAGGGTCTCTGGTTTTATGTTGAGATCTTTGATCCACTTAGACTTGAGTTTTGTGCATGGTGACAAATATGAGTCTGATTGCATTTTTTTTTTTTTACACATAGACATCCAGTTAGACCAGCACCATTTGTTGAAGATGCTATCCTTTTTCCATTGAATAGATTTGGCTTCTTTGTGACCATATATGTGTGGATTCATTTCTGAGCATATACAGGGAGAGGAGGTCCCCCTCAGTCACAGTCATAGGGGAGGGGAGTAAGGAGAAAATGGAGGGAGGGAGAAATGGGAGGATACAAGGGATGGGATAATGTAATGTGAATAAATTAATAAAATATATTATTTTAAAAAAAACAAGAGTTGCTTATCCGCAGGAATTTCTACACTACCACAGTCATTCTCAGAACGAACGGAGGTGGCCACCAAATGAAACACAGACTGGGAGCAAACGTGCTATGGATACACTAGACATAGAAGTGACTCATACCCTGGGCAGGGTAGACTAAGACGGCACAAAATTTCACCATATTGCTCCAAATGGCATGCAGTTTAAACTTATGAGCTGTTTATTTCTGGATCATTCCATTTAGTGTGTAGAAAACTAAAAGAGTGGAAAGTAAAACCTTCAATAAAGGGCAGACTAGAGAGATATCTGCAGTCTAGACCTTCAAGACCTCTTGTCTTACAGCCTCTGGTGTTATTTGATACCTGATAATTCTCCTCAAATATTTAAAGTATGGCTCCACCATAATTCCCCTCACCCCACTGCCTATTCCTCAGCACACACAAATATAAAAGGCAGAGGGCCACAGATCGACTGCCACATGCACTAGCTTTCTGCTACTGCAGTACAGACAGGAGAAAACCAGCCCTGATGTGGGCGGATGTGTGTAGGCTATCAGTTTTGCAACTCTGCCTCAGATGGGGCAGCAGGTCAACATGGAAGGTGTAGAGGGGTCTGACCTCCTTACATCAGGAGAGCGGGAACAGAAGGGAGAAGGGGGTAGGGAAGACTGGAAGACTTGCCTGGATCTGTTTATTTTCCCTCCCACTAGTCCAAGCCACAGGACATTCCTTCATCATGTGCTCCACACACAGGACCTTACGCACCTCCCACCTAACACCAAACACATCATTTTTTTTTTCTTATTTCTGGGTGAACTGGTATTCACAGTCAAATTGCTGCAAAAGACCTTTTGGTTAATGGAATGATTTGGATGTTTGAGACAGCTGGGGTGAGCAAATCTGAGAACAGTTTGTCATTTAAAGAGAAAAGTTCAGTAGCTTCATTACGGAGACTCGGTTTATTGTACGAAGTAAATCATAGTGTGATTTGCTCAAGTCTAAAATTCATAGTGAGGGCAAAGGCCTCTCCCACATAGAAATAATTTCATTTTTATGTTGGTTAGGAAAGTAATTTATAACCATAATAAAAGGCAGCAATGACAAAGACAGAAAGTAAAACATCCTCTGGTCAGTAGATATTTCTGCAATAAGAGTGATGTTTATCTGTGCTTTTCAATAGAGCAGCTATACACACGTGGCTATTGAGCACTTGAAATGGACAAGTATGAGATTGAATTTTAATTTAATTTGCGCACTAAATAGCTATGTAGGGACAGTGTAAGCTGTAGACAATATACGTCTAAGATTTTGTCACTCAGGATCCCCACTTTTGGAATATGGGTATAAATTCCCATGACTAAGTTGGTCTATAGTTTTGGTTTAGGTTTGGGTTTTTGAGACAGGGTTTTGCTGTGTAGCTATGGCTGTTCTGGAATTTGCTCTGTGGACCAAGCTGGCCTCAAACTCTCAGAGATCCACTCACCTCTGCCTCTGCCTCCCTACTACTGGGATGACAGGCATGAGCATTGGTTGATCTCTAACCTCCT
Organism: Acomys percivali; assembly: GCA_907169655.1. NCBI lineage: Eukaryota > Metazoa > Chordata > Mammalia > Rodentia > Muridae > Acomys > Acomys percivali. The sequence continues at coordinate 114,441,751 of OU015751.1, forward strand.
GTAAACTTCAGAACCCTACCAATGTGTCACAGATAATATTTCATTTCTTTACATGCAAACATACATTCCTTTAATGGTTGCCTGGGCCTAAACTGGACAAACACATTCTGATTATACATCTCTGTTGTAGCCGAAGTGGTCAGTTATCTTGTGTATGTTTACAGTACACTCCTCTAGTTCTTCTGAGGCAGGAAATTTTAGGGTGCCTTTGACTTCGATACAATTTCACCCCTCTTCGTGGGCTTGGCTTGGGATACTACAATCCCAGAAAAATCAACAGCCACCAGAGTTTCCCTGAGCCAGTGATTTTCTGGGAATTATCTCATGAATTTAAAGAATGAAATTTATGCACCACAGAGGGTGAGTTTTAGAGAGTTGAGTATAGATTATAGTTGGGATAAAGAGGTAGAAAGGTAGACAGACAGACAGATAGATAGATGATAGATAGATGATAAATAGATGATAGATAGATAGATAGATAGATAGATGATATATAAAAATAGATGTGTGTGTGTGAGAGAGAGAGAGAAGAGATCTACTGTATGTCAAGAGAGATCTCAGAAAGCAGGGTGTCAGCAAGCTGCTGGTGGGTAGTTGGGTGGTGCTTCTTTTTTTTCTTGTTTTCTTTTCTTTTCTTTTCTTTTTTAATAGAAGGAAGATTTGTTTGGGACCAACAGTTCCCGGGGCATTAAAGTCCATCATGATGAAGAGGTCTGGCAGCAAGCAGGCATGAAAGCTGGAGTAGCCACTAAAAATTTACATCTGAAACTGAAAGCAGGAAACAGGAAAAACAAAAACAAAAGCAAGAGCTGGGAATGGCACAAGCCTTTGAGCTCTCAAAGCCAATCCCAGGTGAAACACCTCTGCCAGCAAGGCCACATCTTCTAAGCTTCCCCAAACAGCCACCAACAACTGGGAACCAAGTGTTCAGATGCCTGAGACGTATGGGGGCCATCTCACTCAAACCACCATATGCAGTTAAACTTTATTTCTTCTTCTTCTTCTTCTACTTTTTTTTTTACATTCATTCCTTTAATTGTTTTGTTTGTACATATGTACATTCATATTTATGTGTAAATGCTCATGTGGAGGTCAGAGAGAACTTACAAGAGTCACTTCTCTGCTTCCACAGTATGGGTGCCATGGTGCGAACCACTGAGCCATTTTGTCGCCAGATGGCGCACTCTTATTTTTATTTTTATTTTTATCTTTTACATATACATTTATATTATTACATATATATAAAATAAACTACATTCAGCAAGAAGAACCACAAAGCAATCAGGGATTATATTACTGTTACATGCATAGTGGTCTTGGCTACTTGTGTTTGGCAACCATGAAGAAAACATTTTCCTATCTTGGTGAATCTAAAATTCTGAGTGGAAATCGATATCTATCATATCTCATCCCTGTCAACTTGGAGTTCCTTAAAGGAAGCTAGGGTGTGATCTGAAAGAGAGTTGGCCCGCCCTGTTGGCACAGCCCTCGATGTCCACGAACCTCTTCTCAGTTTCAGTGGTACAATTATGAAGAGCTTCTAGGAAAGTGAAGGTGATAACAAGACCCAGGAAACAGAATTTCCTGACATTAGCAAGGAGATTCTGGGAACTGCTCCTTTAGGGTCCCTGTCCTGTATTGCCAGCTTTTAGTCTCTGTTCTTACCCATCGCTTTAGCATAAGTCTGAACAGGCAGGCAGCAAGAGATACACTTTAAAATTTCCCTTGTCCCAAGTTTACGCAGCATCGCCTGGACCCAAAGAAATTTACACGAGTAGAGAGAAAGAGCCATGCAGTTTCCTATGTTATAGGGTAAATACTTTAGTTTAATGGTGCCTGGACTACCACAGAGTCAGCATGTGGCATGTCGTGTTCAGTGTAAAGTTTCAGAGGCCGCCGGAAAGCATGTTTGAAGTAGTTAAGCTTTTAGCTGAAGGGAAAGTGAAATAAAGAGGGTAGAAGGCACAGGAGAATTAGTTTGTTTGGATTCCTCAGAGAATAGCCTTTCGGCTTCCCTGCCGGAAAAAGTAGTTCCCTTCTTGCTTTAATGTCAAGGTTTCCTGAGGGATCATTAAATAACCTCCAAGCCCCGCCAGCCTGACTTAAATCACAGGCAGAACAAAGTAGAAATGGAATGCGGGAGCAGCTTCCAGAAATAGGAAAGGAGTAAACCATATTAAATCAGTGTGCCCCGGATAGAAGGAAGGGCGTGACACTGGAGAGGGCAGCTGGTTCCTGTGACACAGCTCAGGTACCCCAGCCCAGCAGCCAGAGGGGCTCTTAAGATGGCACAGCGCTTAGCTTCCTTTGCGGGGCAAAGGTCCAAGTCCCTGGATGGAAACAGCACTCACTAATGATGCTTAATATATACCGTATTGCCTCTGCGGCACCTAATCAGAACATTCCGTGATGTAGTGATTATCCGTGTAAGTGCTTCTCGAGGGAAACTCTGCTTAAAGTTTCAACAACACTCCCCTGTAACAAAAACTACAACACCTGCACATCAATGGCCATTGATTAAACTACAAATCTTCAGTGGGTCATATATGTATTATTTCCAGCTGGATCTGGGTCTATGGTAGACACTAGCAGAGGCGACAGCTTGCAGCAAGTACCCGAACAAGCTTGACTTGTTTGCACCAGGGAGACATTTTTTTTTTAAATCAATTTCTCTGAATGTACAATTTATAAGTGATCTCTCTTTTTAAAAATTCGTTGACAGCCTTGGAAATGGTTCTACGGGCAAAGGCCTTGCTGCTCAAGGCGAAGGACCCCAGTTTCAGACACTAGGATCCATATAAAGCTAGACACAGTCTCCAGCACTAGTATTCCCAGCACTTCCACAGAGAGATGGGAGGCAGAGATGTAAGAACGCCTGGAAGTCCGTGGGCCAGCCAGCCATGTGTATAGAACCACAACAATAAAAGACTTCTGCAGAAGGTGGAAGGTGTAGCCTACCTCACAAAGGGGTGCTGTGTCATAAGCATACACGCTATGGCATGTGTGTTCTCCTGTGTGCGTGCACATACGTGTGTGTGTGTGGGTGCTGGTATGGGTGTGTATATATATGTGTGTGTGTGTATATATATATATACACACACACCATACACATATACACAAAAAATCAATAGGTTTATTTTCTTTTCTAACATATCTTTGGCTCGTTTTTTTTTTTATATTTTTTTATTAATTTATTCTTGTTACATCTCTATGGTCATCCCATCCCTTGTATCCTCCCATTCTCCCCTCCCTCCCATTTTCCCCTTATTCCCCTCCCCTATGACTGTTCCTCAGAGGGATTACCTCCCTCTGTATATGATTTGGCTCGTTTTTTGGAGTGAGCAGATGAGTAAGGATGAATGGACAAGAGATGGTCACTAGATGATGAATCTCACAAATTCCAGAGCCATTTTCTAAACTGTTTCCACCAGTTTGATTTTTTTTTTCAGGGGGAGGGGTGAATGTGGGTTGTGAAGACAGGTGTCTCATTCAGGAAAAGGGAAAACAACTAGTCACTCAGAGTAAAATGATAAACCTTAAACTGAGCAATAAGTAGCATTTGGTATGATATTTTGTTTGTTTGTTTTGTTTTTGCTCCTGTGGATTTGGAGCTTCTACTTCTGTTGTGAAGTTTTAATTGCAGATTCAAAGTAATTAAGCCAGATTGTAAGCAACATTTTGCTGAGAGTTTTATCTCTCACTGATCACCCCACTGGTTCTGAAATAGTGAGAGAGTAAATCCAAGAGTATTTAAATGCAAATGGTCTGTGGTTAAAATGTAAATGAAGGGACATTTTTGCATAGAATTCAAAATTTAATCAGCGCAAATTTTCATCTGATTATCTGTGACAGAGAAAACTAGTGAATGGTAAAGAAATACAAACTCCCTTTTAGGAACTTCAATTCTTCGTAATAAGGATTTATCATTGTAAAGCATATGGGGACAAAATTTGACACATATTTTCAATATATAATTTCAAAATATATTTTCATGCAGCAAAACATACCTAAATTTTAATTTTTTGAGAGAGTAAATTCAAAGCACTCTCCTGTAAGCTTACCTCTGAAATATGAGAAGAGAAAGAAGGTTTCAATGTAGGTTTCACCTATCACCGTGAAATGGAGAAATGGCTTACTCCAGGTAAAACTTGCCAAGCCTGAGTAATGCGTACCAGATGTATTTCACAACCCACTACTTTTCTAAGGGAAGCAATCATATAAAACTCACACAAGCATTTCACTTGACCACAGCTCCTGTAAACAAATCTTCACTGAGTGCTCATTGCACAAAGTCCCCAGAAAGCTGAATCACACTGCCAATTGTCTGAGTCCTACTAAGGGTATGAATGTGTATTAGTCCATGTTCTCTAGAGGAACAGAACTTATAGAACTAATCTCCAATCATGAGCTGCCCAATCATGGCACCTAGGGACTAAGTAATACAAGAGAGACAGGAGGAGGCATGGGTCCAATATGTATATGTATACAAGGAGACATATGTGCATATGTATATATATATGGGATGTATTAGAGTAGCTTACAGCCTGTGGTCCAGCTAGTCCAACAATGGCTGTTTACCAATGAGAAGTCCAGGAATCTAGTATTTGTCCACTGGGCTAGATGTCTCCGCTGGTCTTCATTATATGCCACAATTCCAAAGAAGTATCTCTAATGCCAGTGAAGGAGTGGACGTGGCAGAGAGAGTGAGAGCAAGTGGGCAAAAGGAACCAGCTCCCTTGTCCTTTATATGAGTTGCCTGTACAAGGTGTGGCCCAGATTAAAGGTGGATCTTCCTACCCTAAAAGATCTGGATGAAAGGTTTATCTACCGACGTTAAAAGTGGGTCTTCCCAATTCAAATGATTTGATTACTAAAAGAACCCCTCACAGGTGAAGCAGAACTGCCCAATCATGGTGCCTAGGGACTACATAATACAAGAGAGAGAAGAGGAGGCTTGGACCCAACATGCCCTTCTAGCCCTGGTTTACATTACCCCACCCTGAGACTCCACTACCTCCTAGTAATACCTCAAGGGGCAACGGAATCTTCAGTACATGGATGCCAGGAGACATTTAAAAATCCAAAGTGTAGTGTAAGACTTTTGAATAAAGACATACACAAATCAATGGAGATTCCTGGTAGTCTATGATACAGCAGGTTTGGAGCTCCCATTTAAAAAAATGGAGAGTTTTATTTGTTTTTATAGTGTATATTGCATGTGAGATGACCAGAAAAGTACTTTCTATGGGAGATAACCATAGTCAATATACTTCTAGATCGATGCTCTTTGTGGCTCTGCAAAGCACTTTGATTCTTTTTCCAGTTGGAAACATCTCCCTCCAAGGAGCTTGGCTGAGTTATGTGAAAGGAAAGAAAGTGAAGCCCACTGTGAGGCACAAACTGATTACACAATTTTCAGCATTGCAGACACTAATTGAAATAAGATATATTATATAGTGGGTATATTAATAAAATTTAATAGATGGTATCAGCAACACAGTCAGCAAAAGAAAGAATTCTGGGTAAGACAAATACATTACATGCAAGATTAGAAACTGACCTGCTGTGGAACAAAAGAAAAGGGCTATGCTTTCAAGGAGTCTGAAATCATTGGCATCTGTATAGGACATTAATCAAGTTTAATTCTTGGTAAATTTGTGTGAAACTCTGTAGAGGTTAGGCTCTAATCAACAGTAAATAATGAGCTAAATCTACTACCTTCCCTCGGCAAGTCAGTTGACCTTGGGGCTCCCACGATGACTCTGTTCACGAGAGACTGAAAGATCACAGGACTACTCTCCTCTGCTTGCTTTTTGTTGCCTGGCAATGCCTTCCATTTTCAATGACAATTATGCTGTGTTACTTACCGCGGGTCAGAGATTCAGGGAGGCCAGAGCTGAATGGCTAGTCTCCGCTCAGGTGGCAGCAGATGGACAAAGGGATCTGTGGTGTTTTCTGAGACAGCAGCTTCCCTCAGGGCCTGGCCCTGGCTGGTGTTGTCTGTGGGAGCTGGAGTGAGACCCACGGTGCACATTTCTCTCTCCCCAGATGTGGCTGTCATATAGTCGGACGTCCATGGCCTTTGTTTCTTACGCAGTAGCTTTTAAAGGTGAGTGCTCAAAAAGCCCAAGCAAAAGGTTCCAAGTGTTTTAAAACTTTCTAGGGACCAGACTACTGCATCTGCCCATTTGTTAGTGAAACAGGTCTCTAAAGCTGGACTGTATGAGGAGGAAGAACAAATATAATCTGTACCTCTGAATGGAAGAAGATCATGCGTGTCCAGAGAGGGAAGGAGCTGGTGACCGCCTGAGGCATGTCAGTGCACGTCTCTTTGTCTTTCTCTGTAGTTCAGCTACCTCTCATTTGATTAATACATCCACTAAACCACAGGACCAGTAAGAGGGGAAATCTTAGTACCTGCAATTCTAACATTCTATTCATCTGCTGGGTTTCTTAAACAGTCTCCCTGGTTAAGGAGTCTCCAAGTCTCGTGTTCAACCAGAAGGTTCTCATCACTGTTTTCCTTGAGTAACGTCAGTCTCAGAGAGCTGAGGTGGTGTGTTTTCTTCATTGACTTATCAAGCAATGCATAGCATTAAGCCTCAGAGGATGCACAGCCTGCAATATACAAACATCACTTAATCCCTCTGAGTCTCCCTTTTCTCAACTATACTATTAGAGGTACATATTAAAATATGATAAATTGCACCTGACGCTAAAAGTCAGTAAAGTTGCTTAACTTTTCTAGACTGGAAAGAAGACCCCATCTAATGCTTTCTATCAGGGGAGCCCTATTTTAAATTGAAAATAGCGTATATTGGCATCATAAATTAAGCACAGCATTTTGTTTGATCCTATTGACAAAACAGCTATCAAGTACACATTCATATTACTTGATGTTTACTTTGAGTGCATGCTACCAAATATGTGGGGCAGAGGCATTCTCAGACAAGTCTAAATGCATTATCCTCATTTTTTTCACTGAAGGGCCCTATAGCCTCATGGCAACTTCACGTGAAGGCTTATGTGGTACTTGAAATTTTAGGGAAAAGTCTAGCTGCACTGGACACCTGTAGCATGCCAGTTTCTGGTGTATATTTGCTAGGACACAATGCACAAAAGATAGCACCAACTCATACTGCATACTTTCTGATTTTGTTATACCCTATGATACTCAATTTGTAGTGGTTGCTCTGTTTCAAAGCATTAATATGTGCCTAACTGACAAGGAATAGGAAATGAGACTTGGTCATTCCTGTGAGTTTCAAGGTGTGAGGAATCACACAGGCTCTGGTGGCACACACATAGTAGCTCATTAGCACAAAGTTATGTTTACCTTGAAATGTATACTCTTCCAAAGTGAGATTGAGAAGACATAAGTTATTAGGTATATTTGACCTACCAAAGTGAAACCGAGAAGATGTAAACAGTTTAAACATGTCTATGCAACTCATACAGATTGAAGCAGTAACTAAAAGGATTTCAACACAAAAAGACCAAGACCAGAGAGATTCAGTGGAAAATCCTATCAAATCTTTGAAGAACAGCTAATATCGACATTCCTCAAAGTGTTGCCTAAAACCAAGAGGGATATTAGGAAACCAAGGACCTAAGGAACATTAGCAAACCCCTTCTAGGAAGCCTACACTACTCTGATACCCAAAGAAAAAAGTATAAAACAAACAAACAAACAATAAGTAAGTTTCCATGAAGAACAGAGATTGCAAATTTTTTCAATAAACTTCTAGCAAATTTCTCACAAAATTGAATCTATTAACACTTTAAGATTTAGAGCAAATACCAAAATCAAGTGACTTCATGTCAGAAATGTAAGGATGGTGTAAAACACATAAATACACACACACACACACACACACACACACACACACATACAAGCAAACAAAGTGAAGTCCATAAATAAATTTAAAGACAGAAATCACATGTTTATCTGAACAGCTGAAGACAATTTCAAAATCCCTTCATGGTAGCCATTTTCAAGACACTAGGAACACATAGAACATGTCACAGTGTAACAAAGGCCATATGTGACAAACCTATTGACAGCACCATACTAAATAGAAAAAAACTGAGAGCTTTTCTTCTGAAATCTGGAAGAATACTATGGATTTCTGTTTTCTACCCTATTATTAAATATAGCAATAAAAATCTTAGCTAGAGCAATAAAGTAAAAGGAATTTAAACAAGAAAAGAAGTCAGATTATGTGTATTTGCACATGGAATGGTCTTCAATGTAGACCAGAAGGACTCCACTACATAGCTATTAGGTCTGGCAAACACTTTCAGCAAATTGGCAGAATACAAAATCAACACACACATAAAAATTACTTTCTCTATACAATAGTAACAAAATTGCTTAGAAAAAAAAATCTCCATTTATTCAAGGCACCCAACCAAGCAAACAAACAAATAAAACCCCAACAAAACAAAATAAAATCTTCAAATAAGCCTAGCCAAGGAGGTTAAAGGTTTCTACTATGAAAGTCCTAGGACACTGAAGAAAACAAAAACAAAAACAAAGAAGAAACTCTAAGATGCAAAGCTCTCCCATGCTCATGGTTGGCAGAATTAGTATTATGAAAACAACGGCCAAACTTTGCCAAGACAGGGTAAGCAAGTCCTCAATAGTTCATACTTCACAAATATGTCTGTCAGATATATTGGGCCAGAAGGCTGAAGATGATGCTCCAACATTATAGAGAGTTTTGAGTGACTATTCAGGCAGCAAACTGTCTCTCTCATTTTCTCATTTGGAAAGCCACTAACCTGAACCCCCTATATACTCATGTAATTAATTTTATACCTTCCCAAGCCTCTGATGGGGTTTAAGACCAGATAGTTTAGTTTTACAATTAAGCTTAGTTATTCAGGGGTTAAGATGTTTCTATGTCTAGATACATATTTTAAGTTGATAATGATGAGATATGATAGATAATGATTTACATTCAGAATTTTAGATGCACCAAGATAGGAAAGATGTTTTCTTCAAGGCTGGCAAAAACAAATAGCCAAAACACTAAGAATGTAACATTTATATAATTTCCGATTGTGTCATGATTCTTCTTGCTGTAGGTACTTTATTGTATATATGTGTAATAATATAAATATAATATAATAATATAATATAAATGTAATAATAATAATAATATAAATGTATTATAATAATATAAATGTAATATACATTCAAAAAAAGAAAATGACAACATACTAAAGTCCAAAGCAGTCTATAGATTCAATGTAATTTTCCCTCAAAACTCTCAATGTTGTTCCTCACAGAATTAGAAGAAGAATCCTAAAATTCATATGAAATCACAAAAGACCCCAAAGAACCAAAGCAATCTTATACAGAAAGAACAATGTTAGAAGTATAATATCTCATCTGAAAATTATACTAAGACTATAGCCACATAAACAGCATGGTAACAGGAAAAAAGACAGACAGGCACACAGAGCAAGTGGAACGTAAGACAGGACCCTAAGTAAACCCATACAGCTGGCAGCAGCCACCTACTTTTTTTGAGAGGACCATGAACATACAATGAAGAAAAGACAACTTCTCCACAAAAGATGAGGCCGGAAGTAGATTTCCACTTATGGAGAACTGAAGTAGATTTATGTCTCCCATTCTGTGTGAACACACAAAATCAATTCAAGGTGGTCACAAAGTTCCATATCAGGTCTGAAAGGTTGAAACTTCTGCAGGAAAAATGTAACATATCAAGATGCAGGCAGGATGCAAGGCAAGAATTCTCTCCTAAGGACGCCCGTAGCACAGGAAGTAATCCCAGGGATGAATACATGATATTACAGAATGTGAGAGTTTCCTCATAGCAGAAAGGAAATAAGAGAAGAGTGGAAGACACCGTCTGCAGAGATGGGAAAGCATCTTCACCAGCTGCTCAGCAGACACAGACTACTGTCCAGGATTAATAAAAAGTTGAGCACTAAAGAGGTAAATCGTCCCATCCACAGACTGCCTAATGAATCAAATAGGCCATTGTGAAACGAAGAAATACAAATAATCCTTGCATAATTTTAAAGAAATGCTCAACAACAACAACTACAACAACAACAACAACAACAACAACAACAGCAGCAGCAGCAGCAGCAACAGCACAATGTTCAACAGAAGCTTGATAGTAGCACCACACACCTTTAATCCCAGCACGCAGGAGGTAGAGGCAAGAGGATCTCTGTGAGTTTGAGGCCAGTCTGATCTATAAAGTGAGTTCCAGGACAGCCAGGGATACATGGAGGGAAACCCTGTCTCAAAAACAACAAAGAAACAAAAAAAGTGCTCAGCAGTTTTGGGGCGCCAGGGGCAGGGGGTGGGATATTGGCTCAGCCGTTAAGAGCTTGTGCAGAGGGCCTGACTTTCGGTCTCAGTGCCCATGTCAGGTGACTCACAACTGCCTGGAACTCCAGCTCCAGGGACTCCTACATCTCTGGCCCCACGGGCATGTGAACTCACACACACACACACACACACACACACACACACACACACACATGTGCAAATGAGTAAATAAATAATAAAATATATCTTTCAAATTTTCTTTTAAAAAATACTCAGCATCCTAAGCCGCCATGCAAGGGCAAATTAAAATTTTCTTTGCGATTCCATCTCACCCCGTCAGAATGGCTATAAGCAAGGAGGTCAGTGGTGACAATAGTCTCTGCTGATGGAAATGAAAACATTTTCAGCCACTATCAAAACCAGTATGAATGTGTATCCAAAGCTGATCCCCGAGCTGCACCATTCAGTTACAGACCTTCATGCTTGCTATTTGTCTCTATGTCCACCAAGAGAGCAGTGAATAAAGAAACCATGGTACATAAAAACAATGGAATTCTATGCAAGCATGAAAATATGAAATTATGAGATTTGCAGGAATGGATGGCACTAGGAATCATTATGCTAAGTAAAATAAGTCAGGCATAGGAAAGTAAGCTGCATGTTTGTTCTTATATGAAGAAATGAGATTTAAGAATATATATACACAGAGTTATGTACTTATGTATAATAATGTGTGTATGGCTATTTGTGTATTTATATATGTGTGCTTATGTATGTCATGAAACATGAAAGAGGATAAGATGGAAGGAAGAGGCTTTTAGGGGAGGAGAGAAACTGAGGGATAATGAAATATGTTTAAGATCAGAGAGAAGAAAAGGAACCAGGTAGAGGAAAACAGGGTGGACAACTAAGAGCAGATTGTAATGACACTTACCATGAAGGTGCTATAATAAAACCCCACTACTGTGTATACTAACATAAACCTTTTTTTTTGTTTGTTTCTAATATTTTATTCATTTTATATATACATTTATATTATTACACATATATAAAATAAACTACCTACATCAGGAAGAACCATGAAACAATGAGGAATTATATTAATGCTACATTCACAATGTTTTGGCTATTTGTATTTGGAAACCTTGAAGAAAACATCTTTCCTATCCTGATGAGTCTAAAATTCTTTTTTTTAATATACTAATTTATTCTTGTTACATCTCTATGGTTATCCCATCCCTTGTATCCTCCCATTCTCCCCTCCCTCCCATTTTCCCCTTATTCCCCTCCCCTATGACTGTGCCTCAGAGGGATTACCTCCCCCTGTATATGCTCTTAGGGTATCAAGTCTCTTCTCGGTGAGGTGACCTGCTGTCCTTCCTCTGAGTGCCACTAGGTCTCCCCCTCCAGGGGACATAGTCAAATAAGAGGCACCAGAGTACATGAGAAAGTCATATCCCACTCTCCACTCAAGTGTGGAGACTGTCCTGTCCATTGGCTAGATCTGGGTAGGGGTTTAAATTTTACCGCCTGTATTGTCTTTGGCTAGTGCCTTAGTTTGAGCGGGACCCCTTGGCCCAAATCTACCTATCATAATGTTCTACTTGTAGGTTTCTAGGACCCACTGGATCCTTCTACATTGCTATTCTCACATGGTTGTCTCATCTAGAGTCCCAATAGGATGTCCTCCCCTCTGTCCCAGTTTCCTGGTAAGGGAAGGCTTTCGTGGGACATGCCCATTGGGCTAGTATGCCGATATAAGTGAGTATATACCATTTGAGTCTTTCTGCTTCTGGGTTAACTCACTCATTGTGATCATTTCTAGCTCAATCCATTTATCCACAAATTTCGGGAATTCCTTGTTTTTAATAGCTGAGTAGTATTCCATAGTGTATATGTACCACAGGCTGTTTCCATGATCTGGCTATTATGAATAAGGCTGCTATGAACATGGTTGAGCAAATTTTCTTGTTGTGTGCTGGTGCATCTTCTGGGTATATTCCAAGGAGTGGAATAGCTGGGTCTTGAGGAAGCCCTATTCCCAGTTTTCTGAGATAGCACCAGATAGATTTCCAAAGTGGTTGTACTAGTTTGCATTCCCACCAGCAATGAAGGAGTGTTCCTCTCTCCCCACATCCTCGCCAGCATGTGGTGTTGCTTGAGTTTTTGATCTTAGCCATTCTGATGGGTGTAAGATGGAATCTCAGAGTTGTTTTGATTTGCATTTCCCTGATGACTAAGGAGATTGAGCATTTCTTTAAGTGTTTCTCAGCCATTTGATATTCTTCTGTTGAGAATTCTCTGTTTAGTTCCAAGCCCCATTTCTCAATTGGGTTATTTGGTTTGGTGGTGTTTAATTTCTTGAGTTCTTTATATATTTTGGATATTAGACCTTTGTCAGATGTAGGGTTGGTGAAGATCTTTTCCCATCCTGTAGGCTGTCGCTTTGTTCTCTTGACAGTGTCTCCAGCCTTACAGAAGCTTCTCAGCCTCATGAGGTCCCATTTATTAATTCTTGTCATTAAGGCCTGGGCTGTTGGTGTTCTGTTCAGGAAGTTGTCTTCTGTGCCAATATGTTCCAGGCTCTTCCCCACTTTTTCTTCTAACTGACTTAGTGTCTCTGGTTTTATGTTGAGGTCTTTAATCCACTTGGATTTGAGTTTTGTGCAGGGTGACAAATATGGGTCCAATTGCATTTTTTTACACATAGACATCCAGTTAGACCAGCACCATTTGTTGAAGATACTATCCTTTTTCCATTGAATGGATTTGGCTTCTTTGTCAAAAATCAAGTGACCATATGTGTGTGGATTCATATCTGGGTCTTCAATTCGATTTCACTGATCAACCAGCCTGTTGCTGTGCCAGTACCATGCTGTTTTAATTACTATTGCTTTATAGTACAATTTGAGATCAGGTATGGAGATTCCTCTGGAGCACCTTTTATTGTACAAGATCGTTTTTGCTATTCTGGGTTTTTTGTTTTTCCATATGAAGTTCAGAATTGAACTTTCAATGTCCTTAAAAAATTGTGTGGGTATTTTGATAGGGATTGCATTGAATCTGTAGATTGCTTTTGGTAGGATGGCCATTTTTACTATGTTAATTCTCCCTATCCATGAGCAAGGAAGATCCTTCCATCTTCTCATGTCATCTTCAATCTCCTTCTTCAGAGTTTTGAAATTTTTTTCAAACAAGTCTTTCACTTGCTTAGTTAGAGTAACTCCTAGATATTTTATATTGCTTGTGGCTAATGTGAAGGGTATGGCTTTCCTAATTTCTTCTTCTGCAAGCTTGTCATTTGTGTATAGGAAGGCTACAGACTTTTTGAGTTAATTTTGTATCCAGCCAAATTGCTGAAAGTGTTTATCAGCTGTAGGAGTTCTCTGGTGGAATTTTGAGGGTCACTTATGTACACTATCATATCATCTGCAAATAGGGATAGTTTGACTTCCTCCTTTCCCATATGGATACCCTTGGTCTCCTTTTGTTGTCTTATTGCTCTGGCTAGAACTTCGAGTACTATATTGAAGAGATAAGGAGAGAGTGGGCAGCCTTGCCTTGTTCCCGATTTTAGAGGAATTTCCTTGAGTATCTCACCATTTACTTTGATTTTGGCTATTGGCTTGCTGTATATAGCCTTTATTATATTGAAGAAAGTGCCTTGTATCCCCGATCTCTCTAAAACTTTAAACATGAATGGGTGTTGGATTTTATCAAATGCTTTCTCTGCATCTAAAGAGATGATCATGTGGTTTTTTATTTTCAGTTTGTTTATATGGTGGATTACATTGATGGATTTCCATATATTAAACCATCCTGCATGCCTGGAATGAACATAAACCTTTTTAAGTGGGTAAAAAGTACACAAAAGAAAATAAAAAGAGAACGAGGAAGAGAGAAAAAGGGATGGAATGGGAACAGAGAGAAGAAAAGACATACAGGCAAGCAAAGGAAATTAAGAAGCACAGATAACCAGCCAAAACCATCTGTAATAGCTATATTTCAATACACAAGGTTTATCTCAAATTATGATACATAAAAATAATCACCACTTAAATATTGAGCTACTAAATACAAAGAAATACATATCATGACATGGAAGGCTTATAACAAAATAAAAATTCATTTTAAAATCAAGGCATATTCAGTGTGTATATAGTAATCATATATTTAAACAGGACAATGAAAAATGGGCAAGGAACAATGAAGCCCCAGATTAAGTAACTATAATTATACTGCATGGACTATATTAATTTTTCCTTCATCATTTTTCATTTTTCTTAACTTCAACATTATTTTAAGTAGCATCTGTACCATATACAGTTGATGCTCTTCGGTACAGTATTAGGTATAGTGAGAATACACAACTACTTCAAGGACTAAAAAATAATCAGGCTGTTGGAGCCAAGACCAGAGGCTCCTCAGGCCCATCTAGAGCTGGGTCTTTCTTTTCCCCCACAGCTGATTCTGTGTAGAGACCCCAGCCTGACAGACACCAACTTACAGGGAAAAAAAAGGTTAATTGTTCTCACAGTTTCAGAGGGATTTGAGTCCATTGTAGTCATAAGAACGGGAGACAAACATTGTCTGGATAGTCTGGAGTGAAAGGTCTAAGGTAAAAAGACACTTAAAATGGACAGTTTCTTTTACTGGCTAAAAGGTGGAAATGAAGTCATTTAGTTGTTGCAACAAGGCTAGGGTTGTCAGAAGAGTATAAGTGAAAATGTTTCTGGTTCTGCTATGGCAAGAGGCCAGCTGGGGATATAGAAAATGGAGGTTTGATTTCTCCTTACCTCACTTTTCCTAAAGGAATATCCCTGTCCTGAAAGTCATGTTAATGATGTGACTGAAGACACCTTAACACCTGGGATGGGACTGGATTGACCAGCTGATTACTAACTGCCATCCTCCATCCAGGAAACCCTATATCAACTCCAAGGCAGCAAAGCTCAATGGCATCCTTTTCAAGTTGGTTCTGCTGCTGTGCAGGGTCTCTCCCTCTCTCTCCCTCTCTCCCTCTCTCTCTCTCTCTCTCCCTCCCCCCCCTCTCCCCCCCCCATAATAAGATACTTCTTTCTAAAACTGACCCTTTATGATCCATGAATTCCTGTCTTCAAATTCACAAGACATAACCTGAAAGTCAGTGGCTTAGGGCAACTTTGGTGGCCATTGATTTTCTGTGACCCTAGCCACTCAGACTAAACTGAGCACAAGGACAGAATGGCCTTGTTGATCTCAAACATACCCAAGTATTATTACATGGACAGGAAGCAAGGCATGGTGCTGTGGCTCAATCTGTGGCAGTAGGAACACACAACGGGGACCAGAAAGAAAAGACAGATGAACTTAGAAACCAAGCTGTTAGCCCCTAAAGGATCATCCTGAGGAACTTCCTTTTTTCCAGCCAAGTACCATATCCTAAAGAAATCACAGCTTCAAATCTATTCTAGACACTATCCCCTGTGGGGGATGTTTCAGAGTCAAACTGTACTATTTGGTTATACATGGTTTTACTGAAATTTTTCCTAATTTTGAAAGATCTATAGTGGTGCATGAGAAATACATCAATTTTTTGAATTCTTAAAAACAATTACCAACACTTTCAATTTACTCATACTATTTATATCAGACTTAAATTAAAAAAATATTTTAGTAATTCATTCCATACATTCTTTATGGTCATTCGGTTAGTTCACAATACTAATAACTAAGAGCAAGAACCACAGACTCTCACATTCTTCTGGCAACTCTGTCATCTGGAATCTTTTGTTGTTGTTGTTATTTTTTTCTATTTTTCTGGCAGCATAAAAAATAGCTATAATAAGTCTTTTGACTGGCTCGTTCATCTTTCTCCTGGTCTGCGGGTACATCCAAATCTGATAGTGAAATCACTGAGTTTGCAGATGCCACTTCCTTAATTAAGTTAGCCTGTAAGAGAAAAAGGAAACAGAAGATGTAAACATTACCTTCTGTTAAGTTGGATTATATATTATTTCATGTATCACAGTAGGTGCTAGTGGTGGGAGCCTGAGTCGGGTGCTTCCAGACTCTTGGCTTTTGGACCCAAGAATTGAAAATAAGGACTCACAACCATCAGCAAAAGAAGCAAGATGACTTTATTTAGAGCGATGCAATAGCATAGATTACAGAGGGACACACCATTGGGCTTGACATCAGGTCACATACTAATAATATTCAATGGCATCAATTATGCTTAAGGATTTTTATCTTTTTAATGAGATTTATGAGGCCTTTAACTATCAAGGGATGCAGTGTAGACTTTTAAAATTATAATTAATAGATTAGGCCATATGTTCAATTTTCAGATTACATATATCCCTTTCTATTATGTGGGCATAAGACAGTTGCAAGGGGATTCTCCTTATAAGTTTACTAAAAAGCACATTTTTACCTTGCTGCACATGCACCCCAAACCAATTCAAGCCAGATCTGTCTTTCTTTGCCTCATGCCCAGATACACTGGGAATACACTCGAATAAAAACTGTCTAAATTGTATTGCTACCAAGGACCAGGAAATCTATATGATTGTTCAGAGATTGCAGTATGTGTTGGTTCCAAAGTTGCTAGGTACATTGTTTGGAGAGGAGTGTGTGTCCTCCAGAAGGAACAAGGCTGCCAAGAGTGTTATCACAAGAGGGAGTTGTACATAACCAAATGGGAGTTCTGGAGTACTAGACTGTCCCTTATGCCTGCCTGCCTTGATAGCATATTAATATTAATAAAAATAACAGTATTAATAATTCACTGTAACATTTTATATCACTAAGAATATAGCTAAATGAGCAGTGGGGGAAACACAAATGTGAGACAATTGTATACTATACAAAATGATTCCTCCATCAGCATCATTTCAGGTTCTTAATTGAAACTCAGTTTCCAGGATTTACCTTGGATACCAAGAGCAAAGAATCTCTTTGAGGTGAGTGATACAACTTGAAATAATTATATTTCCTGCAGTTGCATATGTACCTACATCTGATAAACATCAACATAGATGAGTATTCTGCTAGTATGTCAATGAATTAAGTGATGAAAAAATGAGAGGGAGGGAAGGAAAGGAGAAGAGAGGGAAAGAGAGATAAACTTTTGTCCTTTGCAAATGACTAGGAAGTTCTCCCAATAACTCATGTATGTTTGAATTTTTTAAACATACTCACTTTCCATGAACAAAATTCTTTGAAGATTGGAAATGTCACAAGCAAGCTATTAGAAATGTTCATGAATGTCTTCATTTATACTCAATCTATATCAGACATATGTTAATCTCTTGCTTTTTCTTATAAACTCTCAAACAAAACTGCTAGCCTCTAAGACTCCTAGGAAGTTCAAAAAGACCCAAACTCTTAAACACTCCTAGTCTTCTTCCATTAATAGTTTGGAATCCCAAGCAGAGGCTGTGCATTCCCGCCCCCCAAGCCACTATCCTTACTAGTATAATAACCTTCATTTGAAAAACACGAGTTGTGATCCAAAATTACAATTATCCAGAAATAGAATTGAGCAAGTAATTAAATCCAAATCACAGAAATCAAACAAATTTCTACAACTTTCACTAATAGAATACTTTGCAAACTACTACACGTACAGTTGTGACTTCAAAATTTATCAAATATAAATGACTCTTAGAGATGATATTATTCTAAAAATAACCAAACAACTTTTTCCTTAGCAAGGCTTCCTGGTATCTAGTAGCACAGGCCAATTTCTTGTCTTGAAACGTAGTTTTACCACATAGCACTGGCTGGTCTAGAACTTGCTGTGTAGACCAGACTGGCTTCAAACCTGTGACAATCCTTCTGCCTTTGTGTTTCAAGTGTTTGGATTGTAAATGTGTACTTTAGCCAGAACTAGTTATTTTTCCAATTACAGGAAATTACAAAAGTGATGGATCTTACCTCAAAGGTTTCAAACCTGGTTATGAATAAATGTGAAAAATAATATAGGTGTAGTGTTATAAATGTACTACAACACACACACACACACACACACACACACACACACACACACACACACACACACACACATATATATATATATATATATATATATATACATACCATAACTTTACTCCAAAAGAGTGAAATACATGTCCAGTTCTCACAGAAAAGAGGGACAGAGATGATTTCCAAACAAATATCTGGAAGGTAGAATTGTTGGTCAGGTAGTAGTTGCAGAAGAGCATATTATCTCACTCCAGTGAGTTTAATATTCTCGTTGAAAGCACTGGCCAGTCACATTCATGTTGTTTTGATTTTTGCTACAGTACACACCGTAAGTCTGAAAAAAAATGGAAGAGTTTTTAGATCACATTCCAGGATGACAGGTGGGGATTAAAGTGAGAAACTAGAACATTTGTTTGACTATCATGAAACTCTTAAAAGCTGTGTGAGCAGGTAGCCATCTTAGGGCCCTCTCTCCTTCACATGAAGATGAGATGTTGTGTTGGGTCAGCAATAACTGATTGGTGGTATACTTAGCAGGGTATAAAAGCATGTGTTTAACTTTCATTCCCCCCAACACACACACACACACACACACACACACACACACACACACACACACTTGTGATGGGTTCAGATTCATTATTTTCCTTTCACTTCTGTGCTGTCCTGTTCTAGAAGTTTCCATGAACACAAAGCTCCTCCATCCTTCCCACTCAAATATCTACAGTGCTTTCCCTTTCCATCACAGTTAGGTGCTATCTGAAATGAGTAAAAGGAGGAAAGTTCCCTTTGTCCCACTGTTTTGGAGATTCAAGGCCATGTCCACTTGGGCTGAGGCAGAACAGCATAGAAAAGGAAATCTCAAGTCAGCCAAGACATAAAGAGAAAAAAAATATCAAAGTGGTGAATCCCATTTCAATGGCACACCTCTAAAAATCCAACCTGCCATTATTTCTGACCTCTTAGGGCTATATGATCTATAGCTAAGCGTTTCACTTACAGGCTTCTGAGAGATGCTTATCCCAACCACAGAATATAGTTATCTAGTTGAGAAATTATAAAATGCCTTTAAAACTCCTTTATAGCAATCCATTTTTCTGGTAATTAAAAGACAATTGTTTCTCTTTGAAACAATCTTAAGAAGTCCAGTTAAGTTTGTAAATTGAAAATATAGAGCAAGAAAAATAGTGAACAATAGTAACCATGTTTTTTTGTGTAACATGGTTACAAGAAAGTCTGTTTGAAGTGGGGGGGTGGGGGGAATGACCACTTCTTTTCCTTAATAAAAGTCTGGACTTGAGAAGAGCCTGCCTCTTCACCGCACCTCTGTAGATATGACTCCTGTGTCAAAGCTCTGGAAGAGGAGTGGAGAGTCACCTCAGTTGGTAGAGGGCTTGCCTAGCAACCAGAAACCTGGTGTGGATCATACTCTCAGCACTGCACAAACAGACAAGGCAGAAAGGGAGTAGGGAGTTCAACATCACCTTTTGCTAAATGCTACCAGTTTCAGGCCAGCCTTGTGGGGGGTGGGGGCTCTAAAAAGTTTTGTAGCTCAATTACTACTGACCTTTGTAAATCCTAGATTAAATCATTGAATACATTTCAGAGTTAATCATTATTTTGCATTTCCCTAATTCCTAAAGTTTATTCACTCTTTTACACAAACAATACATGTGGTAAGTACTTACATTGCAGTACAGCACTCAAGAAAGTGTTGGGATATGTGGAAAAGATTTCCTATATTTGAATTTGTCTATTCCATATTTACCAACACGGAGTACAGGAAGAAACATGATGAGACACCAGTGACAGCGTGTTAGTACAACTGATCTTGGATGGTCGATCATTTATGAAGTCTTTTTATGATTACAAAATATGTTCTCAAGCGTCTGCGTGGGTTGATACTCCTTGGGGTCCTCCCCTTCTCTGAGAAAAAGGAGAGGGGGGGGAAGGATGTGAGGGCTGGACTGGAAGGAGAGGAGGGAGGGGGTTGGGATCAAGGTGTAAAGAGATTAAATTAATAAATAAACGGGGGAAAAGGAAAAGCTGTGCATCTACTAAAAAATATTCTCAGTACACTGTTTTTAAAAGCTCGGGGTCCTGACTAGACATGCTGATGATGCTTCTAAGGAAACAACACCAAGACCAAGTGTCAACCTGCAATGGACATCTTTAATTTTACTGGTATCTTCATGAGTTGAGGACAACAGAAATGTGGATGATACTTATGACTTGAAGCAGGGAGTTTAAAAGTTTTGCTCACTCAAATGTTACATGTTCTTTTCCTCTATGGTCTTTGTACCTATGTCAAAAATCCCTGATGTGTGTGTCTACATATGGGAATGAGAAATATCTGAAGTGTTTATGTACATGAGAAGCTAGCAGAGAGAGGGAGGCTCAAATACATAATTTGACAAGAATCAATAAAGAGGGTCTCTGCTTTAAATCAAATCAATCCAGAAGTATTCCAAGGCAAGAAAGAGTAAAGATATGCAGAAGTCATACTGTGTAAATGAGATCTTTGCTTTAAAACATTGCTGAAGAATCCCTTTAAATAACTAATGTTAACTATATATTACTTGATATAGAAAAGAAATCAATTATGAAGAGATTTACATGTGTGCTTGTTAAAGATAAAAAACAAAGGGACCTACATTTATTAATGTGGATGGAACAAATACAATTTTTATTCACTCTAAGTTTTATTGGGAGAATTTGTATTTTTCACACGTATGATAAACATCTAACTTTTGACAAAGTTGCTCTAAACAATGGTCAATATGATGGAGACTAAGTCATGCAACAACCCATGATCTAGTGAGCAACAGACAGAATTCAAGCTTAGAATACCAGATGGTCATATAGTAGATAGATTAGTTGTTTATAACTTGATTGGGGCTGTGATCATGGATAGGCTTTCTAAGTAAAGAATGGGGTTTGGGGATGTCTGGTGTAGATGATGGGCACATGGGCTATGGACGCTTTCTTGGAGAGATGGAGGTCACAATGGGGAAAGAGCATTATGTTTCTCTGGGTAGTTGAATGTCTTGTGCCCTACAGCATGTCTAGTCAGGATCCTGAGCTTTTAAAAACAGTGTATTGAAAACATAATGCTCATTTGATCTTAGTGTATTCATTGAAAGGCTAAAAATGTAAAGATCCAAATGTGGACATTTTAAGATTCAGAAAAACATTCTGGTGGCTATGTACAAGTTTCTGGAGAATGAAACATCAAGAGCAGTGATTAATTCAATGCCTGGAATGTTGTAATGTGAGGAGTTTCTAGAGAACTTATAGATTTCTGCTCTTTGCCTGAAACTTAATTACTGAAATGACAGGCTTCCTAAAAGCCTGTTTTTAAGATACCCTATTAGTTACATGCTGGTCACACTACCAACAACTTAGCCCAAGCCATGTGCATTTATTATCTCTGAATTGTTTGCAGGTCAAGGCTTGGACTGCAGCTTAACCAGGCTTTCTGCTCCAGTAAGTTTCACAAGGCTACAGCACAGATGGTGGCAGCCAGCACTATGCTTTCATCTGAGGCTGGACTTGGGACCAGAAATTTGTTTCTAAGGTCAAGCAGCTGAAGGCAGGGGAAAGTTGTCACATGGACATCTCTCTCATCAATATTAGAGAAAGGGAGGCAGAGAGAGAGAGAGAGACAGAGAAAGAGACAGAGACAGAGAGAGACAGAGACAGAGAGAGACAGAGACAGAGAGAGACAGAGACACAGAGACAGAGACAGAGACAGAGACAGAGAGGAGAGACACAGAGAAGAGAGTCCAATCTTCAGTTACATGATCCCATAATCTGTGGGAAACTGTTCCCATCAATTTTCTATCTGTGGTTTCAGAATGACTTACTTGATCATTGTTATCAAGGCCAGGACTACACAAGGACTAGACATCAGGATTCAGACTAGATTGAGGACCTTCTCAGTTTGTCAACCAACACCTCATATAAGTTTCAAGATAACGGACTAGAGACTTTAAGGTGCAGAAAGGTATCAAGGATGAACTCTAAATGGCAGGCCTTAAAAGCACTGAGGAATGTTACATATAAATAATATTGTTTACTAGAGGTGATAGTTTACATGGGGGTAAATAAAATCATGGAGGGTCGCCTTCACTACACGGTTTGGAACTGGTGAAGTGCAAAGCCATGCCAGTAAACCAAAACAGGAAGTAGAAATAGAGGAAACAGTGCTTCCAAAAAAGGATAATGGATTGAGTTTCTGATCTATTGCTTTTAGGGTGTTTATGAAATGTGCAATGAAAAAGTATTAACCACACTGAACTAAGGCTGAAATATCAGAAGGAAAGTAGATACCATGGTTTTTTTTTTGTTTTTTTTTTTTGTTTTTTGTCATCTCTTCAATGACATACAGGGACACAGTTCACCAGGCCTACCAATATTTATTTCGTTGTAAGGAGAATGTATGTTGCGGGTTGAATCTGGAATGTCCCTCACAGATTCATGATTTAAGTCCTTGTTCCCTAGGCTGATGTACTGCTCTGGGAGGCTGTGGATCTTTTGAGATGTAAAGTCAAACGGACAGAAGTAGTCCATTAGGGATGGGCCTTTGAAGGTCACTCTTACTTCTGTTTCCAGCTCACTGCTCCATGTAGCACTCTAGCACATGTAACTTCTCTACGTCTGGGCACTCCAGTCACTTGTTCACAGTCACTGAACAATGACCGTTAATCACTTTTCTCATCACCATGGTTTCATGAGTACCTCCTGTCACAGTGGGCAAGGCAAGTGGTGGCTGCTTATTCACATAGTGGCAGAGCAGGAATTGAGCAGGGGACGCAAAGAATAAAAAGCACAGAAAATTAAATGAGTGATCTTGGCCTTTTTCAAGTACACTACAAATGCCCAGGTCCTCAGATGCTCTCTCTGAACTTCTGAAATTACCTCACCCATGCTGTCTTACTGTTTAATTATCTGGCAACTTCAGGAATATAATTGACACAGGCCATGTAGATTTATATGAGCCTTGATTAGTAAATTCATTTTGAGGTTTTAGAGGGCTTGGTGGTATGGTCAAGATGCTGAGTCAATTGATCGATCGAGCCTTCTTATCTCTCTCCCTCCCCCTCTCCCCCGCTCTTCCTCCCCTTTTCTCCTCCTCGCCTGTCTCCCTGCAGTCCATCTCTCTTTCCCTTAGGCTCTCCCTCCTTCTATTATCCTTCTTTTTCCTGTTGCTCCTAAAGTTATTTTAACAGGCAACTAACCTTCCCCTTGCTGACTTTCTGGTTTTTAAAGTTGGATTTCTCCTTTGCTGTTTATTTCTTGCCCTTGCCTTTCTGGAGGATCTGGTTTCTATCTGCAAATAAAATGTATAAATTATTCCATTCATCAATAACAGTGACAATGGCAGAAAGGCAGTTTTGTGGCTCGACCCTTAGCTGATCCCTAGCAAGATGATGTGGATCTATTGTCTCCTGACCAATATATGATGGCAAATCAACCTTCTCATTATTTTGCCCCTGCTTGTCTTCCTGGGCACATGGATCAGGTAAAGGAATCCCACACTAAGCCTATGAGGAGGAGCACATCTTTGTAATGTCCAGGACGTTACTTTGTGATAGTTGAGGCACAAGAACCGAGGCCACGTGTTATCTGCCTGCACATCTATAATTAAGAAACCCCTTCATCTATTGTATCAGTATGAAATATTTCCTACATCCATTAGTACTAATTAGATTTTAAAGCCTCACTAATTAAAGCAGCTCCCTTGTAATCGGTTTATAGAGGATACAAAGACTAATATAAGTCTCATCTCCCTCCATTTGCAGAAAATAAAGAAGCTGAACTTCTTGTGGTTACATGCGTTACTTTTGAAAGAGTTTCCTCTTAACTCATAAGTAAGAAATACTTTAATATATGAACACAAAGCTAAACAGTCAGCAGAATTCTTGAGATAAGCTTGGTTAGTTGAAATCGTTTGAATTCAAAGCAAAAAAGAACAAAATGAAAGCAAAGCAGAGCTATATCTGAACCCACAGAAACTGGGTAAAGTGGTGGCTATTGGAAGCAGGGATGAAGGGATGGGGTGGGGGTTGGCACTCAAAGCAGGAAATTTCAGCTCAAGAAATCAGTTGCACATTTCAGCGACTGCAATCAACAGCGATGTGCTTTATAACTGAAAGTTGTAAGAGCCATAGAGCTAGGTATTCTTACCAAAATAACCTGTGTGTGTGTGAGATCTCGTGATGACTTGAAAGGATTGATGTGGGCATGCTGTGATGTGTGTATAGATCAAATCATGAAATGTACAATTCAAGTCTGTTCAAAATATGAATGGAAAGCAAGCAATTCACAGCCTATTGGTCTTCTTTGATCTGACTTTCAGATTTGTGTTTGTATTGACACTAGCTGACACTAGCTCCTCTGAAATTCTGAAAATTTTCTATACTGCCCTGCTGATCAAATTATCTATGATTGCTTTTGGTAATGGATGATGTAAACTTGTGTTAATGTGAATTAAAATCAGAGTCTGATAAACTGCTATGTATCTGTAGAAATCATGTTTTTTTAAGTCTTAAACCTTGATATCCAATGTCCTTCCTTGGGTTTATACTGGAAATAGCACCAACTCTAGTTAACAGGTGTGAACAGCAGTACCTAGTGAGATGCATAAATATTAAGACATGTCATTTTGAGTGAGTCTGCCTTGGGGTCCTGTGAATGGGTGCACAGTGCTGATGTCCTTGTCACTGTTCAGCATCATATAAATGAAATGTGAGTCTTGCTTCTCTGCCAAATTAATTATGGTAAAAATCACTAATTACATAATTCCCAGTTTAGTGGGAGCTAGCCAACTTGGTTCAATGTTATAGTTGCTGTTAGTGACTGAGACACTGGTAAGAGCATGTGTGTGTGTATGTGTGTATGTGTGTGTGTGTGTGTGTGTGTGTGTGTGTGTGTGTGTGTGTAATACAACTATGGCTGAAAATTAATAGGTTCTTCTTTGGCTTTAAAGGGAGAAAAGAGTTTTATTTTTTAATAAAATATAAAATTATTACATGATTTAAAATAAAATTAGGAGAAAAAATGATTTAAAAAATTGTTTTGTTTATTAAGGCCAGTATTTGCTACATAGCCCAGACTGGGCAGTAATTGTCAGCCATGCTCCTTCTCCAGCCTCCTAGTAGCTGGGATTATGAACACACATCCCCATGCCTAGCTTTCCAACCTTGATTTTAGACAGCCAGTTGAAGACTTAAGAATAAAAATCCTTTGCTATGATTTATGTTATTTGAAACACAAAACATTACTAAGTTCAAATGTATTTTTAAAGAAATGTTTACCAGGTTGATGAACTTTGTTGGGTATTTTTAAAGGATTCTAAAATGGTTTGTTACAAAATATTATATTAATGTGTCTAGGACATATTTCATCTGTGGAAATGCAGTTGTTTTATAGCATTCCTTGCTCCATTAACAAGGTGCACTAAGTTGTTTGGTTCATCTTTATAAGTTTTCTCAATGCTGGCTGTTGCTTGGGGCTCTGAGTTATACTGGCTGTACTAATTCTCAGTTGTTTAAAGCATACTCTACATGTTTTACGTTTTTTTAAACCTTCATTTTATGTATGATAGATTCTATTACTGCAGTCTATGCATATTTAAAATATTCAAATTTACACTGAACAAATAGTTATCAGGTTATTATTTACAAAACATACATAATATTCTCCCAATCAAAGTGACAAAAAAATCTGAAAACGTTTAAATGTTTGTTCTTCCAGTTAAATCTATATGTTAGAAAAACATTCTATTTATTTTACATTTAAAACTAACTTCAAGATTTCCCATAGAAGCCTACAAAGTCAAAACATTTATTTATTCATATTGTAGAAAGAGGCATAGTCCTGGGTTGTGCTTCTTCGCTTTGGGATGGTTACAAAAGCACCATGTTTCCAAAGGTGAATGAGAAATACTCTTGAAAATAGCCAGAGCCATGCATAGGGTCAGCAAACACCCTGTCACTGAGCTGCAGCCTCAGTGACACATTTCCAAGCAGATATTATTTCCAGGGCCCCGGCAATTGCTCAACAGTGTGTGGCTGCAGCCCAGAAGCACTAAGCTTGGAGCGTGACCTTCGGATGTACAGCGTGTGGGGAGACTTGAGGAAATGAGGTCAGTCACTTGAGCCTGGCTGTCAGGGATCTGTTGTGATGTGGGAAGATAAATATTGATTTTTGGCTAGAGGTGGGGTTTGATGTCACAGAAAGATTCTTTTGAAAGATACACGGGACATATTTGTGCATGGGAAGGGTCTAAGGATAGAAAGGGTAAAAGGAATATTAGATGTCCAGCCTCGAATAAACAGAGTAAGGTGGAGTCAAATAGCCTGATGTACAGGCAGCTCAGGGGAAAGGAGGTTGATACAAACATAGTTCAAAGGAGGAGAGAGACACAGCTAGCTAAGGGTCTCGCTTAAGCTTTTTCTTTTTTATTGTTTCTCTTTCTTTACATACACATTTATATTATTATACATATCTAAAATAAACTACAAATAGCAGAACGAACCACAAAACAATCAGCAATTATACTGATGTTACATTCATAGTGGTTTGGCTATTTGTATTTGGCAACCTTGAAGAAAATATCTTTCCTGTCATGGTGAGCCTAAAATTCTGAATGTAAATCAATATCTATCATATCTCATCTCTATCAACTTAAAACATCTATCTAGACCTAAAAACATCTTAACCCCTAAACAACTAAGCTTAATTGTAAAAGTAAACTATCTGGCCTTCAATCCCATGAGAGACTTGAGAAGGATTAAAATTAATTACCTGAGTAACAGGAAGTGCAGGTTGGCACCTTCCAAAGTGAAAAAAATGACAGAGACAGTTTGATGCCTGAACATTCACCCAAAACTCTCTATAATGTTGGAGCATCTTCTTCAGCCTTCTTGTCCAATATATCTGACAGAAATATTTATGAGGCAGGATCTATTGAGGACGTGTTTATCCTGTCTTGGCAGAGTTTGGCCATTGACTCTGCCTGCAGCCAAGCTAGCCCATTTTTAGGCAGAATTCTGTCTGTGGCTGAACCAAGGACATTTTCTCTAGTGGCTTGTTTGCCACATTTGAAGCCATCTTCATAGGAGGTTTTTTGATGCTCATCATCTTCATTGAGGTAGGCTGCATGTTGCCAGGAGTTAACCTGTCTTATTGTCAAAGAATCTTAAAAATAATAAAAACATCTGCAAATGCCATATTCTGTAGGTCTCTGACATTTTTGAAGACTTTTTATAACTATTTTACCTTATCAATCTATAGAATCATATCTGTCTGTTAAATCTAGAGTGTGTATATTCTTGTGATAAAAATAGACTAGTAATTGACATGATCATGAGTTAGTCAACTAACAATTAACTTGTATTACTTAATTATCCTAAACAGCCTGCAATTGCACTTTCAAAGTATTGGAAGTAAACCTTATATTATAATTGAGTTGTATGGGTACAATACCTCATATGAGAGTAGAAATATATTTAATGTGTGTGAAGAATAATCTTAAATTTGAATTCTATACCAATGTTTCAAAATCAACCTTATTTTGCATCAATACACAAAATTCTATACCAGTGAATTTAAAATAACCTTGTTTGTGAGTAACATTTAAGGCCTTCAGTTGAGGAGTAGATTCAATAATCTTTTTGTCCTATCATCCCTATACGTTTCTATATTCCCCCTTCTTTCTTTTCAACCCCTGTCTCCATATCTAAGAAGGGAAGATAAAGGAAAAGAAAAACATCCTTGAGTCCAACTTTGTTTTCTCTCTGAATAAGACCAATAATAACTTACAACCAACTCCCAATGAAAATAAACATCTATAGCCCAAGCACACAACCAAAAACCTACCCAAACCCCTTAAGAGAAATGGAGCATCATTCTCTTAAGGTTTCTTTCAGCTGGTCTGGGACAAATAATACCTTTGTAGGGGCCCAAATAAAATTGGGGAAATTTGTTAAACAAGCTAGGAATAGTATTTGTGGTCCAGATTCTAAATGTTGAGAAATTCTAGACTTATTAGAAGCCCTGTGTGGGATGGTCTGAAATGCTGGACCAATTGGGATGGGAAGCTTTCTTCCAAGCTGTTTCTATTCTGATGAGTAACAGCAACTGAAGCACTTGGGGCTGGAACATGAAGGATGCAGGATGTCAGCATCCAGCATGCTGATAGGAGTGAATCCTGTCAGGTCTGATCCAGCATCAGTGTCCAGTTCTTTTGTTCTGAAAACATATAATTTCTCATAAGCTTTATACAATCCTAAAATTATAAATGTATGAGGTATGCACGATGCATGGAACACCAGGACCTCTCACCAAGCTGTAGTTTCACTCTGCTAATCAATACAAAGGCACCACTTCTTTGCATCCCATCAGTGGATGTGTGCTTGTGCTTGGATGTCTTATTCTAAATTCACCTCAACAGCAATTGCTTCCTGTTTCTTGAAAGGATATGTCATGCTGCTTGTGATAACAGCCAAAAGAATATAATTTAGAAACATTTGAGGGTTATTTTTTGGATGGGTGGGATTATGGAAGGCACTGCCTTTTAGTGGGATGGAGTGATCCTATATCTCTTTAACTCACAGAACAAATACTCAGCACCAAAATCTATCTAGGGACCATTACATTTTGCAAGCACCACAGGTATGTATTGTTCATATAATTGCCTGCAATTGGCCTGTATTATAGTGGAACCTAACTTCATGTAATGTAAAAATTGTATTTCTTCCCATTTTTAGAATATTGTGCCTGTTCTAGAGCTCAGTTATACTATCATCTGTTTATGTCCTTAACTTGAACATGAGTTCATCATCATTTTGGAGAAATGCGTCTCTGGTTATTTGATTGCTTATTTTGTTTGAGTCACCAATAAAGCTTAATTTTATAAACTCAGATGTACTATTACCACAAAGAGTCTTTATTTATATGTATGTGTGTATATATGTATCTATAATCTAATTATATGTTGTCTACTCTCAGCTTCCTTTGCAGCTGGAACTACAGAGATGTGCCAAGAGCTGGATAAACATATTTTAAAGGTTACATATGGATAAAAATATTAATAACCAAGTGAATGGCTATAGTTGGGTTTATATTTTTGCATACAAATGGACAGCTAGCAACAGATTCATTTTAATAGGGAACTGTAGAAAAATAAAACAAGACTTTGTCACATAAAATAGGCATATGAAAAAAAAAATCAAATCAGTCAGGCGTGGTGGCTCATGTCATTAATCCCAGTACTCCGAGAGACAGAGGCAGGCAGATTTCTGTGAGTTTGAGGCTAGCCTGGTCTACAAAGAGAGTCCAGGACAGCCAAGGCTACACAGAGAAACCCTGTCTCAAAAAAAAAAACCAAAAAGGAGAAAAATAAAATAAAATCTATACAATAAAATTAAAGAAAGACTTATGAGGTTTTAGTTTTTCTCATGGAAAAAGAATCTACTCAGACAGATTTTTTTTCCTTTTGTTTCTCACAAAATAATGGAATATCAAAGTTTTTATTAAACACTTTATCTGCAGTGTTTGTCCAGAACTTCACCTTGCCAGCTGTTGAAGAAGTACATTTGTGAGAAAAAAAATCATCTATTCTGTTGAACATCACTATTACCTCAAGGTGAGGAAGGATACAGAAATTATTTTCCAAATTACTGGCAGCAGCGTTTTCAGTTCCACAGCTAAGTGATTGTATCTGAAATCTGAACAACAGACAGGAAACAACTCTATGTCTACCTTATACAGCAGCAAGTATAAGGCTGAGTACCACTAAACAGAAAACAAAACAAAACAAAACAAAAACTAATGACGTCAGTGCCAGCATCCCCACCAACTTGCTTTCTGGAAGAACTTTCAATATGGCAACAGAGTAGAAAATCAGAGTCCTCAGGTTCACTGAGTTGACGGGAGAAAAAAAATCAGAGTTCAGGTAGATCAAAGGCATGTAGAATTTATAGGATAAAATATCACTGATGAAACTGCCATTGAAGATCTTGGGATTCTGCATGAAAGATGATTGGGTCTTGGCTGAAAACTGGATTACGTATGAAGACTTCATAAGACAACCACAAAACTCCTAGGGAAGAGCAATCCCTTGCGATATGTAAGATGAAAGCATCTAAATGACATCAGCAGTGGAAGGAGCTGGTCATTGGTTGACTTCCCACTGACTAGCATTAAAAGGATTAGCTGAGTACATAGAGCATGCATTAGCCACTCTGACATAGCACACTGTAGCAGTCAAGCTGAATGAACTTACAAGGTAGCTAAGAAAAGGGACATAGCCAGGCATCTCTGCCTTTAATTTGTGTGTCTCATTTCCTTTAGGTCAGCCTCTTGATTGACTTTGCGTAGGCGTTAAAGTCACTCAAGCAGTGTCTATATAAATACCAATCAAAGCTACTGTATCTCTTCTCCTTCAAAGCAGCAGGCATGAAAAGCCATTGCCTTGAGGCCAGTGAGATGGCTTAGCAGTTAAGAACACTTGTTCTTGCAGAAGTTTGTGAAGACTGATGCCCTCTACTGACCTCCTTGGGTTCCTGAACATATATGGTGCTAATCCACTCAGGTACACATATACACATATAATGAAGATGTATATGTATATGTATATGTGTGTGTGTATGAAATATATATTTAAAGTTATTGTCCTGAAGCTTTGTTAACCTTGGGCTCTAAGAACAGCAAAGCTTCATAGGACAGATGACCCCTTGTCCCCCGATGAAGACAAAACTCTATGGTAAGATGGCTGAATCTTGGGGCAAGAACGATCATCCCACAGTAAGCCTACTGATTCCCTCAAGTAAGAACAGCAGTAGCTTCTCACCAACCACTTCACAGGACCAGAACTAAGGCAGCAGTGAACCTTACCACACGCTGGCTGGGACTGCCCAGTTATGCTGAGAATAGACTTGGGGTCACTGGGTTCTTCTATCTGCTCCTCTTTCCAGTGTGTGCATTGACCCGCTCTCCTTTGTCTGCTTTTCTTCTTTGTTTATCCGTAGCTAATGCATTGTGATGATGGGTGGTCCCAGCCTAGACTGCTGAGACGGCTGGAGCTAAGTCTTCTTCCCTAAAAGAAACAAAAACAGAAGAACTGGACAAGAGGCAAACTGGAAACACAGGAACAGAACATTACTAAAAATAAATACAAAAGGGTAGAAGCAGCTTTAAAGGCTGAGAAATGGCAGAAACGGAACTGCCTAGAAGCGAATGCTGTGGAAGGAACATCGAGGTGGCTCTCGTGCAGGCTGGGAAGAGGAGGACATTCTCAGAGTTGGTTAGAAACAGAACATTTGCAGAATATGGAGGTGGAGGCTGGTGTCACCAGCTCCCAGACAAAAATGCTACAAAGGTACAGAGTGCCGAAGAATAAGGCTGAGTTATGACTTGGCACTAGCTCTTTGTGAAAGGTGGGAATTAGGAGAAAAAAAAAATTAAGACTGAAAGAGCTGGTATCCAAGGGGAGCAAACATCTCCCTGCAAATGCAGAAGGGGTGTGCGATACGTAATTCACTAGAAGGTAGGTTGGCTACACACATTGTCACCCACACAGGCCTCTTCTGGAGGTGAAACGAAGGGCTCAGTGCTTCAACACAACTGTCAACAACAGATCATCCCACGTATACTGACCAGATAAAGCCAGTGATACGTAACCTGTCACACTGCCCTTCAAGAACGTATTAACGCTAACTCCGGAGTTGCCAGTGGCCATCTGCTGTACAAAGAAAGTCCACCTGAGAGTTAAGCCAGTGTACAGTAACAGCAAGGCTGAGCGCTGGAGAAAGAGAAACATGGACTAATGGTTTTGTTCTCTGTAATTTGCCTGCGTGACACATAAGGGTATTCCATCTCTATAAAGTCTATCCTTTTCTCATTTAAACTGGTTCGGTTATAATTGATGGCATTTGGCACACACACAAAGCAAACATACATCTTTTTCTCAGGCATGCCACCCAAGAGCAACAACAGCTCATTGTCATTTTCATTTGACACCATGCTTGAGAATATGCTTTTAACGAAAACTTGTGTAAAACTAAAAAAAAAAAAAAAAAAAATCAGTATAATGTAGATGTTATAATCAAGCATCTTTATCACCATTAGAGTCCGCCAGTTACAAATGACACATTTTTTTTTTCTGTTAGTAATTCTGAGAAAAAATGAGACTGAAAACCAGATGACAGAATTGGGTTGTTCCTAATAATCGCTCTACTGTTGAATTCCAAGAAATCAACTGGTTTCGATTGCGCATCTAAGTGACAACATGTGAGGCTTGTCTTTCTGGGCCTAGCTTGTTTCACTTTACACAATGACCTCCAGCTCTTTGGATGTTGTTGCTGATGCTTCATCCCTTCTTTGGCTGAGGCGGATTCTACCACATACATATTGTAGTTTGAACCTAGCACAATGTACACTTGCATATAAACAACCCGTGTTACTCTCTAAATCTGTACAATCTATACCTTTCATTGCAAAAGTTATTTTTAAATATATATTCAAAGGCATGGGTGGACAGTTGAAATAAATTTGATTTTAATACAGCCAGCTCAGAAAATGCTATTTTCATTGGTGTTCTCATAAGCTGCTATTATTTTCTCTTCTTCCTTTAAAAATGATTAAATACATGATGTTTTTGTTCGTGTATACCTGCAGTATACAGTATTAATACCCATTTTTACCTATTATGTCTACCCCTATTATATTAACAGATATTCACGTGGATTGTACCAAATTTCACACTCTGCCACTTTGTTTCTTCAAACTCCTTGGGATCATAAAAAGAAAAACTTTCTTTTTCTGCAAATGGCACGTGGTTGACCAAATTTGCTTTAATGATAACCTAAAATTGCTGCTTTCACATTTTAGTCATATTCTCTGCGAGACACTCTCAAGCTAACTATGGAAAATGATGATGGATGAGCAAGGCAAGTCCCAGAGCTTCAAAAAGGAATTATCTTTTCCTTTTCATGTGGAAGATTAAGATCCAAGCCCATTTTTAAGGATTTGAACATTTTTTTTCTATTAGAGAACAGATTCAGAATAATTCCATTTTATTATGTGCAATTTCATATCCTTGTAATAAAATAGTCATTGTGAGTAAAATCAGTGGTGTCTAAGTTCAGTATTGTGGAATAATTCTGAGCTCATCATAAGTAATTATTTGAGTTACACAATGCATGAATATCAGAGAGTTCATCTTTATTTCCTTATTTCTCTTGAACTTTGCAGATCTCACTTCTTCACACAGACTGCCTACACTTGCTCTCAAGCCCCATCTCCATCTGGGCCATGGCCTAGGCACATCATGACACAAGAGGACTTCTGTTGAGGAAAGAGCAGGTCAGTAAGCCTTCAGTGCCTCCAAATTATTTTCAATCCAGAATTTTCTTCTGTAATATACATATATATAATTTATGTATATATAACTCTTCTTAAATATACTTAATGTGGTATACGTTAGCCCAGGGACTGAAACATAATTAAAAGCAGAGCTATACATGCATACTTATTAAATTTCTAAGTGCTGAATAGTCATTGCACATGGGTTACACTAGAGAATTTTCAAATAAATATATGAGCAAAGCAGGTACTATTTTTTTCAAAGGAAATTTAAGGACACCTACACCATACTATCTTACCTTCCCCCCTTTCAGCCTTCCCATTAATATCAAAATATACCAATATTTTATATATCAATGTTGTAAATGTTAGCGCTCTGAGGGGGAAGGTTTCCCCCAATGAAAGTGTTATAGCTCTGAAGGGAAGGGAAAGAGATCCTTGAAGTCTGGAGCAGAGGAAAACCACAAAGTCACACCACAGAACAAACCTCACACAAGAGATTCACTGGGAAGGAAAAAACCCAAGCGGCTGTCTCTGCTTGAGAGAGAAGTATCAGGGAATTGAGTAGTACACAGGGCTTGTGTAGTGTTTCTTGGGGGAGGGGGCAGAGCTTCCCAGGGTCAGGATTGGTGGGATTTCATATTCTGAACTTGGACATTTTACTCTGTAGGGCAGAGCTTGGCTGCCTATATCTAGAGAGGCTGGGTCTGCCATTATAGACTTTATAGTGCTCTGTGGTAGAAGATCCTGGGGGCCAGAGGACAGCACCATGCTCCCCAAGGGGCTTACAAATACAAAATCTAGAAATCACAAATGAGAAAAAATAATACTTGTCTGAAACTGGATTAATATTAAATCCAGTTGCATCTATTTTCATGAAAATATTGTAAGTTAATTTTTATTTATGGCTGAAAAAGAAGTTTGTGTGTGTGTGTGTGTGTGTGTGTGTGTGTGTGTGTGTGTGTGTGTGTGTGT
>OU015751.1:114476390-114486390 GCA_907169655.1 Acomys percivali
TGTGTGTGTGTGTGTGTGTGTGTGTGTGTGTGTGTGTGTGTGTGTGTTACATTTCTTGTTCCATTCCTCTGTTCTTGGACACCTAAGTTGGTTTAGTAATTCAGCACCATGAAATACGTTGTGCTAATGTTGATGGGCAAGTATCTCTGACATGTTGACTTGGAGGACTGTGCAAATACCCAGGAGTGGTGTAGCTGTTTCACATGGTAGATCTACAATTAGAACTTTGTGTAACTTCTATATTACTGTCCACAGAGGATGAACTAGTTTGCCTTCCCACCAGAAGGGCACAGGGTCCTTCTTCTCTGCTTACCAGAATTTGTTGTTATTCATTTTCTTGAGGATAGTCATCATGGCTGAGTTAAAACAGAATCTCAATGCAGTTTTAACTTTAATATCTCTGAGTGTTAGTGAGCGTGAACTTTTATAGGCCCATTGGCCACTTGTATGCACATTTTTCAAAACAATGCGTGTGGTTCAGTGAAATGGAGCAAAAGAGTCGTGTGTGGGTTTGGGACCACACAGTCACAGCCAAGTAATTTTTTACAAAGACACTGAAAATGTACAGTAGAGAAAATACAGCATCTGGAACAAATGACGTTGGGAAGAGTAACATATTCCCATGTGAATGAATGGAACCAGTTCCCTATCATTGACCTTGTGCAAAACTTGGCTCCATATGGTCCAAAATCTTAATATCAGACCTGAAACTCTAATACTGATAGAGAACAACTGAGCAAAAACCTTCAAGACATAGGGATGAATAAGGCCTTTCTGGTTAGAACATTGGTAGTACAGGAGATAAAGACGACCATTTCAAATGATTCCTTGTAGAATCAGAAGGAGTCGGCACATCAGTGGAAACAGAAAACACTGAGACACCTGAAAAATGGGAGAAAATTGTTGCTAGCCATCCATTTCACAGGAGATTAACATCTAACTTGCACAAAAGGTAAAACAAACAAACAAACAAAAAACAAGAAACAAAGAACCTGACCAGACTATGTACTAATGAAGTCAATGCTTATTTTCAAAACATGAAATATGCATTGTTAAAATGTGGTCTAGGGGCCAGCCAAACAGGTGCCATAATTAGGGTTCCAACTGCTGGAATAAAGTGTTATGAGTAAAATCAACACAGGGAGGAAAGGGTTTGTGTCAGTTTACAACTCTTAAGTCACACTCCATCGCAGAGAGACGTTAGGGCAGGAACGTGGAGGCAGGAACTGAAACAAGATGTGGAGGAATGCTGTTTACTGGCTTGCTCTTCAGGGCTTGCTCCTGCATTGCTATAGCATCCCGGACCATCTGCCATGGGGTAGCACTGCCCACAATGGAGTGGGCTCTTCCCTGTCAATCATTAATCAAGAAAATGTATCACAGGCTTGTTCACAGACCAACTTGAGGCATTTCCTCAACCACAATTCCCTATTCCAAAACAACTCTACCTTGTTTCAAGTTGACTAAACCTAAACAGCATACAGCGGCCCTGTAGGAAAAAGTTCTTGCCAAGTCTGACAACCCAAGCTTCATCCCAAGAGCCCACACTGTGGAGGGAGAGAGGCAGCTCCTGCAAGTTGTGTTCTGATGTCCATATGCATGCTGTGGAGTATCCACGCCCTCATAGTCACATATGAATCATGCACACACATGTGTGTGCATACAATGAATGTAAAAAAATTATGTATAATCTATATGTAATGTCTCAAATTTCACAGTTCATAAATATGACTTGTCTTTCTTCACCTGCTAGGGAAATTTATTTTCTCACCTCTTAAATGGAAATAATTATATTTGGGAAATGACCATGTCAGAGGGATGTAGGTGACCTAGCCTAGTATCTGGAACACGTGTTGTAGTTAATTTGCATCTAGTGCCAGTTAAGGGAAACTTGGTTAGTAGTTTCTTTCCATGCCAATCACAACTAGAAGTTAACTGTTGCTATGGTGTATGTCTAGGACTGTCTGGGATGGGTTCTATCTGAAGCTCTTATCAAAAGACCAGAAAGCCCTTGTGACTTTTTACTCAGAAACAGGATAAATGAGACATCTAAAGATTACAACATGTGCTGACATTTAGCCAGACAATTAACATGGACTTGGTGCCAAGTGAGCCACAGTTTAAACGCCTGTTTACTGAAGTAGATATTAAAGTACACGATGCTACAAAAATGTTCACACTTGCTGGCATGAACTCAAAACCCAAGAGAAACTAAATATCTCCTTAAAGTAACACAAATGGTAGGACACTGTATTAATCAAGGCTGAAGTGGTACATACTAAAAGAAAGTAAAGTGCATCTGTTAGCTATTTGCTTTTGGTGTATTACCTCGAGACTTGTGTCTATGGGTTAATCCTAAAGATATGGTCATCAAATAATGTTTTGTCCTCCTGATTGTATGGTATTCAGGCCATTATCAATCTCATTGTACGTGACTCCTCTGGAGGGATGTAAAGCACATTAAAGCCCAAGGTCCAGCCCCTGAGACTGTCGTTAAATTTATCCACATATGCGCCAACTTTTGGTATCTTTTCTGATTTCCCTAATGAGTTCCAAGGTTGAATATCACAGGATGGACATGCAGAACCCAAGTGTCTATATTCCTATCACTGGCCCTTTTCTCATGCTATGCAGTGCACTCTAACGTACCTCTTAAGCAAGCCAATATTTAGTTTGCATGATACACAATTTATTAACCACTGCCTGCATTAAGGGTAATTCTTTGTAGTGCTGCTTACTTATGAATCACTTTCTAAAATCCCATTTGAATTGGCAATCTTTTCATGTGACCTGTTACCATGCATATTCTTCATGCTCTGAGCACTACTGGGCATGTTCAGTGCCTGGGAGCTAGCATTAGCGATGCTTTCCCCCTTCCTATTACCAGCTATTCATGCACGCTGAGTGCTGTGTCTGGGTACATCTAGTGTTTAGCAACAGATATGATTCGTATCACTAAGGCCTCATTCCACATTTCCTAAAACTCGCAGTGGCTAACAAAGCCATTAAGTGTACTAAAATTCCTCAAAACCTTCAATCACTATAATATTATCAATGACATGTCACATTCCTTTTTTCCACATCAGATCATCTAAATATTACAGTAGGTCTCACTGTGGGAAGGTGCTCTGCGGCACACTTCCCACATGCTAATGGCATCTCACAGTGTGTACTTGCTACCCTTGGCAATGAGCACTGTGGATGGGAGTAGTGGATACGCTCTGTAGTCATTAGATGACATCAGCCAGTTAGACAGTGGTCACATGGGACCATCTGTAAGGCTGCTTCCTTAGTAGCCCAGGAAAGCCTCACAACTGTGACTGCCACTGTCACTCACCCAGGGCAGTGCAACAATTAGTGCTAAGTCAATACCAGCTGCACCTTTCTGAGGTAAGTGGTGGTCAAGGGCTGGTGGATTGAGTAGTTTCTAGCTCTTGGTTGCTTATGCAAAGATTGAAAACGCAGGCTCATACGGAGATGCAAACATGGCCACATGGCTTTAAGACGGTGAATCAAGAGTACAGATTTAAAAAGGGCGCAGTGACAAGATAGACCTTGGGACACATGAGTGAGGGTACTCAAAGGCTAATGACTTTGTGGGACTTCGTTTTATGGGGTTCAAGAGGAGGGAGGTTTGGTTACTTAGAGGCACACAGCAGGTGGTTCTCTGTGATGGTTAAAAGATTAGGTCGTATAACCATTTTTCTCCTGTGCACATCTTTTAGTATAATGCATCTGATTTTAAACACATAGCCCAGGTAGTTTCATCTTACTGCACACGTACCTAAAACCAGGTCAGACTGGATGAGCCTTTCTATTCTTCATACCTTGATACACTGGGCAGAAATATACTCGAACAGAAACTATCTAATTTTGATTCTTGCCTGGGGAGAGTGGTATCTGCAGCCTGATTCAGATAGTGGTCTGAGATGTTTTGAGGTTGTCAAATAGATTTATGGGGGAAGATTTATGGTGTGCACATGATATGCAGGTGACGAAAGAGGCTGTCAAGTGCATTGTTACGGACGAGTGTTCGTAACCAAACCAAGTAGAAGCCCAGGGTTCTAAGTTCTCCCTGTACTTGCTGCCTTGTCTCCTCAAGATGCTCAAACAGGGAACTTTCAAGAGTACCAGAAATTAATTAGTTGTGATTCCAAGAGCAGTTCCCACAACTGCGTTCTAGGAAATACTTGGGTCACACTCCATGACAAACCAGCTGAGTTTTCCGCAGTATAGTCCTGGTACCACAACACACAATTCATAAACCACAGTGAAAACCATTCAGACCTCATACATTATATCCATACTTATATTTTCCAGGTGCAGTTAACCATAATGCCTTTTATTTTATAGAACTATTCAAATTCAGTGAAAGCATCCTTCGGTAAAGAGCAGTTTGGCAAATGCCTGAAATCACCTGTTCTTGTGGTTGATTTGTACACTAGAGAGGACACAACGTCTACGCAGATCCAACCTGCTGTATGAGGGGTGAGGGTGGCCTGTCTGTAACTCTGCCTCATCACATTTATTCCTTCCAGTGTTGAATGTGATAAGAATTTATTCTTTGTGACTGCAGCGGTCGACGAAATACCACACTGCCTTGCTGGTCAGCTGACCTTCTGATAATTAGTTAGATCTCAATGCTCACTCTTTTGCTCCCTTTTTTTGTTAGAAATGTAATTTTAAAAATAATTCAAAATCATGGGCTGAAACAGATGAGTGGAAAACTTAATTAAGTTCCGCCTCTGCCTTAGATTCATCTTTCATACATGGAAGTACATCACTGAAGAGTTCAGCCTTGTAATCAGTGTGGATGCGTGGATGCAAGAAGTATGTGGTTGCCATTAACACAGTCTAATGAAAAACAAGATCAGGAGCAATTATTTTTAAATAACCAAGGGTGCATTTACTACTTGTTGAAATGAATAATAGGAAAAAGCACATTAGTAGTCTGTTAGAACATTATTTCTATCAAATTGAGAAAGAGCCCCTCTTTAAAGATGTTATTGATATATATTCTAAGACTTATTTTTTTTATTATTTTAATCATATGTGTGAGTATCTGCACATGAGTATGTGCAATACCATGTACATACTTTGTGCCCATGGAGGCCGGAAGAGTGTGTTAGATCCATTGAAATGGGAATCATAGACAGTTGTGAGCTGCCAGGCATGGGAGTTAGGGACCCAACCCATCTTCTGAAAGAGAAACAAGTGCTCTTAACTGCTGGGCCATCTCTTCAACACGAGTCCCATTTTTAAAGTCAATTATGAAGCTTGAATATTGGTAAGTAGTACATATTAATGCAATAAAGGAAACAAACAAACAAACAAACAAACAAACCCCCAAATCCTGGATTTCTAGTTGCACCATTTAGAATCAATCCCAAGCCACATTTACCAAACCTCTCTATAGTACACTAAGCATGTGTAGACTCTTTAACTTTCATACAAATAGTTTCTTCATTAAATATGTGCTGGGCAGATGAAGGACAAACTGGTGGCAGTTCTCCTAATTACAACAGGACTTGTGCCCTAGATGGCCCATTCCCTGTTAGTAGGGGGTGAATCTGTGACTGGCTTGTGGCCATGGGAGCACAGCAAAAATAGGAAGATATATGTGACTTCCTATGAATGAATTAATCACAGATATGCCTGGTGGATATACATGGTGTTGCCTAGTCTCATGCCCATCAAGAGTATCAGCTCAGAGATGCAAGTTGCTGTGATTGGAAGACCTGTAAAGCAGGGCATTCAAGGAAGTAAACATCAAGAGGAAAACTGAAGCCTGCAGAGGGAATACAAGCACAGTGATACCAACTCTTCCGGAAGCTCAGAAGCAGATCTTTCCCTGGTCAACACTGAGATGACACCATAGACCAGGTTACCACCATGGCCAAAGCTTGTTAAAGCCCTGAAGCTTAGCCCAGCTAAGCTGTACATAGATTCGGACCTCTAGATACTGGTGCAATGAGTGTTTGGTGTTTTCACTGGCTGCAGTATATATTTCTATAATACAGGTATTAATACAGAGGGAGAAAAATGGCAAATATTCAAATATATCGGCTATATTGTCACTATTGCAGTTACCATTTTCAATTATTAAAACAGTAGTTTACACTATTTAATCCTTATTTAGCCTATGGCTCAACTAAGATTACATTTCATTTTGGCTTAAGCTTTGAAAATTAGTTTTTAAGAATCTCTCATTGGTTTGGAGCTCTCTGAGTCAACTGGGTAACCGCCAAGTGAGCCCCAGGGATCTGCTAGTCTCTACCTTTCTAACACTGGGAATACAAGCATGAGTCATCACACCCTGCTTTGTTTATTTGGATTCTGGTACCTGAACACAAATTTTGATGCTCATATGGCAAGTACTTTCCTGACACATCTGTCTCTGCTGCTTTTTTAAATCATTAACTCTGTGACTTAATTTTATGGAGCAATAGGCAACTAAAACAAAATGTTACCACATATCAAAGATATAAATTAACTCGAAGTAGATGATAGTCTTAAAGGCAAGAGTGAAAGATACGAAATATGAAAATTTTTATGATCTTTGTTAGGCAGTGAGCTCTCACATAGAAAGTCTATAAAGAACAAAGATGAATTTTATTTTTATCAAAATAAGAGCTCTTGTTCTGTATCAGTGTTGGTGGTAGCAGTTAAGAGCAATTCTTGCAAATGATGAAGTTCAGTGCCCAACACTCACTCAGTCATGCAGTTTACAACCACCTGTAACTCCATTTTGAGGGGATCTGATGCTCCCTTCTGGCCTGCAGATACATCTCCATTCATGTGCACATATCCCTCCCCCATAGACTCATATACACATAACTATAAATAAGATAAAAATTGAATAAAAACAAAAAAGATTTTATCCTTCAGACTCATCAAGAAGAGGAAATAAAAGCTACAGAGCCACAGAATATATTTCTAAGCCACTTTTCTGATAGTAGACTTGCATCTAGACATTTATGAGTCAAGAAAGAAAAAAA
Source organism: Acomys percivali (assembly GCA_907169655.1). NCBI lineage: Eukaryota > Metazoa > Chordata > Mammalia > Rodentia > Muridae > Acomys > Acomys percivali. The sequence continues at coordinate 114,483,389 of OU015751.1, forward strand.
GAAAAGAGCAAAGAACAAAATAAACGTATAGAAGATTACATAGAATGTACAGAACATATGTATAGAACACAATAAATGCAATAAAAACCAAATGTAAGACAAAAATAAACATACATTTAAATATAGATATTCCTAAAGAAATAACATTACCTAAAAACCCATGAAAAGAATGTGAACATCATTACTCAGTCACTAGAGAACTGAAATCCAAATATATGAGGCATAATAACTCATATAATAATCATAATAAATACATATTTTTTAAAAAAAACTGACATTGCCATGTGAAAAGATGGAAGCATAGATTCCATCAACTCCTGGCATGACTGTAGCAGCAGATTGCAGTTATGTAGAAAAGAGTACACTGGTTGTTGGGCTTTCAAGGAACATAATCATTCATTTGTAAACAATTAAAGCTATTTCTCCCTGGACATGTGCTGACTTGGAGGTCCAAAGGGAGATTGTATCATGAAAGGAGAAACAGATCTTAAACAAAAGAATACATTGTTACTCTCCTATTCTGCTACTGGTTTGAAGCCGGAGCTTGACAAGGACTACTGGAGGCCATGGAGCTGGCAACAGTTCCTTCCAACGAAATGCACCTTAGCTTAACACTAGAAGCACCAGCCCTGCCAGGAGGCCAGACCAACTTACAAATGACCCTTTGTCAGTGTTTCCTCCTGCAGATTCTTTCGGTGGTACCCACACTTTGGTCTGTTGAGGAATCCCTATCTGGGTGAGTAGACATGCATGCTGCATCTCCTCAAGAAAATGATACTTGTACATTTATGTCACCAACATGACTATATAAACTTGTCCTGAACAAGGATGACAGAAATATGGAAGGAAGAAAGCTCACAAGCCTTAAAGTCTAGACAAAGAACCATAGCAACTAAGGGATGCTGCGTGTGTGGAAAATAGTCTTCCTCAGGAAGGGAACATGAGGTGCCCATCCAATACCAAAGGGTGATGTTTTGAGAAACAAAACTTATGATAACTTGTTACTCAGCAAGGAGAAATGAATACGCCATACAACCAAGTGGTTCCACTCTTAGCATTCACTCAGAATAATCAAATGCCCATCCATAACAAATACTTATACACAGTGTTTACAGCATCATTGTTTTTAAGTACCAAATGTTTGAAAACTTCAAATGCTTATCAGCTGACTAAAAAATAAAATGTAGGCTCATGAGCACAATAATACAGATTTATCTCAAAGTATTATGCTAAGTGAAAGACACCAAAGACTATATATTATATGATTATTTATGAGGAATTTTGAGAATAACCAACTTGTGAATGTATCCTCATACTTTCTTGAGTATGGAATGGAAAAAAAATTGATTATATATGGTCATGCGAATACTTGAGAGGAAATTGAAAGTCTCCTAGAATACTCAGATTCTTGCAATCTTGTAACAATGTATAACAAAATAACTGAATTCTGTATACTTTCAATGAGTTAATGCACAGTGTGTAAATTTAATTTATTTCTAAAAATAATGTAAAATATTATTAAGCCAAAGAAGAAAATAAAATGCTACCACATTGTGTCCAGAATAATGCTAACCAGGATGTCATATCTGCAATTTTCCCTACAACACATATATTCACATATGTACTACACATATAACACACACACACACACACACACACACACACACCTTCTCTAGTGTAGGAAGTGAAATGCAGCATTATACACCCAGAAAATGGAAAACTCTCCAACAACAGAAACATATTTATCTCACAGCAGTTTAAATGAATCTAATAGACCTGAGGTTAAGTAAAAGAAGCCATACAGAAGCATGTGCAGAGTACAGTTGATTTAGTCCTGAGTTTTTAAGTAGGCGTGTCTAAACCTCAGTCACAGAAATCTGAGTGCCAGAAAGAGTGCAAGGACACTTCTGAAGCCTTGCTATTTTCTGTACTTGAAGCTAGGATTACAGTGGCATTATACACTTCAGAAGACACAATGACCAATGTACCTAATATTGGATACTTCATTTCATGTAATTTATTGCACTGGCCAAAATTTAGTTCACAGTAGAAAGCCAGTCAGAACAAAATGAAGGATAATGTATTTACTTGTGTGTTCATGTGTGTGCACATGCATGTGCAAGTATGTGTGTGTGATTGTGTGTATGTGTGTATACGTGCATGTGTGCATGTGTGCATATGTATGTGTGTGTGCGTGCATGTGTATGTATGTGTGTGTGTGTGTGTGTATACATATACCAAAGTACATATGTGGAAGTCAGGGAACAACTTTCAGGAGATGATTTCCTCCCTTTACCATGTGAATCCTGGGATTAAACTCAGGTCATCAGACTTGCCAACGTATCAGTACCTGCTGAACTATCTTGCCAACCCAAGAATAATTTTTAAGACACTTAGGCATAAATGTAGCACACAAACAGATGATATATATATGTGTGTGTGTGTGTGTGTGTGTGTGTGTATGTATGTATGTATGTATGTATGTGTGTAACATTCAAGTAAAAAAATCGAAGACTTCAAGCATCTAATTTTTAAAAAATTTCTATTACATTATTTTTAGAGATAAAATAACAGTAATATTTATCCTCCTACACACTTCAAAAATTTAAGCACTGTGGATACAGAATTGATTAATAATAAAACTTCTACTTCAGAAATGTAAACAGTTTATAAACTGAGTTTTTAAAAATAAGCTTTTAGCATTTTATCTGTTAAGCAAATCAGCTAAGGCATCCTAAATGTATATATAATGATACAATTAATTATATTCTGTCTCAACTCTTTCATCACTACATGATATTTATTATCCTCTAAATAACACTGTATGTATGTAGAATATATTAAGGTCTTGATTTAACAGATCTGAGTCATTGCTGTGATGTGAGTGTGAAATATCCTCCCAAGGCTCACATGTTTGAACATGTGGTCTTTGCCTGGTGATAGTGTTTGGGATTACTGTGGGACTTTTAAGAGCTAGAGAGCCTCTCTGGGAACAGGCCTCC
>OU015751.1:114491390-114522462 GCA_907169655.1 Acomys percivali
AGCCAGAACACCGACTTCTGAAGTAGCATGAGTATCGGTAGCTGGGCTACAGGTGAGTCTGTGCTCCCCACATCTCCTTTAATGTGCGTCTTCTGCCTAGAGAGCCTGGTGGTACAATACAAGGCAACATGCAAAGCAGTCACAGCTGGTAGGCTTCCAGTACATAAGTGCTTTCTTACGTGGCATGAAGCAGATACTGTTCCCTGAAACTGTCTCTAGGGCTTCTTCTCTAAACCTTTTACCAACTGCATTCCTGGGGAGAAGTGTCCCAGTGATAGCAGCAACATGTGTTACAAATGCCTTTTTCCTCCCTAATCTGTTTGTGGTCATAGTGTTTTTCACACAGCAATAAAACCCTAAAACAAACACAAACCCCTAATATGCCCATTATGTATTTTTCGATAGGTAAAACATAATTCTGAATGCAGAATTACATGTGCTGAGTAAACATGAAAAAAACACATAATAAGTGCTTCTGCATTATTGCTTGTCACACCTTGAATGCTGAAATTTTGACCACAAAAATGTAGCAGTGGTTGTGTTGGCTCACATTGGTTGTCAGTGCAGTGGAACTTAAACTCACCATTCAAACACACCTCTAGGTGTGTCTGTGCATGAGTTCCCAGCTTAGATTGGTCGAGTTTGCCATTAGTCCATGGGCTGGGACCCTTGACTACATAAAAGAGAGAAAGCAAGCCAAACAGCAACCTTCGCCCCTCTCAGCTTTCAGACTAGGAATCGAGTGTGATGGATGCTTTAAGCTCTGGCTGCTGCAGCTTTGCCACTATGATGGGAGTGCACCACACCTTCACACTGTTCTCTAAATGGATTCTTCCTTCCTTATGTGGCCTTTGAAGGGTACCTTTGCAGAGGACTTCGGAGATTCTCACTCAACTAAGGCACACACAACTATTCCATCATTTCTGTTTCCTTAAATTGTTTTCCTAACTTTAACAATGAGGTTATTTAACCTAGCAATCATTTGCAGAGCTTATAAAGTTAGGCTTAATTGCTCTTCAAAACTAAAAAGTGACAACTAAATGGAAAATAAACTTGCACAAAGGCAAGCTGTAAATGAGCAATGTGCACTTGACAGAGGAAGTGGCAAAAACAGTACAACAGAATCATAAACGCAGCAGATATTCCCCAGGAAGGTTCTGGAAGTGTGGAGATGGATGGCATGGTCCATGCTGTATGGGGAGATTAGACTTCAAAATAGGATACAGTAAAAGTGTTGGTGCTACTGGAGAGGAAATCAAATGATTAGTAGAATGTGTGAAAAGAACACTGACCACATGTGGACAGGAAACCCAGTGTCAAGGTTGAGCCCTCCTCTGAACTATGAAAGTACACTCTTGACACAGTCAGATGCTCAGGAAGTCTTACACAAATTACATGTTATCCCAATAGACATCCAAGGTGGATGTCTCACAAAATCCCTCACAAAAAAAAAAAGATAATATGATGAACTTAGCAGGGGAGAGGTATGATATCTCAGAAAGCAATAAGGCAAAACCTCTGGAAATATGAAAACACAGGACTCTGGAAATCAGCAGGACCCAAGCAGTTAAGAGATGCTGTTGAGAAAATGGTGGCCGGAGACTGCTGGGCACAGTGATACAGAAGATAGGTAGTCATGCAGGAAGTAGGCAAATCATAAAGTGTTTTGTGTGTCCTGCAGAGGATGCTACCTTCTAGCAGTGAGGAGGCTGTGCAACACTGAGCACAGCCGAGTGACATTATCATGAGCAGGTCAAGTCAGTTGCTTCAACAGCACTGCGGGATATGGGTTATGGGAGGGGAGGTTATACATAAGTAAGAAATCCTATAGGAAAACTGATGTAGAAAGCTGCATGGGAAAAAAGAAAGCCTACCGCTGACCACGAAAATGAGAGTATTTGTGAAAGAGGCATTGTTAAAGGCAACCTTCACAGCTTTGTGACCATGACCTCTCTATCTACAAATAAAGGCAATTAATAAATGTGATATGGACCTAAAATAATTGTCATGGTGTCTGCAAAGAAGAGAGAGAGAGAGAACACAGTAAACAAGTCCCTGTATTCACTTGCAGATAAATTAGGTGGAATTTAGTGATTGACTGAAATGAATGAAGGGTTGATACAGAGGTCAAGGGAAAAACTACAGAAGATAGGTTTCTGAGACAAGAGACTGGTATATTCTTAGGATGCCAGTCATGAAGACAAGGACACTGAGGAGCAGTTGGGAAGAGGGAGATGAAGGGTAAGTAGAGAGCAAAGTCACCTCTCATGGACCACACACTTGGAAACAAGTGGACGGTTGAACACATGAAACCATATCAAAACACATTTGCTATACAAAGAACAAGCAACCTTATTTAAGCTTTGAAACTGGCTTTAACATCATCATCATCATCATCATCATCATCACCATTGTTGACTCATAGACCATCATCTTTAATCCCGTAGCCTGAGTCATACCATGTCTTTCTACAGTGCCCTCTGGACAGAGAATTAAGAAGCTATCTGTGCTATGACTGGGCAGTCATGAATTTGACACTTGGTTCTTCCATGCTTTTTATCATGTACACTCTGCTGAACCAAATCATGACATAAAACTTTGCACTACCTTATAAAATGTCAGAGGTCTGTTTTGTGGAATTAGATTTGAAGACACCTTAAACTTCTAGGGAGATATCTCCAAAGGTTGTTCACTGACAAGTTTCCTCTGGCCCCTTACCCACAATCCCTCTCATTGGCTCTCCTTCTTTCTCTCTCTCTTATTTATATATAAATATGGGCCAGAGGTCCCAATAATGGCCTTGAAGGCTCTTCATTTCTGAAGAGAATTTATATGTGCCAGCTTCTTTTCTGGGATGGCAACTGCTGCTTTTCTTGTTTTATCATTATAACAATTATTGTTGTCAATGGCAATAATATTTACTGAAATGACAGGCAACCGATTGAGACATACACAGTCATTACTTAATGCCATCATCCAACAAATTCATTGTGTACCAGTTTGACTATGAAGGAACTGAAATGCAGAGATCTTAGGTGGTAACTCACACATTCATATAGCAGCAGCAGGAATTCTACTCACCTACAACCCACAGTCTAATTCAGAACAAGGTGTGTATATCTTTTCAATTGATGTTAACTGATGGGAAAGTAAGATGGTGCTCACTGCTGTAGGACTTCCAAGGAGGACTGGGCATCAGATTTGGAAAAATTCCCAAGGTTGTACTCTGAGCAGCACATCAGCCAATCTGAAAACACAGCAGGTTTCAGAAACAAGCCAGTTACGAATTAGAGGCAGTTCTTTCCAAGTCGTGTCATTCCTACTGTTTGTCAAATCATGCAATTCCTTGTCCTTTCAGAAAAAAAGAGCCCCATGTTGAGAGGAGTTCTTATCTTTGGAAATTTTATTATGAGAATTGTGTTTCTTTACTCAAAATGCTCAATGATTTTTATGGAGCAAAAATCCACATGAAGTCACAGTTACCATAAGATATCTACCGCTCACACCACTATAAATATAAGCACAAAGCTCTTGAGTTATTTTTACCTGTTTAAAAGGATGAATAAAATCTGCTTCTCTTAAAATTAGAGAAATGAGAGAGATGTGTTGATGGTTCAAAAGAGGTAGGAAGTGAAAGAAGGGGGTGAAAGTGACGAAAGGAAGAAATTGAAAAATGAGAGGGAAAGAAGATGCAAAAAGAGAATATAATGAACAATTTGAGGTGAATAAATAGATGATAGATCATAGTGTAAATATATATAATACATATATAAATGGAAAATAGACAGTTTATTATGCCATACAGACTTAAAATAAACCCTCAATACATTTTATTCTCAATTAAAATACTACTTAACCTGTGGCTAGAGATATACTTAGTGGTAGAGTACTTGATTAATACGTAAAAGTTTTAGGTTCAGTTTCTATTATCAAATCTATGCATGGATATATGTCAGTGGTTCTCAGCCTTCCTGATGCTGAGACCCTTTAATACAGTTCCTCATATTTCCAAGCACAAAATTGTTTTTGTTACTACTTCACAATTGTAATTCTGTTACTGTTACATGAATTATAGTGTAATTGTTTCTGTTTTCCAAGGGTCTTGGGAGACTCTTATGAAAGGGTCATTTGGCCACAAGAGGGCTTGCAACCCACAGGTTGAGAAGCCCTGATGTATGCATATGAATGTATATGTTACAAACATCATCAGCTATAACTCTTGGCTATAAAGTGAAAGTTAATCAAATATGTCCTGGTAAAATATTAATGATCTGAGTACTTTGATACAATAAAGGCTTAGATTACATACTTGTTTAGAATGTTCAGAAACAGGATGGAAGAATGCATAGAATTATAACATTTTAATTAAATAGACACTATTTTATTAACATAAGGTGGAGTTTCTAAGTCATTTTATTAAAACAAGACAGATATTTTACTATAGTATTAAAAATGTGATGAAGTATTTCAACAAAATGATCAACTGTGATTCTAAGATTTAGAAATGTTTATTTTAGCATTATATTTCCTAACATTCTGTCTGGTAGTAAATAATTTGAGCCTTGTAAACCATATTTACCATAGGAAACTGTTGTTCTTCAAATCTTGTCATAGTTACTGTGCTGACTTCTAATCACATTTATCTAACATATCCTAACAGTTAGAGGTACAGAGATCTGCCTATTACAAATCTGGTAAGATGAAAACATTTAACTATCTGTACATTCTATAGATTAATTTTAATATATAAATCTCCACTTATAATTGAGGCAGCTGGGCTTCCATGCCACAGTTGCCACATTATATATAAGTGTGACAGGCGTGTTTGTCTTTCAGGCCTCAGTTTCTGTTAAAGACTTTTGTTAAGGACAAGGTGAGCAATAGAATAGTGGGTAGCATATGTAAGAAAAACATGTATACTGCGTAAATAAATTAGTGAACAAATAAAAATGCTTGACATTATACTCAACTCACTCTAATTAAGTATATATGTTCTGTTATTAAGAGATTTAGTTTTAAGCTTCATATATGTACATATATATGTATGTATACATATTCATATATGTGTTTATATATACTTATATGTACATGTACACATATGCATATACAAATATATGTATATATATGTATACATACATACATACATACATACATACGTGGGTATATAGACACACACACACACACACACACGTATATGGGTGAGGGGTGAGTGTCTGTGTGAATGTAGCCACACAAACCAGTAGCCAAAGTTACAAGTGGTTATGAGATTGCCCATTGAGGGTGCTGGGAACAGAGTTCAGATCCTCTAGAAGATCAGGAAATGCTATTAAGCACCGAGCTATCCCCAGCCCTGCATTTTATGTTTCCTCGGCCTAAGAACTGATGTGTTTTCATTTTGAAAATGAAATATTTTTTCATATTAATGTTAGTTAACATATAAAATAATGAGCTTCATTATGACAGCTTATACACATATATCATTGTATTTTGCTCCTAGCTTCCTCCCAAATATTGAACTGTCCCCCACTCTCCTAGCTACTTAGAATTTGTCTACTGCCTGTTTCAAAATCAACCAAAACCCACTTTCTCTGAGAACCAACAATCTCTCCTCCATCATGTGTTTCTTTTGTAATGCAGTGTCCCTGTAGTGGCTAAGTTTTCAAGGACTTCAATTGTGTTCAATTCCACTGATCTGGATCCCTTCTACAAAGACAGAAATGATTCATAACCTCTACAAAAGTGCCGTACTTGGATACATAGCGTAAGGGAAAGCAAACAAATGCCTTCTTATTGAGCCTTGAAAGACATGTGAGACGTTACAGAGACTGACTTAGGTGGCAATGAATAAATAGCTATTGAATAATGACGTCAGAAGTCCTCTGCTGTGACACAGACTTGGTGGACATTTGATCTACAACACAAAATTATGAAAAATTTATAATAATATAAAAGCTTGTATCAATTCAAAAGGAATAAAAGAAGACCCGAGGCCAGCTCTCCTCTTGCATTATAATGACATATGCTGTCAATTCAGAATATTAACAGCTACAATTAGCTATTGCACAATCAATCCGCATGTTTTTGAGTGCTTCTCTCTCTGTCTCTGTCTCTGTCTCTGTCTCTGTCTCTCTCTCTCTCTCTCTCTCTCACACACACACACACACACATACACACACACGAATCTATTAAAAACTTCAGTATTAGTGCATAATAACTTCTGCTATGAAAAATACTCTGTCAGGAATTTGAAATCTAAACCCATCTACTCATCAAAAGGCATTAGGAAAAAAAATGATATGAATTGGTATCTAATTGAACTGGCCCAGTTGTGTGGTAATTTCTTTTGATTGATATAATACTCATTGCAGATGTGAGGGACGCCTTCAGAACTGAAAGGCAAAGCTGACTTCAGCTTTAAGGAAGTAAGAACGGGCTTGGTAATAGGGGAGTAATGTTCCTTTCTCAGTCGCAGCCCATCAAGCTTTTGGTGCCTCCCTTCCAAGTGGCTGTCATAACAATCTTTCAGGAGGCCAGCCTTAGACATGGTCCAAATAGTCTACTCTACCCTAGTCCTTCCCAGACCCACACATCAGCTTGCTGAGTGAGCCACCTGCTGCTGTACTTTGGCACACCCTCTGCCTCCACCTCTCCTGGAACACACCAGGGCACCTCGGACAGAAATGCCTTCTTGTATAGCAATCCCACATGTTTTATGATGTTCAAATAAACCAGAAAGAGGAACAGACAAATCCATTCAAATGTGGAAGATCAGCTTCTCTGCCATCAAGACTACCAGCTTACCGCGCCACCTCAAGTGTCATCTGCAACAGAACCATAGCGCCTTTCCTGGGGTGGGGTGTCATCTACTCAGAAAATCAGGTCAATGAGTCAGCAGTTTAGAGAAAATGCTCACAGGCCTGGGAGATGTGCCAGACTGACAGCTCAGTTCTTCCCCACCTTCAGAAATCCTCTTCAGAGCACACTGCAAAGTACCAGAAGCTCCCTGCTTGCTACTGCATCCTCAAGAGAGTCCACGTTAAGCAACAGCTGCCAAAGGAGCATTGGTGGCCTGAGCCTCAGGCACCAGTCTTCTCATGTCCAAAAGGACAGATGAGGGGAACGCTGGCTTCCTCTGTAAAACCTTTCACCCCTCCCTCTGGCACACTCAAGCCAGCTGGGGCCAGACTTTGCTGCCTATCTGAAGGAGAGATACACACGTTTTTTGTTTAGATCACAAGTGGGGCATGAGAAAAAGACCTGTGAGAGAGCAGGTGATGTTTATCCCCTTAGAAGTTGAACCACCATGTGGGGGAGATTGCTTGTTAACCAGCTGAAAAACATCTTTGAACAAATTCTGGGAGGAGGTATAAATGTGAGCCAAAAACAGGAGGTGGGGCTTTTGGAGACTTGGGATAGTTTTGGCTGTTCATCGCTCCACTTTGAGAAGCTCCTACAGAGAACCGCTCGAGCAAAGGCTTCAAGGCTCTGGGCTCCAGCTGAGGTTCCAGGCTCTGGTTGCTCCAGGTTCCAGCAGAAGAAATCCTGCTGATTATACCAGGAGAATCATTCCTTGGAACTGATGTCCTTAAGGTTTCATTATTGTATTCTTTAATCTTCTTTTCCTGTTGTTTAGGTTAGTCAGGTTATAAGTGAGGTGCTCTCGGTTAGTAAATTTGTAATAAAATATATTTGCTAGTTGAGCTTACACCTATCTGAGGCCAAAATTTTTAATTATTTGGAGAAATGCAGAAAGCACATGGGGGCCTAGGCATCCAGAGAGACATGGAGTTGAAAATAATACCACGTTAACCGTGATCTGTTAACACTCTGATTCATTTCCAAAAATGAAGACCCCCAAGTTAAAGCTATCAGAAGATCAAAGCGAAATCTGCATGCTGTCTCAGTCCTGAAAAATCACCACCACCACCACACCCATGCCCCCACCATACTGGTCATTTTGAAACACTCAAATCAGAATGAATAGACATGTTCACAATGTCAAGCCTCAGGGATCCAGCCTGTATCTACCTTTTCCCTGCCTGGGAAACACAGCTAGGGCGTTAGCTGCAAGAACAGAACCCTCCAGTGGCTGTTAGTTAAGTATAGTGCTTAGTATATGAAGATGTTCGCTTTAGTTTTCTGTATTTGAAAGAGTGAAACATAAATTCCACTAGGAAATTGGGGAGATGCATGCTGCTTGCTAAGCCCTAGAGACAGTGGCTGAGGAAGTGGCCTGGCCTGCTCACTTTTCTCTTCATCCCCAAAAGTGGCTTTCTCTTTCACAGGATCAGCGCTTCAGAAAAAATCGTACAGTTTCCAGGTGTGCAATGGTCACAGACTCTCTCAAGAGAGCTGAGCCCTTTGATTTCACCCGTGTGAGGGTCTTATCTAGTATACCATAAGTCCTGGTGCAGGTCCATATCCCACCTGAGGCAGAATGTGTGTGTGTGTGTGTGTGTGTGTGTGTGTGTGTGTGTGTGTGTATACACATATATACATGTCTATTCTATTAAACACATATATACTCATATGTCATATATACATATATATATACACATACATATATATTTTTGTGAGCATGTGTATTCACAGACTTTTCTTCTCTAATTAGTGACTTCCTTTGCAAGGAAAGCATTTCATTTAGGTAATTAGTAAGGTGAACAATTGAGGTTTAATTAAGTTGTGAGGCTGCATCCTACTCTGGACATGTGGACCACTTTAGCATCTGTCGTTTAACATGAGGACAGTATGAGAGGTGCACTTTTCATCACTGTTGGGTTTCTTATTTCGATATCTTAATTTTTTTCAGATAAGCAGAAGGTATCCATGGGAACACATTGTATATCAGAGAACAGAAAAGTGCCTTTGCTACCTCAACAGTATTTGGGTGAATTTCCCATGGAGAATCATCCTAATGAAGATCTGTGTGGCAATCAGTGTAGCTTCTGTGATGAGGACATTGCAAGGCTTCCTGGGTCTCTGGGTCTCCACTCAGTTCTCCAGATGGTAGCTCCAGTGGTTCGTGTACTTCTGTAAATATTCCCACCACAACTGGGAAACTAGTTTGGAGTAAAAATCAGGAAAGTTTAAACTCTGAGTATTAAGGAGGCCTCATACATTTGAGCTTTTATCATAGAATGACTAAATTGCATCTAAGCTTTTAAAATTAAAGCAGAAATGTAATATCTGCTGACTATTCTGTGAGTCATGTTTCTTGCTACTCTAAAACACCTTTTTTTTTTTTGCATTTTGCAGTTATGTTTTGGCCACATTATTCTATAATAGAAATCATGTATAATAAAAGAAAAAAAGGTAAGGCTTGACAAGCATAAGGGAAAGGGATGGGGGAGGGGGAAAGAGGAAGGGTGAGAGGGAGCGGGGGAGGGAGAATGCTAAATATTATGAGAGAATTAACTCACTTCGAAGTGACCTTGGCCCAACCTAAAAGCTGAACCAAAGAAAACATACTGAACTCTAAAGTTAAAAGTGAATGGATGTGGGACTGGAGAAATGGCTCAGCAGTTAGGAGTAAAGGCTATTCTCCTAGAGGACCAAGGTTCAATTCCCAGCACCACATGGTAGCTCACAACTGACTATAAGTGCAATTCCACAGGAGCTGATGCCCTCTTCTGGCCTATGCAGGCACTGCATGAATGTAATGCACAGACAGATGCACTCAAAATGCCCATATGCATAAAATAAAAAATGAAGGAAAAAGTCAAAATGACAGATTCAAAACATAGCAGCAGCTGTGCCTCTGCATAGCTTATCTTCTGATCTGAACAGGTGAGGGGTTGAGACATCGTTCTTACCACATGTTATCTCAGGAGTACCTATGAAGACAGGAGTTGGAGGAGGGTATAAAAGTGACATGTCAACCACTTTGTAATAGATCCCATGTCCCTCACAAGAACTCTAGGTCCCTTGTGTCATTCTTCCTATCCATGTGTTATGGAGGAGGAGTGGCTGCTCAGAGAACAACAATTACTTTCCATATCCAACGTCAGTTAAGAAGCGTATTTAAAAAAAAAACCTCACCAAGTGGGCAAGGAGTTAAATATGGAAAAACTGAAAAAACAAAACAAAGCAAAACAAAACGACTCTGCCCTCTTGGAAGCTGTGTCCCATGAAGGTGAGAATGTTCCTTGAAGCTACAGTTATGCTGTTCCCAGTGCCTTAGACACTGAAGCGCTCGTGGGACCCCACACATGCACTAAGACTTGCTGTCATTACGCTATCACTATTAAATGGTGGCCAGGAGAAATGATCACCACTCAGGCTCTGTGGCAGTAGTGCTTGTGGTCCTGGTTTGAGTGTGTGTCTGTCTGTGTGTGTACACCTGTATTATACATGTATACCATTGCTATGTAAAGCTTGGAGTGTAGCCATATTGATCTACTAAATAGGTATTTTTATTTATTATCAGAGACCTTGACTTTCCTTTTTAAAAATGTATTTATTCACGTTACATCCTTGTTGTGGCCCCATCCCTCCACACATTCCAGTCCCACCCCTCACCCCTCACCCCTCACCCCTCACCCCTACCCCCTCACCCCTCACCCCTCACCCCTACCCTCTCACCCCTCACACCTACCCCCTTTCCCTATTCCTGAGAAAAAGGAAGGAATACCCCCCTTCTTATTCACCTCAGCTCATCACGTCACATCAGGACTGAGTGTGTCCTCTTCCCTTGTGGCCTGCAAAGGCACTCCTGCCAGGGGGAAGCCATTGAAAAGCTGGCAAGAGAGCCCACATCAGAGAGCGTTCCCACTCTCTTTACTAGGGGACCCACATGAATCCTGAGGGGCTTATCCACTACATCTTTGTTTTCAAAGACAGTAATTCGTATTCTGCTTGAGAAAATAAAATCCATTCTATCATTAGACATTCCATCAGTGAGGGGAAGTCACCTCCAAGAAACACAGTCTCATTTTTAAAATCCCAGATTTGTACCTGTGGGTCTCCCTAGCGTAAGGCTTCCATGATCAGCAAGGATAGCAAACTAATTCCTATCTTCTAATAACCTTTTAGACTTAGTGAAAAGACAATAAGACTGTTAATAGAAAAACAAGGAGGCACAAAATAAAAAAAAAAGTCATACTGAAGAGCAGCAGCCCGGTCTCTTGGATTTGTAAACAGTATCTACATTATTCTTTTAACTGATTAGAAAAATATAACACATTTTTATTATAAAAATGGAAAAGCATAATAGGATAGGAATAGGAAAAATTATCCATAATCTTCAATATTAAGAGGTATTTTTATAATTGCAAACATTTCAATATATTTTCTTTTAATCGTTTCTTTGGCAAAACACACATTTACTTAGTAAAATCCTATCACACATATTTTTATCATATTTTTTTTATTAATGTCACTTCCTTAACATATTTGAGGACAGTTGACAGTATGCTTATGTGCCAGCCAGGTGGAAAGTGCCAGGGGTTAAATAGAATGAATTCTTGCTGGTATTACAGGGCACTGACCTTAGCAGTAGTAGCAGCAGTTCTGAGGTCACTCTGAACCTTGGTCCCAGATCCAGATCTCCTGGCAGTATCTAAAATCTCAAGCAATCCCCAGGCTCACCCTGGAATATTACCAATGTGAACATGTGCGACTTGTGAACAATCCAAAGGCATTCTGATAAACAGTCAGCACTAAGAGCCCGTGCTGAGGCCTCAGACCTTTGTTATCCACGCCTTTAGATTAATTTTGAGAAACAAATCATCTCTCCCTATTTGAAATTTGGGTGTCACATTATTATCTGCAGCAATACGAGTTGAACCAGGGATTATTGTTGTTAAGTGAAAGGGAAATAGGCCAATCACAGAAAGCTGAATGTCACCCGATTTCACACTCTTGTGAACTCTAAAAGGCGAGTAAATGGCAAGAAGGTGAGGGACATGGAAAAACTGATCAACTGATACTAAGATAGGAGTGAGCACTGTTGTCTCATCACTGTATGCTACAGTAGCGATAGGTTATGGCAATGTTCAAGGGTAAGGCATTGTACAATACATTTCCAATATTAGAAGAAGGCATCTTGAAATTTCTACCACAAAGAACTATCTCGGGCTATGGTTGTGATTAACTTAATATACATTATATCCATACATTGTACAATGTACTCACACACCAAACAACACATTTCCTTAATGATATATACACTTCCTATGTTTTTGTGTATTCACTGAAAGTAACTCCATTTTGAAAGGATAATCAGAGCTAGTCAAGGAGGAGAAAAAGGATTTGTTATCAAACTTGTTGCTATGAAAATAAATTCTTGGGCTGGAGAGATGGCTCAGTGGTTAAGAGCACTGTCTGCTCTTCCAAAGGTCCAGGGTTCAATTCCCAGCACCCACATGGCAGCTCACAACTGTCTGTAACTCCAAGATCTGACACCCTCACACCAATGTTCATAAATTAAATAAAAATATATTAAAAAAAAAGAAAATAAATTCTTATAAAAGATGTTATTTCTGCCCCAGTGTGTTAATTTTTTAAAAATATTCTGGTGTTTTATTCTTTCAATGTATCTTGGCAAATGTAAATAGATGTTTAATATCTGCTATCTTTCAAATAATTCACAAAAAAAAGTCAGAAAATCTATATCACTCCCTTGGTCTTTGACCTTTCATTTCTTTTCCATTTTTTTTTGCATAATTGTATCTGAAGATGATGCATCACTATGATGCGACTAGTAAAATACACATACAAAGCCAAATTTTCTTTTTCTCCAGGACCACATGTATTCCTCCCAGATTGAGAAAACCCAGAGGAAGCAAATGATCAGCCTAGAGGAGGTGTAGTTTTAAGCCTAGGAGAGCACAAGAGAACTTCTAAGTGGTTCTTACAACCATATACCCCACTTAGCCGAAAACCATCACCCAAAATGCCATCTGAGTAAAGGATCTGGTTTGTATAACACACAAGGGGTATTTGACAAAGTAACTGTGCCTATAAATAAGAATAAGAGACAAATATAGAGGGCCTTAGCAGAAGCTACTGTTCCTGTCAGAGGAAACCTGACTTTCGATGGAAAACATCAGCAAAAAAAAAAAAAAAAAAAAAAAGGGATTTGTGATGCACAGAGATACATTTTGATACTCCGATATGGCTGCCATCTGAGCACATTTCAGCACAACACTTCATAATGTCACCCACAGGAGTGGAGACAAGCTGTCAGCAATTCAAAAATAACATTGGTACCTATGTTAATTGCTGTGAAAAATCTTAATTTTGTGGCTTACTTGCCAATAATAAGAATCTGGCAAAACAATACACATAGGACAACTGCACATGGGTTTTTACAGGTGTTCCAGGTGATGGGCTATGACTACTCTCTGCCTATAATTTGGTTATTCTTGGGGCAAGCTGAAGGTTCTCCTGACGAGAGCTGTATCTGTGATGGTGGTAATAATGATAAAATGCATGCTTGGTTTTGTATTATTGGAGTGGGTGATGGTTAGCATGGTGGAACGCGGTCTTCTCGGTGTCAGGGGATCTCATCACACTGGTACTGTGATTCAATAGCAATGTAGACTTGAACCATTTAGACTCCATAGCATGCACAACCCAGGGCTTGTCACCTGCCACTCTTGTGCTTTCGTTTCCAGCTTCAGCAACTACCTTTTGCAAACTGACATAACTGATGCAGGAGGCTCAGGCAGCACCTTCAGTTTTCATCGCCAACAGGTTCAAGCGTCATTTTAAGCATGCCACCCCAGCAGCCCCTGCACCATCTGAAAGCATGGAACTTGGTCCCCAGGGAAGACATCACAGAAAGCTTTCCTGGAATCACGAGGCAAAGGACATTGTCATGTACTGATAACAACTACTGTCACACTCCAAGTCATCTTGCGCCACTTACGAAGTGAACTCTTATGTTCAGCTCTCCCCTGGAGTCTACTGCAAATTTATTTCGTGACTAGATACATCTTCCTCCAAGTGAGCATATGCAATATAGCCTTGTATATGTAAGAATGTAATATAGCCTTTCCTTTTAACACTTCAAACACTAGATTTCATCTTATAGGCTCCTTCTGGTCTTGAAATTTCTATCCCATCATGAATTCTAATTTTTTTTCTTGTTAAAAAGAAAGGGAGAAAATTGTCCCCAAAAATTGCTTCTTCGAGGTCATCTTAACTCTGTCAACAACTCCCAGCTCTCCAGAGATGGATGCTACTTAAGCTGTCACTGCTGTGGTCCTCAGCTTGTTCTCATCTGAAAGCATCCAGGCAAATAAACAAACAACCCATCTCTACTATAAAGGACAAACTTCTGGCTTCTGAAGTAAACAGAATGTATGTTAAGATCTGCGTCCTTTGTGTGCAGAATGGCAGGTATGGGGGCGGGATCCAGGGCTTGCACTACTGGGCAACATCCCTGGATCAAGAGTTGTGTCCTCTTAATGTGCTCTCAGGAGGATGCCTTTTGCTCAAGAAGTTGTGTGAACTAGGACAATCTGATTATTACTGTTGGCATGAACAATCACGTGAATCTGATTTTGTTGCTTCTCAGTAAATATTACACCTCTGTCAACACCTGGAGTGAATAGAATAGTCTGTGGGGATAGGGAATAAGAGACAGGGCAGGGGACATTCACAAGAACTGTACTTCAGAATAAAGCAAGCAAACAAACAAACAAACAAAAAACCACAAGTAATTTGAGGTTATTTCTCACAACCCGAGTTTAATTTGGGGGACTTTAACCTCCCTCCACTCTCACTCCTTTGTAATTAGTCAGGAAAGCAGGTCAATACTGAACCCAAAGCAGTAGGACTGAGAACTTGGGCTCAGAAGGGAGGATGGTTGGAAGGTAGCGCTTTATCTGCCCTTTCGAAGAGCTGTTTTCCAGACTAGAGAAGAATGTGGCTTTTTTTTTAACCCATGTTTGTTTTGCTCTCCTAGAAATTTCAAAAGCCTTTTCTCAAATTGCAAACAATCTGAAGGAAATTGTTTGAGAATTTTGAAATGAAGACCAGCAGCAGTGGTTGGTGCCTGGTCTGACAGGAGGAAGACAAACTCTGGCGAAGTTACAGGTGAGTCTTGGCGGTACATCAGACTGAGGTTAGGCTCTACACGAAACTATACCTGTGCTAGATCCCCCAATCCATTCTCCTTGTCTCTCCCATCCCCTTCTTTGTCCTCTCCCAACCTCTTACAGGCTTTACTACATGTTTGTTCTGCCAGTCTTTGCATCTACAAAGCCCAACCCAAGCATTTTTTTGTCTAGCTGCAAAATTGTTCCCAGTACATTCTGGTCCAACTCCCAGTCTCAGCTTAAGCTAGACTATTATTGGAATATTAGTTCCATGATCACCAGATGGTACACGGGAAATAAAGGTACCTCTTGGGTCTGATAGTCTCATTAATAAAGCAGTTTTCAAAGAGGTTCAGCTGGAAGCTCAAAGACAATTTTATTAGTGTTGAAAAGAAAAGCTCCCAGGTCAGGCTATGCTGTAAATATCAGCAGCTATTTAGAGGAAACTAGAGACAAGAAGAACAGAAAGCCACAGTGTTCAAGAGCACAGGGAGGTCAGAAACTTTGTGGGTGGGGAACATCAGGGAGAGAATAACAAAACCCAGAGAGCACCAGCGAGCGTCCACTTAGGTTCTAGCCAGCATCTAAAAGAAAGAGACAGGAAAAAGAAAATGGAGAAGTTGTGCCTTTGTGGCTGAGGCCCCAAAAAGCCAGCTAGACTCAGCCAAACCTCATGACAGCTGGGGAGAATATGCTAGAGGGTAGGAATTCTGGAAAGGAAGGTTATATCTTGTTAGAAGAACAAATACTCCACCTACCTCTTTAACGTGGCTTAAGGTGAGCCCACCTTCCTAACAATGGTTCCTTGGCCAAAGATAGACCAGAGCCCCTGTACTAAGTCTCTACCTGGGCCAGAGTTAACATTCTCTTCACCACAAGTTTTACTTTACTAGGTATTCTAACAGAACCATCAGCACAGTTCAATAGATAGATAGATAGATAGATAGATAGATAGATAGATAGATAATAGATAGATAGATACATACATACACATATATGCATACACATACATACACACATAAATACACAGATACATAGATAGATTCATAGATAGATAGATAGATAGATAGATAGATAGTTTTTTTTTTCTATTGGCACTATTGTATAGATGGGTGATAATTTATTTAACAGATTTCCATGTTATTAGGCATTTATTTTCTTCCAAAATTCTTAATGTTTCAAGTAATTCCATGATAGATGGCCCTGAACATAAATTCCATAAATGGTTTTTTAATACAGGACTATTTTATATGTATGGAAAATCTTGCCCCCCCCAACTTCCCCCCACATTTTTCAATGCTCTTTTTCCCCCTCTGTACGCTCTGACTTCTGTGGGCTTTTATTTTCCATTTCAAAAAATTTTCAGCATATGATTGAAATATTTCATCCACTCAGGTTAGATAGTTTTATATATCAAACAATGCATATATTGTTCTCTGGGCTGGACTTTTGTTGGCTCCTAGGAATGGCTGTATTGGGGAGTAACACAGAGACATTCCTGTCTCCATTTAGTGACACTTTCCCTCATCTCTCTCACTACTAAAAGAACATCTGTCTTTCTATAGAAAACAGAGACCTGAGATAAAACCCTGAGGGTGAGGGTGTGGACCAGCAGCAGGCAGACCCCAAGCCATGTGAGCGTTTATTTCTCACCCACTTCTCAGCCATACTTCATGAATCACACACATGAGAAATGGTTTTAGTAGCTCTCATCAGGAGTGAAAACAGCTACTAGTTTTTCTTTTTCTTGTAATTTTAGGCCGTTTCCAAACTGTCCAAACAGTCAAAGGTTTAAAAGCCTTAAAATCATATTTGGGTGTTCTCCAGAAAGTTGATGGTTTATTTATAAAATACGACCCAGTCCTAGAGAAGATTAAAGAAATTAATTGATTTAAAACATAGTGAACAATGATTTAATTTTTTAAAAAAAGAATCAAATTAAACCTTATTAATGATTCATCCCTTTCTGAATTCCATACTGGTTTTTGTTGTTCTAATATCTTAATTGTGAATCAGATTCTTTAAAAGGGTAAATGAAAGCACAAAACTTATTTACATTTATGTTCATGAAAGCGCAGAATAAGATAGTGAGAAGAATTTGGATTCCAACCACGGGTTTGCATCCCAGGAACACCGCTCTTATGGATGTGGGCAGGGAAATGCATATTCTACACCTACATTTCTCCTTTCTACAATGAGAATAACACTCGCATGTGTCTCACAGGGATGAGTGAGCTAGTCTAGTGGTCTAGGGTTAGATGACTTCACTGTCAAACCCCACCTTCACAGTCTGCCCTGTCAGTGCTATCACATAACAGTCTTTCCTCAACAAGAAAATGTGATTTGAGATCTGAACTTTCTGAAAATAGCTTTCTCTGGATGTTCAAATGATATTCTAATGATTTTTTAAAAAATATAAATCATGACCCGATTAATTCAAAATGATTCATTTCACTATCCACTCTCATTGGTACAATTACAAAGTATCCGATTGCAGAGCAACTTAGTAGGGAGGTTTGCACATGAAATATGGCTTCCAAGAAGGAAGTCCAGAGGTGGGTGAGTGAGTTTGCCAGGTCCCCACTAGGAGCTAGTATATCAGCAGGGCTAAAGCATGTGGCTGTTATGCTCTACTAGACTATGGAAGGCCATCAAATTTGTTGAAGAAACATTCCCAATAAAGGGCTCGGTGGGCTGAAATCCCAGGGCAAAGGCTGAGGAAGGTTTTCAGGACACTATGAAGAGAACCCTCCATCCTTAGGGGCCAAGTGGGTTTGTCAGATAATCTCCATCGGTCAGGGACAGTGTTTCTCAACCTGTGGGTCAAGACTCCCACAGGGGTCGCACATCAGATCTTTTCACTGTGATTCATCACAGTAGCAAAATTACTGAAGTAGCAATGGAACCATTTTATGGTTTAGAGTCATCACAACACAAGGAGCTGTTTTAAAGGATCCCAGCATTAGTAAGGTTGAGAACCCAGGTCAGAGGAAGAGAAGGTCCAAATATGAAAGTGAGTTTGATACAGCATCTTTGATTTTAAAGCATCTCTAGATAAAACAAACAAACAGGGGAGAAAAAAACCCAGAGAATTCTACCCTTCCCTCTCCACGTAGGTCTCTTCCCCATATGGACTGTGGAACTCAAGCAAACATCATGGGAGAGATATTATAAAACAGACATCGCCTCCTGTGCTGCAGCCCAGATCAGGAAGCCATAGGAAAGAAACTGGAATCAGAGAGCAGACTGAAACTGCGGTCCATCTTGGTTGCCGTCTCTGAGAACTAGACCTGTATGAGTGGCAAGAAGGGAGCAGTGGCCATCTCACCGTGTTGTGATACCTTCCAGCCGAGGGAGGCTGAGGTAAGGGGATCACAGCTGGTGGTCAGCTGTCCTTCATAGTGACACCCTGTTTGAGAAAAAGAAAAGAAGAGAGAGTAATAGGAGGGAAGAAGACAGAAAGGAAAATAAAAAAGTGAGCAGTGGACTCCGGTATTTATTAGGTGGCCTTTCGGAGAAAGGGAAAGCAATGGAGCTCATCTGAAGGGCACTCAGGAAAACAGAAATGCAACTCCCTTCCTAGAACCACTGCCACTGTATCCTACAGGGTTGATAAACTGTGTTTTCATTCACACTCAGTAACAAAAAAGGTTTTTTATTTCCTTCTTTATTTAATCAACAACCCATTAGTAATTCAATAGTCGTTTCATCTCCACGAGTTTGTGTATGCTCTATAGTTTCTCTTGTTGATTACTCTATGGTGCTCCCTCATAATGCAATTTTCTATACTTGTTAAGACTTGCTTTGTGTTATAATACATGATCTATTTTACAGAAAATTCCCTGGGCTGCTGAGAAATGTACTTATTCTATGGTGTTTGGATAGAATTTTCTCAGAATGTCTGTTTCAACCATTGGATGCCTTGGTCATCTTGTTCAGATGACTGTCAATTTTTCTGGAATGTTTTTCTGGGATGCCCATGTATTGCTGAGAATCAGATTTAGAAGTTGTCTGTGATTTTATATTTAGTAGTACGGGTTTAATGAAATTAGGTCTCCTTATGTTTAGTGTGTGTAAGTTTAGAGTTGTAGAAGTCTTTTGATCGATTATTCCTTCAATCAGTATAATGTAAACTTCTTCATTTCTTTTGAAAAGTTTTGGTTTACAGTCTGTTTTGTCAGATATTGGAGGAGTCAAACCTATTTGTTTACTAGATCCATTTGCTTGAAATATCCTTTGACGCCTTTCACATTAACTTAGCATCTGTCTTCTATCTCGAGGTGAGACGTTTAGCCCTGTGTCAACGTACATTAAGGGACTATATATCTCAAATAGATAACTTAATGATGTAGGTAACATGCCTTAGAAAAGAAAACACAATCCATCCCCTCCCCCCCAAAAAGAATACTAGATAGAAAGAGATATTTAAGATTAAGGAAGCAACATTTCAGGAAATAGAAACCAACAATACAATAAATCTGTGACACAGCATTTGTTCTTTGGAAACACAAGATTGACAAACTTCCAGTTAAGCTAACCAGAAGAAAGAGAGAGAGAGAGAGGACCCAAATTAATAAAATTAGAGATGAGGGGAACCATTCTATCCCAACAGATACCAATGAAATTCAGAAAAATTCTAAGGGATGAATGTCTGTATGCATATCTCCTATGAAAAACAAGCCAAGATGAGATAACTAATCTAAGCAGGTCTATATCAGGCAATGGGATTGAAGCACTGATTTATTAATCTCCAAATTAAAACATCCAGGCCCATAGAGATTCACTGATAAATTTTAGCAGACCTTTAAAGAAGAATCAATCCCAATGCTTCTCAAACTCCTCCATAACATGGGAGGAGAAAGAATGCTGCCAAACTCTTTTTACTATCCCGGTGTCATCCTATACCAAAAGTCAGAAAAACATGTGGGAGGAAAAGAACATTACAGGACAATAACCCCCATAGAAGCAGATGAAAAAAACATTCTAGTAATTACCTGCAAATCAAATTCAAAAACACATCAAAAAGAGTGTTCATTAGGAAGTTGGAGCTACCTTGCATTTCAAGATTAATTCAAGTAATCTTTTCTGTTACAAAAACTGAAAATCAGAGGGCAAGGACTGAGGAAGTGGGATGGGATGACTGCCAGCAGGTTCGTTAGATCCTTAAAAGGAATATTCACCTCCCCAAATTAGCTTCTCTAGTTC
Organism: Acomys percivali; assembly: GCA_907169655.1. Taxonomy (NCBI): domain Eukaryota; kingdom Metazoa; phylum Chordata; class Mammalia; order Rodentia; family Muridae; genus Acomys; species Acomys percivali. The sequence continues at coordinate 114,511,640 of OU015751.1, forward strand.
AGAGATGAGGTTACTTTTGTACCCTTTCCTATGAAAATTTTGGGATAATGTAGTATGATCATTGCTCTAGCGTGCATTGAATTTATCTTCATGGCTGAGGTCTCAAATGTGAAGAATGACTTAGACAGGGCTTTGTTGGACATCATATGTGTACATGTTTGTGCTGCTGGTAAATGTCCCCCCCCCTTAGAAAATGCCACATGAAAGGTCTACCGAGTGGAAGAATTGGCTCTGTCATTCAAGAGTCCCCCACAGTCCCATATGTGTATGCACATAAACACACAGACAAATTCTGTAAAATTGCACTCTTGTCTTTCCTTTTGTTGCATATATAGGCATATGTGAATAACACACACACACACACACACACACACACACACACACACACAGGGTGCAAGCTTACTTTTTTCTTCAATACTGAGAAAGCCACATCTTCCAAAGTTAAACAGTGAAAGGGAGCGTTTACTTTATGCAAAGTCAAATGCAATTACTTTTTAGCTTCTTACAGGAAAGAGGCTAAAATTCAATAGCATTTTTTTTCACACAGTTTATTGAGGCAGATGATAAAACACTTCTTCCAATCCAAAAGGAAAATTAAGAAGGGAGAAAAATCTATCCTCTCTGACCAGTGCTGCCTGGATGCCTAAACAGAGCTTAAGAATTTTTATCCCCTTAGAGAAATAAAAGCAGTTTTCAGAACATGGAAATGGAAACAGACTGTTGCCTGGAATCCCTTTCTTTTCCGTGTGTTTTGTAGACACCTGAGCACCCACTCTTGCCTGCTTTTACTTTAACCAGATCTAACCTGCTCTGTGAAAATGGGGACAGACTCCAGTTTGTGCTCAGTGACCCTATGCTCTTTCTCCTGTGTCCTGTGGTTTTATCCGCACAGAACTGACAATTTCCTTTCTCTAATAACTTTCTTTTCTTAGTTGGAACTATTACTGTGACTAACCCAGCTTTTCCAGAAAATAGCATATTTGGAAATTTGATGCGATAAAGGCCTTATAGGAGATTTAATAAACATTTATAATAAACGAGTGAGTCTTCCAAGAAGGTACACATGTTACAACTAACCACATTGAAACATAGTGAGGTGACATAATATTCCCCAGAGCATTCTGTGAGGAAGCGTCAAATTCGGAACTTGCTCTGACTCCGTGGCTTACGTTCTTAACGACATCACTCCACCACACAGCAGGACAACGGAACCGCGGAAAGCGGGAGCCTTGATCCAGGTCCAGGTCCAGGAAGCAAGAAGACCCTGGAGTCTCTGGACTTAGACAGCATAGGAGGTGAAGACATTTTCTTTGGCTATTTAGTCTTTAAAAAAAAAAAAAAAAGACAGTTGGGACCCGAGGGTCACTCAGGCAACAAACCTTACTTATGAGTGTGATATTTCCTTCTCCCTCAGGCTCACTCGATTCTGTTCATCATATCTTTAAAATTGACCTTTTCCTTATCTAGCGCCACATGACATCTCAAAAGTCAACACACTGAGATGGCGCAGGTTGAGCCACCGGCTTGTCCATCTCCAGGTTTATGTGAATCTTAATAACCCGTGGGACCTATTGTTTTTAACATATCCATCTTGCCCCTCTTTTCCCATCCACCCACAGACCTGACACATGCTGTGAGGATGTTTTCTCTTCATGTACCAGACGGCCTGTCTCCCTTTCGTCCTTCTCCCCATTTTTGCTGACTTTGCATTCTTTATTGTCTCTTCCTCCTTTTTACACCCACACACCTTCGTGTATTAGAAACTTGTTGTTGTTGTTTTTTTAATTGACTACATTCTCTTGAACCATCACTTTATCTCAGCTGCATCGTACGATCTCCTCCCTCCCTTGAACAGACAGTCTTCTTCCAGTTGTTGGAGCTTAATTCCTACTTTCTAGAAATTGTCCTACAAGTTAAGTTGGACACTGAAAAGAGATTTTTTGTGTGTGTGTGTGTGTGGAGAAAAACAAAACAAAGCAAAACAGAACCTCTTCAGCTGGTTTTTGAGAGCATCAATATTCTGATGTACTTAAGAATTCATACACCTCCAGCCCCTGACATCTTGCCTTTGGCCTCTGCCTTCCTCTTTCTTATTCTCCATAGCATTGGATGCCCAGCAGATTCTTAATGCTAAAAACCTCATCCACTCTGGTAGTTTCGGTGTTGACCGTTATTGTCAAATCGAATGCTGAAACCCACCTCCGTGGGGTGGGTCTGTCGTCCTCACAGGTGTGTGGATGTAGAGGCCATTAACTTTGTAATCTTCGTAAATGCAGGTCCCATTGTATCACTCATATTCTAAATGCAAGCTCAACCTTTAATCAAATTAAAACTGAGGAAATAGCGTTCAGTTGGTGTGCACAGGTGTGCTGTTGCTGCATCCCTGTAGCATCTGTGTAGATGGCGTCTGGATGAACGGCAGCTGGCTTCTCCTTTGGAACTTGTAGAAGACAGACTCACAGGCTGCCCACCCCTGCAGGCCTGACTTCTCACAAAGACCACTGAAAATCAGCAACGGCATATAAATATGTTAATAAAAGCTCAATTTGTCTACACAGAGGGAAAGGAGTTTTATTCTCTCATCTGCACAGATCGAAAACATGCTGTCAGGGAAGTCAAGGCTAAAGCCCTTAGCAACCCCCGGTGAGTTAAAATTCACATATTGGCTAGATCTGGGTAGGGGTTTGAAGTTTACGGCCTGTATTGTCCTTGGCTGGTGCCATAGTTTGAGCAGGACCCCTGGGCCCAAATCTGCCTATCATAATGTTCTTCTTGTAGGTTTCTAGGATCCTCTGGATCCTTCAACTTTGCCATTCTCCCGTGCTTCGCTCATCTAGAGTCCCAGTAGAATGTCCTCCCCTCTACCCAGATCTAGCCAATGGACAGGGTATTCTCCACAGTTGAGTGGAGAGTTGGGGACTGACTTTCACACGTACTCTGGTGTCTCATATTTGACCACGTCCCCTGAATGGGGAGACCTGGTGGCACTCAGAGGAACGATAGCAGGCTACCAAGAAGAGACTTGATACCGTGTGAGCATATACAGGGGGAGGAAGTCCCCCTCAGTCACAGTCATAATGGAGGGGAGTAAAGGGAAAATGGGAGGGAGGAAGGAATGGGAGGATACAAGGGATGGGATAACCATTGAGATGTAATATGAATAAATTAATAAAATAAAAATTAAAAAAATTCATATGGTATACATCAACTATCTTGCTGTATCTGAAAGCTTGCTTTAGTGAGGTTCAACTCCATTCAGACATGCTGACAAGTCTCTAAGGGGCTATAAGAATATATAAAACAGCTTCAAAGGCCCTTCCCATTTTACTTCTTGTTCACGATTCCCTATCAAACCCCATTTTTCTCTTTTCTCCACATTCTTGCCTCTCCTCTTTATGTGCTGCCACATGGTCGTCCTATCCCAGCTCTTTTCCCATCCTGCCTTTCCTCTTGCACCGCAGTTATGCCACTTAGACACCAGCCTCCTCCCTGCTATGTTGCAGAAAGGGCAATGGGCAAACTGCCGAGTGTCCTGCCTGGCCTCTAAAGCCTGCCACTTACATGCTTCACCCTTGTTATCACACACACATTGTCCTAATTGAAACATGTTCCTTCTTACCCTAAACTGATCTAAGACCTTCTCTGGCCACTCAACACCAGGCCTGCTTGTCTAGTCCCTGTTTGCTTTGGCTCTATTACTGCTTTGCCAGATAATCACTTGTTGGGAATTTGTTCTCACTCCTCTACTCATGCCTGTCTGTCTCCTGCGTACCAGATGCGTTCCCATGGCAAAGATGCCCCCTCTCCCCTCTCTCTCCCACCCCCCCCCCACTTCCCTCCCTTTCCCTCTTCTGCCTCCCCATTTGCCTTCCCCTTCCCTCCCCCTCCCTCTACCTTTTCCCTCCCTCCCTCCCTCTCCTTCCTTCCTTCTTCCCTGTAATACCCCTCTCTCACACACATAATGACTAAAACAGGTTATGGATATGGTAGCCCTTTCTCAACAATCACTTGATCTTTCATCAATTTATTGAATATTCCTTATTTTTTTTCTTCTCAAGAATTTCTTTTGATTTAAAAAAAAATACCTTTATTACTTTCTCAAGTAATGTCTATATATTCTGTATTATTCACTTTGCTTACTTTAAATTTAATTTAATCTTTGACATTTTACAACCCGCACATGACCTTCAGAACAGGACCGGAGGGAGATCTTACGCAGCGTCCTCACTGCCATTTTCACACATGGAGCAATGGTGCTGGAGGATGTTATTAATGCGCCATAGTCATATTTCTCAAACTGATTAAGTGAAGGAAAAAGGGAAATGGTGTTTAAATTAAAAGAAGACATTTTAATACTTTAAATTTTTAAATTTTAATAATTGAAATATTGTATCCAGATGAAAAGCAAACATTCATATTTAGATTGAATCAGCCCTAGATAAATGATAGCATATAAGAATAAAAAATGTGAAAAGCTATAAAAACCTAAGGTTCCTCAATGGCTGAGCCCCAGTTCCACCTCTGAGATGTTAGTGATGGGTGAAGTCAAAATTTTTTTTCCTGGCACAGCTCTGAAGCCATCATCTGGCTCACCACCACAGGCATTCCCTCAGAGCCAGGCTGCCTGGTCTCAGGAAAAGAGGCAAATATAGCAGAGAACTCTAAACCCTACCATCGCCTCCCTCTGCAGGCACATTGTATCCTTGTTTGCTCCAAAAGGTAGAATTTATATTAACCAAGGAACTTAGTTGCCAAGGCTACATCATGCTGTGAAGGTGCTGTATTACCTGGGCTTGGCATTCATCTCACAAGTGCCCTTTGCTTAGACTCATAACATTGCCAAGTATCACCAAGCTTTGAGCTTTTTCCAAATACACACTACAACCTGGAGCAGGAAAGTATCCAAAAAGGATGCTAACTTACAGCCATACTCATTAGAAGAAGAAACCTTGTAAAAGTAAAATCCAGAATGTGCATTAGATTGCACAGTTACTAAATCATTTGATAAACACTCTCAAAGGGCCAAAAACAATTACTAATAATATGAATTTGGAAGAAATCACAAGAAGGAAATAAATGAGCTAGAAATGATCAAATGAGTGAGTTAACCCAGAAGCAGAAAGACTCAAATGGTATATACTCACTTATATCTGCATACTAGCCCAAGGGGCATGGCCCACGAAAGCCTTCCCTTACCAGGAAACTGGGACAGAGGGGAGGACATCCTATTGGGACTCTAGATGAGAGAACAATGGGAGAATAGCAATGTAGAAGGATCCAGTGGGTCCTAGAAACCTACAAGTAGAACATTATGATAGGCAGATTTGGGCCAAGGGGTCCCGCTCAAACTAAGGCACTAGCCAAGGACAATACAGGCAGTAAAATTTAAACCCCTACCCCGATCTAGGCAATGGACAGGACAGTCTCCACACTTGAGTGGAGAGAGGGATATGACTTTCTCATGTACTCTGGTGCCTCACATCTGACTATGTCCCCTGGAGGGGGAGACCTAGTGGCACTCAGAGGAAGGACAGCAGGTCACCGAGAAGAGACTTGATACCCTAAGAGCATATACAGGGGGAGGTAATCCCTCTGAGGAACAGTCATAGGGGAGGGGAATAAGGGGAAAATGGGAGGGAGGGGAGAATGGGAGGATACAAGGGATGGGATAACCATAGAGATGTAACAAGAATAAATTAATTAAAAAAATATGTATATATATATATATATAAATAAAAAATTAAAAAATTAAAAAAAGAAAATGTTAGCTCCAGAAAATAGAACAGCTGTGAAGATGAATAGAGGATGAAATGGGGAGGCCTGGTGGCACTCAGAGGAAGGATAGCAGGCTACCAAGAAAAGACTTGATACCGTATGAGCATATGCAGGAGGAGGAGGTCCCCCTCAGTTACAGTCATAGGGGGGAGGAGTAAGGGGAAAATGGGAGGGAGGGAGGAATGGGAGGATACAAGGGATAGGATAACAAATGAGATGTAATGTGAATAAATTAATAAAATATATTTTAAAAAAGAAGTGAGTTAGTGTTCTGCTGCACTGCTCTGTCAGTCAGCTCTTTCTGAGGATAGCATGAAAGGCAGGTGAGAAATAAAACAGTCATGAAAAGCTAAGTTACGTGAGGAGAGAATGGGAGCTACCAGCACATGGAAAGGTGATGCACTAGCAAAAGACAATGTAAAACAAACATTAGACATAATGAAACATGAGACACAGATGTGGAGGCTCAGCCTGTAATCCTAGTACTTTAGTGGGTGAGGCATAGGTATGGCATGAGTTTGGGGCCATCCTGGGCTACACAGTGAATGCAAAGACAGCGTGAGCTAGTGAGTATCCCTGCTCAAAAAGCAAATAAATAAATCATAAAATTCTAAATGTTCAATACTTAAAAAAAAAAAACAAATCAGTGTCAAACCCATATCAATTTTTTGTATAATAATTTCACATACAAGAAAACAATGAAGTGATATTTTTGGCATATTTGAAGACATCAACTTTGAATTTTAATGTTATGGAGTAGTTCCTTTAAATGTGAAGCATTCACACAGTAAGACCTCTGTTCCCAGTTTCTTTGAGGTTAGCTGTGGCCCACGGAAATGGGCAGCACATATCACTGCCAGACCTAGCCCATCAAGGTCAGATGTGATTCTCCTGTTCTCCTGTGCTGGCCAACACTGACACTGGGGCAAATTTGGGGCTTTGAGTTGGAGGTAGCATTGGCAAGTGTTCCCTGTGTGAGATAGTGGGTGTTGGAGTTTCTGCTGTCATAAATTCTAGGACAATCCAGCAGCCATGACATTAACTTAACACACAAAAATGTGTGTTCTCATGAAGAAAAAGTTGAAGAAGATGGAAAGTGTATGCTTATAAATGAACATTTAATCATCTGCTTTCAAAAATCACAAAGCTGCAGAAAACAATAGAGAACTCACAATAATTATGCCTGGAGATTTTAGCCTATTCTGCTTTAAATTGAGGATGAAGAGACAGAAAGCAATCAGAGACACAATCAATAAACTTGAATTCTGTGTTATTTATTGCGAATCTTTGGTAAACACTGTGCCTGGAAGATAATGTTGATCTTCTTGGGCATACAGATTATTTTATGAAGTGCACAAGTCCGTTGAGAAAGCTCCAGAGAGTCTCCAGGTCAATACCTGAAACACTGGGATGAAGGAATAAGATCCTAATGCAGAAAATGAGATTTTAAACTCCAATACTTCTGCACTCATTCCACTTAACACTTTCATCTACTTTAGGAATTTACTATTATATAAAGCCTCGTAAAGTCAGCTCGGGAATGCTGCTACTCTGAGAATACTGAGCTAGACAGAGGGTAATGAACTATTTCTTGGAAGGTTATAAAACTCACCCTAAGACTATTGTGACCTAAAGTTTGAAGAGAAGATGGTGTTTAGTGGATATGTTAGTTTCTTTAAGGTTTAATGACCACTTTTATATTTATTCTCAAGTTTTCACATTTGTAACTCTTTTGGAAATGTGCTTATGTAACTTAGGGTTTAAGGAGAAGTAGCATAATAATTCCACGTTTATGGCTGTTTTAGAATGAAATTGCAGAGGACTGAGCTAATCATGCACTTTTCCATCACAGTACGGCATCATTTCATGTTTAAATAAGAGCACTCTGTTTTCTTTTGTGTTTTGTTCAGTCCTGTTACTTAACTACCTATCTCATGCACTTTAACAACCATTCAAATGAGTTTGTTTTGCATATTTTCCTTTCATACGCTTTCACAAAATCTTTATTATGTTGCTCACATGCCTAAATTTAAATAAATATTAATAGGTTCACCTGTTCCTGTGAACACTAAAGTTTGTGCTCACTGGCATGAGCACAAATGCTCTGTTGTGCCTAACCACTGCAGAATAAGTCCCACTGTGCTGCTTCTGAGTTTGAGGAGACACTCCCCCTTCTGCTGTTGACTGCCTCCACATGTGGTCTTGGACCAAATATGCATTTATGTGTCCTCTGGAGGGCCTGAGTGGAGTTAACTACTCAAAATCAGGTGGGTTACAGAGTTTGTGACTGTGCAAAGTGACCAAACACTTGGACCGCCCCACCACTTGCTGTCCACACCTAGCAACCACTGTGCTCACATGTCTTACTGACACTCAGCATCATCCACCTTTCTAACATTAACCAATCGTGTAGGTTAAAAGTAGTGCTTTATTGCTATTATAATTACATGCCACTGGTTACTTCTAACTTTGAGCATGCAAGTTTGACTCAAGGCATCACATCGCCCATATCATTACTCAGGATGGCTTATAAAACAACAGACAGAAAGGAAAGTGGAGCAATCTTTGTCTGAAAGATAAAAAGAAAACACACCAAGCCAGACTCAAGAAGACAATACAGGTGGTCGTGGGAGCTCCCCACCTGCCAGCATCCCACAGACTGCTAAGTAATCACATGACCAACTTGGAGAAAAAGGTAAAGACAAACAAGCTCTGTTCTCTCTTTCCCGCCAGAGCATCACTAACTATACAATAAAATGGGTTTCACTAGTACAGGACTAATTAATTATACAGTATAATGGGTTTCATTGTAACATTTTCATTTATATATATATATATATATATATATATATATATATATATATATGCAGACAATATCCATCTAACCTTACTAATGTCTGTAAAAGACAACTAGACAAGGAAAACTGAACAATGTTGTTGTAGATTCCCAATTCCAACACTGCAAAGGACAATCAAGAGGTACAGGAGAGGATGGGAAATAGTGGACACAGAAAAAAATGGGTGCTTGTTTCTGGACTTGGTATAACTTAAAAAACAAAACAAAACCAAAACAGCTCTACTAAGTTCATACTCAGTATCATTAGGCCAAAAGGTTTTGCCTATGATCCAATATCTAATTTGACCCAGAAAACCCTGAGCCTGCACTAACAGACATGACTATAAGTCTGACCTATAAATTATTAAACATTAAGTATTTGAAGTATTAACAAGCATTGCTCAATTCTGGCTTCTTTTTTATATGTACCTGAATAATTCTGTATTTTTTTCCTGTGTTGAAACCCTTTGGAGGATGTGAAAAAATGGCAGGAAGAATCATAGTCAGTACAAAACTTGGCGGTGGTTACCTCACATCTTAGGAGACATAAAGAAATGAAATGCATCATTTTAAGTATCCGAAGAAAATCAACTTGGACTCTAACTCTCAGTTCTACATGGCCAACTATATGAAATGAGACAGGGTATCTATCTGATGATATTACTACATGTTTTTATGCAGTTTTGTGAGATAATTTCAAACATTCATAAAACTATTAACAAGACTTCTGTTATTCAAGCGCTTTTGTGTGAGACGTATGTGTACTCATGTGAATACATGTGTGGTTATATGTGAAAGTGTGTGCATACATTTGGACATCAGAGGCCAATTTCAGTATCCCTCCACATTCACTCTGGTTTTTGAGGCAGGGGGGGTCTCTCATTGCCTGGAAGCTCATGGAGCAGGCTAAACTGGAAGCCATGAGCCCCAGGGAACCTCCCGTCACTACCACACCAGTCCTGAAATTTCAATGTGAATTCTGAGTGTTGAACTCAGGTCTCCATGCTAGCACTTTAAGCATTCTGCTGGCTGAGACATCTCCACAAATCCTGTAATGTCAATGACTCTCCCAAAATCTTTTATTCTGTTGCCATGCTCTTAGAATTTAGGTCAGAACATAGACTTATTGCAGCCAGTGGAGACACAAGGAGACTGAAGGCTTAAAAGTGGCTTGGTGTTTAGGTTTGCCCTCTTGCATACCCGCTATCACCTGAGAAGAATGGCCTGTCTAACCCCCTTGCTTCTAGAAATGATGAGATGATGTGACATGAAGCCACCTGGTTTACCCAAAGAAGACCTATCCTCCATCACCTAACATAGAGAGCCTGCAAAAGTATGAGTGAGTCCCGTGGACCATGGAGCTAACATTCATGTCCCATCTGCATTAGACACAACCAGGGAGAATACTCTGAGCAAAGTAAATGCTTTCTTTGCATAACACCTTGATTTTATGGTTATCTGTTGCACAGCCTCCTTTAAAAATTGAAGATCAGAAAGCACGGTAAAACTGAAAATAGTGTAGGAAAAAAAATCCCTGTGAAATATAAACATCAACTGTAAATAGTACAAATTACACACAGAATGCATTATAATAATAAATGATTTAATTAACAAGTGTGAAGAACTTGAAAATATAAGAAATTCCAAGTATCACTCAAGTTAAAATCATATATAAGACAGAAACTAAAGTTAGATTTCTAAATGCTGGGATGCAGATTACACTATGTGTAAGTAATCTTTGTAACATTGTCAGTTAACACAACAGAATTCTACACATTTATGTAAAGTAGAAAGCAACATGCCAGTGATTTACATAAGATATAAAAATAGATTCATCTTTATTGTAACACAACATATAGCATTTAATTTTTCTTGTATGTGTCCTTTAAACAGTTTTATAAACACAGTGGCAAAAATAACTTCATTGCTGTGCTGTCTCTTATTAGCCGGGGAAAGATTAGAATTTGAAAAGGTATTAGCAAAGAAAGCTGAAGTGCTCTACATATAAGTGGAAAATCAAGTCACTGATGATAATATACCAGGTCAAGAATGCAAACAAGATACACGTTAGAGAAGGCATGCACCTACATTTTATGATTTAGAACCAACTGGGTATTTTTTTAAGTAAAGTTAATATAAAGCTAATTTGTACAGAAATTTATAGTTACTAATTTGTACTTACTGTCCTTAGAAACACTTACAGGAATAGAAC
>OU015751.1:114522472-114547857 GCA_907169655.1 Acomys percivali
GCCAGAGAAAGAAATATTGTATTATAACAAGAAAACAGCATTTCATAAGTCTTCCACATATTCCAGCTCTTCTCTTCTTTCAGCCCCCTTTTCTGGAGTGTTTCTGGAGCTTTGGAAGAAGGAGTCTATACAAGTGACCCTTCCCTGAGCACTCACGGTCTCAGCTTTTGAACAGCAGTGTGAGTCAATATAAACCATCACCTACTGAACCTGGAAGTTTCTCTGAGAGTTAGGATCTACACAGATCTATGGATACAAAAATTAATATTTAAAAGACAGTAAAAGGTAGGTCATGTCCAGCATTAGACCCTGCATGCTGCAGTACCTACCTGCCTGGTAAGATGTGCCCACTGGTGCGATATTGACAAGATTTTATGAGGATAACAAGCTGATTGTATTTGAGGCTCTCTCCGCATGAGGCCTTTTATACCTGGTAAAGTAAACATAGTGAAAATGCATAGCTTGGGAACTTGTTTGATTTTTAAGAAACATTACTCACTCAATTTAGTTTAAATTAAAAAAAAAAAAAAAGAAAGAAAACTTATTTGGAGGAAAATAATGTTCTGTGGAAGGGAAGAACTTGGAACGGAGCCAGTTTTTCTAAGCAAATACTCCCCAACTAGAGTATGCCTCTAGCCCTGAAAGCCACCTAATGAGGGTTTGAAACAAGGCTTGAGACAGCAATCAACAGGCAAAATGTCCAGTGACTCTTGGAGGCCACACAATAACCTGTTTCTGTTTCACGTTTGCCTGCTGTACTAGATTCAGCTCCTGTTTCCACATTTGCTTACTGCGCTGGATTCTTAGGGGCCTTCACCCATGAAGGATATGGCCAACTGGGTTAAGCAAGGACATTTGCTAGCTCCTTTATCCCGTTACCAACTTACTAAAGTCAGGCCATCACGAGTCCTTCTTGGAGCAGTTGGGGGCTAAATAGTGTGTTGGAGACCCCTGAGCAGGAGCTGTGGCGATCCCTGAACAGCATAGGTTAGTTGTAGCATAAATGTCTTCTAGTTTCTTCATCTCTATTCAAATGTGCCTTCTTTCTGTCCTGTACTATAGAGACGTCACCATGGCTGCCTAACACCACAGTGTAGGTTCAATTTTCTTAGCAAATATATTTTATTACGAACTTATTAACTGAGAGTACCTCACTTATAACCCGACTAACCTAAGCAACAGGAAAAGAAGATTAAAGAATAATAAAACCTTAAGGATATCATTTCCAAGGAATGATTCTCTTGGCATAATTGGCAGGATTTCTTCTGCTGGAACCTGGAGCAACCAGAACCCGGAACCTGAGCCAGAGCTGGAGCCCCCAAAGCATTCCCTCGAGCGGTACTCTCTAGGAGCTTCTCAAAATGGAGCGATGAACAGCCAAAACTATCCCAAGTCTCCAAAGGCCCTGCCTCTTGGAGCAATGAACAGCCAAAACTATCCCAAGTCTCCAAAGGCCCTGCCTCTTGTTTTTGGCTAAAATTTATATCTCCTCTCAGAATTTGTTCAAGGATGTTTTTGAGCTGGTTAACAACCAATCTCCCTCACACGGTAGTTCGACTTCTAAGGGCATAAACATCACCTGCTCTCTCACAAGTCTTTTTCTCATTCCCCACCCCTTGTGATCTAAACAAAAAACATGCTTATCTCTCCCTCACCACAGTGTTCAGCCTCAGCATTTGATGGGTACCTTATCAGTCACTGAGCTCTTTGACCCCCAAGCACCTTGCCCTGCCTGCCCCCACTCCACTCCCATTTTTGCATTTCAGAGGATTATGGCATTAAGAGGGCTCATTTTATATCAGGAATTTAAGCTTCTTGAAAAATGGTATTCACATAAATAAAAAAAGAGAGCTCATATATATAATGACTTTTAACATCATGGACTAGGTGAAAAGGTCCTGGGGAGCCCTCAGCTCAGATGCACAGTAGACTGTGCCCTTTTGAAGTCCTGGCTTTCATTATTCATTTTTCCTCTCAGATGTTTTCAGAATAAAGTAGATTCTCATGGAAGAAAAGAACTGAGGTTGAGCAGCTGTTGCACAGGTAATGAGAGGAAGAAGCTCAGGGACCTGGTATACATCACACTTAAAATTATATCAGTTTTCCCAGGCTTTGCACGTGTGTGCCCAAGTCTTTACAAAGTGGAGTTGGAAGACATTGTTTCCATAAGGATTTTGTGAAATAAGGAACGCATGATGTCTGTGATGGCTATTCTTGGTTGTCAACTTAACTAATCTGGAATTATCTATACCCCACACAGCTGGGTACACTTGTGAGAGTTTTTTTTTTTTAATTGAATGATTTGAAGTGGGAAGACTCATCTAAACATAGATCTTGTGAGATTGGAAGACCATCTTAAATCTGGGCTACAATGTCTGCTGGACATCTATATAAAGGACATGAAAGAAGAGAATACTGACTCTTCGCCTGCTTGCATTCACTCTCAGTGGCAAGCATATGCGTTCACTTGTGCTAGATTCTTCTTGCTCAAGATTCCAGCATATACTGAAAACCAGCTGATATATCCAGCCCCGTGGATTCATCAACTATTGGGCTCATGGACTTTCCATCGGGAGACAGCCACTATGGGAATAATGAGACCTGTAAGCCACTATAGGAAGTCCATGAACATCTAAGATGCATCCACACAGAGCATGATGTACCTTACAGTCAGAGTTTCACATGGGATACCTCCAGAGACTTAGTAGTAGCCTCATGAGATTTGAGCTTATACAAAAGACGTTATATGAGGAAGTGGACTCTAAAGCTTGGATAGCATCTAAGTCCATCTCCTTTGTTATTCAAAGCTGGAAAAATTATATGTATGATCACTGTCTGCTCGCACACATCTTCTCTTCTTATCTTCAAGACTCCAAAAAATCTTGGTTGACATACCAAGTGTTTGTTGATTTTTTCCAAATTAACATTTCCATAGTTTCAGCAAATTTGCATTAATTAATTACAGCACTGTATTCTTCCTTTTCTAATTGATAACTAGCAAGATTATTGTCCCTTCCATTTACTCAGAAGCAAAGCAGAAAATGGACCATACCTGGTTGGTTGTTTCTCCTCTAGAACTCTTATTATGAACCTCACATTCTTCTATTTCCAGGCAGCAGTCACTTGGGTTTCCAGGTATTTTCAAGCCTAGATGATAAAATTCCTAAAAGAGAGTCCTTTGCTGCTGCAGGATACATCAAGTGGCTGGCTCACAGGAGAGCTCTTCCTCCTACAACACAAGAACACCTGTGTCTTAGTCTTGCATTTACTAGTCTGCCTTGCCAGAAGCGTTCAAGTTGTTTCTCCTTTATAGTACTTTCCAAAAGCAAAGGAGAAAGTGTGTTGCCAAGGAGACTTATGGTGTTTCAAAGAGGAGAGAGGAGTAATGATGCCTGTGTCTCTGTATCTGGTATGTTTCCTGCCCCCACCCAAAGTAATTCACAGAAGCTTTCCAGAAAGACTGAGATAGCATGAAGACATTGCTCAATTATCCATGGTCTTCAGATCAGATTTTATGCCAACTCATGTACATCCCAGAAACTTGACATATGCTTTAAATACTTTCTTTGATGGTATGAAAAAAAAAAACAAAACTACCAGGACGTGCAAGCAGCGGTTAAGAGTTTTCACTGAAAATGTGGAAGATAATTTTCTCAGGGTCATGGGGAGATGGCAAGGTATGTGGAATAAGCCTATTGGTTTCCACAAGAGTTGTCTGGGAGTGTCTAGAAAAGCATACTTTATCACCACTGTGTCCTAGAGTATGCTGGAGGTCCTCTAGAGCCAGCAGACCTCAGTGTCTTCCCGTAACTGCACTTTAACTGTTACATTAATTCATCCTTATCCTCTCCACTATTTGAACTGAAACACACTAGCAGCATCAAATTTATAGCAAAGGGGAAGAATTGTACTGAGAATCTAACCGAAAAGCAAGAGATATAAAGGGTAATGAAAGCTCTTATTGCAGCTCAGTCTCAGGAAGAGTGTGTGCCCAAAGTGGTCCAAAGCATCACATTCACAGGCAGATATGAAGGCACAACCCGGAAGTAAAACCAATGATCCTGATAAATTATTTGTCCCAAGTTTCAGATCAATGAAAAAGTCATAAGTGACAGATTAGACATATATTAAAAATGAGAAAAATTGCACACAATGACAACTTAAAACGTACAGTATAAAAGCTGTAGAGTGCCTTGGAGTTATCAGCTATGCCACATGGGGCAGGAGGGTTGACTTTCACTGACCTATTCACAGTCAGTCAAGAGTGGTGTGTCAGTGTCTTTAAAGTTTAGTCAAACACAAAAGTAACCCCATTTTTGTCTTTTCAGAGATTCTCTTGCTCTGTGAGATGTCTCTGCACATTATTCAGTTGGGTTCTGATGGGTCAAGACAATTAAACAATCAAGTCAATTATAATCGTAAGATTCTGGAATGAACCTATTCAAACTTGAAAGTAAATAGACTGAGAGACGGGCATGTTTTCTGAACCAGCTGTGCCACACTCATGAGTTATTCTGGGAAGAGCATTGTGAGTGAGTCCTTACTTCAATTGCTCAGCTAGTGCATTCATGGTATGCTTAGCACCACTCAGGATTCTCTCTAGCACGATTAAGTGAAATTAATCCAAAAAATAAGTCACTACTGGCCTCCAAAATTAATTAGAGCACATCACACATTAGTCTCTCTGCCACACGGTTTATCCTCCTCTTGGGAAGCTGTGATGCTAAAAGAGCAATTGCATGATATGGTGTATGATGGATGCTCATGGCCTTCATTAACACACTCCCCTGAAAGGACTTTTAATCACTAGCTTTGTAACTGTCGATGAATGCCTCAAAGGTGCTAGACTGAAGCCTCAAGGACCATTTTCTATTTTTTTTAATGTGGCAATATTTTAAAAAGGAAAATAAACCTATAACTTGAAAGAAGTAATTGGATTTTAAAATAAATGAATCTTTTAGTAAGCGTGTCCATTGAAGTGCACGTAGGTTGCCTGATTGTTTTTGCTCTCAGGAAGTTCAGGGTATTAGGGTGGTCCTTGAAATGTATGTAACCCCCATGATGACTCTCTCATAATGCAAGGGTGGACATCACTATGGCTGTGTGTTAATGTGAGGATGGAAAACCACATCAACCATGGGAGGACTGAGGCCACTTCCCGCAAATACTTATGCAGACAGAAGTTGGCTAAATAGAAGGATGCACATATTTTAATATTCAAATTATATGACAATGCTAAAAGTTCTACAAACCTTTGGTTGTAGTTTGGTGTGCCAGTGCTTCGATTTCTTTTCCCATAACCAGACATCAGCAGTGGCAAGACCAGGCTATTCTCTTATAGGTGTGACTTTTACCAATGAGTTTCACAGAGCTTTATAAGATTGCTTTTTCAAAATTTTACCTGACAAAGAATGATTGTTCATATTTTAAGGATTAGCTGTGATTCTTTAGGCGTGGTTAACAGGAATGTAATACATGTAAGCTGCTTGTTTATTTATATATATATCTTGAGACAAAGTTTCATGTAGCTGAGGTTGTGCTTGAATGCACTATGTCAACAAGGCTGGCTCTGGACTCCACCTGCCAACTGGGATTACAGCACTAGGAAGTGCTGGCTTTAAGTCTTTTATTCCATAGTGTCCTTACATTTTTGTCCTTTCAGGTTATTTTTAGCTTTGTGCTTTATGTTGAGTGTTCTTTGCCTAAAGTAGTCCAAATTGTCATTTAATACCTAGGCCAAATGTAATCCTTTTCATCTAAGTAGAACTAGCTGACCCATCCCCGTGCTTTTTTCAGTTCTTTGTGTCTGAGCATCTAGCAGGTGCTACCACATGCTCTGGTGTCTGATATAACTACATGACTGGTTCATGACACTGATTCTTCATGACATTTAAGAACATGCTCTTACTTAAGCCTCTGAGATCTCATCGTTTATCTTTTATGGAAGCACATACTTTCTTACATGATATATTTATCATTTTCACTTATTGGTCTTTTGGATAAGACCAATTGCAGTATCTAACATCATTTTTTTAAGGTAGGTATTCACTATGTTTTAGCCACAGAAGATACTAATATGAACAAAACAAATAAATGACCCAATTTCTCAGAGATTGTGGTCGAGGACCAGCATGGCAATCATCATGGGAGTTCCTTAGTTTCTTCCTGTTGCTATGGAAAAAAAAATACTCTGACCAGAGCAACTTAAGGGAGACAGGCTTTATTTAGCTTACAGTTCCAGGTTACAGCCAATCATGGTAGAACATTCACAATGGATGTTCATGCTCAACTTGCCTGCTCCCATTCATATAGTCCTAGATCCCCTGATCAGGGAATGGGTGCACCCACAGTTCTAGGTGTTCCCACTTAATCAAAGCAATCTCTTAGAGGTTAGCCTTAACATGCACACCCTCTCACAGGTGTGCCAATGCAGCCGCATAAGGGGCATCAGTTGGGCAGTACAGCAAGGAAGAGTTGGAGAGGAATGTTAAGACAGAGACGTTAAGGTCTAGAGTGAGCTCATTGTTTTTATGCCTTTTCTGAGCTGCTCTGAAATATCTCCTCTCACAAGTGTCTCACACATGGCTGCTCACAAGTGGCTTGGAAGAAAAATTAAAATACTAATCTCGTGTCAAAATGTCTTTGTGTGATAAATGAGTGTGTGCAGGGTTACGCAATCTGCACTTGGCAAGTGATCTCCTAAACTTAAAATAATTGCATGTGAATTCGTCTAAATCAAACTTGGCTTAACATGCCACGCTTCATCTCAGTCAGTTTTGTATTTAATTAGGTAATTAACATGTCTGATCATTTTTGCAACACTTACAGATTGCTGATCACAGCTGATAAATGAGCATTGTACTATGAATATTTAATTTCCTGCTTGTAACAATGAGAGCTACACATATTCATAAAATAATGTATAGGGGCAAAGTTCTTTAAATCATTTTTTTCTCTGTAGTTTACTGCCATGTTTTGATACCCCATCCTCATAGTGTTTCCTTTAACAATCACCACATTTACAACCTTGCATGCTTAGCACTGGTCATTTCTCAGGTTTCAGCTGATGATGACACGTGAGAGCATGTTTCTGTACTGTTCATCGCTTCTTCAGAGTAGACCGTAAAGGAAAAAAAAACAGCTGGTGATAGTAACACATATCCTTCTGATGTGAAATTTGCATTCTTAATTAAATTGTATTCATTTAGAGAATTGCCACTATATACAAAAGCATTATTAGCTTTGTTTAAGAAATTCATATTAGGTCTTCTGTGTGCCCACTGGGCCTCCGACCAAGGGGAAGTGATCAAATTGGGGACACCAGAGTTTATGTCAGAGGCAGTCCCGCTCTTCCCACATGAAGAATGATCTGTCCATGGCTAAATCTGAACAGGGGGTCTGGGTTTATTGCATGCATTGTCCTTGGCTGGTACAACAGTTTGTGCACACCCCCTGCGTCCAGATCTGGTGGCCTTGATGATCTCCTTGTGGAATTTCTGAACCCTCTAGATCCTTCCCTCTCCCCACCCCCATTCTTCCATACCACTCATACCAGGAGTCCAACAGTGAGTCCTAGCATCTGTCCCAATCCCCCCCCTGCAGGTGGAGTCTCTCAGAGAACATCCAAATTGGGCTAATATCCACTTATAAGTGAACACATACCATATGTGTCTTTCTGGATCAGGGTTACCTCACTCAGGATGATCATTTCTATTTCTGTCTATTTGCCTGCAGATTTCAAGATTTCCTTGCTTTCAATAGATGAGTAGCAGTCCATTGTGTAAGTGTACCACAGTTTCTTTATCTATACTTTGATTGAGGGACATCTAGGTTGTTTCCAGATTCTGGCTCTTATAAATAAGGCTGCTATGAACATAACTGAGGAAATGTCCTTGTTGTATGGTGGAGCATCATTTGGGGCTATGTCCAGGAGTGCTATAGCTGGGTCTTGAGGTAGCACTATTCAAACTTTTCTACTGTGGCCATATGGTCAGGAAGAAGGTCTTCTGTGAGAGGTCTAGGGAAAGGGAATGAGGCAAAAGAGGGAGGGAGGGTGGGGACTGGAAGATACAAATGAGGGGATGACATTCAGGATACAATCCGAATTATAAGAAATTAAAATTTTAAAAAGAAAGTCATGTTATATATTAATATCATACATAGTATATATCATATTTACATAGCATATATATGATACTAAGGTTATTTTATACTTGTATCAAGAATTCACTGATGAAACATTTCAAAATAATAGTGATCTTGGAAAGAGTATTGAGTGAGAAGAAATAGGAGACCCATTAAACACAAAAGGCATTTGTTCTTACTAAGAATGAGGAGAAAAATAAACCAAATTTGAGAGGCTCTTTTCCCACCTCCTTGTAGGATGAGCTCTCCTGGGAGATACTGATTGCTTTCAACAGAGGCACAGTGAACCTCATCATGATGAAAAGTTAATTAGTGACGTGAATGTCAGCTCCCAGGGTAGGTTCCTGATGGTAGCGCTGTTCAACTATCACATCAGCAATTCTAGTCACTCTTCTACAACAAGCTACCCAAGAGCTGTTAGGGGTGGAGGTGGGCCAGCATTTCTACATGGTCTAAAATGGCTGTAAACTTTCTAACATCAGCTGTCTATGTGGTGTAAACACAGCAATGGTGAATACAAAAGTCCAGAGATCTGGTTAATAAAATGACTTGGCTTTCATACAAAGATCTATTATCTATCCACCATCATGGAGGCTGGCAACTCCAAGGTCAAGGTTTGGACAAATTCAGTATCTAAAGGGAATGTACTTTCTTTTTTAATTTAAATAATTTATTCAGATTACATCCGGATTGATATCCCCTCACTGTATCTTCCCTTTCCCCCTTCCCTCTTTTACCCTATTCCCCTCCCCTAGGCCTCTGACAGAAGGGGACCTCCTCCCCTACCATATGATCGCAGCCTATCAGGTCTCATCCAATAGCATCTGTTTCTCATCTTCTTGCCACATAGTCAAGTCTAGCCTATGATCCTCCTGCCTCAGCATCCTCAGTACTAAGGCTAGAGCTGTGTACTGCTGTACCTAATTGAGGGCTATCTTTTCCCTCAGTCCCCATCACCACAATGGGCAGGGAGCTCAGGCCTCTTTTACAGGAGCACAGATCACATCTTGATGCCATCACCTACCATGGACTTGTGCCAATGCCACCACCACAGGAGTAAACAAAAAAGTCAATAGATGAATCTGGGAACACATAGATTTTGCTAACTATGAATAACAATCTCTGTTCTGCATTCTTTCTAGCCTTTTTCTTATTAACCTTTACATTTTTTGCTTAGCTTAAAGGTATTTTGCTAAGGGAAGATGTATTTCAGTTTTGGCAAGAGATCTTGAGGTAGAAACAGAAATTTAAAACAAAGAAAAGAGGCTATAAGGAATAGTCCAGAAAATATCAAATAATATCAAAAGTCTTTAAGAAATTTTATTTTTGAAAGCAGTTTGCGTATTTGAATTACAAACACAAGCAATTATAATTCAACCTGAACTTGAATTAAAAAAAAAAAAGTATTGTCTTAAAAGCCAAAGCCTCACTTTTCACATGTAAACACTGTTCTAAAGGCTGTAAATCATAAGGAGAGAAGAGTACGTTGATCCACATTTTTGGGGTAATGTAGATATTTATAACATTGTTTTTCATTGGTTCTCTGAATATACAAGTAATTTTTGACATTCAAAAACACGCTAGCCACTGTGAACTGAATATGAAATTTCCCACACAGGCTCATATATTTGAACATATGGCCCCACCCATCTGGCGTGGGGAGATTTTCTAATGCTTTATTCATGAGGGCTAGCTGGTACAAGTGGAGATAAAAGTGAGGCCTTAAGTGTTATAGAAAGGCCCAAGCTTTTCACTCAAGCTCCACAATACAGCACTTTTGAGTTAACTATTCTTTTTGTTTTCTTTTTTTCTTTTTTCTTTTTTTTCAATTTAATTTATTCAGATTACAACTCAATTGTTATCCCATCACTTGTATCCTCCCATTCCTCCCTCCCTCCTGCTTTCACCCTATTCCCCTCCCCTAGATCTATGACCAATGGGGACCTCCTCCCCCACTATATGGTCATAGGCTATCAAGTTTCATCTTGGCAGTCTGCTTATTCTTTCTCTGAGTGCCATCAGGCCTCCCCACCAAGGGGAGGTGGTCAAATATGGGGCACCAGAGAGTGAATTATTCTTTACCTCCCAAGCTCCTATCTAAAGATGGAGGGACTCCTTAAGTGAAAAGCAACATGTCTACTATGGTTTATATATAGGTTATATGATAGTCACACAGAACTCCTCAAAGGAAATGGTAATGTGTCCACCTAAAATACATAGATAGTCTTTAAGGTTAAAAATAAAAAGTTCTCTTCTTTGGCCAGTTTTCTTTCTAACTAAAATAGAAAGTGAAATAAACAAAGTACCCACAGAACTTGCCCGGGGAAATGCAGTTCTATTCTTTTGACCTTGTTTCTGATTTTTTATTTTAATCTATTTTTAAAATGGATTTTTTTTTCTACTAAGTAGCATTTTGTTGAAGCATCCTCCTATTTAAAGAGTTATTTTTCTTATCCTCGATGACCTGAAATTGTACTGTTTGAATGCAGCTCACTTTTAAAATGCTCTGTTGAACAGGAAATAGAAAAGCACTGGAAAAACAAACAAGGAATATTAGTCACAGATTTGTGTCCCATGCTTCATATTGATATGCTTGCTGTTCTTTGCATTCAAATTTGAATATCTTCCTGCACGTATGTTTCAAATACAAAAACTTACGTAATTAGGAGTTCATATTGACAGAAGCAGTCCTAGCAATGATGATGAGAAATCAAATATAAATTCTACACTACCAATAGAAAGAAAGAACACATTCTATTGAATTTCAAACCCTGCTTTTGGGACTGGAAAGATGGGGAAATGCTTACCTTGCAAGCATGAGGACCCGAGTTCAAATTCCCAGAACATATATTAAACCTGGATTAAGTATAGCAGTTCTATGATCCCAGTGCCCCTATCATGAGATGGGCAGCAAAGACTAGAGAATTTCCTGAATCTGAGAGGTCAAGCAGCCTTGCTTATGCAGCGATAGACAGCAAAGAAAGTGATCCTGTCTCAAACAAGGTAGCAGCCAAGAAACAACATCCTCTGAGCTCCACATAGCACTGAGCACACATTCCCCCCTCCCCCACACACATCCCTTGCTTCCTGGAATACTGTTTTGTTTGTTTGTTTGTTTGTTTGTTTGTTTAAGAAGGTTAATATATTTTAATATTTGGTTCCCAGTTGGTGGAACTGTTTGGAAGGATTAGGAGGTGTGGTCTTATAGGAGGGGGTGAGTTTTGAGGTGTCAGAAACCCATGCAGTTCCCAGTTAGTTCTCTCTCTCTCTCTCTCTCTCTCTCTCTCTCTCTCTCTCTCTCTCTCTCTCTCTCTCTCTCTTCCTCCCTCTCTCCCTCCCTCCCTCCTTCTCTCTGTCTTTTGCTTGTGGGTCAAATATAAACTCTCAGCCACTGCACCAGTGCCATGATCATCTGCCTGCTGCCATGCTTCTCGCCATGATGATCATGGGTTCTCCCTCTGAAACTGCACACCCCCATTAAAGGCTTTCTTCTTTAAGTTGCCTTGGTCATGGTGCCTCTTCACAACAATAGAAAAGTAACTCTGACAGAAGTCACACCAAGAGAAATGGGTCTTAAATGTAGGTACCGGTAGCTCCAAATCCACACTTGTTAGCAATTAACTTTTAATAAATGTAATTTAAAAATTGATATGATCATATTTGATACTAGCAGAAAAACATGGCTGAAGTATAATAAGAATTAAACAGCCAGACTCAGAGTAGAGAAACTACTTATATTACAAACATAAAAAGAGCCATCCAGGATTGTAAAAAATCCCCACACACGAACAACCAAACATCACCTTAATGGATGAAGAGACCCTTCACAAAGGAAGAGTTACAAGAGGTGCAGAAACACACATTAAAGTTCCAGATATCATCTGTTGTATTTCACACAATCTCAATTGTCTGATTTTACTAATGAAGACTCGAAAGCCAGGTGCTGGGGTGAAAGCCTGCTAGCTCAGAGAGGCACAGAAAGCACCCAGCTGACCTTCCTCCTCAAAGTCCCAAAAGAGAAAAAGGAAGCCTCTGTGCCTCTCAAACTGAATGACCCACTCTTTTGCTTCCTGTGTCTCTCTATCCATCCTCCTAACTTCCTGTTACTCTCTATGGTTTTTTCCTATGTTCACTCCCTGTCATCTGGTTGCTTGCTCCACTTCCTGATCTATTGTTGATTTTATTTAATTCAAGCAGAAATCTCTTGAATTGAAGGTGTGTGCTAGGGCTAAGCCGCACTACAACTAGAAACATGTTTTTCCATTAAGCACCACAATATTGGGGTGCACAGTTCTAAAAGATGTGCCCAAGGATGCCTTTTTATTTATTTTCAAATTTAGTTGAGTATATTTTTTAATTTATATATTCACTTTACATCCCAGTAGTAGCCCTCTCCCTCCCTCCCTCCCTCCCTCCCTCCCTCCCTCCCTTCTCTCCTCCCTGTCCTTCCTTCCCACCCTCTTTCCCCTACCTCTCCTCCCTTTGTCCTCAGAAAAAGGGAGACCACCACCACCAATCTACCCCAGCACATCAAGTTTCATCAGAACTGAGCTCCTCATCCACATAAGCCAGGAAAGGCAGCCTGGTTAGAACAAAGTGATCCAAAACAGGCAACAGAATCCATGTCGAGACAGCATCCGCTCAACTTACTAGAGGACCCATATGAAGATCAAACTGTCCGTTGGTTACATCTGTGTGTAGGGCACAGCTTCAGTCCATGCATGCTCTTCAGTTGGTGGCAAGCATTAGGCAGAGTTGGAGAGTCCTGTGGAAGAGTGGAAGGGAAGGAGAGAAGGACACAGAGGGGACAAAAACCCTGCAAGAAGACCAACAGAGTCAACTAACTTAGGTCCACAGGGCCTTACAGGGACTGAAGCGCCCAGGGATGTGTTTGGTTTGTCTATGTTGTTATCATGCAGCTGATCCTTGGGAGGCTGGATTTTCTGCATTGACGTAGTTCTACCTGTTTCTACTTCCAATAACCAGATGCTGCAGGTCCAACAAAGCAGTCACAAGAGAAGGTAAGTTAAGCCTTAAAACCTTTGTTTCAGAATGTGTGTCTTTCTAATGACTATAAAATGTCGGGCCATCCTATTTTCTTAGCTACATTTTTGCATTCTTGAAGTGAAGGACTAAGAGTGTCATGATTTTTTTATCTCAGTTATTCATCACTTCATCCTGGGAAAGCCCTCACAATGAACTGTTACTTTGAGCTGGGGAGATGGCTCAATGGGTAAATCGATCAATGCATAGATGTGAGGACTAGGGTGGGGTGCCAACACAAAACTGGGTTCTACAGCAACATGTGACATTCCAATGGCTCCTATAGGAAGATGGGAAGTTAGAGATGCCTCAGACCAGCTAGCCTGGCGTACACATCTTCCACCTGCCATGCGAACCCGTCCAAAATAAGATTGAAAGAGAGATTGACATCTGAAGTTGTCCTCTGATCACATACACACTTGTATAAGGGTATATATTCACATAGAGAGAAACACATGTGCATGAGAGCACATACCATACACACACACACATGCATACACACACACACATGCATGTGCACACACACACATACACACACACATACTAACAACAATAATCTTGTCCTTTTGTAGGTTAGTAAGTTACCTTGACACAATTCATGATCAGTTTGGAATCAGGTATAAGGTAGCTTCCTAGATAAGAGACACAGGACTTCAGTGCCCGTATGTGACACAGGGAGCTGCGTGAAGTTTAGTGAATTTTCCTTTTTCTCTCTTCCCACCTCCCACAGAGGTGAGAAGGATACATCAACACAGACATATAAAGAGAGTTTTTCCCATGAGTGGTAGCGAATTCCTTTATAATTTCTGGTGTGTGCACTGATCTGTTGCTCTAGATGAAAAGTCTGGACAGTGAACAAACCTGTCCTTTGCTTTGAAGAAATAAAATATTTTTGAGGGGAGGCAGTTGCTCTACAAACATTAAAAGGTGCTCTGAACAGGAGGGGCATTATGACCTCTTCAAAGGAAATGAACCATCTGTCTCCCAACATCACAAACAATAGTTACAGAAGGAAAACCACTCAGATGACCTAGGTTTACATTCCCTCAAATTCTCCAAATAATAGATAGAAAGTGGAAGAAAACTTGTTAGGATGGAAGGGATTATTTTGTGTTGGACAGCTCTTTATTTTGTTTTGCTTATTTTGGTATTTTTTGTTTTTTTTGTTTTGTTTTGTTTTGGTTTTACTTTTTTGATTCTTTGTGAGTTTCCCATCATGCACTCCAATCCTGCTCATCTTCCTGTCCCCTCATATCCACCCTCCATCCTCACAACCTCTCCCCTCAAATGAAAAAAAAACCACACAAATGGAAAAATAAACAAAGCAAAGCATAGAAAATAATCTCCAGACAAATGACTCATTGCAATGAACATTCATTAGTGAAGATGTGTGGACAGACGAGTATATTGCAGGACACACTGTGACATACTACAGCTCTTTGTTTTTAAGTTGAGAGTCAATGACTGCGGTGTTCAGAGATCTCAGGTGTGAAGTAGAACTCATGGGATGAAGATAAGTTGAGGAGCGTGGTTTGAGCTCCTTCATCTCTCAGTGTCTTCCTTCTCAACCTTTCATAAAAGGTTATTAGGAACATACTTGCCAGGTTCTAGGTGGAGACTATAGAAAGAAACCAAAGGGTTTTTTTTTTTTCCCACTTAATGCCTGAGGGAAGATACTGAATATCTTCAAACTATACGGTCATCAGCTATAATCTCTGAGGCCTCCTGGCTTAAGCAGGGGAAGAATCCCTGTCTGCTAGACCCTTTTAACATTCTATAAAGATCTTATATTATAAACATAGGCCTCATATAACCCAGGGCTCAAATGCAGCCTAGTAGAAAGTGGTTCCTTCCAGCCGGCCGAGTGCACCAATGTAGAGGTAGTGTAATGTCAAGAGACCAGTCTTTGAGTAAGATACCCACAATTAAATCTTAAATACTTTGTAATGAAATCATCTCTTCAACCATCAGCTTCCTGGTTTGTGAAAAGATATTCAAATGATCCTTCAAAACCTAAAGGACACACGGAAGTCTACACCACATGGCAAGATGGAGAGATGGGAAGTCCTCACCCTCCTGAGTTCTCTACTCTCCCTTAGATGCAGAGGCCCCAACAGCACCACCCTTCAGGTATCTAGGAGCTAAGCTCCGATGGAATGAGCTTCCGGATGGAGACACCAGACCTTGCATCTTAGATTGCTTTCTTCTTTTCTCCAATGTGGGGTTCCTTCTCCCCCTTAGTCTGCGTGCTGTGCTTGAGCTTGATTCAGCCAGCTTGCACCCAGCCACTGATCTCAGTGGTTGCCGGAAGCTCCCTCAGCTACACTGTATTACAGTGCCCAGCCAAAATTTTTTTTTTCACTCTCTTCTTATCCTCTCCACAGGCCTCTGGGACAAATCCTCCTTTGTGAACTTCATCACCAGTGGCCCAGATTGAGTCATTGATGTGAATCTTCTCTTTAATTATGTTATTCACAGAAACATGAAGCTCTTTTCAGAGTGCCATGGCTCATTCTTCTACAAAGGGTGACAGCCCGGGTTATGTGGAAAAGGCTATAAATGAAGCTGCCTGGTTGGCTTGCTTATGTTTACAGCCAGGAGCCTGCACTGGAAGTTGCTTGTTCAAATGCCTCCTACATAAGCGTGATGGTTTTACTCCAGGCTTTTTCTTCCTCTTCTCCATTTATAGAAAGTGTATTTAATTCACTCACAATTCAGTGTATACGGGTGTGAGAGAAGGATGGCAGAATTAAAACGAGAGAGGAACAAAGGACTTTGGACTTTGGAGACTAGTCGGTAGGGAAATGGGAAGGAGAAAGGAATTGGAGAGGAAGGGAGGGAGGGAGGGAGCGAGAGAGAGAAAGAGAGAGAGAGAGAGAGAGAGAGAGAGAGAGAGAGAGAGAGAGAGAAGAGAAGGAGGAACAGAAGAAGAGAGGGAGGGAGGAAGAAAAAGACTGAGACACAAGGAAAATTCATGGGAAAGATTAAAATTAAAAACACGTCTTACAAAAGTGGACTCTGAATTCATCAAGGCAATTTTCAGCGTCAGGAAGTGGTAAATATGGGATGTGACCCTGAAAGGATTTAGTTCAACGACAATTAAGGAACTAAAGGGCCAAGGGCATGAAGGGAGCTAGAGGAAAAGCTTGGGACATAACAGAATCATGGTTCTGCCAGGCCAGAAGATTCCCGTTTTAAGGTAGGTCCAAGAGATTCCCATTTTAAGGTAGTCCAGCAAGGTGTAGGACCCTACCCTGCTGCCTTGAATCCTACAAACAGATTTTACTTTGTTCTGAAGATGTTAGGATTAGACTCTGGAGTTTCCAAGCCCTAAGGCATTCACCTGCTTCCCTGGGGACAGACAGGAGAACTCTAAGAAAAGAAGACTGGTCACATGGGGGAGAACATATTTATTAGTCAGTAAGCAGGCATTTCCCATGGTCAAGGCGGAGGACTGTGAGCCTCTGAGTTGATTCCAACCTTTCTCGGGAAGCAGCTAAGGATGCTGCCTGGGCAGGCTGAGCTCACAGTGAGGACTGCAAGGAAAAAAAGGACCATAATCTTCTCGGCTACTTCACTGTCACATATTCAGAAGAGAGGGAACGTGGGAGAACAGGCGTGGAAGAGAGAGCCATAGCAATTACCAGCTATTAGTCCTTCACAGACTCTCCCATCTGAGCTAAGGAAATAAGATCTGATCTCTGTGCCAGGCTGTCCCAGTATGACCGCTCCTCCCCTAGGCAGGACCTAGAAAAGAGATGGTTGGAGAAAGGGAAAAAAAATGCTATCTTCCCAACAGGAGTGCTAAGTAACAAATCACACAGAGAGGTTCTAAGTCTGGTGTAGAGAATCACAGGCTTGCTTCCTCCCTTTGGAGAGATGGCTCTGAACACACACTGATGTGCCCTCATTACTGACAAATAGAAAAATCCACTGGGATTAGAACAGTCACATATTTCACGATTCGAGCACCCAATAAAGGGCCTCCTTCAATAATTTGTAACTGTATGTTAAATTACATTATCCTGTTGGCTAATGGATTCAACCCAAGCAGAAAATATATAAGTTAATTTTGGAACACTCTTGGATGAACACATTCTTCCACAACCTGCAGGTTAAATGCTCAGACTTTTGCTTCAGTGAAAAAGACAGTTCTTTGGATTTAAAAGAGGCCACTCTTAGAGCAAAGTGGGAAACTCCCACATTCTAAGCTCCCAGGTCAGCATTGGAATTTAAAACATAGATGTGTTTCAGTGTTCAAATAGCCCACATTACAGTCTGCTGCAGACAGCATCTGGCTGTTCCAATAGGAAAAAAATTTACCGACCAACTGACTACAATTATGATCTTTCGTTTATGAGTTTGTCACTACTTTTCAAAACAACTCTCCTTCAAAATGATGCTCACAGCCTTTTCCTGCTACCATTTCCAAACAAGGCCACCCAAAGGAAACACATGTGAATTAGCCCATTCCACAGTGAAGAAAACCCAGAGATACCGGAGCCATTGAACACACATTGCTGTGTGCTCTAAACCCCAGCCCCACTGTGAAAAAAGACACCTGCAGGCTCTCTAAAGGCACATTCAGACTACTTCTTCAAAAGCCCCCAGTCAGAAATGTTGAATCAAAATCGTATTGTTCCTCCTCCATCTGTAGTTGAGAGGTGAAGGATGGAGCCCACTTTACTGCAAAGCAGCACCCCATAGGAAGTGGCCTGAGTAGAAGGGTGAAGTTGTCAGAACCCGTTCCCCAGGCAACACCATTGGCAGCATAGGCAGGGCTGCTGCTGAGAGATGCATCCAGCCAACATGGTCCCAAGTTAGACCAGAGTGTTCCAGTGGCTAAGTAGCTCAGACTAGCTTTTCTTTTTCCATTTTGTTCATAAAAAATATTTCATAGTTTTAGATAGGAATGCTTAAATATCTACTTTAAATGGGGCTTGATCACTCATCAGTCACCAACAGGACAGAGTAGAGGCCACACCACATGTGTCAGCTGCATAGGAAAGCTCTCATCTCTAAGAATGGGTCCACGAGCTTCCAGAATCCACAAAACCCTGGACCTCTGCTGTGGTTTTCATTCCTTGTAGTTGTCATTTCATCACTCTGAAATGAATAACAATCCAGAAAGCTCTCTGAGACAATTTCTCTGAGTTTGCATCTATAGAGAAGGCTTGGGAGATATTTTTCTCTGAATAGACCTTCAGAGAAATCAGACCTTCAAAATTCAAGGGGTTTTAGTCTTCCAGTAAGTAGGTATCAGGGTCAGAATTGAGACTGTGGATGGTTTAAATCAAAATCTAACCCTTGTCTCCACTCCTGTATGATAGTATTCAGCCACACTGAACCACCACACAGCCTGCCTTGCCTCTAGAAGTCACAGTTTTAATCAACTGACTGTGCTGTTACACTGCGCCCAGGCTGAGATCTGCACAGTAAGTTGGCCATATGTTTGGCTGTGAATCTCAGCATCTGTTTTAATCTGCTGCTGGGCAGAGTGTCTCAATGACAATTATGCTAGACTTCTGTCTGCAAGCACAGTAGAATATCATTAATAGTGTCAGGCATTGGCTCTCTCCCATGGGGTGGGTCTCAAGTTGGGCCAGCCATCATTGGTTGGCCATTCCCTCAATCTCTTCTTGGTCTTTATCCCTGCACATCTTGTAGGCAGGGTAAATTTTGGGTTGCAGGTTTTGTGAGTGCATTGGTGCCCCCCTCCCTCCACCTGGAAGTTCTGTCTGCATATTGGAAACGGCCACTTCAGTCTCCATATTCCCCCACTGCTAGGAGTCTCAGTTAGAATCAACCCCCTGCCCCGGCCCCACCGCAGGAGCCTAACCCAATGCAGGTCTTCAGTTTGTCCCAGAGATGCTCCCATCTCCCTGTCAGGCTCTCTATTCTCTCCCAGCCCTATCACTTCCCACCTCCCATTCTCCCCACTTCTGATCCCCACCTTCGTATCACTCCTCACCCCTTTCTCACGCAGTTCTCTCTCCATCCACTTGCAATGTCTATTTTATTTCCTCTTCTGAGTAAGATTCAAGCATCTTCCCTTGGGCCTCCCTTGTTACTTAGCTTCTTTGGGTCTCTGGATTATAATATGGTTATCCTGTACTATATGGCTAATAGCCACTTACATACCATGTTCGTCTTTCTGAGTCTGGGTTAACTCATTCAGAATGATCTTTTCTAGTTCCATCCATATGCCTGCCAATTCCGTGATTCCCTCATTTTTAATAACTAAGTAGTAGTGAGTACATACCATGTTCGTCTTTCTGAGTCTGGGTTAACTCATGCAGAATGATCTTTTCTAGTTCCATCCATTTGCCTGCCAATTCCATGATTCCCTCATTTTTAATAACTGAGTAGTATTCCATTGTGTAAATATACCACAATTTCTTTATCTAGTATTTGGTTGAGGGACATCTGGGTTGTCTCCAGTTTCTGGCTATTATGAGTAGAGCTGCTATGAATATAGTTGAGCAAATGCTCTTGTGGTGTGGGAAGCATAAGTCCTCAAATTCTGCCTGCCCTTCTCTTCTAAGATAATGAGGGAATATTCTGGGTTCTTAGTTTTCTATGTGAATTGGAGTATTGTGATTGCTATTATTGTTTGCCAACTTTACAGAATCTAGAATTCTTCAAGATACAAGTCTCCAAGCATGTCTAGAGATACCCTAGGCTGGATGAGCTGTGGAGGGCAGAGCAACCCTAAGTGAGGGCAGAACTATCCTATGGGCTGAGTCCCAGAGAAAGCACAACAGCTGAAAGCCAGCATGCATTTCTCTCTCCTTCCTGATTGCAGATGTAATGTTACAAACTGCCTCAATTCCCTACCACCATGACTCTCCCAACTGTACCTTCGAACTGTTAGCCAAAATGATCCCTTCCTTTCTTGAGTTCTATTTGTCTTTAATGTTGTCACCATAACAAGAAACATGGCTAACCTAAAATTACTGAAACATGGGGCTATTTCTAGAATAGAGCATAGGTTCATAGGCTTATAAAAATGATTTGTGGAAGAAATGGACAAGAATTTGTAACTTTGGGTCAAGAAATACCTTAGAATGTTATATGCAGAACTTAATGGACCATTCTGGTAGGAATTGGAAAGACCAGAATGCCAATAAAAGTGATGAGTCTAGAGACCCAGGTCATAAGTTTCAAAGATAAATGAGGATAAGAGCGGGAACTAGAAGCTATTTGCAGCATATCCTGACAGAGAATATGGGTGGGTTCAGCTAATGCCCTGAGAAATTCAAATTTAAAATACTGGCAAAGGAAGTTTCAAGACAGGTTAATGTTAAGAGTGTGTCATAGTTACTATTCACTGATAATACCCACACTTGTGCAAAACTCTCAAAGAACTATTTAAACCAATGAAATGTTGCATTTTTGTATTTAGAGTAGATCTCACCTCAACCAAAGGAATTTTAAAAATTCTTATAAACATTCCATTTTGTTTGTCTTCTAGGTGGTTTTAAAGCCTGTCAACTGACTATCAATATTGGCCATCACTAATCTACCCTTTGTCAACTTTACATAGAAACAACACATTTAGCCCATAACCTTCTAACTCCTATAGTCCATGCCTATCTCAATGCAAAATGCATTCAGTTCAACTCATAGCCTCATAGTCTTCAACAATTCCAACACTGTTCAAATATGTTAATACATACTCCATGATTTCTTCTGTAACTTATCACTTACTCAAGAGTATGTTTTTAAATTTTAAATATTTGTTTTTCCAATCTCTTCTTCTTATGTAGCTCTAATTTTATGCTATGTTTACAGAGTATATTTTTCATAATAGTGTCTCAAAGTCTGAGGGAAAGTGAGTCTGATTTTAGTAGGAGTATAATCTGTGTAAATGATAAAGTTAAAGAAAAAATGCACTGATATTTTTAGCAAAGGTTGGTAAAATTGATGGGTTTAGTCTTTAAAAGATGGGGGCAGTATATGAAGTCAGGCATGTCAGTGCTCATGTGCAGTCTCAGTGCTTGGGACATGAAAGCAAAATCAGGAATTAAGTTCATCCTAGGCTGTACTGTGAGTTCAAGGCTAGCCTGAAAGGCATCAGATGAGAGAGAAAGGAGGAGGAAGTTAAGAAGAAAGATTATGAGAATTTTTCTGCAAATTGCCGCCTGAGTAATATAACAGAGGATGGAACATAAATTACCTAAATGTTATGTTTTATAAGAACTGAAAGGTTTTTTTTATTTGTGTGTGTGTATATGGGTGAGTGTTAGTATGTGTGTATGAGTGTGTGTGTGTGTATGTTCAGAGAGGGGAATTTCTTCTTACATTGCATGTTCTTGGTATCTTCTTAAGATATTTCAACAAAAATTCCTAATCACTGTAACATACTTTTAAAAAGATATTTTCTACAAGTAGTGGCTCCTCTGAATAACCGCGAATGAGTCACATCCTGACTCCTCTAAACACAGCCTTGTGAGTTTATCTTTATATAGCTCTGTTCTTAAATCTTAACAGTAATATTATTCAATCGTTAAATTAGCTTTGGTTTTTCTAATTTTTTTTTGTTGTTGTTCTTGTTGTTTTGAAAAAGCCTCATACAGGCCAGACTGACTTTAAACTTGCTATATAATTGAAGATGGCCTCGAACTGATCCTTTTGTGTTCATCTTCCAAACACTGGGATTTAAAAAATGGTCCCACACAGCATGGAGTGGAGAATCCAAGATGGCAGTGCCTAACACACACCTTGTCTAATAAGCAGGATAGCAGTGACTATTCAATAACCCAAGGGGAATATAGACATGTAGAGGGATGATAGAACAAAAGGAAGACACCAAGAACATGCAACATAAGAAGAAATTCCCCTCTCTGAACATACACACACACACTTATACACACATACTAACACTAACTATATACACACACACAAATAAAAAAAACCTTTCAGTTTTTATAAAACATAAAATGTAGGTAATTTATGTTCCATCCTCATCTCAAGGCCTTAATTGGTACTCACAAATAAGGTTATTTTTAATTCAATAGTATTTAATTTTGTATATTGATACAAACCATGGTCATGTCAAATACTAGTTTAATGTTATCACAAGAATATATATTCTAGGTCTAACAGATAGATATGATTCTATAGCTATATAAGGTAAAATAGTTAAATAAGGTCTTCAAAAGCCTCAGAGACCTACAGAATGTGGCATTTACAGATGTTTTTATTATACTAAAGATGCTTTGACAACAAGACAAATTAACTACTGGCAACACACAGCTTGCCTCAAAGAAGATGATGAGCATCAAAGAACCTCCTTATGGAGATGGCTTCAAATGTGGCAAACAAGCTACTGGGGAAAATGTCCTCATTTTGTGACAGACAGAATTCTGCCTAAAAACAGGGAAGCTTATATATAGGCAGAGTTGATGGCCAAACTCTGCCAAGACAGGGTAATCAAGTCCTCAATAGTTCCTGCCTCGCAAATATGTCTGTCAGATAAATGGAGCTAGAAGGCTGAAGATGATGCTCCAACATTATAGAGTGTTTTGGGTGACTGTTCAGGAAGTACACTGTCTCAGCCATTTTTTTTTTTTCATTTTGGAAGATGCTAAGCTATACTTCCAATTCACTCAGGTAATTAAGTCTTATTCCATCTCAAATCTTGGATGGGGTTGAAGACCAGATATTCTTACAATAAGCTTAGTAGGTTAGGGGTTAAGATGTTTTTAAATCAAGATAGATGTTTAAAGTTCATAGAGATGAGATATGATAGATATTGATCTTCATTCAGAAATTTAGACCCAACAAGATAGGAAAGATGTTTACTTCAAGTTTGCCAAATACAAATATCCAAATCACTATGAATGTAACATTTATATAATTCCTGATTGTCTCACAGTTCTTCCTGCTGAATGTAGTTTATTTTATTCATATGTAATAGCATAAATGTATATGGTGAAAAAAAGAAACAGAATAAAAGGAGTCAAAATATGGTCCCACAGGCACAGCTTTAATTTAACTTATATATTTTTATTTTTTTATATTTTTTATATTTTTATTAAATTACTATTTTCTTTTTTATTCCTCAAAAAGAACATAACAGGATGAATTAAATTCAATCTGCCTTTCTAAATTTTAGTTATTATAACTCAATTGAGACCAAATTGACGACTTGAAAAAAATCTGACAAATTGAAAGAAAATTTAGATTTTCTATTTTAATTATAAGTAAAATGTGTTAATTAAATATGTTTCAACAACTGTGTATGTTTCCAATTAAAATAAAGGGTATATTTATGGTCAAATGCTTGTGAAATCTTCATCTACAAAAAAGATTTGTTTTTTAGGTTAAATGCTTTTATTGGTCAAGGACAATCATAATGTGCCTAATATAAAAAGAAATAATAACTCAAGAGATTATTAATTATCTCTGTATTCATCATTTCCTCTTACTCCCCCAACAATAATTAATAGAAAATGCAAATTGGGTGCTATAGCTCAACAAAGGCTCTCCCTCTCCTGTCTTCTCATAATTATGATTGCAACAATAAATCAGCCAGGCTATGTAGTCTCGTCAGCCGCAGGTGCACGTTGCCTTCCCAGCAATCATCTCATTAGTTTCTACTGCAAAACTGGGTGCTGTCTGGAGGAGATGGAGACAGCAAGCTGCCCTCCCCATTTCTGAGAGATTTAATTCACTTTGTTTTTCTTGTATGAACCTCCTCTCTGGTAGCCACAGCTGGAGCCTGGGTCCTTTGAAGAGAAAGACTCTGGTGTGGGTTTTTACAGATGGTCAGTGAATACCTCATAAGGAGACTTGTGAAAACAGTCTCTTTCCAAAGGTTGGAGGTTGAGCAGCTGTGGCATCAGAGGTGGCCTCGGCAAAGTTACCCAGGTTGGCAGTGCAGCCCCTGGCTGATATGTAGCAGCTATCAATACCAGCTATCATCAGTAGCTTTCTGGGCACAGGAGCAGAGATGATGCCAGTGTCTCTGGGGGCAGGGATGAGATACACCAGCACAGAGCCGCAGTGGCTGTGGAACAATGTAGAGTTTGCCAATCTTGATCCTCAGTAGCCTTTCTGTACACAGACAATGGAAGCTTGGCTAAGATGATGGCCCCTAGGATGGATGGAGTGTCTACCACCTTGGAGCGCTTAACACCAAGACCAGGATGACATGACCATGACAAAAGCCTTGAACCTGCTCTGCTGGCCAGCTGGAGACTTCTTCTGCACCAGTAGGATCTTTAGAGCCTCTTCATTTATGGATGCACTCAGGAAAAAATGGAAGAAAAAAACCTCAGATTCCTTGATGGGCAGAGAGAACAGGCGGAGATATCTCCTCTAGGGACTTGATCTTCATGTCCTTGAGCAGGTGGTCCAGCCTGGTGATAAGGACCACTTCTTATCTTCAGCTTTACTTCCACGAGCTCTGCAGCTTTGGCCATGGTCTCTGTTGGTCCTATAACCAGGACCATGCCTCCTAAGGCCACTGTGGAACCCTCAAAACCTGCCATGATCTCCAAGTGTGGATCCCCACATTCTTCAAGCCCTCCCACCACTCCAGCACCATCTATGATTTGATGTTTTCCTGAAAAATATGTATAAGTTGCTTTCTTGGATACCTATTTCCAGGCCCAAACAGCATAGTCTATTCTTCACGCCTACTAAAGTCTGAAATGTGCACTCCCAGGAAGCCAAAGCTGAAATTTTGAGGCCCTAGGAGTTTGCAGGATGAAGGATCAGGTGTTTTGACTTTTTTTTTTTTAAAGGACAAAAGATGATCTTCTTTAGGGTAACCATTTCCACCCCAACCCGCTAAAAATCACACCCTTGCTGTGATTAATGGTTATGCAAATATTTGCATTTTGCTAACTCATGGATATGTTCATCTTCTTTGTCTAATTCTTTATATACAATCATCCCCATTCAGTCATCTTACTGTTAACTCTTAAAATCATGAACTAAAGAACTAATTCTTCCTAACTGATGAGATAAAGAATCCAAATTTAAACAAAATAAGCTTGGATATTAAAGGAAAATTCTAGTGTTACATAATAGATATAATTCAGGCTTTTTTTTTTTTTTTTTTTTATTTTTTTTTTTTAGTGTATGTCTAAGTTGCCATTACTTTTTCTTCTCCTACGGTCCCCATTTTAATTCTGTCAATGTGTGTGTGTGTGTGTGTGTGTGTGTGTGTGTGTGTGTGTGTGTGT
>OU015751.1:114557190-114587541 GCA_907169655.1 Acomys percivali
AGAGAGAGAGAGAGAGAGAGAGAGAGAGAGAGACTCTGCTAACACTTAAATACTAGGCTCCACTCACACTTGTCCTTGCCCCTTGTCATATCAATCTCGCTCTAATTAATACATAAAAACACGAGGGTGGTCTGATTTTCACTGGCTTTTATTCCTTTGTTTACTGATATATATATATTTATAACACATGAGAATTACATGGAATGCTGTAGACACAAAATATGATGGTGGCTTAGTGTTCCGGGGGATTGAAATACCAAAATATGAGGCTACACTGGCCCATTGGGGAAGTATTCATATATAACCTATACATGCTTCCTGTCTACCTTAAATAATCTACAGGCTCTTACCTAATGTAGTACAAATTCTTTGAAAATAATTGTCCTAGTGTACTGTTTATGGAATGATCAAAGAAAATGTCTGCACATGCTAAACATGGATGCAACCAACACGTGTCTAAGCACATTCCTGTCAGTGGTTAGATTTGTGAGTGTGGAAAGCCACCTGCACATGTTTATTGAATGGGTTAGTAAGATAGGATGTAAAAAGCAAGTTGTAAAACAGAACATAATGTAATACAGCTCATATAAAAGTTTTTAAAACATCCAAACAACATTCCTCATGAATAGTTAGAACATTTTTTAATGGACTGGAAAAGATGTATTTTAAATTCTGGCAGTGATCCTTTCAAAAAAAATGATGATTATAACAGGTTTAGGAGGAAATAGCACTCCCACTTTATCTCAAATGTGTTTTCTTTGTTGTAAATACTTGGAAGTAAATGCGCAAAAATTAGCTGTGCAGGTTATGCATTGTTTCTTGTGAATTTTAAGTAAAATAAAGGAAGTGAGGGACTCTGTTATATGCTGTCAGCCCTTGCTTGGCACTGGGCTGATGGCTGATGTTCCATATTGCATAAACTGAAGGTGGCCAGTACAATGATTCTCTGTACTTTCACCAAGAGTCAACTTTCAGCTTCACAGCCGGGTTCCTGAAACTATGGTTTATCCTATTCACTAAATTTAAGATGACTTCTTATCTTAAATTGATTCTTTGCAATCAATCTAAATGAAAGGTGAATGGAATGGTTCCCTAGAAAAGGAATTTGCTATGACTTGCTAGACAGACATGAACTTGGTGACATGAACTTGCTACAGTGTGATGTTCAAGAGTGAAGAACGCACCAGAGTTCGTGTGAAAGTCAGACCTCACTCTCCACTCAACTGTGGAGAATGTCCTGTACATCAGCTAGGTCTGGGTAGGGGTTCGAAGTTTACTGCCTGTATTTTCCTTGGATGGTGCCATAGTTTGAGCAGGACCCCTGGGCCCAGATCTGCCTGCCATAATGTTCTTCTTGTAGGTTTCCAGGACACTCTGGATCCTTCTATTTCCCCATTCTCCCATGCTTCTCTCATCTAAAGTCCCAATAGGATATCCTCCCCTCTGACCCACTTTCCTGGTAAGTAAAGTCTTTCATAGGACATGTCCCTTGGGCTAGTGTCTTGATATAAGTGAGTATATACCATTTGTCTCTTTTTGCTTCTGGGTGAACTCACTCATTATGATAATTTATAGTTCAATCCATTTGTCCACAAATTTTGGAAATTCCTTGTTCTTAATAGCTGAATAGTATTCCATAGTGTAAATATACCATAGTTTCTTTATCCATTCTTCTACTAAGGGACACTTAGGCTGTTTCCATGTTCTGGCTATTATGAATAAGGCAGTGAGGTCTGACTTTCATACAAACTCTGGTGTCCCATTTTTTACCACATCCCCTTGATGAGGAGGCCTGGTGGCACTCAGAGGAGGGATAACAGGTTACCAAGAAGAGACTAGATACCCTATGAGCATATACAGGGGGAGGAAGTCCCCCTCAGTCACTGACATAGGGGAGGGGAGTAAGGGGGAAGCGGGAGGGAGGGAGGAATGGGAAGATACAAGGGATGGGTGAACAATTGAGATGTAATATGAATAAATTAATAAAATATTAATAAAAATTTTTTAATTAAAAAAGAAGGCTTTGATCTTAAAAAAAAAAAAAAAAGAGTGAAGAACGCTCAACTCTGGGCAAGGTTGCTAGAGTGATCCCAGGAGCAGAGGGGATGTCAAGCTGGAGCTCCAGAGCATAAGAGAAGCAGCTGTTCAGGGCTAGAAAGCAGGGTATGTGTGTGGCTTTGGGGTGCATACATATGCATTTCTATGGAAAGGATACTGAATGCAAAGTCCAGTCTCATATGCAATCAGCTCTTAGCGACAGACCCTCAGTAACGCCGTCTGCTAAGAACTGCACGCCTCAGACACAGTGGGTCACGTCCATCATCAAAGCTGATGATGGTCAAGGACTGAACAGTCTATTCTATTACTAAGGACCCTTTTAAATAATGTTCTCTACGTGGCTCTTGCAATTTGTATTGACCAAAGGATAAAATTAAAATTTAAATCCATAAGTGGCAGGAAAAGAAGCAGGCACACTGGTGCTTCACTGATGCAACAAATATAATCCTGATATCCATGGATCCATTTTCCAAGTAAGGCTAACACCAAGCCCGGGAGAGGAGGACAAAAGATGTGCTCTTATCACATCTCCTCATTGGACTGTTAACACTTCTGAACTTAGTCCAGCTCCATCCTGTGAAGCCATAAATCACAGGGCTTGAGAGATATTATACATCTTGCATAGTACTTCAAAAGAATTGCATAAGCATGGTGGAGCTGGGAACATTATGTTAAACACAAGGGACAGAAGGGTGAGGTAAACAGGCTCGCTTCTCTTTAAAAGTTAAACTGTTGTTTCCAACTTTCAAGTAGAGGGAATAGTGGCCAGTGGAAGAAGCTAGGAGGGCCGGTAGGAAGGGGTGTAGAGGGAAACTGGGTAAGGCGGTACCAGAATATGAAAGTCTGTGGAGAGCTGTCAAAAAGATTAAAACTAAAACTACTGGATGACCCAGATATTTCACTCCTGGGCATATGCACAGAATAGTTAGGTAAGAGCAATAAGTTATATTATTGCAGAATATTGTATGGTGACTCTACTTTCTAGCAATTCATGATTTTTTTTTTAAGAAACAAAAGAGAACAATTTCTGTCTAACAGAAGGACATCACACAGTTTCAAGGAGATGAAAGTATAAATTACCTAGATTTGATCATTATACATGCGTTTCTGTATCAGGTCCTCAGGGTATCCCCCACAAATATGTACAAATATTGTGTTGATTCAAAAGGAAAACGGGGCACAGAACTGCATAATTCTGGGGAGAAGTCGGGGAAGCAAAAGATCACTGCCAACAGTTGTGTGGGTTAAGTGCCTTCCATACAGTGCATATGAATAATCTAAGACACCGTCTCTGCATTGAGACTTCTTTACACCGACAGGGACTCTGGGAATAAAATCAAGATGATAAGAGGTCAAAAGGTCAAGCTTCCTTGAACTACATAAAAGAAAATTTAATAGACGCTTCTCAGAAGATGTTCACAAGCAACCATTAGGGCTGTAAGCCTACCTGTCTCTGACACTCAGGCCTGCCAAGGTCCATCAGATATGGATGGCTCCACTAACGCAAGTATGATCCCCTGCCTCAATCAACCCACCATGAGCATCAGGGCCATGAATGAAATCAAGAATCCTCTGAGACAGAAGGCCCTCTAACTCCAAGGAAGGAGACAGGCATGTATGTAGACTCCACATATGGCAGTCGGACGAGCCTAAGAACACAGGATGTTTCACTCCCCCATTATACAGGTGGCTGAAGTGCCATGTCATGAAAATGGCATGACTAGGTAAACCATCTCCAGCAACGTAATTACTCACGCTGAAGCATAAAAGAACTGACGGGCTTTATGCTGGACCCAAACATAACAGTGCTTCTGTAGTCTAAAGGCTCCTTATGACTTTGCCTTGCCTCCAGCCTTCAGGGCAAGCTAATCATTCTATTCTCGAATGAGGTCTTTAATGCTAGAAAAGATTGCATTTCACAGACAGACTGTTGGCCAAAATGCTGACAGTGATGTATATGGTTTGAATGACATTCTCTGGTGGCTGTAAAGTTTATGGATCCACAGGCCCATTTACACCCTGCTGCATTCTGAACAGCCTCTGGTGCTTTCAGGGCAGTTAAATGAGGCAGAAGATACAGAATGGGACAGAGATCCATTTCACTCACCATGGGATGAGCTGCACGCACATGCCTGCGTTAAATGAGATCACAGACAGCATACGGAACTCACTGAACAGATTGCTGGAAATTAGACCAACAAAGCATCTGAATCTATGGGAACACAGTTTCTGTGTGAACATAACATGAGTTTAAAATTTTTCAGAGATCCATTTGCTTGTACAGTGCTTTATTTAACTCACTTTTATGCCTTATTATATGCAGGAATTTTCCCCTAGAGGACATCAGAAAAATCCAACCTGGGGTCAAGTCTTTAGACAAAACAGAATTTGGAAGGCTTATAGCACTCAGTGAGTGTTAAAACTAATATGAATTTTTGAAATAAGGCAGACGTTGCCCTCTCTCAAAGTGTTTACTGTTTAATGAGAACAACACACGTTAATTTTTTAAAAATCACATAAAATATAAATAAAATGATATGGTGAAAAGGAAATTTTAAAAGAGCAATGAGGACTCCACTAAAATGGTCTTCATCAATCAGCAAGAGAAAGCCCCCTTTGATATAAGAGCTAAAGATCAGAGTAGGTTAACTAGGTAAGGAGATAAAATGTAATATACAAAAGTCTCAAAATACACGGAAACATTGGGACATGTGAAGAATAAAGAAAGGTTCCAAGTTCAATCTAGGGCATTTGAAATGGAGATGCCTCTCAATGCAAGGGGGGCAGCCAGATACTTGGGTAATCGTCCTGAAGTCCCATGCTAAACATATTTGGAAAGCCACACTAGCATGAATCCAGTTTTGCTCTTTGATAATTGCAAATCTGCTGAGAGCTGATAAGAAAGATGAAACACTTTTTATAAACTTGTATCCCTTCAGTAACCTTTGAGCAGAGTGAGTTCCTAGAGTCTGTGATCAAGCAGCCTTCCCGTTTCACCTCCATGGGGTCCTAGCTCCACCCAGAAGAGACACACACAAAGCACAAAGCATCACTCTCCACTTCATGAAGAATGAGAAGACAGGACCTTTTTGAGCAAAGCTGGGTCATCTAAGACATGGGGCTTTAGAAAGATGCTCTGATACCTACAGACTAACAAAAGTCAGTCCCTATGCTGGCTAGTTTTCATAGCAGAAGTTGGCACAGACCTCCTAATTGAACACAAGGATATTAACAAATTCACTTTAGTGTTACAAAACACCACTGAAGAGCTGCAGAAGAAGTAGTGAGATCGTGACCTTGCAAATACTTCTTCTAAATAACTGGGAACCCTCTAGTCTAGAAGCACCATTTTTTTCCCAGTCCACCTTAAAGTTAGAGATTCTTAGACTGATGCTACTGAGCTGACATTAACTTTTTTCCTACCCCTGGGGACACCAAGCATGTACAAGTGTTTATAGTAAGTCTTCCTTTTCCATGAGCAGAGACTATCAACCCAGTGACCTGGCTAAACAAAAGTAAGAAAGAAGACAGAGAGGGAAACGGAACCAGGAGAGTGATGCTTCCATTTCTGTGAGGGTTAGTTCTCATCAAATCTACAACCTTTGGGAGGAGCCTTGGGGAGACTGAGTGTGGACTGGATAACTGTCACTTGCTCTATAAGGCTGTAGCTCCTCCAAGGTAAGACTAGAAACCTCTTTGGCATGTAAGATGGGGAAAACAGTGCTATGAGCATGCTAAGAACAAAGGCTCAGAGAATAATCTTTAATCGTGAAGTTCAGCCAGTAGGAGCAAATACTTATATCTACATACCTACACACACGTGCGCGCACATGTGTGTATGTGTGCATGTGCATGTGTGTGTATGTGTGTGTGTGTGTGTGGGTGTGTAGGTTCTTAGATACATAAATATATGTGTGTGTTAGTTGGACTCTAGAAGAAGGAATTAAGATAACATGAAAGCACACTTGCCAAAATGAGAGGGGTGCTTTCCAGAAAATTCCAGAAACACACAAGTAAATGTTGTAGTCCCTGACCTTTTTCAAACCTGCTTTATCCACATACCCTAGATAGGAGAGAAAATAGGTTAATGGGAACAGGAGACGTAGAGCTTTTTGGACTCAGTTCCTGGGAACGATTCCCCTGGCATAATTGGCAGGATTTCAGCAGACCAGTAACTCCACCAAAGTTGTTGCTGAAACCTAGAACAGCAGCTGGAACCCAGAGCCTCAGAAGCCTTCACTGGAGCTGTTCTCTGTAGGAGCATCTCGAAGTGGAGCGATGAACAGCCAAGCAGTATCAAGACCCAAAATGCCCCATCTCCTGTTTTGGGCTTATATATATATATATATATATATATATATATATATATATACGTGTGTGTGTGTATGTGTGTGTGTGTGTGTGTGTATCCTCTCAGAGTCTGTACTAGGACATGTTTCAGCTGGCAAAAACAAAGCCACCCCCCCATGAGGTGGTTCAACTTCCAAGTAGATAAACATCACCTGTTCTCTCACAAGTCTGTTCCCCATTCCATACTTGAGATCAAAACAAAAACATGTGTACATCCAATACCAATCTCGTACTTGGGATCAAAACAAAAACATGTTTACATCCACTACAATATGTCAAATCTGAAGACCACATATCTTCAACAATAGTTCAAAAGTAGCCTGGCTTCCTGCCTCTGAGGAATTGGTAGGCATTTTCCCCCTAATCCAGGAAGCAGCAATGTGCTCTCCCATCTTCCTCTCATACCACACTGGACCATGTTCTCCAGCATCCGCCGGCCTTGTTCACTTGTGGCTAGTAAATGGCCCCAGCTGTCTGCATTAAAGTCCAAGGGTAGAAAGAGCATTTCCACAGCAACCCAGTCCCATGGGTGATTTGTGACTCAGTGGGGGCTCAAATGCCTCCTCAATGCTCCTTGCTGCTCTCTGTGCAGCCGGACTGTGTGCTTCCTGAGGACAGAATCTGTGTTGTTCACTCCCATGGCCCCTGGCAACTTATAAAAGGTTTAGAGAATAAATAAATAAATAAATAAATAAATAAATAAATAGTTTAGAGAATAGCAGTGTTACTGAGTATTATTCTAGCATTTCCCAGGAAAGATGCCCAGAAGTTGGTTACCATTCATTTCAACAGGCTTTGCAAGTCAGTGTGCAGAGGGACACAGGAGGGAAGTGTGTCCTCTTTGCTTATACAATGAGAAGTTTTACCACATGGGATATGAATGTTTTCAAACGGGATGCTCCATTACTTTGTATTCATTTGATGTACTACATCTATGCCAGGGCACCTACTGTTTGAGGTAGAAGAAAGTTAATAATGGTTCCTAGGGACCTCAGTAAGAAAAATTAGTGGTTTAAATCCATGTGAAGAAGAAAGGCTTCCTTAACAGGACATCAGCCCCTCTCTTTCAAGAGCTATAAATTCCTCCCCTGTAGGGCCCAGAGACCACCTCTTTCTCATTCTCCACTCAGCATCCTGGACAGCTATGATAAATTAACAGATACAGAGCTGAGCAACAAAGTCTGTACCCCAAAACTGCTATGTATCGAGGGTCTCTGTTGAAATATAACCCCAAACCAATAAATCTAAACCAGAAACTGTAGAAACAGGTTCACACTGGGGAAGAGGGAAGAATCTGGCAGTGCAGGACACAATGCACACTGATAGACTCATCAAAGCAGGCTGGATCTGTCTCCAGAAGGAAAAAAATAACCTGTTTCCCACCAAGAGGATGCTGTGGTCTATTTGGATGGCTGCCTCCATGCCCGAGTACTCTCCTATTTGGGGACACTAAGGCAAAATGCTGCCTCAAACCATCAAATCTTCCCATAGCCTTCTCTGTGTAAACAGATTCTGCCCTGGGGCAGGAAGGGGGGAGAACATAATTTCAGAGTTTCCATCATTATCTCTCAAACTGTAGGTGGTAGCCTCATCAGCAACACCATGGGGGTGGGGTATTAATAAAAAACAAACTTTTTCCAATGTGTTCTTTTGGTTCCATGATGACCAAAGGCTGAGAAATGCTCAAAGGGAGGGGCTGGGAGGGTGGCGGTAGGGAGCATGGCTCCTACTGAAGGTCCTGGGACTCTCTGGAAACAGTATAGTTCATCTAGTTGCCCAAATAAGGCATTTCTAATTCTAACGGAAGAATCACAGAGCCATCCAATGCCACCATCAAGGGAAAT
The DNA here is from genome assembly GCA_907169655.1 of Acomys percivali. Lineage (NCBI taxonomy): Eukaryota > Metazoa > Chordata > Mammalia > Rodentia > Muridae > Acomys > Acomys percivali. Next base: position 114,565,443 of record OU015751.1, read on the forward strand.
TATTTGAGCACTCACAAAGAATAGGCTTTGTTCCAGCCAGCTGGTACGACTGGACCAACCACAGTGGGTTCTGCTGTGCCCTTGAGAGCACCAAACACCTGCTGAGCACCGGGAGCAGCCCATGAAACCATGAGAGTGGGATCCCTAGTGCACACTAAGTGCCCAGTTCAGACATACATCTGTAAAGCTCCCACATGTGCTGAGCACTGTGCTAAATGCTCAACAGGGTCTTTGAACTCCTGATAAATAGAGGAAAAACTCAGAACAGGTGGCTAGCATTAAAATCAGGGCCACTGAGCTGCAGGCTAAGTTCAAGACTACCCTGGTAACTCAGTATGATGCTGTCTCAAAGCAAAAATTGAAGGTTGGCACTATAGTTCAGTGCCCACATAAATCCCTGGGTTCAATCCTCAGTGTGTGGGCAGGGCTGTTGTGCTAGTTAGCTCCAGGTATCAACTTGATTCAGCTAGAATCCTCTGAATGACTCTTAATTGAGGGGTGGCCCTGATCAACTTGGCCTGGCACCATGTCTGTGATTGGCTGTCTTCACTGATGCTTGATATGGAAGGGTCCAGCCCACTGTGGGCAGCACTATCCCTAGGCAGGTGGGCCTGGGCGATATAACAAATTGAGCTTTTGAGCAAGCCAGAGAGCAAGTTAGTAAGCAGCATTCCTCCATGGTTCTGCTGTAGGTTCCTGACCTGAGTTCCTGTTCCAAATTCTCTCAGAGATGGGCTGTTACTTGGAAGTGTAAGCTGAAGAAACCTTTTCTTCCCTATGTTGTTTTTGCTCAGAAGGCTTTAGTCAAAGTAAGAGGAAACAAACTAGAATGGTGGTGGGGGACCAGGAGAATACCACAGGTATCCAGATGGAGAAACACGACCCAAGGAGGAGTCGATATGGATTAAGCATCTAAATAAAACGCAGGTTTCACAGTGAGGACACGTCCATGGGTGTGCCCTTCCGATCAGCAGTGGCTCCATTGATGTGGACACAGAGTACACATTGAGAAAGGACATAAGCCTGTCCGTCAAAGCAAGGAGGGTTAGAAGTAAGCATGGAGTAAGCAAATGGAGCTGAGCTCCCATATCCTCTGACAACAAGGCAGCCATAAAAAGCAGCAATGCACTCCCAGAATTCTCTCGGTTCACAAGCCTATTCAGGCTCAAACCCTTGTCTCTCTGCCTCTGTCTTGCTCTGTACGACACTATAAATCTAGATCACATCGCTACTTTGAATTTTGTCATTCTATGAAGGAAGAATTTTTCAAAAATATTGTATATATAGTCACCACTGGGCGTTACAGCCTTAAATTTTACTCATTGATGACAAGGTGAGGAAGACGTAGCGACGTTTTGGTCTGACTACCCTGTGAGGAGTACCAGCTGCTAGCTTCAGCCAGTTACTATGCCTGCCAATCTTTACAGCAAGACACCGAAACTCGTTTTCTGTCTTCAAGATGTTACATATACATCCCAGAAATATTAAGTAGTGTTCACAAAGTCACGAAATTGGTGGTCAGTGTACACCAAGGTCACAGGTCCACGTGTAGCCCTTTAGATTCAAAAGCCTTATCCCGAATAAACTTTGTCCACATGACAGAAAGGGATTGATGATCATCCTCTGCACACATCAAGGACGCAGGTGAATTGCCCACGTGTTAACACTTTAAGGCACCCAGTTTGAGACTCACCCTAACAAGATCTAGAAGCATCCTCTCACTTCATTCATTCATTCCACAGCAGGATGTGCTTGCTATGTGCTAGGTTCCGCTGCAGGCTCCAGGGCAGAAACAAGAGCGATGTGGTGCCTCTCCCCGCTGTGCACATCCCCCTGCTGGGAAAAGATGAATGCTTGGGAAGCAATTAGAAGGAACTTGTTGACACAGTATGTAATAAGATTTGAGCAATTATTATTTAAATTGGGTCATGTCTCCCAAAAGGGAAGATGCTAACATAATGAATATAGCAAACCATAAATAAAGCACAGCCACAGATAGTATGGCCTTGTATTAAGTTTTACAAATCTTAAGTATTAAAAGTGGGAAGCCCTTGGAGTTTTGGAGCAAAGTCCTATTCTCATCTTCAAACAATTCTCCCTTTGAAGACAGTTTTGGATCTGATAATAGATCTGTAGAAACTGAACACCTGAAAATGGGCTACCAAACCACCATGCCACCTGAACTTCCCACCATGACCTGGGCGTTACCTCACCCGCCAAGCCATGATGTTGGTTTCATACAGTGGCAATACATCATCAAATCAAAGTGGTATGTACATGATTGAGCCCAAGCATGCTATGCATGCACACATAGGTTACATGGAGAAGTGGTTCAAATGCCTTTGTTTCTTATTGTTGGTATGAATCTTCATATCTTCTATGATACATATGTGGTCTCATGAGGCATACTCTATGATGGATTCAGTAAGAAGAAACACAAGAATCTAACTTACAGATGCATCTGCTTACTATACAGGTGCCTCCTGCCAAAAAACAAAAACAAAAAAAAACCTGGCGGGGGAGACCTAGTGGCACTCAGAGGAAGGACAGCGGGTCACTGAGAAGAGACTTGATACCCTATGAGCATATACAGAGGGAGGTAATCCCTCTGAGGAACAGTCATAGGGGAGGGGAATAAGGGGAAAATGGGAGGGAGGGGAGAATGGGAGGATACAAGGGATGGGATAACCATAGAGATGTAACAAGAATAAATTAATTTAAAAAAAAAAGATTTGCAGATTTTTTATAAGACATTTCTGAAGGGTAGGGGTGAAAAAAATCTTTGCACTGAGAACTTTGAGAAGTGTACATGGCCATGCCATAATTTGGAAGGGAAAATGGCTAGTGCTACTATATACTGCCCATGGCCTAGCTCAATGCACAGGGAGTTGCAAAGAGTAGAATCTGATAATGGATAAGAAACATATCTTTCGAGAAGGTAAATATATTGACCTCCCCAGCTGGGCAAAAAAAAAAAAGTGAAAATATTTGCATTTCAAGGAAACATTCACCAAGAATTGACCTCAGAAAAGAAGAAGTTCAATAACCAAGGAGGGAGAATGATCCTCTCTAAGGACAGCAGACATCTTATCTATACAATCTTTGTCATTTCCCAAAGAGCCTATAGCAAAGCTAACCCTTGTATTAGAAATGGAGATCACTTATGGGATCAAAAACATGATTAACTACTCGCCGAGGATGACCTGGATGTAGCTGTTGCCAAGCATGACACTGAGTGCCCAATATAGCAACATTTTCTAATGGTAGCCAGCCAGCAATGTCAGGACAGGGTGACCAGCCATGGACCACTTCTATCATGAGGAAAAGAAAGTGCTTTGTCTCTACTTGGTATAGGAACTTCTGAGCATGAATTTGCCTGCCCTGCATCTAATAGTTCTGCCAAAACTACCATGCATAGGCTTACCCACTGTCATAGCACTCCACACAGCATTGTTTCTGGCCAAGCAACTCATGTCCTGCTGAAGAAGTTAGCAGTGGGGTTGTGGTCATAGAATTCACTGGTCTTACCAGGTAGAAAAGCCTCATTAAGATGTTGTTGCACTGTAAAGTAGGTGGCTGCATCTGGCAGGACTAGGCATTCAAAAGGCTGTGAATGCTCCAAACTGGCATCCAGTGTACTGCTTCCTACACAACCAGGATTAATATGTCCAGGAATCAAACACTGGGAAAGTGAATGGTACCATTCACCATCATCCTTGGTGAACCTACCAAATTTTTGCTTCCTGTGCCTGTTACCTTATTTTCTGCTGGGCAAGAAGTCCTGGCTTCCGAGTAGGCAATATTTCTTCCAGGAAGTGTAAACCTTCCATTAAACTGAGATAAGCCTTCCCTCTGGCCCCTTTGGGTTCCTGAGATGAAAATATTCTATTTAAACTCTTTTTAATATAATTTTCCATCTTTCTGAAAGGTTAGTGAAGTCTGGCACACAGCAACCATCTAGATTATCTGTTTTGGGGACTGTGAAGAAAATAAGCAGATTGTGATGCCTATACTAGTGTGGAAAGTAGAAAAAGTCATAACTCTTAGAAATGGTTTGTGTGCAAACTTGAGGGAAATTATGCAGAAGTAGCTCAGCATCTTGTGTTAGACCTTTATTTATGATCCAAGCCTAAGATCTTGACTACAAGGACCTAATTGTATCGCTGATTGCAATATATTTTGTCTTTCGTTGTTGTTGTTGTTAAATAATTATTTGTGGTGGTTATTTCTATTCTTAGTTGTCTTTAAGGTGGAAATCCATCCGCACTGTCTGAAACAAGGCAACATGACTTAAGTAGGGATTCCCAAGACTAGGAATTTCAGCTCATCTCCCAGCACTCAGCCCAGGCACACCTGACTGCCCACTTGCACTCTGAGTCCCAGCATGACAAAATAAGACTCAGTACTTTAATTTCCAGGCTCACTCTCTCAGAACTCCATTAGTCTCTCTACAGCCTTCTACCCAGTCTTAATTTTCTTCATAGCCTTATCAACTCTGGTGTACTATACATATATCTGCTTATTGTTTATCTTCCATCTTTACAAGGCACCTCCAAGGTTCCAAGGTGTTTCAACACAGTCCAGGAATGGAGTCACTGAGAATCCTGAGTAAACCCCTCCCCCCCAAAAAAGACAAGAATCTTGTGACCTCAGTTTCTTCAAAAACACAGAACTGTTCTTGAAATGTGCCCCTCCCTGGTGTAGCAGATAGGAGTTGACTTCAGCTGTTGTTACTCATATGACTCTATGGAAAAAGATGTTTTGCCACGTGCAGTTTGTCCTGGTGGCCGTCCACTTTACTCAGGTGACGCTTCTTAACCCTCAGAGTGTAAGTTGCCCGACGCTCTGAGTAAAGTTGGCTAGTGCAAGATACTTTAGTGAGCTTCAGTTTCAGGCCCCGCTCTCCAGATTCATGCCTCCAACTAAAGCAGTGAAGACAAGGGATCAGCAACTTTATGTTAATCTTTACTTCATCCTATACACTTAGAACATGCCTGCTACACAGACAGTGCTCAGGATGTCTTTACCGTGAGTTGAACAGCCCTCTGGAGATGTACATATGGTATTCTATAGTTCTGAGACTCTTCGCCTGAGCGTCCTCCTGGCTTACTGCTAATCTTTAAGGTATTTTTTTTGAGTCATCATTTGCTCATAAATCCTTTCCTGGCTGTCATTCATTCTCCATCTCTGCGGTTTAGCAATTGTTTCCAAATCCACTTACCTATCTATGTGTTTTTTTTTTTTTTAAATGAATGAAGTGACAACATCATTCCTGGCTCCCTGGTGGTTCCCAGCACACAGTGGCATGTGATATGTCATTTTTTAAAGTTAAGTATCATTCTTCAAATATATCCATTGACATGTCAAAATTTTTGTTTCTGCCTGATCTCAGATACCAAATACTGTTTATCCACTCCCAATTGATACATCCACTTTGTCGGTAAATGGCTTCTTACATTACCTAAGAAGTATTTGTACTTAGGCTTCTCAAATTGTGTACCAGGAACAGGGGGAGGGCAACCAGAAGATCTTCTCAAATTTGTAGTAGGAGAAGAAACCATAATACCATCAGTACTATTGGATTAAGACAGCTCAAATTTCACATTAGAATGTGCTACAGCTAGTTCATGGATGCCGTATTGATATGAAGCTGGTGTTTAAAGGTTACTGTGACAAAACTAGACAATGAGTTCCTGAAAATTAGTATAAAACATAAAATGGGGGTGCCCATGTCTACCTAGATCCCAAACATTGAGAAGTTGAAAAGAGGTCCACTAGAAATGTGTGCCTTGTAAATCATGCAGATGCTTTTTTACTTGAGTGCTGAGGGCATAGAAAATATTGAGATGAGATAGTCAGGATGATATGCTAAGAACGTGAGCATTTCTGCAGTATCTTAGCATTCATTTCTGTGGTGGTTTGGATGAGAATGGCACTCACAGGCTCCGGTTTGTAAACATTTGGTCCCCAGCTAGTGGAGCTGCTTAAGGAAGATTAGAAGTATGGCCTTGTTAGGGAATGTGTCCCTGAGGGTTAGGTTTGAGGTTTCAAAAGCCCACACAATTCCCAGTTAGTTCCTTGCCAATCAGGATGTGAGCTCTCAGCTGCTCCTCCAGTGCCATGCCTGCTGCCATGCTCCCTCCAAGGTGATCATGGACTCTAGCCCTCTAGAACTGTAAGCCCCAATAAACTTTTTTTTTTTTTTTTAAAGAAGTTGCCTTGGTCATGGTGTCTCTTCGCAGCAAGAGATAATCAACTAAGATATTTCTTTCTTATTTTTCCTCTTCTCAAGTTTAAGTCCTCTGCTCTCCCTTTTCTCCGAGTTGAGAAGTATAACTAAGTAACAGGTTTGCTGATGCTTAGCCATTGACCTATTTACTAATGAAGGGAATGGGCCTGGGTGCATCTTCCGTCACTGACCCGAGCTGAAAGCCCTATTGTAGAGGCACCATCTTTCTGTCAGGTGTCCTCTGCTTTAATTTGCTTTATGCCTGATAACTGTCGGTTATCACTGTATGCTTCATTTTTGGTACAAAAGGAAGAACAGACACTACAATAATTACCTTGTTATGTCAATGAGCAGAAACTTTAGTTCTCAGATTCACAGCAATTATTTCATTACACTTAGTCATCTGATAGCAATCATCCTTTTACCACCTGTTTCAAACAAAGGTAACAACCACCACATGGTTTTTGTTTTTTTTTTCCCCCAGCTTTGAAGTGACGCTTAATTGGAAAACATGATTCCCAGAACACTGCCACCACCTCTTGGTGCCTGTCCTCTCAAACAATCCCCACCCAGGTCCTGTTTTTCTTTCGTCTCTTCTAAGACTAGAGAAAGCCCCTTGGTCACCTTCAGTCTATGCTGGGGCCCCCTTGTGTTCTTTTGAAAGGACACACCTTTGCTAATGGTTGTGTACAGGTCTGCATCACATGTTAGCTCACAGCACACCGCTCACTCAGGACAAATTCTCTTTGGCCCTGTGAGTCATTGCCACTTACACCAGATGGGCCTCTTAGAAACGGGAGTGCATAAACAGGATGCAGGGCTCACAGTAGGCTTTGCAGGAGATGCTAATGCCTCCTTCTCTTGGTGTTCCATTGCTGTGACCAAGAGCTTCTTACCAAAAGAAGCACTTAATTGGGGCTTGCTTACAAATTCGGAGGATTAGTACATGCTATCAGTATGGCACGGAGCATAGCAGCATGCAGACAGAGACGGTGCTGGAGAAGGAGCTGAGAGTTCTACACCTGGATACACAGGCAGCAGAAAGAGAGGCTCGGCTTGGGTTGGGGTTTTATTTTTGTCCTCCCAGTCCTTCCCTCTCACCTCCCATCTCCCTCCATCCACTCCTCCTCCCCCTCAACGCCAGAAATGAGTAAGGCCTCCCATGGACACCAACCAACTCTGGCAGATGAAGCCGCAGCAAGACTAGGTGCAGCCTCTTCCAATGAGGCTGGACAAGGCAGCCCAGTCAGGGGAAAGGAATCAACAAGCAGGCAATACAGTCAGAGACTGCCCCTGTTTCCGCTATAGGAGTTCCACTTGAAGACCCAGCTGCACAAGGGGCCTAGGTCCATCCCACGCATGATCTCTGGTTGGCAGTTCAGTCTCCATGAGCCCCAATGGGCCCAGGTTAGTTGACTCCATAGGTTTCCTTGTGGTGTCCTTGACTCCCTCTATCTCCTTCAATCCTTCGTCTTCCTCTTCCACAGAATTCCCCAAGCTCCGCTCAACGGTTGGCTGTGGGTCTCTGCATCAGCTTCCAACAGTTGCAGAGTAAAGCCCTAAATGTCTCCAGTGGGGATGGGTCTTCAAAACCTCAAAGCCACCCCCAGTGACACACTTCCCCAATAAAGCCATTCCTCCGAATCCTTTCAAACAGTGCCACTCCCTGGTGATCAAGCATTCAAATATAGGAGTCTATGGGGGCCATTCTCTCTCAAACCACTACTGTCATGGTGGGCCAGCTTTAGGACAGGTCTAAAGGAGAGCAAAGGGCTATGTGGGAGATCATCCAGGGTAGACACAGAAATGATGGGTAAGAGGACAAGAAGCTACTGTTTTAGCATGATTTTTCCTTGGGATGAATCGAAAGGACTTGATGGTAGGTTTCAAATAGCATGGGGTCTCTCTCTCTCTCTTTTTTTTTATAGTAGAATGCAGGCTGGCTTTCAAGTTTCATAAAGCTGAGGAGGATATGGGATTTTTGTTGTTTTGTGGTATTGTTTTAGTTTTGAAGCCATTTGCTTACCTGCCACATTTGCTCAACGGTTATTATTATTTTATCTTTCATAATTAGGCAAAGTAATTAAAGTGCTAAGACTGAGGAAATGTTGCCTCAGGAGAAGACTTAGATCTTAAATTTTTCAAAGTGCTCTTCAAGTTAAATACTGTAGGCCAGAGAAATGACTCTGTGGGTAAAGGTGATGGTCACCCAAGTCTGAAACCTGGAGTTTGATCCATGTAAAAGGAGAAAACTGACTCTCATAAGTTGTCCCCTGACCTCCAGGACCTCTGCAGATGTGCAGATGTGCTGTGACTATTCTCTCTCTCTCTGTCTCTCTGTCTGTCTCTCTCTGTCTCTGTCTCTGTCTCTCTGTCTGTCTCTCTCTCTCTGTCTCTCTCTCTCTCTCATACACACATACACACATACACACACACACATTCATGCACAATACAATTTTAAAACTAATCAAAAAATTAAACAATACTTTTTTAGCCTGATACATACGCATTTCCTCTAATGGCAGGAAGAAAACCTTCTGTTAGTTACTGGTTTGTTTTTTCAAAGGCTAAAGTGTACACACAAGTGGCTCCAGAAACTGCTGGATTTCCTTATCTTGTTCTATACTCAAGTTGTGTGCAGAGACTAATTTCAACAGATGCAGCACGCTTATGCCAGTTATCCATCAGGAGAAATACAGGTCATAGGTGTGTATGTTAAAGAGACACTGGTGTGTTCCTAGAATTTCCCTCCTTCCCCTTTGGCCTTACTTGTCCCTATGACTTACCTGCATGTGACTCTGTAGTAGTGTTGATTCCTGTGTATTTCATGTTGTTTCGCTTCCACTGTATTTTTACAGGCAGTTATGTCAAAGGAGAGCTGATCTAGATTAACTGACCGTGAAGTCACGTTTTCCCTCCAATTGTACTCACGGTTTGTCCCATCCCAACACAGTTATTTGCTCACTGATGCTTAGATTTTATTTGCCTTTCTTTCTTTATCCCTCTAGCTTATGTCAGACCTTTCTTCTCCTCTTCATCCTCGCCTTCCTTTTAATGTTCCAATCCTTCCTGCTTCTTCTCTTCCCTCTCCCTTAATCCCTTCCTTTCATTAGTCTTCCTTCTCTTTCTTCCCTTCCCTTCTCCTCTCTCCCTCCCCCCTCACCTATTTGTATCTCTTGACCAGTATTTATCACACTGAATAATATTGTAATAACACTACATTGTAGTCACAATACACTTAAATAAAATCAGAAGTCCCATATGGTTAGCTATTTAATTCCTGTAACTTTCTGGTATGGAATTAACAGAAATGTGTTTGAAGTGGTGATGTCAGAAGTCGCAGGTAGGCTACAGCAGAAAACAGATTCATTCTTAAGGCGATAAGCTTGAAGGCAGTGAGTGCACACATAATGCATGCACATACATCATATCTAAAGTCAGGAGACTGACCACAGCATCACAGTCTAAAATGCTATGGTAGGTTTTGAAACATTCCATTTTGGTTGAAATTAATATTCTCTATGGCTTATTTTAGAGCAAGAGCTTTCAAGTTTTATTTTAGGAAGATTATATATATATATATATATATATATACATATATATCAGGTCCAGTTCTCTAGTAGCAAATATCACAAAAAATATGAGTGTAATTTTTCCCTGTGTTGCTTCTACTACAAAATTCCTCTGATAAGAAAGAGCATATTAGCATTTATTTTTCAGAAATAGCCTTTCAGAAAGCAAAAGAATGTGAAAACTGACAGCAGCTGACACCTTTAGTTTGCGTAGTAGAAAATGTTAGTGACATTTTCTGAGGCAGTTCTTCACAAAATGAGACTGTATAAATCACCTTATTTTTAATGCAGATGAGGCTTCCAAAAGGCGGTTGGAATGTGATGATGGAAGTGATCCTCCATTATGACTTCGAAAATCAGCTCTACTTGCTTAGTTTCTTATTTACTTTTCTTTCTTACTGTATTTGTTTATGAATATCACAGAAACTCTCCATCGATCTCAGATGCTTATACTGGGACAGGTATCCACACTTTAGAAGCTAATCAAGAGACAAATGGATTTCCAGAGCCCAGTGACGATGCAATGCTGCGTGGTGAAGGGCCACACATAAGCAATTTGGCTTCTTGCTATGCTCTTTGACAGTATCTTTTCAGGTCAAAAGGCCCCAGAGAGGTCAACTGTAAGTGGGGTATATATTTCTGTGATTTGGAGTACTTTGCATTACATTACCTGGTAACGCATGAAACACTTTCAGTTGCTCCCTGCCAGCTACAAGGCTGTGATTTTCACTTTCCCCTTCCTAATCAAGAATCCATTTCCATAGAAACACAAATAGGAAGGGCACCATGAAAGCAATTTTTCTGCTTCTGCTTCCATTTACATGGAAATGGAATTTTCAGCATTAAAAATAAAAGCTTTAATAAGTAATATTTTCAAAAGCTTCTCTTAGATTTAAGCCTCTCAACTTATAAAGTAGTTGCTGAGAGTTGAAAATTTGAAACATAAAAAGGCAATTTTATACCTGGGCAAATAGTAATCCTTGCAGGTAAGCTTCTGTCTTTGAAACACAGCTGGCCTCAGCTGCCTTTCCCAGCTCTGACCAGCACCCTTCCTATCAGGGTGACCACCTAGAGTGCTGCGTGGGAGTAGCTTTAGATCCTGAGGCATATACTATTCTTTTGCCAATTTCTGCTCCTTGAGGGCCCTCTCCCGTTTCTTCCTGAGGTCTTCTCTGCTATGGATCTTCTATCAGTATGAACCATACACAAGACATCTAGTGAAACTGTAAGCGCTACACATTTTGAGAAAATGGGCCACAGTCTAGCAGGCACAAAGGCTAAGTAAATGGCACGCCTCTTGTTAAGCAATAAAGTAAGATATCAATTCCAATGTAAAACGTTGAGTGGAAATCGGGTCCTTTTGAAGCCATCCAGCTTGTTTCCCATTTTTAAGGATACTTTGGGGAAAAAAAACACTTTGAAATTGTTTTGCATGATTTTAGTTCAAATAAACATTTTTGAAAATTCTTAGCTCCAGAATTGAAAGGAACTTCATAAAAGGCTAAACAGAAACCACTGATATATAGAAAACACTGGATTCATTTTGCTCTTTAGTTGAATGAATCAAATTGATTTTTGACTATTAGCATTTGACATGTTAGGATTTCTAAGGATCCAGAATCATCTTTTATGGTGGAAGATGAAGTGTATGGAAAGGGAGAGATGACAGAATTTGGGGGAGAAGTAGAATAATAACTTCCTAATGTAAGAAGAAATTTATTTGAAGAACAACTGTCCAAATATCTATCTATATATTATTCCTATCTTGTCTATCTCTATATCTATCTATCTATCTATCTATCTATCTATCTATCTATCATCTATCTATCATCTGTCCATCTATACTCTATCATCTATCTATCATCTATCTATATATCATCAATCTATCTATCTATGTATCTACCTATCTATCATCTATCTATCTATCTATCTATCTATCTATCTATCTATCTATGGTGCTGGGGTGGAAGCCAGGACCTGATGAATGCTAGGAAAGCAGTCTACCACCAATCTATACTCACAGCCCAAGATTTCCTTCTTTAAAAAGCAATGCAAAAACTTAAACAACTCTGTCCTTTTCCTCTCAGAGTGTGATTTCTGCAGGAAGTAAGGGAACTGCTACCAGGCAGCATGTTGTAAGTCAGGACTCCTTAACCTTTCTCTAATTTTGCCCCCCCCCCTTTTCTCTATGAAATCTATATATACAAGCTGTGCATGCTAATCAAACAGTCACTAATGCTAAGACATAAGAAAGTATTTTTAAGCAATACATTTGTGTATATAACATATATGTATATATAATTTTAGATGACAGCAAGATTACTATGATTAATATGCTTATCTACTTTTATGTAAAAAAATAAATAAATCTTGGCTGAACATTTGCTACTTCAGTCATTTTTACTGTTTCTAAACATTTTTTCAACCTACAAATTAAGTTTCATGACTCCATGTAGACCCTGACACCATTTAAGAAATTGGACTGAACAAGAACAGAACCACCAAAAGGTATCTGTATTTTACAACAAGAAGATTTTCTACACTGAGACATGTAGGAGAACCCAGTAGCCAATCCACTTAAGAAGTTGCTCACCTCAGCAGCCCTGATGCAGCCCTGAATGCCTCAGGCTCCCCTGGGGAGCTTCTGGTCTTGGGGAGCCAAAGAATCAGGAGACTGATGTCAATGAAGGATCTTGTGCTATTTAGGAGTTAGAAAGGTGGGGAGCTGGAGCATCTCTACTAGGCCATACTGTTCTTCGTGCCGTTCGAGAAGCATGGATTCATTTGCTTGGGAAGAAGTTGAGGCCAAAGCACGTGCTGCTCACTTTCAGGGTGAGTGTGCCCTCCCTTAGTTACAAGTAAGGAAGGCGTAAGCTAAGGGCTTCTTCCCAGCTCCTCCAGAATGAAAGCTGCCCTGCCCATCCCTTGATTTTAGTCCCTAAGAGCTGATTTGGACTACTGACATTTTGAGTCTTTATCAAGTACATCTGTACTCTCTTCAACTACTATTTGTCAACACATTTTGTTTCATCGAAAATCAGATACTGATGTAGACATAAAATGTACATTTGAACACCCACAAAATTTACAAGGTAATTTTTGGTGTCTAACACTTACATGTCCTGTTGGCTCACTGGCTGGTGACAGGCACAGAGACATGCTTGTCATTTATTTATAAGTGAGTCATTTTTCATAATATTGCATAATTCACTCTTTATGAAGATCCACTAAACAAATTTCTCCCTAGCGCTCACCCATTGTTTCCTAATTCTTACACTGCCTAATGAAATCAGTGAACATATCAGTTGGCAGAACAATGGCCCGCCTCCATCAGGGCAGCAGAGTCTTACAGAATGTCCCTGGGGCTCTCACGTACTTCCCTCTTCTTCTCTCTGCTCCTCGCTTCTCTCCTGTGTTTATTAACTTTTTAATCTCGAATTGTTCATAAAGGTAAATGTTCTACACTATTATAGGACAGATTATCCCAAGATGTGGAAGCTCAGAATAGCTAATCTTTTTCTGTGTCCATAAGTTAAAGATGTAGAACCAGCTGACAGTTTGGCTGGGGTGTCTCTGAGTTGCAGTCTTCTGAGACTCCTCTGGGGCTGGAGGCTAAATGTCTGAGGTCACTCAAACAACTGTTAGCTAGAGAGCTCAGCTTCTCACCACATGACCCTCTAACAGCACAGCAGCTGATGTCTTCTGAGAGTTGACAAACCCAAGACAAAGCCATAAGGTTTTATGTCCTGATATCGGAACATACCATATTCACATGCGTTGTAACAAAAACATCAACCCTGTTCAATCTGAAAATGAAAGGAGTACACAGAGTAGAGCCACCTACCAACAATCAGGGCCATTTGAAACCCTCAGGGCCCAACAACTACCATATTCCCTAAATATTCTCTGAAATAATGCCAACATATAAGAAAAGTGTATAGTATCAACTATGACAGAGACAGGCGATAAGGCTTTAGGCGACCCACTGTTAATGCAATTTAACCTCTATTCATGGGATATCTTATGCACTAAAGCTCATTAAAGCAATGCAGACACAATACATAAGGTGGATGAAAAGAATAAAGACTAATGATTCAGAGTTTTAACAGATCCAGAAAGCTGGAAAAGTGGCTAGTGGATCACTGTGAGCTGGAGGCCAGCCTGGTCTACTAAGCAAATCCAGGACAGCCAAGGCTACATAGAGGAAACCCTGTCTCAGGGGGAAAGGAAGGAAGGAAGAAAGAAAGAAACAAACAAACAAACAAAAACAAAGAAACAAAGAAACAAAGAAGAAAACGTGGTGAATATCAGTGAGAAGACTTTTAGAACTTTTGTTATTTTATGTGAAAAAGAGAAAAAAAATTGTATTAATTAGGATAGTGTGTCTCACAGATATCAAAAATTCATCACAATGTATCCTAAAGGGTAGGGTAACTCACTCATACACTGACTTGTGTAATTGGAGAGCTTTTGTGAGGAGCACAGGTAAGACCAGCTTCAAGACCAGCTTCAATTAAACCAGATTACAGGTTCAAGTTCTCCCCTCCCTTTCCTTTCTTCCCATCCTAGCTACACTGTAGGTCGGGAGTGTGAGTATCTGTCATCTTCATCAGCTGTAGCAGAGATAGGCTCTACCTTAGTTTCTTTCCTGAGGCAGGGTTTCTCTGTGTAGCCTTGGCTGTCCTGGACTCACTTTGTAGACTAGACCAGTCTCAAACTCATAGAGATCTGCCTGCCTCAGCCTCCCTGAATGCTGGGATTACAGGCGTGTGCCATCGTGCCCTGCTTGGCTCTATCTTCTAATTGGGAGGATTCTCCAGGTCAGTCAGCATAAGCTGCAGGAGCTGCCCTAATCAAAGATTTCAGGATGTCTCACTTTTGCTTGATGTGCAGTAGTGTTGGTTGAATGACCAACCGACTATGTCCAGCTACCTTCTCTGGTGTAGCTGTCCATTAACAAGGTTGAAAGAATGGATCCCTTTCCTAGCTTCCATTGCTGGATGTAGAGCCAATCACCGAGCAAAGAGAGTGCAGCTTCCAGATTCTAAGAATGGGCAAAGAAGGAGATGCTGGCCTTCCACCACACATTCTGTATGAGAACTTTGACGCAAAATGTGAGACCGAAGAGCAGCAGTCAGTAGGGCAGAGCTAAGCTCCTGGTAGTGCTGGTGAGCTGTTGGACCAGGCACACAATTGGCCAATTACCCGCAGCCTTCTTTCTATAAGAGGGAAATCAGCCCTAGATTTGACCAAGCCAACTCTGAGGCAGAGCTTAGGTAATTTACCATCCAATACATACTTAATAGAAACTGGTCGACACCCAGGGTAGGAACTAAAAGCCCATAAAATTAACCAGAGTCCAAGGGTCAAGCTCCCTGGAAGACAGATCCCCTGAGATGTGAGCTGTTCCACTCTCTCGTGGTCAACTCTCATACAAAATGTGCTAGCCTGCACGACAGCAACCCCACATGTCCCAGAAAGAAAAGAAAAACTGCTTCGCATACCACAGTCCCGGAGCAGCTGCTGCAAAGGCAGGTACTCTGCAAGCAAGCGTATGACATCTAATGATCTGAAAGACTCCCTGGGGGCTTATAAAGTGCCTTGGAAATCACTCCCTGGTGATCTGGGATGAAGGAACTTAAAAGTCGTTAATTAAGATGAACTTGGGATATGTCTTCTCAGTCATCTTTGTGACCTCGCCATATGCTCAGGCGATCATAGCCCCAGGAAATCCTTATTACAGGAGAGACTCAGTCATCTGAGATGCTGGTGTCTTAAAGAAGGGGTGACTGTGTAGAGGTGATGAAACAGAATGGATCATGACTCTTCACAGCAACTCTGTTTCAGAAAATTTGAATCTAAAGTCTGTAGAGGCTAAGTGGTTGCCAAAATGCCTTTTAGTACTTTGCTGTGAGCTTGCTGTGCCCCTTGGCACCTAACAGAGCTCCCACAGACACTGAATAGTGGGCTTGATTTTTAAAGAGAGATGTGAGGATTTAGAAGAGGATACTTGGAGAAAAACAATGAAGATGAACAGGTCTAAAAAATATCTAATCTTGTAAAGGCCGAATACTTGTGCTATTTTGCTTAGAGAAAAGAAGAAAGCAATGGTATGGTTGTTAGCCACCCATATCTGTGCTTATGGTATCTATTAAAACATAATCATAAGGCTCTTCAGTTTGTGCCCTTTTTCTTGGAAACTATAATTTCATGGGTGTGCCTGGGTTGTTTTGTTGCCTCAAAAAAATATTCATATCTCCTTGGGAAAGACTGTCCCACTAGGATGTGATGAAATCTCATCTACCACACTGGAGCATTTCTAAGGAAGGGGCCCTGATTTCTCAGTCCTGTTCCACAACAGTGAGACAGTCTCCAAATTCTGTGTACTCTGTGCTGCTACACTGAGAATCAGAGGCTGGAGAGGAACTGGAGTTTGGCAGTGTGGGTAGACAGACCATTATTGGCATCATCCCTGACCGAATCTCACAGCACTTCCTGAGTCTAGAAAACAAAGCTAGGAAAGGTCTAGAACCTCCCCAGGACCAACTACAGCACTATGTGGCTGAGAAGCAATTCCCAAGGAGCCCACAGGAAAGTACCAACTACCTATGGCGACCATAGGATGGTGGTTCTCAACCTTCCTAATGCTGTGACCCTTTAACACAGTTCCTCATACACTTATTTTCATTGCTGCTTCGTAACTTTCATAACTGTTATGAATTGTAATGTAAGTATCTGATACGTAGGATTTCTGATATGCAAATCCCACGGAGGTCACAACCCACAGGTTGAGAACCACTGTCTTAGGATCCTTTCTGGGAAGCTGTCAAACTTGAGACTGAAACTGCTAGTCTTTGGTTTGATTCTACAAGCTTCATAGATATCCTCCCTCAATGACAAGCTCCCACCACACCATGCTTAAACCCCAAAGACCTAACCAGGTGTCTGGAACCATCTGTCATATGAGGATTTTGAAGTAGGATTGAGAATTCTAGTGCTGAAAATAAAAGTAGTAGCAGTAATAGTAGTAGTAGTAGCAGAAGGAGAAGAAGAAGAAGAAGAAGAAGAAGAAGAAGAAGAAGAAGAAGAAGAAGAAGAAGAAGAAGAAGAAGAAGAAGAAGAAGAATCTTTGTAGTCAGCTCTCCATTACTACAAAAACACCTCGACTGATCAAGCTATAAAGAAAAGAGATTTACTTTATATATTTAAATTTATTTTTCATCTTGTTTCTGTGTCTGCTTATGTACATGTTCATGTGTTCACGTGGGTGCATGTGGGTGTGCCTGTCTGCGTGTTTATACATGCATGTGTGCATGAATGTAAGTGCAGGTGCACATGGTGGCCAGAGGCCTCAGAACTCCTTGGAGCTGGAGTTATAGGCAGTTTTGAGCTGCCTGCCATAAGTTCTTGGAACAGAACTTAGGTCTTGTAGAAGAACAGGAAGTGTTCTTGACCACTGAGCCATCCCTCCAGTCTTTGCTTCCTAACTTGAAAGTGTTCAGTCCAGGGCATTCAGCCTACTGCTTTTGTCCTTATGGTAAGGTAGAATCAACATCCTTTCTGTCAACACTAGCCTCCTCCCATTAGGCCCTACTACATAAAGGTTCTGCCACTTCCAAGTGACTCTGATCTAGAGAAATGTTTTCAACACACAGGCCTTCAGGAGTCATTTAAGACCCCAACTACAGAGCTGTGATAGACTCAAAGAGGAACTCCTACTAAAATCTAACCTATGAATTTCTTGGGTTGGGGGTGGGATTTGCATGGATGATTTGCAAGGATATATAATAATATTACAAAAATAGTGGTAGAAAGGAAATGTGGTGAAAAAAGTGTGTAAATGGAATGGTGAGACAAGGCTTTAAAAAGGTAAGAAAATAAGTTCGCCTTTGCTTAGCAGGGAGAAGAAATCATGCCAACAGATGAAGCCGGTCAATTTGGACTGATAACTCCATTGCAGAAGTGTATCTCTGAGAAATTAGTAAACTTTGGCACACTGTCTGTGGTTCCTAAAAGTACTTTCTGAATCCCTAGCAACTGATTAAATACTCGACCCCATGGAGCTCCAAGGGAGCGTCATTTCTCCAGGCCTCAGGATGCAATTCTCTTGTTTGGTCTAAGCACTGACAAGACAAGCCAGAGCGAGTTCTGCATGACCTGACTCCTGTCTCTAGCACCCTATCCAAGCCACAGGAGGCCAGTCTCTGTGGCTTTTGGTTTATGGTTTCACAGTATTCTTCTATTTGTTCCCTGTGTCACTTTATTTTAGAAAGCAGCCAGCCATAAAATACCGACGCTTTGAGCCACTTGCTGCTCTGGCTCCCTTTTCATCTTTCATAATAAAAATAAAGAGAATGAATAAACAATAGATCTGTAAAGCAAAAATTATAGAGTCATCGACGGTCCTGTTCACCCATCAAGAGTTCAGGAGGAACCTAGCTCCGGCTTGGTTTATGCTGACGATCACACAGCAGTGTGTGGGCCCGACTCCTATCTCTCCTGTTCCCTCCCTTCTTCTGTCCAGAGCTTGTTTTGTGTGTGACACCAGCAAAGGGCTCCTCACAAGGAGGGGCTTAGGCACAGGTCCCTAGAGGACCCAAATCTCAATATCCCTCCTCCTAGAGACGCCTCCTTCCTCATGAATCCAGCTCTGCTCTTTTCTTTAAGGCTCCTTCTTTCAGTGTCTTCTCTCTTGTCCCAAGCCATTGCTATTGCCACTGTCACTGATCATTTTCTGAATTCTGACAGACTGTAGTCAGTTCCTCATAATGCAGTGCTTACTTGGCTATTGCTTTGAAGGGCTTTTGTTGTTGTTGTTGTTGTTGTTGTTGTTTGGTTGTTTGGTTGTTTGGTTGTTGCTGTTTTGTTTTTGTTTTAGCTGTTTCACTTGTCTAAGTCTTCCTTCCCCAAATTGATGGACTCATCATAATCAGGTATCCATGAGTAGAAATGCTGAGAGCCCAAGGCAGGATCTTGTAAAAATGGATAGCATGTGCAGATGGGAAGGTGTACAGGAATCTCTTCAGGGATTTGGAATGTTTGGGGAACTAGGCCTGAAATGTAAGCTACTCTGGCTTTTTCTTTCCTGCACTTCTTGTTAATATTGAGTGACTGCCACTTGACATGCTCATGTTAAAGAGCCGAACAGAGCAAATGCGTCTGCATCAAAATGCTGCCCTATGGGATGCTGCTGAGCCTGTTGGTGAAATGCACAGTGGCTGAGTATGCATGCTGCTCTTTCTCAGCATGTCCTTGCCTTGGGCCTGGCCTCCCACAGTCCTCTGCGAGAGGTTACTCTGAGAGAAACTGCTTCCCTAGAAAGGATTCACTTTGCAATGATCCGTGCCCTTAGCTCCTTGCTGGGAGCTTCTAACAACTTCATAAAAAAATGACTAGATTATTCCATTTCTCAGCTTTTAACATGGGCTCTAGGATAAAGGATGCTTATTAGTTTTCTGCCTAGACAACATCAGTATTATGAGAAACTTGGGGAGGAAACTTCAATAAGGGAACATGCGAGTCTACGTTTTCCTTTGTCTCCTTTGGCTCAGTGGCAAAGTCCTAGGCATCAAACAAGATTTCAACCTCTGCGCCTTTTTATTTTTCATTCACTAAGGTCTGACTAGCTTATGCTAGTCCCTCCCCTCCAAAAAATATATACTTATAAGGGATAATTTACAAAAGAACTCTTGATACAAATGTATACTAAGATGTCATAATTCAAACCACAGGTGTTTTATAGTGTCAGAAGAAAAGGTGACAGAGATCATTCTTAGGGGCCAACGTGACACTGAGCTCCTGCTTTCTGACTGGACTTCAGCTACCAGATTAGAACCCCTTCAGCTTCCTGTGACAAAAACCATAAACCCATCTGTAGCAATAGTTTCCCTTTGCTGGTCTCTTCCTATTGTAACCAAAAAGGATGTCCCTTGGCCAGCAACAGGCCAATCCTTCCTCACATAACACACACCATAGTTCATCTTCCTTCTCTGAAGCCATACTCCAGCGATGGTGTCTTCATTTCTCCACCTCTAATACTCTTCCCTGTCACAGAGTTTTGATACAGAAAACAAAGGCAACAAAACCAGTCATTCCTCCCTTTGCTTTCTTCTCTTTCTCCAGACAACTGGTCTACCTTATTTCAAACACTGACAACTTCCAGGTGCCATCTCTCCAACCTGGCCTCTCTTTTTGCTTCTCAAGCTTACTGCCATCTCTACACACGCCTCACGTTTATCCAAATCTGTAGATGAAAATAGTCAAAATAATTAAAGACCTGACATCCTCTTTTAAATTATTAACTGAAATCTGAACACTTAAACCATCATCTCCATCTATATAAACAATAGAGCAGAAAAAAGGAGAGGAAATGCACTCAACAGACTGTATAACCACATAAGGCAGGAACACAGGTTGTTTCTCTTCTCTCTACTGGAGAATTAATCTTTTCCATGCTCCAAATTAAAAGATCCCAGGGCCAAGGAAATCACCTAGACTATAAAGGATAATAAGACAACAAAATGTGTGTGTAAGTCTAAGTTCAAGAGCAGGAAAGCTGGTTTAATGAGAAAGAGAAATTACACAGGAATAAACAACTTATTGAATCACTGTTGAGCTAATGGAAAATACTCAAGGGCACAGACAGAAACCACACTGTGGTGAGCCGCCAAGGCAGCTGCTGCCCACAATGCTGAAAACTGCACTAGAAATACTGAGTCTCCCAACACACCGCTTGCTCCATTGTCTTCATGCATTGGAGTAGATGTCTGAAGCCTTCTCTCTTCTTTCCACTGGACCCAGTTCCCCAGTATAATACACATCCTCTAAGCACATTTGGGTTTTCTTTGTATTTATGCATACATTCGCCCAGATGGCTAAGTAAATATATGCACATATAAACATTTTATCTGAAAGGTTGTGTTTAATGACTTTATAATTTTTCTGAGGGAAAATGGAGCATAGAATACACAAAATGAATGTAGTTGCATATATATTTTTGTTTTCAGATATTTTATAGATTTTTTTGTTTTCAAATATTTTATTGTTTTGTAAAATTACTAATGGAATATAAGCTATCTTTAACAAAAACTGAAGATATTAACAAAGATATTACCACTGTTGAGAGAAGCCTTTGGTAACCTGGATTCCTACAAAGGGCCTGCAATAAAGTCCTGATTCTCTTTCAGAATAATTTCTATGGTGCTTATAATGGTATTTTTATGATATTGTTTTCTTTATTATCTGTTTTGCATGATGCTAGACATAAAGCCATTCATTTAGTAAATACTTGTGAAAGTGTGTGCCACATGCACCCTCTACAATACAATGCAAACAGTCAAAAAGACACAGTCCCCTCCTCAAGGAATTGCTCTGTGGCACCAGAAGACTGTATTGTACATGAGTTATGATTAGACCACAAAGAATAATATCCTCTGAGTTAGAGTGATGTAGGGAATACCTCAAAATCTTCTGAGGATGCTATGTGTGCCCTCAGTGTAAGGAGTGTCAGGTGGCCCAGGAAAATGAGAGAAGGGAAAGGAGGCCCATGGTGGGCAAATCTCCCTGACAGAGTATGAAGAGTAATTAAATGTAATGTGTAAACAAAGTACCCAGTGGGCATGGCACATCTTGAAGGGCATGTGACACGCAAGTTTAAACTAAGGTATGATGTAAACTAGTGCATGAATTACACTAATGCATGATTTTGCACAGCAACTGTTATATGGAGAATAGATATATAGGAAGAGAAAAATAAAAGAGAAAAGAATGGGGAAGAGTTAACATATCTGAGAGATATTAAATGAGTACAGTAAATAGGACTTGCCCACTACAGAATGTCGTAAACAATATGAGGGAGAACTCGGAAGCTCTTGAAAGTCTTGATGTGTGTCCACCATCTTGACAGAGAAGGCCAAAATCCAGCCTGGGGTTGAGCCTGTGCACTTACTGGCTTTTAATAGTTCTTGACATTTGTATTTTACTTTTATTTCTAGAGTCCTTTTGTAATATTGATTGCCTCGGGAAATTGATTTGAACTTTAGATGCACTATGTTCTCAAGAATTGCAAAAGAATCAATTAGATTACTTTGGGATGAATTGCATTTTCTCCCTAATTTATTACATGTTTCCATTTAATTCTGAAATTGGAGAGCTTTATGTCTCTGGCATCACTAGTTGCCTAGCCTTCCGATGTGAGTTTCTGTTGTGTAACAATGAGACAACCTTGAATCTAGGCTCACAGTTAGAAACCTCACAGAGAGTTTTTAACAGATGTATAAAACACATGGATTAAAGGGTC
>OU015751.1:114603987-114629161 GCA_907169655.1 Acomys percivali
CACACACACACACACACACACACACACACACACACACACACACACACCCCTATGGTGTCTGCTTACATTGTTTTCTTCCACTTGGAAGGGAGCAATGGCTGTCATTTGGGAGGATTTGTGTAACAAAAATCTTTTTACTTACCCCTTAATACTACTCTAGAGTCATGGTTACTCACCCATTCAACTGAAGATCAAAGAAGTTAGTGAAGTTAGTGATGCATTGGAGACATGGCTTGATGGCTATGAGCATCTCCTGCTCTTGTTTGGTTCCCAACACCAATTCTGAGCAGTTCACAGCTGCCTGGAACTACAGCTCCAGAGGGATTCAATGCCTCTGAGGGCCTCTGAGGGCATCTACGTTCACATGCACATACCCCACACAAATACACAAGTACACACAACTATACATAAATAATTTGAAAAAGAAATAAGCGGTTTAATCAAAGCCCCATGTTTGCAAAGTGAGCCATAACTGGAAATAGGACATACAGCAAACTGTGTCTTAAAGGCACTGGACTACAGCATATTAGACCCTGAACTTAGCTTTATTCTCATTCCTGAGTTCTCCAATATCCTTTTTCTCTAGTCTACCACATCACAGGCTATCAACTCTACATGCTATTTAATGATTTGCACTGTATATATGTACTGGAAAATTTTCTTCAACAATGCATCCCAAGCTCTGCTTGCCCAGACATAAACATCCCACCTTTCCTCACTTCAGATACACACTCCCATACTGTAGGTGATTAATCACTCATTTTAAAACCTCAAAGGCACACAGTCAGCAAAGGGAAATGTCTAGTGACACCCAGAAAGGATCTTGGACTCCCAGAAACTCGGTACAGATGTGTATGTGGAGGCTCCATACGAATGTCAACATAAAAACTACTTTCTCGTTACAGATAAGAAGCCAAAAGTGGTCATTAAATTACCACCTTCATGGGTTTTTGAGAATTCTGGAAAATAGAAAAGGCTGGGACTCTTCTTATCAAGAGAAATAAGGATTTCTAAGAAAGCCTTAGGGTTTCTTTAGAAGCAAAGCAGAGGCAAGGACTCAGCTAGAGGTGCTGTATGGAAAGAATGTGTGAGGAGGCTGGGCGAGGGGACAGAGCTGAGGACAGAGTGAGATATGATGCCTCAACTGCTAAGGGCCAAACTCCTCAGGAAGTGTGCAGACTCCCACTCTCATTTGTCAAGACAACACATGCTGGTATCAGAGTTAGTTGGGCACCAATGAAAGGATTCCAGTACAAGATATTAAAAAGTCATGTGGCTAGTAGCAAGCAAGATGAGAGAATATAGAAAAAAAAGAACACACTTGCAAGGGAGGAACTGGCGTAGAGCAAAGAGAAAGTTCTGAAATTCAATGGGAAGAGATTTACAAAGAAGGTTGTTGGTGTTAGTGTTTTTTTTTTTTTTTTTAATGTTGTATACTATAAGATTTGGGAGTCTCTTGCATAGCATGGAACTTTCTACACTGCTCTGTTTCATGTAGTTGTGCGCACAACTTGATGTCTTATTCTCATCCTAAATCTCTTACTATGGTTATTCATTTTGTTTGTGATTGTCACTGTGAGTTGTCAACAGAATTTAGAATCATCACCTGGGACGTGGGCCTCCTCATGCTTTGGACAGTTATTGTATGCATTGATTGAGATGAGAAGACCCAGCCGCTGTTGGCGACACCATTCCCTAGATGGGTTCTGGACTTGTAAACAGAGAAAGGGAGCAGAGTAGCAGCATGCATTCATTCCTGTCTGCGTCCAACATGTAGATGCCATGTGACCAGCAGTTTTAAGCTCTTTCAGTCTTGAATCCCTACCATGATACACACTACTCCTAAGCTGTGAGTTACACTAAGCTGTTCACTCTCAAATTGCTTTTGTCAGAGTATTTTATCACAGCTATAGAAAAAAGAAACTAAGGCAATATTATAACAGCCAGAGCCATAACTTAGTCACCTTAGAGAGGCTCTATGAGTATGTGTGCATGTCTTTGTGTATGTGTGTGTGTGTGTGTGTATGTGTGTGTGTGTGTGTGTGTCAAAGTTTTATCCCCAGCCTTCATCTTTGCCAACTGGTATTCTGCATATGCTAATTTTATATCCTTTGTTTTAGGTCTTTGGGACCTCACTCTCAATCTTATTTTTTGCATCAAAGAAAAACTGACTTTCCTGCCCCACTTAAAAAGTAAGAGCTGATCCATTTCATTGGTTTTGGAGCAATCTCTGAGGCAGAGTAATAGAAAGCAGTGGCCAACTTGATTACATCAAAAAGACTACAATGTTCCCATATTCCACATAAAAGTAACTGTAGCCTGTAAGAGTCATAGAATTTTGTTTATGATATTACTAATCCTGAGATGGATATTTGTGTTAGATTTTCATTTCATGTATTATTGATTAATAAATAATAGTCATGTACATTTAATACACAATATTGTCTTGATCTGTGGAAGGACCCGATGAAATTAATTAGCTAATCAGCTGCTTCACCATCAACCTTTTCTTGTGCTGAGAATATTTATACCTTTGGTGCTTTTGCCCTAAGTATTTTAAGGCTTCAAACATTTCATCCAAACGGTTCAAACAACCTTAAACCCTCTCAAAAACCATTACATAAGAGCAAGTAACTACAACGCGACTCAAATCCCTGCTGTCTGAACAACCGCAGGTGATTCTGAGAACTTCAGCTCTCTGAAATTGGCAGTGCGTGCCCTAACATCAGCCACAAGCAGCCTGGTGCAAACAGTGCAACCAGCATGCCACAGAGCAAGAGGTAAATCACAGAAAAACAAAAAAAAACAAAAAAACAAAAAAAAAACAAAAAAAAAAAACAGAGCTGACTAGAGAGCCAACCAGGATGGAAAGGTCTGTACCAGTTCCACCTGATCAAGAGTCAACAAGTTCCTAGCAAAATAAAATTATAGATCCACATCAGAATCAGTGAAGACATACGCAATCATCCTAATCTAGTCAGCTACTTCACTAGCTCTTCAATATGCTGATTCCAAAATGTGGGCTTGTACATCAAGATTAATTCGAGGTTTTTCCTTATACTGTTCAAGTCAAGAATGTTTTGGGGCACTGACAAAGAAAACAAAGTGTTCTCCCGAATAATGAACAGAGTAACTTGCCCCTCCATACCACTGTCTCGCCAAAGCTTTCCGTGTGCCTGGCTGATCCCACAAATGTTTCATAGACTGCTGACTACCTTGTACTAGGTACCCTCTACCCATTCTCCCGCTTCTAAGCACCACTAAGGGGATTTCACACTGTTGTAGTGAGTGATTTCTTCTGCCGCTGCCATGACCAGTGCCGTAGTGGAGCAGAGTTTGCAGTGCTGATCTTAAAATAGCCTTGAGGCACGGCCATGCGCTGAAATAAGTGGAATAGTACAGATAGATAGGCCTGGAAGGACAGTGTAGGCTATTGATATTCCCTAGTGATGGGGGGGACTATCATTTGAGATTCCAGCCATTTTTCTCTCCATGACCCCTCTCCTCAGCTCCATGTGGTCTTTCAGGGAGTGCTGAGGTACATGGGAGGGAACCAATGGCTCCAGTTTTTTTGTTTTGGTTTGGTTTTGGTTTTTTGTTTTTTTTTTGGGGGGGGGGGGGGTTGAGTACAATTACAGGGGCAGTATGACTCGGCATCTTGTTACATATATAACACTACCCCTGCCCAACACCATCCATGGGGCATTTAACTTACTCCCACAAATAAAAAAAGTTCCTATGAACTTATCAGGATATATTTGTTGCATGGAAACCATACTGAAAGAAAAGAGTCCTGCATATGTATCAAACACATCAAGCTAAGGAAGAATGCCACCTTCACCTAGACCCCACAAAGAAGATGGTTTCTAACATTACAGTGGCAACAGCTTCTCAGTTGACCACCCAACGCATCAAGTGACCAACAGGTGGAGAATTCATGACTGTCCCTATGGCTTCAGCTCAATTCAGACCCCATTGCTGTTATGCCTTCATCGGCCCTATTGCCATCTGTCTGCCCATGTGTTTATATGACTAGTCCCAGCCCCAAACTCCGCCTCTAAGACCCCCTCCCCCGTATTTCTGTATCTCGCCTATGCAGCTCTCTCAGTGCTGAAGTGAGTCTCAGTCTAACAATATTTTTTTTTCAGTATTTCTGACCCATAGTAGATTTAATATACAATTTATGGACATAAAGGGCTGATTTCACCAAGTACTCACACAGGCGTAACCCCAAGAACACAATGAGTGAGCTGCGTCCTCATTTAGGAACATCCTGGCTCTGCTGGTTACTGGGAGACTATGACAGCTGAGACTAAGGATATAGTCAGTTTCTAGAACAACAGCTAAAAATCCCACAATAAGGACTTAGAAAGAAAATTGCCACTGAAGAGTTACAATTTAATTCAATTCTGTCTTAAGACTGTTTTCCTACTGTGTCCATGACGTCAGACTTCTCTACCAAGTCAGGTCCAGGTTTTAAAAAGGGGTTACGTTAGCACTTAATTGAGGAAGACACCATTAAGGGCAAATTCACCTTCAAAATGTTTTGAATGAAGAAACCAAGTGTGTCAGATAGAATCCCTGTCCACAAATGTTGACAAAGCCTAGTGGAGACACTGAGTTTTGGAAAGCAGTCTTGTTTTCTTGCATAAATCAAGACACTTAATAGCAAGATGTGTTGGCTCTGTTTCTTAACAATTAAACTTTATTATACAACTCAACTAGCTTACACAAGAAGGAAAAAAGGTTAAAGGGACAAAAGAGTGAACCTTTCGGTATCTGTTCCACGAGATGAGTCCTTAGGTGTCTCTCTGGCCCGCGTGATAGTCCAGCCTGTTCGTTGCTCCACATGAGCTCAAGCCCCGGGCTGATTCTGTTTTTCTCTCCTCCACCTGCCTGAGTCACGTGGGAAGGGCTGTCTCCTTCTCCAGTTGAGGGTCAATTAGGAAAACAATAGCCCAGGTGGGGTTCCCAGGTCTGCTTCCTGAATTCCAGGCCCAGGATGGCTCCACTCAGTCTGTCACAAGGTATACATGGGGTGCCTCAAGGGTAAAGCCCACCAAGACAGCTTCCACCTGTGACAAAGCTTAATCTTTCCCACAAAGATGCTAAAGACCAGCTGGATGCTCTGCAGGAAAGCAGTGTATGGAAGGTGTTTTGTAGGATGAATGCTCATTAACCACACAAAGAAGTGCTCCTTGTAAACAGAGGCAAGGGGAAGGGGAAATAATAATAGTTTGTTCAGATCATCACAGTCACCTGTGAGCTAGAGAGACACAGCATCGAGAGGGAAGACTCCTCTAGAGATGTGGGAAAGAGTAAGGAGGGTGTGTGCTGAGGAGGGATTAAAGCTTTATTGTAAATGGGGTGGGCCATAAATTAC
The DNA here is from genome assembly GCA_907169655.1 of Acomys percivali. NCBI lineage: Eukaryota > Metazoa > Chordata > Mammalia > Rodentia > Muridae > Acomys > Acomys percivali. The sequence goes on from OU015751.1 coordinate 114,609,371, forward strand.
AATCACATTTCATGCATTTTACACTAAATACAGGAGAAAACGAAAGGACTTTTCTATTCACCGCTGTCATGATAGGGGTTGTTGTTTTGGTTTAGTCTTTTTATGTGTTTCTAAATAAATAGCTGTGGACTTTGAAGAGATTGTGCACTGCCTTGGAAGTCCGGGCTTTGAAATCTGCCACTCATCAACACACTGAGCATGTTCTTGGTGACCTCAAGAAATGCATGTTGTAGGACAATGACTGCTCCTGCAGCCAGCTCCTTTGTTTTGAAAGTTTATCTTTTGGAAGAGACCCATTAGGTAGCCCAGGCTGGCTCTGCCCTGCGTTCTCCTGTCTCAGACTCCTGTGTGCTGGATTACAGGTGTACATCCCCTACCCCTGATGGGTTCTTTGGAAACTCTTATTGGAAAACCAAACCGTACAATTTGATAGGTAGTGTCTGAAAGGAAAAGATGGATAAATTTAATTTTCAAAGGTTAAATGCCAAGCATTCCAAATCCCTCCACAGCTGCCTTGTTTGTACACTCTCAATCCTTTGTATATTGAGACCTGAGCTCCTAAGGTGGTGATGCCAGGAGAGAAAGGCTCTAGGAAATAATTTTTTCATAAGGCTGAGCTGCATGATGGGAGAACTTGCTCTCTTTGTTTCCCCCTTTTCTTCCAGCATGAGATTCCTGGGAAAATTCCAATTCCTTTGTGGGTATCATCTCAGTAGTTAGATAGCCAAAATGAAGGACACAAATAACTCCTTGGAGTGGCATTATTGCTGCCAAGATGGCTATGGTTTGATACTGCTGCGCACTAGTGTTCAAAGGGAACCTTGGAAGACACACAAACAGTTGACTCATAGCAGATGGTAGGTGAAAGTGTTGGACCCTCACGCCCAACTCAGGAAGGGGGTCGCCGCGAGAGACCACGCGAGGCACAACGCACTGATGCAAAAGCAAAGGTTTATTGTTATTGCTGACGTGCCAGGGTCCCTCAGCCCTCGGGAGGTGAAGGACCCCGAGTAGCTGTTACAGGCTAGCTTTAAAGGCTAAAACCACAAAGCACATGGGGTTTTTTTATCAAGTGAGACCATATGGACATTAGGGCATCTGGCATTGGGAGTCTCTTTGTAGGGGCTTGGGTGTGGGTCTCTAGAGCAGTTACTGAAAGCCGTATGGGACCTCTGATATAGGGAGCTCGCATGTAGCTATTCCGGGAACTAGGGTGGAGCTCTGAGGCTAGCAGTAACGAGAACTGGGGGAAGCCTCTGGGTGGGCAGGGCAAGCAAGCGTCTTACATTTTATAATTTTACAGTTTCTCAAAAGACCCCCGAAGGGAGACCCTCACTCAAGCCTCGGGATGGCGCGCACCCAAAGACACACAAACAACCATCTTGCTGTAAACACATGAGGCAGTTTATTGGCGGAGCTCCGGGTCGACACGTATACCACGCAGGAGACAGAGGGGTCGAACCAGAAGCCCAGGGGTTTGGGGTTTATATGGGCAAAGGTCGGGGGGAGTGGGAAGTTTTGGCACGGCCACACAAGATTGGTTGTTTCAAACATTTGAACATCAGCAAATTGCGTAGGCAGATCTGGGGTAAGGTCAGACTTAATCACATGGGAATAGTCCTTGGTTCCTGTTTTTCTCGGAACCGAAGGTAGATTTTTATCTGAGCTAACAACACATCTGGTTAAACTCAAACCTGGAACATTGTGTACGGGCCTCAAGGGGGGATTAAGCAAACACCATAAGATCAGATGAGGGGTCTTAGCTCATTACTCACTCGATCATGTCCGGTAACTGTTTCTCTCAGGAATTTGTCCTTGTGTGTCCTCCCTATCTTTTACGGCCAGCCGGTCCCTGGAACACTCAATAGGCCTTTGTCTCCTAGCTCCGCATTCTTTGTGACTTATCATCTGGGGCCTTGGGCTAGCATACCTGCCAACCTGCACTCTCAACTATTTGGGGCTTATGAGTTAGAGAGCTCTGCTGTTCTGGTTGCGTTAATGTTAATTAAAAATTTTCTTTCAGTAGGGAGTTTTAATGTGGTGGCCAGAGGACTAAAGGAAATTATTTTAGTTCTTCATCCTTTAATTTATACTTTAGAAAGAGTATCATCAGCTGGGCGTGGTGGCTCACGCCTTTAATCCCAGCACTCGGGAGGCAGAGGCAGGCGGATCGCTGTGAGTTCGAGGCCAGCCTGGTCTACAAAGTGACTCCAGGACAGCCAAGGCTAACACAGAGAGACCTTGTCTCAAAAAAAAAAAAAGAAAGAGTATCAATTTCTTGATGTCATTTCCATATTATATATACATATCAAGTTCTAATGGTGCACCTTACAATGTTCATAAAAATAGACAATCATATTAGTGCTTTTAAAATAACAAATATTTTGAGGTTTATTCTTTTTTTGTAATATGGTCTTACAATGTAAGCAAGGCTGTCCTTTCTCCCAATCCTCCTACCTCAACCTTCAAATTACCAAGGTCTGAGGGTTTTGTTTTTTTTTTAACTTTACATACCAATTTTCCTTTGGGGATGAGAGTACCTTAATGTTTGAAACCAATCTAAAGAAATCATACCTAAAAGAAAAAGTAAATGAGACAGAAATAAAATATATCTGTGCATGCTACAAAAGGTAATTTTAACCACACCAGATTTACTCAAATCACTGCTTCCTTCAGTTTGCAGAACACGTGTCTTTTGTGCTCTGTCTGGCAACTAAAGAGCCTCTTCCCTACCTCCAGAGAGTTCAGGACTTCATGGGGACATGTGGTTTCTTTGGTTACTGTGCTCATCCTTGGTCACAACCTTCTTAAGAGCACAACTGCAGGAAGAGAACAGGTGTTTTCCCTGACTCAGTTGTCAAATACACAACATCGCAAACATTTCCAGAATAAAGCTAATATAAGGGACAAGAAGAAGACGAAACAATAAAATCCCTTCCAGCTCCTTCCTAGCTGGTGTCTAGGATCTGACAGATTTAATTGTTATTCTATCATGAAACTAAAATAAAAGTTGCACCCAAAAACTATCCCAGACAGAACATTTTAACTGTATAAGCACCACAGTGCTTAGTTTATCCCGCAGGCATTAATATTTAAATTGTTCTTTGTCGATTAGGAACACATTTACATGTTAAGGGCTCTGAGAGCCAAAGGGGATCTTAAAATCTCCTTAATTCAATTCCATAACCTCATTTGATTCACTACAAGATAATATGCAAAGCCATATTATTCCCACTTTGTTCTCTGGTGAGAGCACACGCATGCTCAGGTGCTTCTTTGATCAGAGTGGAAAGTGGGAGAATTGTAACTCACTGTCCTCCCAGTTCCCAGTTGACAGTGTCACACTGTCACCTAATTGATGTGTGACTAACAGTAAAGTGGTGTTTACTCCAGCGAGTTCCCTCCTTTTCCTCAGTGTTTTCTCTCTTCCTTTCTTTGTCATTTGATTGCCTTTCTGTGGTTTTGATTTGTTTTGCTCTGGCCCTTGTTTGAGAAAAGACCTCACTACCTAGGCCAGGCTGCTCCAAGCTCCCAGTACTTCCAGCCCAGCTTCCCAAGTAGTAGGCTTAGAGGAAGCACCATCCCTCCTGGCTACACCAGCGAACTCTCTAGAAAGCCAGACCGGAATCCCTTCAAGTGGCTACTCTGAGGGTATTCATTTCTACTTCCAAAGAAAGTAAATCACACATTCATTATTCATGCCTGCAGAACATACTTTTGTGTTATTACAAAAAGACTTTGAAATATCTTATTTCAAGTTCCAAGTTCAAATTATATTAACGACAAGAAAGTGTGCTAGAAAGGATTGAGGTTAAACTTAAAATTCATACTTCCGTGTTAAACACATTTGTGTTAAGAACAGCTGCTACTGACTTCGCAGAACTCCATCACAGAACTATCCAATAGGAAGCCATTTCAGGAGATCTGAAAGAAATCTCAGTAAATATTCTATAGGGTTATTCCTCCTGTTTCTCTCTCCTTGGGGGGCAAGGGAGTCTTCTATTCAAACAAGCTTAGAAGGATCTGTGCCTCCTCACAGCCCCAGATCGGAGTTGGGTATCCCTTTATGTCATAGGTTGATAATAACTTCCCAGTGTTACTTCTAGAGTGTTCCAGCATTCTTTGTGTTACCTGTCCCTTGACTACCTCTATATATAGTTTCTTCAGAGAAACTGACTACAAAAATCCTAGCTGAGCGCTGAAGACATCTATAGCAACTGTGAGGCTCTTAATCTCCAGTATTACAAAAAGAAATTATATCTGGATATGTATTATGCATTTCATTTCCTGCCAGGCTAGACTAAAGTGTTCTGTAAATTCTATCTAGTGTTATTGAGTTCTCACATCTCAAAGCTTCTGTGCATTTTGGGAGGAAAGGTAGTTGCAGCAAAAGACAGAACAGTCATGGAAGGCTCTTGTAAAAGAAACCACATTTGAGGCAGAAACACTGTAAGCCCACGTGCAGAAGGTGGAGACAAGCTGCGCTTCTAGCTAATTGTACATGCGTGCTGAGCTGTTTAAGAATGAAAATGACAGAAGTCCAAATTCTTGGATCCTGACAGACTTATCCAAATAGAATAGGGAGATTAAATATAAGAACCTGCCTTTAACAGGCAGTGTGTGGTACTTGTTGTACGCCCAAAATCTTGAGGACCACTGGACCCCAAAGAGAGTGGAGATATGGAATAATGGAAGCTCTCATGCTGCATGACAGAGCTTGTGTGCCGTAATATAGGAGATGGAAAATCACCATTTTCTGTAAGTTGTCCTGGCAGGAGTGTGGTGGAAAAGGAAAGCAGGAAGTGGCAAAATCTAATTGTCACATTAGGTTAGGTTAAAAAAGATGATGCTGACACTGGCAAGGTCAATGTTAACTAGGTTAGGAGAGCAAAGAATCTAGGAGGTAAAATCAGCAAGGCTGGCTGCACAGTTGAGGAGGGTGGGACTCAGCAGGACTGACAGCTTTGGTATAGACAATGGTGACCCCTTCTCTGTAAGATACATTGAGTGCAGGCACTGTGAAATTTCTATACGTAAGTACTTACTGGGTATATGAGTTAAAAATAATGATGAAAATGCCATCATTTCAGTATTCTCTGGAATTTCATTTTTGGCTCATTCTTTGGGCTTTACTGAAGTTTCCCCCAAACTGACATAATGAAGCTTTATCATCTGGTGTGACTGCATCTGCAGGTCTATGGAAGTAAGGTCAAAGGAGGCTTATAAGGATGGGGGATTATAAAAATAGATAACAAACTATTATCCTCTCTCTTCCCCTCTCCACTTCTTCCCTCACTCCCCCTTCCTGGCCCTTCTTTACCTGGGACTTTATCTTAAATCCTTTATGCCCTATTCCCCATCATATAAAAACAAGCAAGGGGTGGCATCTGTGAGGCAGGTTGAGAATCCTCCCCAGAAACTACCTCTATCTCAGACTCCCCAGCTTAGAGAACCTTGAAAAACTAAAAAGTGTTTGTGCTAGGAGCCACATGATCTATGATTGTCTGCCAAGCAGACAAATTTAGTCAATATCTCTTCTCATTCTAGCTATAATGTGACACAGTCAAGAATCCCTGTCCTCCTTGGCAGCAAGCCAGAAGACACTATCTCAAACAAATGGACGGTGAGGACCAGAAACCAGAGTTATCCTCTGAGCCCTACATGTGTGCAATGTCATCATCATAGAGACAGTTGTAAATAAATGTACACACACATACATGAAAATTTTTAAAAAGAATAATCAGATGTTTTCTCAGAGAATTATACCTGAATAACACCAAAAAATTAGAGCCAACTATATACCTAGCAAAACCATTACGTAAATATACTCATTCTCTTTGGCTAGATCTGGGTAGGGGTTTAAAGTTTACCGCCTGTATTGTCCTTGGCTGGTGCCTTAGTTTGAGCGGGACCCCTTGGCCCAAATCTGCCTATCATAATGTTCTACTTTTAGGTTTCTAGGACCCACTGGATCCTTCTACATTGCTATTCTCCCATGCTTCTCTCATCTAGAGTCCCAATAAGATGTCCTCCCCTCTGTCCCAGTTTCCTGGTAAGTGAAGGCTTTCGTGGGACATGCCCCTTAGAGTGGGATATGACTTTCTCACGTACTTTGGTGCCTCACATTTGACCATGTCCCCTGGAGGGGGAGACCTGGTGGCACTCAGAGGAAGGACAGTAGGTTACCGAGAAGAGACTTGATACCCTATGAGAATATACAGGGGGAGGTAATCCCTCTGAGGAACAGTCATAGGGGAGGGGAATAAGGGGGAAATGAGAGGGACGGAAGAATGGGAGGATATAAGGGATGGGATAACCATAGAGATGTAACAAGAATAAATTAATAAAAAAAATAAAATAAAATGCCATTCTTTACCAGTGGGGGGGTATATATATATATATATATATATATATATATATATATATATATATATATATATATATATACTCATGCCATGGGGTATTACAGTTTCTACAATGTTATGTTCATAATACTATATATAATGAGACTGGGGCAGGCTATAAAACAACATGTATGAAGCTGGTTTATAATGTATGTACAAAACACACTGTTAATAAGTATTATCAGGTTTACATCTGCCTGTAAAGTGATTAAGGCTACCTCTTTATGTACCAAAATCTTTCTCAAATAGATACTGTGGTAGAAGTATATATTTTTAAAGAAGTAGGAATAACTACTACTAAGTAGTTTGAATCCTGTTTGAATGTTCTCATAGTACCAAAGAGATTTTTTCACCTGAAAAAAAAAAAAACCCAGTAAACATCACTCTTACCTCAAATAACAAATCACTTGATTGTATTAGTTACTTTTCTATTGCTGTAATAAAAACACCATGACCAAGGGAACTTATAAAAGAAAGTGTTTATCTGGGCTTATGGTTTCAGAGGGTTAGAGTCCATGAGGTAGAACAGAGGTGTGGCTGAAGGAACAGCTGAGGGTTCACATCTCTAAGCTTAAGCAGGAGGCAGAAGGTGTGCTTAAAATGGTACAAGCCTTCTACCTCAAAGCCCATCCTCAGTGATGCACCTCTTTCAACAAGGTCAGACATCCTAATCCTTCCCAAACAGTTCCACCAACAGGGGACCACGTATTCAAACAGAAGAGCCTGTTGGGCCATTCTCATTCAAACCACCACGTCACTCATGGAGGGAAGACAATTTCACTTATTTCTATTATGACAGCTACTAAGCAAGGTCAAGGCTGATCTGCAAGTGAGGTGATAGTGCGTACTGAAGACCACTGAGGGTATAGGGTTAGCGGTTTCAGAGCTGCTGTGCCTGGATGTCCCCTTTGGGCGATGAATACCTGAAGAGTCAACCGATGCTACTCCTGCTTTGAAGAAAGCAAGCATATGCTTCTCTCTTGTCCTTGACTGCAGATACTGTGTCCAGCTGTTTGCTACCATCTCATTTGTGGTAGATAGTGAAACTGAGCTGGAGGCTTCCAGAGCCTGCTCGAGGCTACGTGAAAATGCAGGAAATATTATTGCACATGAAGCACCAATGCACCAATGCTCAATGCCTCCCAATCCCTTAAAGGAACTTTAGATAGATGGGGAGAAACCAACTGCAAAAGCAGGTTAGCTGCCTTTAAATAACCAAGAATTCTGCAAGGCTGCAGTACCATCTTCCAGTACACTTAGTTCCTGGTCCAAAAAGAGGATAAACACTAGAGAAGCAAAGATGACAAAGGAGGTAGACTGCTGAGGGCTATTGAATTGAACTTGGTTTGACTGACCTTACTGAAGGACCTTACTCAAGGTCCTTTTCCATTCACTTTACAATCTTTTTTCCCAAAAGGCTCACCCACCAAGGTGCATACTAATTCACAAGACATGAGTGAGATGAACTTACCAAAAGGTATGGGACCAGGAGTGTGTGTCTGTGTGAAAATGGAGTAAAGTGAGCCGGGCGTGGTGGCGCACGCCTGTAATCCCAGCACTCGGGAGGCAGAGGCAGGTGGATCGCTGTGAGTTCGAGGCCAGCCTGGTCTACAAAGTGAGCCCAGGACAGCCAAGGCTAACACAGAAAGACCTTGTCTCAAAAAACCAAAAAAAAAAAGAAAATGGAGTAAAGTATGCCACAAAAATGAGAGCTTCTAAACCATTTAAGAAGAGAAATATGCCCAAAGGTTGTTGACAACTGAAAGGGTCTTCCATGCTGTGCTGGAGATGGTTCAAAGTCTGTCAACGGGGTGCCAGGGAATCCTATGTGTGAGATCATGTTGAAATCACATAGAGAGTTATGAAAGTATTAACACCCGCCCGTCCCCCGACCCTGTACTTTTCCTGGAGTAAGGTACTGTCGAGGCATGAGCATTGGAAAAGTCTGGTGCCCAGTGTGATGCAGGGAAGCAATAACTGCTCTGGTTCATGGGTTTTATCTTTTCCTTTCAATCAGCATGGGATTTAGTAACCTGTTCTGTGAGTCTGTGCTCATTAAAATTAAACAGCATCGTTCTCAGTTAAATATAGAAGAATTAAGATGTGCAAACACACCCCTGAAGACATGAAAACCTCCAAGCTCTCCTGGGCCTGGGCTTCCTCAACTAAGGTGTACAAAGAAGAAAATCAAGTTTACTGGCTAATAGGTATGTGATTTACCTTACACTCAACTTCATGGCTATTTAACCTATAATTATAGATGAGAAGATTGGAACTCAAGCCAAGCAGACTATCAATGCAGGCCACTGCAAGATCTTCAAACACATTTTTGTTACGGTGTGAATGTGAAAAGCAGCCCCCAAGGGTCACATGTCAGAATGCTTGGTCCCCAGCTGGTTATGGGCCCATTAGGAGTGGTTCAGTGAGAGGCAAGACTAGCAAGCTATAGCTTGACAGTGGCTTCCAAGTCCAGCTTCCAGCTTCCTGCTCTTCAGAGATATAATGAGCTGCCATGGCTGTCCCCATGCCACAGAGCTCCACCAGCTGCTGTGCCTTCCGACTATGATCAACTGTATCCATCACACTTTAAGTCAAAGTAAATCCTTCCTCCATAAATTGTTTCTATCTGCTGTATTTTTCCATGGGAAAATCAGAAATGACCACATACTGGTAAGCGTGAAAATCAGGCTGGAAATCAGACTGAATCAGCTCCAGGTGGAAACTCACTCCTCTTCCATTGCGGTGTTCCTCAGAGGCCCTTGGAGCCTAAGATGCGTATAAATGTGATCTAAAAGTAACATAAAACCTATCTCTTGTTCAGGGCTATTTTTTCTTGTGGTAGAAGTCATGAGAAAGTTGATATATTTTATTGTTTTTCCAGAAAGGGTCAAATGGAAGACACTACCCAAAGAAATTTTTGAAGCCCTTTTTTTTTTTAGAGACTTCACATTTCCTTATATCCAGACGCTCAACAAATATGCAGTATCCAACTATAGAATTCATAATAAAGATCAAGAAGAAAAGAACTGAGAAAGCAACACTAGGCAGATATTGAGGATAAAAATCCAGTGCCATATACTAATATGCAGCATGTGTTTTCAATGGGGATATCGTACTTCTATTTTTTCTGAAATATTGACACATAATTAATTAATATAAGAGAGAAAAACAATTATATTAGAAGAATGGATAGAAAATATGAGAGCTTAGGAATGTTTTAGCATTATAAAAAATAGTTGTAATATTTTCCTTAGACATATTGGATAGATCACTGCTCTCAAAGGGAACACAAACTGAAATATTATAACTAACTGAGCATTTAGTATAAAGGATTCTCCACAAAACAAACTAAAATTGGATATATTTTTCATAGGAAACTCATTTTAAGTATCTCCCAATACCCTTAGACATTTCTACCTAATAACAAATAGTCAATTCCCTTATGAAGTGTGTAGAAGAAAAACAAAGAGCATAGTGGAAGATGATCATCAGCTAAATGTGCTGTTTCCTTTATGTCTGATCTCCTTATAGAAGCCACTCAAGACTGCCCATGGCAATTCTCTACTCAGTCTTTTGCCTACCAGTTACCCTGGTGTGCCTCCAAAGCCATTGTACATGTGCCGACACCACAGAGACGCACAGATGCAGCATCAAGCCCGTGCTCTGTGCCATGGGGCTCTGTACCATATGTTGGGGATCAATGGAGAATGATTTACCCAAATTAGAGAGGTACCTTGTCAACAGACATCAAGACGGTTGTAGAAGAGTTATAGTGCCAAGACCTGATGTCATCTTTTGGGTCAAGAAAACTTGGGAAACGAGAGAGCTTCTTGAAGTACATATTACAAAAGGGAAGAAAAAATTTTAGTGAAGTAGCTGGCAGAGGCAAAGGGCCTGTAAAAAGGAAGGACATGGAATGTTTCAGAATCTGAAAGTGAATCTAGTGACCACATCTAAAAAGACCAGGTGAGGGGGAAAGGAAATGAAAAAGATAGGCAAGGTGTGAATCTGGTAAAGTCTTAGAAAGCAAGCACTGGGACTTCCTATGACTTCCAGCCCGACTAAAGATATATAGTGACATCTAAAAACAATAAGATTTCTTATATTAAACCATATTAGTGTTTTTGTTTTCAATGCAGTTAACATTTACAAACAGTCTGTAGGTTTATTTTATAAACAGAAAATTCACATATTCAGCATACTTCATGGGAAATTGGCCACTGGAAATTGAGGTCTTGAGCTCTGGGCTTCTTCATGCAGCATATAGGAAGCAGACTCAGTGTGTGTCCAAGCTGCATTAAAAAGGCTCACTGGATTTGGTGCAGAGAATAACTTGACACGTAGTCTCAGAACAGGATGATGATGAAGAGGACAGCATTTATCCTCTCTGTACCTTGACTTTTTTTAGTCTGTAAAGCACAGAACGAGATTGAACTGAACCATCCTAACGACCCTCTCTGCCTGCATTAAGGCCATCAACTGTAAAAGAAGGCACCATTCTGAGAGGAGCACACACGTAAACCCAGTCAGTGTCTGAAAGAGGAGACACAGATGTTTTTGGTGCTTAGAAGGTGGGTTTGCTCTCCTGTATCCTACCACCATCAAGAGTGCTACAAGTCTCTTCCGGCTGTGATACCTGTTCCTCCTTCCAGCAACTTGTAATGGCACCTTGAACATAGCCTTAGGCCATTGTTTGTTCACATATGCCACAGAATGGGAAATTTATAAAAAGAACAGCAGTGATTTGGGCTCACAGTTACAAAGGCTGGGGATCATCTGGTCAGGATTTTATGACTTTGTGGAGGGTAAAAGGTAAGAGAGCAAAAGATAGACTGTCTTCATTATAATCCATTATAACAATAATAAGCCACCCTCATAAGCATTAGGCCACTCGCATAAGAGTAGCAATTAAATTTCAACATGAGTTTTTTTTTATGAAAAAACATATTCATACCACAGCAATATAACTATTGGCCAATGGGGCGGCCTGTGTTAGCCATGGAGTTTATGACGCAGTATGCTTGGCTCAAAAAGAAATTGTCCTTGATTTAAGGGTTCTGTATAGACACATGAAAGTTTTAAGACTACTTTCTAAAATTTTGCCCTTGCCAAAAATTATATATGGATGTTATTTATTCACAATAAATCCCTTCAATAGGTTTATTCATGAAAGGGCTTTGCAGTTAACAGATGCATCAAAGAGATAGATTGCATGAGCAAGGGAGTAGAAGGTTATTTGTGGTTGGGTTTCCCTTGGAACACATCCTCTTAAAAGCTCTTACAAACCTTCACACTGGAAACCTATAAAGTGAAGACACTAATCTAGGGCCTGGATTTCAAAAATAAGTGCAGATTAAGTCTGACCCCATAGGACCCCATAGTGTTTTCATTCTTGTGAGGAATAAATAAATAAATAAATAAATAAATAAATAAATAAATAAATAAGAACTAAAGTTCCCTTTAAAAGTTGCACCTGTGATAGAAGTTCTGCAGAGTGACTAAAACTCCCGTGAATGTACAGAGTTGGGGTACTGCAGATTAACAGGCAAAGTTATTGTGTTGACTAGTTTTATGTCAACTTGACACAAGCTAGAATTATCAGAGAAGAGAGAATTTCAACTGAGAAGATGCCTACCTAAGATCAGGCTGTAGGAAACCTTGTAGGGCATTTTCTTAATTAGTGATTGGTGTGGAAAGATGCAGTCCATTGTGGGCTATCTTTTGCTCCCTTTAGTGAGTTGTATTTTGTATTGAAAATAACCCAATGTCAAATAGTATCACATTAAAAGGTGTTTTTAGAAACTGAATAAATTAATGAGGTTGTTGGTAGGCACAAAAACAGTGGTTTAAAAAATAATGATGATCACTACAGCTTATTCAAAAGGAGTTGTCAAACCCCATTTCACAAACCAGTATTGAGTGAGTGAGAAAGTACATACTATATCTAGTAGTGAGCATCCTCACCCCATTTCCTCCCCCTCACCACTTTCCCCTGCCAATATCATGTGACTCCTCAAGTTAAGAATGTAGGGATTCCAGGAAAAGTAATTAAAGTTCTACTTGCTGTTACTTTAAAAAGTCCCCTATAATTATCCTCACAAATGACAACATCCTATTAATCCATACACACACAGGGGCCTTCAGTCTCTTGTTTGAAAGTTTCCCAGATGTGGCCAACATAGGTATCTTGTAGGTATTGCCATGAAATACCTCCATCCAATTTTCTCAGCTTCGAATCTAAATGAAGAATATTGATTGGTGCAAGATCAAAAGAGCAATAAATAAGGCAATGGCACCTCTCCATCCAATACTCCTAGATCTCGTACTACTTTAAATCAGAGTTCCAGTTAAACTGCTGGATTTACTGCCTTCGGCTTAAAGGATGTGTTCTTGTATGTGCTAAATCACAGTAACTGTCCACCCAGTGCATAGACTGACCCCAGGACTGCAGAAAGTCTTTACTACACTTAGTCAGAGCTACCGCATGGACTGAGAGATAGCCTTTGCCTTTTGGGACATGTACTGGTCAAAGAGTTAAGGTACTTGACATTTAAAAATCTGACATCTTACTTAAGGATGCTTGCTATCTGCAGCCCTATAAAGCTAGACTCTGGAAACATTAATAAGGTTCTAAACGTTCTAAGAGCTATGGAATACCTGGTATTATCTCAATATCTTGGATCCCTGCATACACACACACCCCCACACCCCCACACACAAGATAAACTCTTTAAAACATGTCCTAACTATAGCCAACAGGTTTAGCTTCTCCCAAATAAAGAATTAAAGATGATTGGGACCACCAAGTTTAGAAAAGATATAGCCAGAGTTCTGTCAAATTTATATTCCAAGTTTTGGTCTCAGAGCTCAGCTACTTCATGAATTCACACTTGCACCACACTCTGAACCTTACAGCACACAGTGGCCAACAATAAGTTTTTCAAGACCTTAGCATCATGGTCGGCACCAGTTTTGAAAATTCCCAATTAAAAACAAGAACGACAACAACAACCCTTTCGCACTACTTGTGGCAGAATAACAAGGCATAACATTGAGATTCCTCACCCAAATACTAGGGAACATTTTCAGACTTAGCTTACTTTTCCAAAGAGCTTGATTCGGTATCATGTGTGTGCTCAAAATGATGGCCAATTCCAGCACCTACAGCAACGCTAGTAGATGAGGCTGCGACTCTTGCTGCAGTACACTCATGGAGAGCTGTAGCTCATCAGGTTCGAAGAATCTCTGTTCTTGGTAACCTGCTATCCTTCCTCTGAGTGCCACCAGGTCTCCCCCTCCAGGGGACATGGTCAAATATGAGGCACCAGAGTTCCTGTGAAAGTCATACCCCACTCTCCACTCAATTGTGGAGAATGTTCTGTCCATTGGCTAGATCTGGGTAGGGGTTTAAAGTTTACCGCCTGTATTGTTCTTGGCTGGTGCCTTAGTTTGAGCGGGACCCCTGGGACCAAATCTGCCTATCATAATGTTCTACTTGTGGAGGAAATCTCCCTCAGGAACAGTCATAGGGGAGAGGAATAAGGGGAAAATGGGAGGGAGAGAAGAATGGGAGGATACAAGGAATGGGATAACCATTGAGATGTAACAAGAATAAATTAATAAAACATTATAAAAAAAAAAAAAAAAAGAAGAATCTCTGAAATCAAAGGACACTAACGGTAAAGTTTTAGAGGTTGATGGCCTAAATATCAAGCTGCTTTATCAGAATCACCTAACTTAAAATATAACTTTCTAAAAATCCCTAATGCGAAACTGTTTACACACTGGTGAGTCCATATGCTCAGGAGAGTACGAAGGCCAGCTGACAGGGAGGATGCTACTTAGTCAGCACCAATGTAAGTTCCTCCATCTTCTATGACTCAAGCATGTTACGTCTTCTTAATAAGGTCTTAACAAGTCCTGGTGGTCAATCAAAACCAAGGACAATAGCCTGTTTTGTTTGGGGGTGGGGGTCTCTAGGATGCCCCTAGCCAATAACTTGTTCTAGATTATGTTTTTTACTTCCTCAGTGGTTGTTTAAGAGTAAAAATAAAACTAAAATATTTTTAAAATAAAATGAGAAGAAAAGCACAATCTATTAGAACCTTTAAAATACAGAAAAACAAAGACCTTTAATGTGTCATGCCTTTATTCCTCAACATAAAAATACCAACTTAGCACACTTTTGGATTGGATTGTGTTAGGATATGTAATTTTGGAAATTTTTCTGTTTAAATTGGTAACTCACATTTCACCAGCTCAAAAAAAAAAAATCACTCAATTAAAATTTAGCTTGAAATTGAAACAAAATCTCCATTTCTGAAATTCTATACATGATTCTATCATTTTGTGCCATATATTTAGACAAAGGAGTGTTATCAACACTGATAATTAAAAAATAAAAACATCTATAACTCTGAAGAATGTTGAACATGTTCTACAGCCTCCAAGATCAAATATTGAACCAACATTTAATACCTTATGTAAAAGTTAACCTGCATTTTAATATCATTAGTATGAAAGTTTGCTTTTGTCTTTAAAATGATTAAATTATATGCATATAAAAGCAATCTTAAAGTTTTTATGGTCCATTATCAGTGAATATTATATGTCTATTGTACATTGTCCAATGTTGGTCTTGTATCTTATTTCAGTTGAATTGCTTTAAGTTTCTCTCCATTTAATTTGATGCTGGCTATCAGCTTGCTGTATATAGCCTTTATTATGTTTAGATATGGGCCTTGTATCCCTGATCTCTCCAAGACTTTTTTCATGAAGGGATGTCAGTTTTGTCAAAGATTTTTTTCTACATCTAATTAGATCGTCATGTGATATTTTTTTCCTTTCAGTTTGTTGTATGGTGGATTTTCATATGTTGAACCATCACTACATTCCTGGGATGAAGCCTATTTGATCATGTTGGATGATATAACTAATGAGTTCTTAGATTCAGTTTGTATTTTATTGAGTATTTTGCATCAATGTTCATGAGTGAACTTCGTTTGACATTCTCTTTTCTTTGTTGAGTCTTTGTGTGGTTTAGGTATCAGGGTGACTGTGGCTTCATAGAATGAGTTTGGCAATGTTCCCTTTGTTTCTATTTTGTGGAAGATTTTGAGGAGCATTGGTATAAGGTCTTCTTTGAGGGTCTGACGTAATTCTGCGCTAAAACCATTTGGCCCTTGGCTTTTGGGGGGGGGCTTTTGATGACTGCTTCTATTTCAAGGTGTTATAGGACTGTTTAAACTGTTTGCCTGGTCTTGATTTAACTTAGGTAAGTGAAATTTATGAAGAAAATCATCCATTTCCCTTAGATCTTCCAATTTTGTGGATTATAGGCTTTTGAAGTAAGACCTACTGATTTTGGATTTCCTCAGTGTCTGTTATTATGTCCCCCTTTTCATTTCTGATTTTGTTAATTTGCATAGTTTCCCTCTGCTTTTTAGTTAATTTGGCTAACTGTTTGTCTATCTTTTTTTTTTTTCAAAGAAAGAGCTCTTGGTTTTATTGATCCTTTGTATTGTTCTCTTGTTTCCAATTTATTGATTTCAGTACCTCTTTTGATTAATTTTATTAGATATTAGCGTGGCTACTCCAGGTTGCTTCTTTAGTCCATTTGCTTGGAAAACCTTTTTTCCAGCCCTTTACTCTGAGGTAATGTCTATCTTTGTTGATGAGGTGTATTTTTTGTATGCAGCAGAATGTTGGAGCCTGTTTACACCACCATTCTGTTAGCCTGGGTCTTTTTATTTGACAATTAAGTCTACTGATATTGATAGATATTAGTAACCAATGATTGTTAGTTCCTTTCATTGTGATGTTGGTGTGATAATGTATTTGGGTGCTTGTCTTCTTTTGGTTTTTCTATTGTGAACTTATCTGCATCCTGTGTTTTCTTTATATGCTACATGGCCTTTTCCCCTTGTAGCTTTTAATATTTTTCTTTGTTGTGTAAGTTTAGTAATTTGATTATTATGTGGTGATAGGAATTTCTTTTCTGGTATAGTCTACTTGGTGTTCTGTAAGCCTTTTATATGTTTAAAGGCATCTTTTTTTTTAGGTTGGGGGTATTTTCTTCTATGATTTTCTTAAAAAATATTTTCTCAACCTTAGTGCCCAGAAGCTTCTTTTTTTTAAGTCTATTCCTATTATTCTTAGATTTCATCTTTTCATGGTGTTCTTGATTTCCTGGATGTTTTGTGTCATGAATTTTTTGATTTAATATTTTCTTTGATAGATGAGTTGATTTCTTCAATTGTATCTTCTACGCCTGAGATTCTCCCCTCCATCTCTTATATTGTTGGTGATGCTTACCTCTGTGGCTCCTGTTCTCTTCTCTAAGTTTTCCATATCCAAGTTTTTGTCATTTTGTGTTTTTTTTTTTATTGGTTCTATTTCCATTTTCAAGTCTTGAACCATTTCATTTACTTCATTCACCTGTTTGATTGTATTCTCCTATAGATCTTTAAGGAATTTATTCATGTCTTCATTAAATGTCTCAACTTCATAAGCATAGCTTTGAGGTCATTTTCCTATGTTTAAGCTACTGTAGAATATTCAGTGTTTTGGGGGATTTCTGGTCGATTCATATTGCTCTGGTTTTTGTTGATTGTGTTCTTACACTGTCCTTTAGCCATCTGGCTGTCTGTGGCATTGGCTGCTAGAACCCAGAATTTTCTGGGTTTCTTGAGCCTTTGTAATCCATGAAGTCCTGTTGGTCTCCTCAAGAAGCCTGAGGAATCTGAGATCTGATTGTAGGAGTGAGGTGCACCTGAAACTGGGGACCCACTCCTGATTAGGTGAAAAGCACAGGGGGCTGTGAGCCTGGGACCATGCAGGGTTTCCTGGACCTAAAGGAGATCTGTGTGGTTCCTTTAACTGTATGCTCACAGCTCCTAGTATGCCCCCTCATGTTCCAGAAAGAGCTCAACTGAAAGATGAATCTGCAAATCTCTGTAGTCTGGAAACATCTCCAGGATGGTGGGGGGAGTCCAGAGGAACATGAAAGGACACAGGTGTTTCAGGTCCAGCACAGGGAGCCATGAGCCCAGGACCTTGTGATACTCCTGAACCTAAGTCTTAGGGGGCCTTGAGATATGTGTCCCCAGCTCCTGGGATGTCCTCTTCCATCTTGGAAACTCCAGCTTCAGTGTTTAGAGTCAATGGCCATAGTCTCTGATCTTCCACTAGTCAGATATAGAAGGCACTCTCTGCTGCCATCTTGTGAGAGGTAGGACTTTTCACGTTAATATAATTGCGAGAAAGAGTTGTGTCCAGGATATAGCATGTTGTGGACTGCCTGGAAGTTGAATGTGAGAAAGGGGAAATTTAAGAGCAAGTGAAATGTATGGAAGATATAGGCCTCCATCTTACAGGATTCTAATGCAGAGGAGCCCCAGGCCTGCCCCAAGATCTAAGAACTGTAGAATCACACAGGAAGGCTGGTGTTGGAAAGATGGCTCAGTTGTGAAGAGCACTTGTTCTTGCGGAGAATCCTAGTTTGGTTCCCAATATCCACACAGTGTCTCACAATAGCCTGTAATTCCAGCTTGCAAAGGATCTGATCCAGTCTTATGGCTTCCAAGGACACCAGGCAGTTCAAATGGTATATAAACATATATGAAATGAAAATGCTCATACTCATTAAAAATAAAATAAAATAACATTTTAAAAGGAGACACAAGATATAGTCCTTCAAGGACATACCTCCATGACGTATTTCTCTGCTAGACCCCAATGCTCAAAGTTTACAGAAGCCCTTCAAAATAGCACCCTCTGCTGGGGACCAGGCTTTTAATAAATAGGGAGGCACTTCATTGCAAAAACTGTGACAGACAGTAATGTGTTCCAACTCCTCAGAGTTCTGTAATAATTTCTCTCTCCACATGCTAATGATTTAGAAAACAGAACCATTACCCTTAACCATGAGAATGAAAATAAAAAGGAGTAAATAAACCCAGGAAAGAAATCAATATTGAACCTACATGATAAACTTTTTGGCAGGCCTTGTCAGAATGACAAATGTTTAAATGTTCCTGGCACAATTCAATTAGTTTCTGTTTACTGACAACACTGCACAGAAGAAGTGTAATGCAGAGTATATTGAGTGCCTTAGCAAATGTGGTGTCTCCCAACGCGACCCCAATCCTTCTAAGGATGAGGTCAGAAGAATAGAGAGACTCAAGGTTAGCTTGTACTATGTGGCAAACCCCAAACTGAAAAAAAAGAAAAACCGTTGCTTACTTATACTTGTAAAATAGACTTTATCGCATTATCACAGGGCTAGAAGATTATCATAAACTAAAAGAGTATTTTGCATAACCTAATTCTATACTAAATAACTTAGGTATCATAATTCATTATGTCTTCAAAACCACTTCAAATCTTGTCTTTATTAAGATCATATATAAAATGTGCCATCAGTAATCACAAAAAAATATTTTTTTACAAATAAGGCATCAGAATCAATTATCTTTATCATAATGAAAAATAGAACATAAGAAAGTTTTTCATTTATACTTTCAAATATGCAAAAACAGTATAGTGAGTATAGAAGAAAGGCAGAACCTGTCATTTGAAGTGCATAAAAGACAACTGGATGGTATCTATGACCCAAATTAACGTTTACAACATATTATTTAGTAGTTTTCATCCATTCCCATTTAAAATTGTTATTGATACCAATTTGTAGGTGCAGCTCTGATTATTACAGAAATTTAGAAATTAAATGAACAATCTGTCTTCTCTTTTAAATACAAGCCATTGCACACAGAATTTTGTCAATCTCCAATGTTACTTTTAGGAGTATCTGCTTTTGTGTGGCAAAAGAATCCTAAAATGGCATCAGTCTGGTGGTAGGATATGGGTGATCAGATGAAGACCCTTGCTACCAAATCTGATGCCTGATGTCCATCCTGGGACCCAAATGGTGGAAGAAAAAATACCAATGCCTGCAAGTTGTCCTCTGACCTTCACATGTACAGCTACATATGTATACATGCACATGTGCACACACAGAGATAAATATAATTAAAATATTAAAATCAAGATATAGTTATATACTATTTCCAAACACTAGAGTCATGGGATACATAAGTGGAAAAAATGTACTGCTACTATGTCTTCTTACA
Organism: Acomys percivali; assembly: GCA_907169655.1. Classification (NCBI taxonomy): domain Eukaryota; kingdom Metazoa; phylum Chordata; class Mammalia; order Rodentia; family Muridae; genus Acomys; species Acomys percivali. The sequence continues at coordinate 114,628,905 of OU015751.1, forward strand.
CAACACAAAAATAATAGATACTTTTATTTTACTTCTTTTGAATTATTGCTAGTGCATCATATTCATCACACAAATTTTTGAGTTTCCTTATGACACCATCATACATGTATATCTCCTGCTTTGCTTCTATTCACCCACCAATAGCATTGTGTTCTCTCACCTCCTCTCTTCTGGCTTCCAGTGGTTCTGTTCTTATCAATAGTATACTTTCACACACACACACACACACACACACACACACACACACACACACACAC
>OU015751.1:114634440-114696474 GCA_907169655.1 Acomys percivali
ACACACACACACACACACACACACACACACACACACACACACTGAACAATCTGGCTACAACTCCTGGGATTATACCTCTAAAAATCTAAATCTGCATACTGCAAAGGCACCTGCTCATCCGTGTTTATTATGGCACTATTCACGATAGCTGAGCTATGCAATAAAAAGATGAGTGGTTAAAGAAAATGTTGCATACATTCACAGTGGATTTCATTCAGCCACAAGGAGCTGAATTAGACATTTGTGCAGAAATGAATGAAATTAAAGATGATCACTCATGTTATATTGTATTTTTTCTCTCCTTGGTGGAAGATAAAGAACACTGCAGGGATGGGTAGAAGGGAGTAAAAGGGAATGAATGGATGTGTACAATACACTTGAACAAAACATCATCATGAAGCATCACTTTACACAGCAAATATACAGTACTTTAATTACTCATTATAAATAATACAACTTTCTTTTTCTCCATTAATTAATTATTTATTCACTTTACACCCTGATCACATCCCCCTCCTTTCCGTCCTCCCCTGACATGCCTCTCCCCCATTCTCTTCTTTCCTTCTCCTCACAGAAGGGTGAGGTCCCCCGTGGAAACCAACCTGCCCTAGTACAGTAAGTTGTTACAGGAGCGGAGGTATCCTCTCCAACTGAGGCCAGACAAGGCAGCCCAGTTAAGGGAACAGTATCCGAAGGCAGGGAACAGTATCCGAAGGCAGGCAACAAAGTCAGAAATGGACCCTGTTTTAGTTGTTGGGGACCCACAAGAAGACCAAGCTGCATATCTGCTGCATATGAGCAAGGAGGTTAGTACCAGTCCGTGCATGCTCTTTGGCTGGTGGCTCAGTCCCTGTGAGCAATGGAACCAGGTGAGTTGACTCTGTAGATCTTCGTGTGGAGTCCATTGACCCCTCAGGTTCCCTCAATTATTCTCCCAACTCTTCCATAGGACTCCCCAAGCTCTGTCTAATGTTTGGCTGTGGGTCTGTGCATCTGTTTCCATCAGCTTCTGGGTGAAGCCACTCAGAGGAGTTATGCTAGGATCCTGTCTACAAACATAGCAGAGTGATATTAGTGGTGTAATGGATTGGTTCTCTCCCACGGGATGGGTCTCAAAGAAGGCCAGTCTTTGATTGGCCATTCCCTCAATCTTTGCTCCATCTTTGTCCCTGCACATCTTGTAGGCAGGACAAATTTTGGGTCAAAGGTTTTGTGGGTGGGTTGGTGTCTTCTTATTCCTTTACTGGAAGTCCACTTGGTTACAGGGCATGGCCACTTCAGGCTTCATATCCCCATTGCTAGGAGTCTCAATTTGGGTGGCCTCCATAGATTTCCTGGCTCCTCTCCTATCTAAAGTTTCTGGCACATCCCAGAGATGTACCCCACCTCCAAGTTTCGTTCTCTCACCCACCTACAACCCTGATCTCCCTGTTCCTAATCCCTACCTCTACTTCCTTCCCCATCCTCTTGTCTACCCAGTTCCCTCCCTCCATACACCTCCAATGCTTATTTTATTTCCCTCTCTGGGTGAGATTCTATCATCCTCCCTTGGGCCCCCTTTGTTACTTATTTTCTTTGGGTCTGTGAATTGTAGTATGTTTGTCCTGTACTGTATAGCTGATAGTTATTATAAGTGAGTACACATGTGTGTCTGTCTGGGTTGGGTTACCTCCCTCAGGATAATATTTTCTAGTTCCATCCATTTTCCTTTAAATTTGATGATGTCCTTGTGTTTAATAGCTGAGTAGTATTCCATTGTGTAAGTGTACCACATTTTCTTTTTAAAATTTTTTTATTAATTATTCACTTTACATCCCGGGCATACCCCTTCCCTCCTCACCTCTTAGTTTTACCCTCCTCTCCTCTCCTACTCCTCAGAGAAGGGGAGCCCTACCCACTCACCCCAGCATATCAAGTCATATCAGGACTGAAGACATCTCCTCTGGTCTGGCGAGGTAGTCCTGCCAGGGAAAAGTGATTGAGAAGCAGGCAACAGAGACCATGTCAGTGCCATTCCTCTTACTAGGGGACCCACATGTGAACCAATCTGCTCATCAGTAACATCTGTATAGCATGCCTAGGTCCATTCCATGCATGGCCCTTGGTTGGAGTCAGTCTTCATGGGTCCCCTGGGTCCTAGTTAGTTGGTTCTGTTGTACTATATTTTCTTTATCCATTCTTCAGTTGAGGGACATCTAGGTTGTTTCTAGTTTCAGGCTATTATGAATAAAGCTGCTTGAACATAGTTGAGCAAGTGTCCTTGTAATAAGGTGGAATGTCATTCAGCGTCTGGCAGCAGGTGTCCTGGGTACTATGGCCTGCAGGCTGGTCCAGGCACTGCTTGTTCCTGAACTAGAACAGACAGGCCTTGAGATCAAAGGTCACAGGGGCTCATTTCTCACTCAGGGGTGGTTAGAGTGCTTTAGGATGAGACTTATCGCCTGGGCACTAGACCGGGTTCCCAGTCTTTCCGGAGCAAGTGGAAAATGAGTTTCCACAGGGTACAGTTCGCTGTTTTAGAATGAGACGGCAGGTCTCAGATGGCAGTGGAGGCTAGGGAACGCCACAAGCCCGGGATAATATCAAGTCTTACAGCTCCTTGTCTGAGCTGCTATGCCAAGCACAGCAGCTGATGCAGCCAGATGTATGAAACCCGCCAGCAGGCAGACCCAGTGAGATGAAGGCCTGGTGGTGCTTCACTGGGAGTCAGCACTGAGCTAGAGGCACTGACGGAGCAGGCCCCTGTGGCTGCAAAGGCAGCTTCGCCATTGCTGCCTGACCACTGGGTGTCCAGTGGCAGTTCCCCAACAGAATAAATGGAGTCACAGATGGTCATGGTGGAGGAACGGCAAGCAAGAGACAAGAGATTGGGCAAGCACAAGCACCCCTGCAAGCCAGCCAGCCTTCATTTATAAGCCTTGGGCAGTTGCGGGGGGTGGGGGTGGAGAGGGTGAATGTGTCTCTGATTCACTAGGGCTAAGGGTGCCAGGATACTTAATCTATATACAGTGATACAGTACCTAATTTACAATCAGTAACAGGGGAACCTATCACAAGAAGGAGAAAATAATAAAGTATTCTATGTGTGAGGGTATGACTTCTAGGTACAATTAAAGGTTATTTGCTGGAGGCTAGGATCTCAGCACAGGGTAGGGTAATTCCAAGAATTCCCTATGCTTGTTGCAGTTCCTTATCAGGAAAGGGTCAGATTTGTAATCTTCGCTGAGGGTTATCTGACACTGCTTAGAAGATCTGGGGTATCTATGCTACCTCTTTCTTATATAAAAAAAAATTGCCACAGTCCATGGCCAGAAACATCATTTGATGCTGACAGTGGATACTTCTCATATCAAAAGCATCCTGACATGTATAGATACCAATACAGTGATATTCTATGTCACAAATAGCATGCTCATTAACTTTCTTTACAAAAATGCTTGATCGTGGTCAAACCTTTGATGAGATGTGAAGGAGGGAGCTTCTCTAACCCAGAGAAGACCAAATATCAACTAAAATGGGGGGGGGGGGACTGCTTCACAGCGTAAACAAAACCAGCATAGAAGTAGAAATGGGTAAGAAAAGTAAACCTGAAGACATAGGGGAAATGGAGTAATCACTCTTCTTAACAAAATACGTATGTAATTCCCCCAAAGCCCTCCCTACAGGTTGTTTCTTGCCATCCCCCGCAGCTAAACCTGATACTTTCTTAGTTTCAACTCGGGAGGTATCGTCTTTTCTCTTTCTCACTTCCCATATCTCTCTTCCAGACACTAGCTGAAATCTAATCCTACTTGACATGACCCAACAGGAATTATCCCCTCTACACGCAAACATCTCCTTCCTGTGTAGCTCCTGGCAGACCTGCAGAGCTGCGTTTCTGAGCCTCACTCTTTTCTTAATCTCTAATTCAGAAAGCACAAACTTCTCTGTTTTTCCATCTTCCTGTTCCCTACCACTGAGATCTCCAGCTTGCATGCCCGGTAGTTTTCTCTTGCAAATTTTAATTAAAAGGCAATTCTTGATTTCTCTTCTAGATCTGCTTTTAAATTCTTTTATATAGGAGACCAAGGATCTGTGAAATTGACCCCATGTTCTTCCAGTAACAACCATTGGGTAGGTAGTACAGATATTTCGAAATAACCTAACATTCCTAATATGCTTCCTTTCTGCTGTTTGTATCCTTGTCATTAATTAATCACATGCATAATAACACATGAATAATTAAGATATCATTTCTATTATTACTTTGAACAAATTAATGTGTTCCCTACTGATTGGGAATTAGAAAGTAAAATTTTTCTCTAATTTATTCATCATTGGACACCCTTCTATCCTTTATGTATAATAAGCATGACTTCCTATCCCATATTAATTTCCTTCCCTCTGAAGAACACTTCTTAGGGACCCCCTGAATTGACACAAGGACCCCCAAAGATAACGTCCTCGGTTCAAAGGAGATTTATTTGTCCCAGAGAGAAGGAATGCAGAGATAAAGGGGAAAGACATGAAATAGAGGAAGAGGGAGAAGGGGAAGGGAAAACGGGGGAGGGGAGAAAAGTAGCAAGAGAGAGGGGGGACAAAGGACCGCCTCTGGATAGAGAGGACACAGATGCGGCTCATAGGAAAATGGTGTTTATAAAGGAAAAATGGAAACAGTATGATAGGATGAGGTGTTTAATTTTAATTAGCCATGTTATTTGGGTGCGCCAAAGGGGGCTTTTGATTGCTGAACCTAACTACTTTGATAGCTGAACCTTGGTAGCCAGACTCAGGAGAAGGAAGTAACCAAATAATGAAATGGACCTTGGTGGGGAAAGGACCAAACCTACTCCATTTTGAATCAAGCTGCCATGTTAGGCCTCAAGTTTTGCTTTCCTAGAAGGCCCTGGTGTATTTCTCAGAAAACTCACAGAAAAAAAGGGCAGCCCAGGGGAGAATGAGAGGCTCAGACTCGCTAAAGGGCCCACAGCTGGAGTCGTGTAACCTCCACTGGCCCCGGCCAATCCCATAGCCACAAATAGGATTCCTCTAGAAGCCTTTGAAAGAGCCTGTGAGTGCATTCATCCTCCATCCTCGTGTTCACTACCATTTTGTGTAGGTGGTCGACCCTCGCATGCTGGCTGTTTCAGCTGAATAAACGCTTTTTGCTTTTGCGTACTATGAAACTGGCGTCTCCCTTCATTGATTCTCAGACCCTTATACTGGCTAGCTTTAGGGATGTAATCTAAGGGATTTTAGCAAGGCAGCAGAATGAAGGAGAAAGGCAAGGCCTACCAGAGCCATGTTGAGCTGGCCACAGTCCCTTCACCTTAGATCATTTGTTTGAGCTCGAGTCTACTGACAGCGAAGGCCCTCGGTTTTTCTTTGCTGTGAAATTTCTGTCTTCTTCAAATCTAAAGATATCTGTACAGAGTGTGGAATTCCAGGCCAAAGTATTCTTCCAGCAGTTGAAAGGCTTCCCTTTGCTCTGCTGTCACACGGTTTCTGACCACGAGGCAAACATAATTCTTATCTTTACTGCTCTATATGTATTTCCTCAGCACTGAGTACTTCTAAGGTCTTCACTTTACCTCTTATTTTCTAAATTTTATACACACACACACACACACACACACACACACACACACACACAATTAAAAGTTGCTGGAGGCTAGGATCTCAGCACAGAGTGGGGTAATTCCAAGAATTCCCTATGCTTGCTGCAGTTCCTTATCAGGAAAGGGTCAGGCCTGTAATCTTTGCTGAGGGCTATCTGACACTGCTTAGATGATCTGGGGTTCACCGTATGTGCATAATCTGCTCTTGTAGAACCCAGATCGCAAGACCCCTGAAAAGACCACCAGGACTTGATACTGATGCAACACACACAGGGTCCTGTATTACAGGCTCGAGCTCGGACCATGATCCTTCCTGATGCAACAGGACAGGAGAGCGGTGGAGAACGTCAAGGGCAATGGGTTTGTAAAAAAAAAAAAGAAAGATATAAGCAGGGGTTGAGGGTCACAGGAATGTCAACCTTTAGGCAGGTTGGGTGGAGGCTGCATCTCTAGGGGAAGTTTTTTACTTCAGAGAAACATTGGATGCTGATTGTATCTCATCTCTCGGGTGGATTTTCTGGAGACTGCTGGCAGGTCTAGTTTACAGCAGTAGAGGACAAGTTCTCACAGAACATACAGACCATATAGAACATGGCATTAGTTTGGTCCTTGTACTCTGTTGTGTAAGGGAAGATTTTCAGTTCCTTTTCTCTTCGCATTCTCTGTTTTGGAAGCATATACTCTCATATTTAAGCTGGGGAGTATAGCCTATTAAAAATGAATTCTCCACCTGTGTCACAGTCTACTTTTTAATCTCTCATATGTAATCTTAATGCTTTCTAAGCATTTCCAACTCTCTGTTTACCTTATTCATCTGTCTTATATACTGTTTCTTTTCCTTTATTCATAATGTGGCATCCATCCTTTAAAAAGCATATAGCCTCATTGAATTGTATGCCCTGGCTGTATGACACTCTGGTGTGGTGCTTGCTCAGTCTCTTCAAACTATGATTTAAATTTTGAACTTGTTTCTTTAATCTTTTACTATAACTTGAATTTTTTCTTTTTTTGGTTGAAAGGTAGAGCTGATGCAGTCGGTACAGGCAATAGCTGTAAAAGGCTATTGTTTCTTGTTGCTGTGATAAAATACCGTGACAAAAACATCTTAGGGGAGGACATGGTTTATTTTAGCTCACATTGTAGACACTACTCTGTGATAGCAGAAAAGTCAAGGTGGAGGGAACTTGAAGCACAAAAGGATGAGAGTTGTGAGAACTACACTGGCTCCTGAACATAAAAGCCACAAATAAGAAGGCCTCCTCCATTCTCCACAGTTGAGTGGAGAGTGGGGTCTGACTTTCACAGGAACCCTGGTGCCCCATATTTGATCACGTCCCCTAGATGGGGAGGCGTGGTGGCACTCAGAGGAAGGACAGCAGGCCACCAAGAAGAGACTTGATACCCTATGAGCATATACAGGGGGAGGAGGTCCCCCTCAGTCACAGTCATAGGGGAGGGGAGTAGGGGAAAAATGAGAGGGAGGGAGGAATGGGAGGATACAAGGGATGGGATAACTATTGAGATGTAATATGAATGAATTAATAAAAAAATTTTAAAAATTAAAAAAGAAGGTCTCCTCAATGCCCAGAATCTCTAACCATTGAGCACACTGAGCTGCCAGAAGGTCACTCAACTCCAAGTGAGGCTGATGCACTGGCTCCCTCCAGGCTTCTTAGGACTTGCTGTCATCAAGTCAATAGTGATTGTCCTTGCCAATCTGCCTATTCAGATTTGGCTACAGCAGTTTGCCTGTGACTTCGCTTCTCTGCTGGATTGAAGACAGATGTTTTCACTTTGTTCTCCATTCTATTTGCTCTCAGAATGGAGCAGCATCTTCTAAGCTCCACCCATGCTGTACCAGAAACTCAAAGAAAACTCAAACTTAGCCACCAAGTCAAATGTAATACGTCGCTTTCCATATGCAAACTATACCTAGAAGTACCCAAACTGCCAATCATAGCTTTATATAAGGTTGTTTTGAAGAAAGCCAAGGTGAGGGAATATAAGGTGAGTATTACGTTAATGCCTATTGTAATTTAAACATATTGTATAGACAAAAAACTTGACCACAAATTTGTCATTAAAACCTAAGGTCACAAGGATGTATATTTTTTTTAATGTCATACCACTGAGGGTTCCTTCAGTCCCCTTCCCCCCATCCCAGGTGCAGGAATGGAAAAGAGTGGACACCCCAGGACTCTCATTGCTTAGTCCCAAAATTTCTTCCTTTAATTCCTTCCTTGGCTCTGCCAGCTCCCCCAACAGGGAGAGGGAGAGTATTGAATGAAAACAAGTTATTGGTGGAAGCCCCAAATCCCCCATCCTTTCTCCCTCCTAGGGAGGGAGAAAAGAAATTACTATTTACTTGGTAGATGATAGTTAGATAGCTTAACATTTATTAGTAGTATTCTAGACTCCTGAACACTGTATAAATATATGGGAAGTAAGGAACAGAAGCCAGCAGCCCAGCTTCCCCACAGGGACAGGGCTGGAGCAGGCTCTTCCCAAGACTGGGAGCTTCTAGACTACTAATGTTAATTCTGAGGATCCTTGGGTTTTCAAGTGTGTGTAGAATACATGAGGGGCCCTGTCCCAGGGTCTTTGATAGGGTGCACATTGGTCATCTGAAGCCAGGTAAGGCTGAGCTCGGTCATTTCTCCATCTCTGCTGGAAAGTCCCTACTCCAGTGGTTCTCAACTTCTGGGTCAGCATCATTGGAAAACACTCTTCCAATGATCTTAGGAACCGAGACAGTACTCCTCTATAAAATTACAGTTATGAAGTAGCAATGAAAATAATTTTATAGTGAGGGTTACCACAACATGAGGAACTGTATTAAAAGGCTTGCAGCCTTATGGAAGTTGAGAACCACTGCCTTCGAACCAAACCGACCCACCATCACCTAGAGCTCTCAAGAAGGATGGATGTAGCTTAGTTCCAACCTTCCCAAGGCAGCTTCTTCCAGGCCTCACTGAGGATGTCCTTGAAGTTGTTTCAGATTGATCTAGGAGCCAGGTGTAGCTATTTCACGCTTGTCACCCCAGACTTCCAGTATGAAGAGACGTCTTCATCGCTCTCTCCATTCAGCAGCCTAGTAGCCACTGATCTCCATGACACAGTATGAATGACAATCTGTGGTGCTCTTTTCCCTTACATCTGTAGAACTTTTCAGGGTGGGGAGGGGCCAGAACACAGGGTCTCTAGCCCAGGGTGGACTGGAATGCATCATGTAGCCCAGGCTACCCTTGAATTTGTAGCCATCTTTCTGCCCAGCCTCTGATTGCTGGGATTACTGGCATATAGCACTATACAGGGCTTTTGGAATTTCTTTATCTTATCATAAACTTTAGATCCCAAGAAAGACTTTCTTCCTAGCAAATAGAGTAGAAGCATTGTTCTTAGAGACCAGAGAGAACCCACTCACAAAACTACAGAGATAGAGGAAGCGTGTAGGGAACTGGGATGACCCCAATGCTGGCTGGCCTTTGTGTTCCAATCCCCCTCCATCAGTGTTCAGGGAGGGGTCACCCACAGTGCACTGGCCCAGGGTCACATCACGTTCCACACAGAAAACTGAGAGCCTGGCCTTTGCGTGTAAGGAGCAAGCATTTTTAAACACTTGCCTTCCATCAGTCCCAGCTGGCAATCAGTTCAGGATGAGAAGCCTCTGGCCTTTAGTTTGAACAAACAGTTCACTGGTGATTGGCATGCTGCTCCATGACCCTACAACCCAAACACATCTCCCTCTCCCCATTGTATTAGTCTTAGCCCATCTAGGGATAGGAGGCATCTCTGCATTTTTGTCCTAGGACTCTCAATAGTTTGGATGATAGGAACCTGGAAAGGAGGAAAGAGGAGGGGTCAGGTGGGTGAATGTCTTAGCCCTGGGGCACTGGGGATGATCTCTACGCTGTAGAGAGTAGAGTAGGATCCTGCCCAGACTTAATTTGAGGCATCTAGTGACTTATAAAAGTACATAAAGGAAAATTATTTCTAAGGCAAAATAAGAGCAGAAAATAAATAAATAAATAAATAAATAAATAAATAAATAAATAAACAAACTGACCCATGAATAATCCAATCAGCGTTATGGTATATAAGAAGGACAATTGATATATTGAATGTCCTATTGAAAAGTTAATTTTATTAAAATATTATTAGTTAAAAAGTCATAGGATGGACTCACCTGACTGAACCACCAAGCAAAGAGCATGCATCAATTGGTCCTAGGCGCTCTGGACATATGTAGCAGATATGTGGCTTGGTCTTTTTATGTGTCCCTCCCCCCAAAAAAAAACTAAAGCAGGGGCCCTGTCTGACTCTGATGCTCCCTTTGGATCCTGTGCCTCTCCCTGGGATGCCTTGTCTGGCCTCAGTGGGAGAGTGTGTGCCTAGATCTACAGTGACTTAATGTGCCAGGGTGGGTTAGTACCTGTTGGGGACTTCCCTCTTCTCTGAGGAGGAGGAGAGGGAGGAATGGGGTGGGGGGAGAAGTATGTAAGGTTGGGGACTGTGAGGAGAGGAGTGGGGACTGCAATTGAGATGTAAAGTGAATAAATAAATAAAAATTTAAAATACTAGGTCATAGGCTCAGGGGCCGCTCAATGGTTAAAGTACTTGCCACAGAATACATGTAATATGGGGTGGATGCGGAAGGCAGTCTGTAACTCCAGCCTCAGAAAGTGGAGAGGAAATAGGCTAGTCTGGTTAACCCTATCTGTTAGCTCTGGATTTGATTGAGAGAGCCTGTCTTAATGACTAAGGTAGATCAATAGAATATGATTTCTGATATAGATCTTGGACTTTCACATACATGAGTACATGAGCATAAGCACCCATACATACATATGCATATATATGTACACATATGCATACACATACATATATACACTAACATGGGAAAATGTTATATGGTCATTGTTTAATTTACTAAGCTTTCCTTTACTTTGCAAAGCAAATTAATTGTGTCCAGTTTAGTTGACCAGTACAACAATGTCTGAATATTAAGCTTTTATTGGATTAATGAATCATTCATTTACTTGTAAAATACATTAAGATAACATCAAATTTAAAATTTGTATGTTCTTATGGAAGTAAAAAATAATATGTCAAAGCAAAGAAGCACAGAGACCTAGCAATGCCAGGCACACAGAGGGAAGTGAGTCTGTGAGTTTCAGACCAAGATGGCAGTGTTATAGTGGACTGAGCAATTTGAAGCAGGACTGTATGACAGGCACTAAGTGGCAATCAGAGTCCAAGAAGCAGACTCTCCATAGATCCATACTGAGCTGGCTCATACAGAGTGAGCAGACAGAGGCACCCAACAGGGAATGGGTCTATGGGTTTGACAGTGAGTCAGGAATGATGTAGCATACCCAGTAGCTCAAAGTGGGACTCCATGCCACCGAGTAGCCACCAAACTGGGAGAAACATACTCCTACACACAGAACAGCTGCAGGATGCCAGTTAAACAGTTGGGGAGATTCGTGTCATGGCAGTCACTCAGTGTCAACTGCACTCCCAGGAAACTCAAAGCAAGTGATATCAGACTACACGCTGAAGCTTAATCCTGAGGAACAGAATTCTATTAGGACTGTTGGGGAAAGCCTTCAAACCAGCAAGCAGCATGGTGGAAACTGGTCAGAGTCAGAATCTGAAGGAGAACCTAAACGGCAGCTCCCATCAGCTCACTGGACAGCAAAAGGGTCACACCAGGCCCCTCGTTACTCGAGGCATGAATGACCACCCAGATGTGTGACTGGCATCTGAGACTCCAACTATGAGACACAATCAGCTGGCTCCCACCTGTGTAACTCATTCTCCTGAGAGGGCTGCCCAAGGTTGAGGTACACATCTGCAAGCCAGAGAAGGGACAACAAAAAGCCCCATACTCCCAATGCCACCCAGCAAAGTGACAAACGGTCTAGATTGTGTCTATATTCCGTACGCCCATCCAGCTGTCTACCATCCACACTTACTCCTCCTTTATTTAAATACTCCATGCCAACCTAGCAGGCCAAGTCTAGCCTGCTCTGTTCTTATCCTATTTCCCCACCCACTCCTGCCATTTTCTTTTTTTTCTCCTCTCAAACAACATAGGCTAGCCAGGGTTGTAGAATCCCTGCCTCTCAGCCTCTGGAGAATCAAGAATGGTAAATGTTATTTGAATTTGCATCCTACCTCTCAATCAGCCTTCCGTAGGAATGCTTTACTCTCTCATCCGTGCTTACATTGGTCCCTCGTCTATAATAATTTCCTTCCTCCACTTTTTCCTGCCAACCTAGTCTTCTAGGGTTTTTCTTCCCACTCACCTCAGCGGTCCCTAGAATTTAGGCGTAAACAATGTGACCTGTGTCCTTGCCTTTGATTCCTGAAATAATTGTCATTTAAAGGGTAATTAAAAAAATTTTTTTTCATTAAACAATTACTGTGATTTTATTGTGGGCCTGATTTTTAAAAACATTTTCAGCAACCTGAGAGTATTCAGTATTACTATACAAACATCACTAGCACCAATAACAAGCATGCTGAGGGAGAGGTATTCAAAAGTTCACTGACAACTTCCTCAAAAAAAAATCTTGGGCTTGTCAGAGGTTCAGTGGCAGTCCGTCCTCCCCCACCCACCCCACCTAGTAGAGAATTAGCTGACCATTGGCTACATCTAAACACTGGGTCCAGGTTCTCTGCATGCATTGTCCTTGGTTGGTGCATCGGTTTCTGCAGGACCCCCTATGTCCAGACCCACCAGCCTCGATGGTCTCCCTGTGAAGCTCCTGACCTCTCCAGGTCCTTCCATGCCCCTGACTCTTCCTACAACTATCAGTGCTCCATCCAGAGTCCAGCCTCGAGTCCCAGTTTCTGTCCTGATGTTTCATGGGTGGGGTATCTCAGAGGAAATCTATGTTGGCTTAATATTTACTTATAAATGAGTATATACCATGCATGTATTTCTGAGTCCAGGCTACTTCTTTTCTATTTCCATCCATTTGCCTGAAAATTTCAAGATTTCCTTGCTTTTAATATCTGTATAGTATTCCATTGCGTAAATGTACCACAGTTTCTTTAACCATCATTTGGTTGAAGGACATCTAGGTTGTTTCCAGGTTCTGGCTATTACAAATAAAACTGCTATGAACATAGTTGAGCAAATGTCCTTGTTATGATGGAGTATCTTTCAGGTGTATGACCCGGAGTGGTATGGCTGGGCTTTGTGGTAGCACTATTCCCATTTGTCTGAGAAAGCACCAGATTGTTTTCCAAAGTGGTTGAGCAAGTTTGCACTCTAACAGCAATGGAGAAGTGTTCCCCTTCCTCCATATCCTCGCCAGCATGTGCTGTCACTTGAGTTTTTGACCTTAGCCTTTCTGATAGGTGTGAGATTGAATCTCAGAGTTGTTTTGATTTGCATTTCCCTGATAACTAAGGATGTTGAGCATTTCTTTAAGTGTTTCTTGGTCATTTGCTATTCCTCTGTTGAGAATTCTCTGTGTAACTCTGCACCCCATTTTTAATTGAATTAATTGGTTTGTTGGTATTTAATTTCTTGAGTTCTTTATCCATTATTTGGTTAATGGACTGATTAATTAATATTTTGGATATTAGCCCTTTGTCAAAAGTAGGGTTAGTGAAGTCTTTTCCTAGTCTGTAGGCTGTTGTTTTGTTCTGTTGACAGTGCCCTTTGCCTTACAGAAGCTTTTCAGTTTCATGAGGTCTCATTTATTAATTGTTGATCTTAGAGCCCGGTCTTCTAGTGTCCTGTTCATGAGAGTTGGGTATATCCTATCTCTGATTCATTCTGTCAAATCTTTTTTTGATTCATCACTTTGCCTGATTCTTAATTAGACCTCACCTTTAAGCATGGCTGCTTCCTGCTATAAACGAACCTCACCTTCAGTGTTTGAGATTAAATGTGTGTACTAAGGATGTGGCAATCCCATAAATTTTGGTGCAATGGTCCTTCGTAATGATCATTTGTCCTTCAGTAAATGTCCATTTCAGCATCAAGGTTTTCCAATCTGCTCCATAGTCTGATGAGTGATCTGTCCTTTTTCAGCCAGTTTTTTGAATTGTCCCTAAGTATGGGGTATTAGTTTTCTGCATCATCTGTGCTGCCGTCTTTCTGCGTCTCCTTCCTTGAGTTGTGCCTATCATGAGGAAGCTTCTCTTATTCAAATCAGATCTTTATCAGTATTGATGGAACCCGAGTCTTTCATCACCTGTGAAAATATGGACAAAAACCTCTTTCCCAACATAATATATTCCCAGACTTCCATTCTGATGATGTTAAAGTATCTTTAAACTATACAGGTTGGCCTGCTTCAATAGATTTTTTTCTACAACCCCATGTCTTTCAGATCCCTAGCCCATTTTTCAAATGGGACATTTAAGATTCAGATGATTCAAATTGGGTCAAACCAAAAAGCTTCACCCCGACATCTAAATTCCATGGTATCGTAAGTTACTGTGCAATACGCTAAGGGAGGGAAGTAATAATACAAATCACAACAATGACCAGCATAGCAAGGTATCCCTGAAGGTTCAGGGAGTGGTGCCCACATGTTGATGGTAACCAACAGCTGTCTAACAATACTTAAGGGCCCCTCAACAGGAGGGAAACCATGCCTGGTAGTACCAGCCTAGCCAACTTCACAGTGAGGTCATGGATCTTAGGAAAGAATCTACTACAGCCAAGTTGCTGGACCAACATAACTCCTAACTGCATTCTAAATCTTATCCTTATACACACAGCTAAGTGTATCATACCACCCCTCATCAGAGAAGCTTCTCTTTACAGCAAACAGAGACTATCACAGAAAACCACAACTGGACACAAATTCGTGGATCAATGGATAGTGGGGAACCCAGCTGCAATGATGTATCTACATCATAGCTCCAACATTTATGGCTTGGAGAATATAGCATAAGAGGGATGAGAAGGTCCTAAAAGCCAAAATATCAGGAAATCTGCTGTGTAACAGTCTCTCCTAGAAATGACTGCACAAACAAGACTGGAGAAATGGCAATGTCATAGACATGCTAACTCTGGAGGGGTAAATTTCAATGTGGTCTGACTCTTAGACTAAGAGCTACAAGCAACTAAGGACAACAATGAAAATTAGCCTCTCCCAAGAATGAGTCTCTTTACAAGGTGTCCAATATAAAATGGTCATCCCTGACACTATATACACACCAACAGCAAAAGAAGACTCAGCAGGATTTATTTATATATATATATGTGTATACATGCATATATGTATATAACAATAATAAAGAAAAAGAAGCTATCAATTTGAGAGTTAGGGGAACATAGAAGGAATTAGAGGAAGATAAAGGAAGGGGAAAGTGGTATAATTCTATTGTAATTAAAAATGTATAAAACATTTTGAAAAGAAAAAGTTTTCAACCTGACTAGCCATTAAAGAAATACAAACCAAAACTACTTTAAGATTCCATCTTCCTCCAGTTAGAGTGCCAGTCATTAAGAAAGCAAATAACAAGGGCTGCTTGGATGTGGACAAAGAGGGAAGCCCTGAGACACTATTGGCGAGAATGTCAAAAAGTCTAGTTTCTATAGAAATCACATGGGGTTTTCTCAGTAAGCTAGAAGAATATCTACCACATGGCCCACCTATACCACTCCCAAGTATTACACAAAGGATTGCAAGCGAATGCAGCAGAGAGACGCTTGCCTGCTGGCGCTTACTGCAGCATCTCAACAGCTAAGTACAAAAGCAATGGCAGTGTCCAACAATGAAGAGTTAAGAAAAATGTATGGACATGATAGAATTTTTCTGGCCATAAAGAGGAATACATTTAAGTTGTCTGCCAGAAAATTAACATATATGCAAAAAATCATATTAAGTGAATGAATCCAGTCTCAGGAAGGTGAATGACATGCTTTCTCTCCTTTGTGTTTCCTACATTCTCTATAGTTACAAAAATCACATGTGTAGATATTTAATGAATGTGGAAGGGAAAGTCTGTGGAGGAACAAAGGGGAGGGGTCTAACATAAAATGGGAGGGAGTGCTAAGAGTGGAGTGATGAATAAATATGCTCATCATACAGAATACACCTGTAAACTTAAAAAATTAAAAATGACCACCTAGAAAATAATGAGAATCCAATATTGAACTGAACTTACTAGCCAAAGACAGAACATCTAAGCAAAGGACCAATTTATTATGAGGCTATTATGAGGCTGGAGCCTCATAATAAAGCCCTGTTGTAAAGGCTTTCAAGAGAAAAGACATTTGATATTAAGAATCCAACAAGTGAAACGAAAGAAAAAAATCTCCAGCCAATATTTTGTGAGACTTGTGAATTAGAATAGCTGTTTCCCCAAGTTGTTACAATTTTTCTGGTTTCCTATGATCTACTTTCTTAAATACTTTTGAAGCCTTAGCCAGTTCACACTTTTATGAACAATTTGAGAAAAGATGGGAGGGACACGTTTTCTGTCTACCTTATCTAAAGTATTCTGTGTTCCTTTAATGTTGACTTTTGTTTTAATTAAGATGAAGGCGAGAACACTATCTCTCTTCCTTACAAAGCAAGTTCCTTCCGCAAAGGAAAAGTCACAACATTCCAAATGGGAACGGAAGGCACGCTGTCTTCTAACAGTTTGCAGGATACATGCTTTCAACCTCCTCGCTTGCCTGCTGAGAACTCCAGAGAACACAGGCATGCTCAGTTTCACAGGACAAAGCAATGGTTCCCACTTACAAGGTGTTTGTCACTGCTCCCAGGGTGGTCTATCTCAGAAGCTATATATACAAGGCCAGAAAATATCTAAGGTAGTGGCAAAGAGCTTCAGAGTTGGTTACTAAATGTAAATTTAAATCTAAAACTAAATATAATGGACTTCCATGGGGCCCGGGAGGCCTGGAGCAAGAGTAAGATCGAGGTGTGGGTCCAACCCTGAAAATCTCATCCTCCTCCCTCCCTGCACTCGGCCTGCATGTCCTAGCAGATGTAAACTTCCGGCCCCCACCTCTAACACCCTTGAGGTGGCCAAGCAGACTAGCAGTCAGGTTACAGGTTAAACTTCCTCTCTCCTTATAAGGCTATGCCCAGTAAACACCTACAAGTCCTCCTTGTGCAAATAAGTCATTCCCAGCATCTTAGGCCCAGCCAAAGATGTCCGCTTACTCCAAAAGCCTCTACCCACTCCTCAGAGATTTAAATAGCATCCTTCCCCCAACTAAAGAGCTGCTCAACGAAGCTTGCCTCCTAAGAAGTCTGTTTCTCCTTGTGCTCACGCACCACCTGAGGTCTCCATCATCCCCTCCCTTGCCTCTCAGGTCTAATTGCAGGAGTGGGGAGGACAGACTTCAGGTAGGATGTCTGCTAGGCAAAATTTCTAACACTCTTGCCATCTGGCTATTGAATCTGAAAAGCATCTTAACTTAGTGACCAATTTGCTGAGCTAGGAGCTAACCTTCGCTTCATATCGAGTGACCAACAGTCAAAATGGCGATACCCTGGAAGAACTTTAGTTTATCACAACGCCCGACTTTTCAGGTCTGGAGATGCAAGGACAGAAGCAAATGAGACCACAATTTAAAAATCAAAACTATGCTTCTAGAAACTATCAGCAGCAGTATCTTGTGGAACAGCAGAACACTGACAACTGTTGGATTTTAATTTTATCCTTATGGGCGTTTTGCCTGCATGTTTGTCTATGCACCATTACCATGCCACAGAGGTCAGAACAAAGCTTCAGAGGCCCTGGACTTGAAATTACAGCCTGTTGGGAACTGACCTGTGGATGCTGGGACTCAAAAAGCACTAGTGCTCTCCAAGGCATCTCTTCAGTCCCTATTTGAGTTATAAACAAAAGCCATCATCAGAGTGGTGAAAGAATACTGGTCCGATCTGTTCTTTCCAGCAGTACAAAATGTATATACAAGCTTAGAAGAGGAAGTGGTAAGTAAGGTAAAGATCTCAAGTACTGCCTGCAACGCAGAGACTCTGGTGATAGTGGTCCCAGGAGCTGAGAGAGAGAGATCAGAAATGCATACCGTTAAATCACGGTGGGGACACACTCCAAATTATCACTCCCTGTGGAGGCATTATTTCCTACTAAGCAAAATCCAGGGGCTTGCTGGGAAAGGCAAATGCTCCTGCCTGGGCCTCGTGAGCCATTTCCTTTGCTCTTCCATCAGGTGATGTTGTCACAAGCCATCTTTTACAAAACATCCAAATAGTTTCTCTTCAAAGAGAGCTCAAACGTCCGTCACACTGTTACAGAAGCATGACTCATTTCAGAGTTTGCTTTCAAAATTGTTCACAAAGAGAGGTGAGGAGTGTTTGCTAAAATTATAGATTCTTGGGACTCACCACCCCAGGGCAGCTGGATCAGGACCTTTAACATGGAAGAAAGATTCTTTTCCCTGTATTCTGAGAGCAATTGAGAGCAAGTTCTGACTTCCTGCCTGCCTTTAAGTTCTGTCTCAAATGCTATAATTTCTTTCTAATGTGTCATTAAATGAAAGTTCTAAATGTATCAAAAACTACTTAAAAACCTCCTACTTCTTATCCTGAACAGCCTTAAAAGCTTACTTTCTTAGCATTTTGGAGCTCAGAAAACATTGTCTTAAGTGTTTTAAATTTCTGCTTAAACAAGAATGTTAATACTAGAAGATAAATACATTCCTGAGATATCAATGATGAAGAGATGAGTTCTGACCCATGGATCTGGGCATAAATACAATCAGAAAGTGGCAGGTTACTTCCATAACATTCATGCCAATATGATGCCAATGTGTGTATCTCGTCAGGCTGTTTGCCATGGTAGTGAGTAGGGCTGACAGTTTGGTCAGAATTTTGATTACTTTTCATCTCCAGAAGCCTGTACAAACCTTCCAGTACCATAATAGCTGCCTAGTAGAGAGGGTGTCTCCAGATTTCAAATTTCCACCTTGACGCTTCCTTCTGCAAGTGGACACAGTCAATGGAGACTCACAACTGGCCAAAATGCAAAGAGTATGTCACTATGGAGTGCTTGTCCCCAAACAGGACATCTGTACCATACCCTCTCATTTCAAGGTGCAGAAAGCATCATGGGAAAAGGGCAGGAGGATGTTAAGAGCTGGAAATTAGAGAAGAGTGCTGAAAACAGTGGCTTGAGAACGTGGGGAGCCTGTTGCCTTCCTGGACTCAGCAGCTGTGACTGCCTTCAGAAGACCCGCAGATGATCAGGCTATTTAACATTGCACCTGCTCAGTGTGGGGGTCCCAAAGTCCACCCCACCCACCCTTGCTGAAAAGCTATTAGTAGTTGATGGCTGCTTGGGGAAAGAGAATCGTTTGTCTTCAGGGAACTCTCCCCAAGTAGGTTGGCCATGCTCCCAAGGACAGTCCTCCCCAGTGCACACACAAGCATCACTAACTGGTCTTTGTGGGTTAAAATGAAAAGGACATGGAGTTGGGAGGGTATGTGGTGGGGTCAGTTAGAAACCTAACTCACACATCAACTCAAAAGGCCAAGATACTAGCAAGTCCCTGCATATAAGACACATATATAGGATTGTTCATATGCTAGCAATGTCAATGCAAATGCAAAATTAAGAGAAGGCAAGAGAGTTAGAGAAGACATAAATAATTGGAGAAATATATCATGATTATAAATAAAAACTGAGTGTTGTTAATGTGGCTATTCTCCTCAAAATGATCTATAAATGCAATAGAATTGCACCCAAAGTCCCAGCAATGTTTGTAGCTATCAATAAATTGATGATAAAACATATGAAAAGACAAAGGGATAATAAAAGCCAACACTATCTGAAAAATACACACACACACACACACACACACACACACACACACACACATACATTGTACTCAGAATACCTGATCTCAAGACACATTCTAAAGCTACAGTGATTAAGATGCTGTGTGGGATGGGGGAGATGGCTCAGGAGTTAAACGCACTTGCTGCTCTTCAGGAGGGCCTGAGTTTGAGTCCCAGCACTCGTGTGAGGTGGCTGACAACTGCCTATAATTCTGGCTCCAGGGAATCCAATGCCCTCTATTGGCTTAGGCCAAAACTTGTACACAACACACATAGCAAATAGAAATGAAATAAAAACTTTCAAGAAACAAAGACATAGTTTCTTTATCCATTTTTCTACTGAGGGATACGTACGTTGTTTCCAGATTCTGGCTATTATGGATAAGGCTGCTATGAACATGATTGAGCATATATCCTTGTTGTGTGGCGGAGCTTCTTTTGGGTATATTCCAAGGAGTGGAGAAGCTGCGTCTTGAGGTAGCCCTATTTCTAGTTTTCTGAGAAAGTGCCAGATTGATTCCCAAAGTGATTGTGCAAGTTTGCACTCCCACCAGCAATGAAGGAGTGTTCCCCTTTCTCCACATTCTCAACAGCATGTTCTGTCACTTGAGTTTTTGATCTTAGCCATTCGGATGGGTGTAAGATGGAATCTTACTATGGAATACTACTCAGCTATTAAAAACAAGGAAATGTTGAAATTTGCAGGCAAATGGCTAGAACTAGAAATTATCATCCTGCGTTAACCCAGACCCAGAAAGATACACATGGTATGTATTCATGTATAATTGGACACTAGTCCAACAGGGATGTCCCCTGAAAGTCTTCAGTTAGCAGGAGTTTGTGATAGATGCTGGGACTTCCAACTGGGACTCCAGGTGAGAGAGGTATGGGAGAATGGGGAAATATGGGTCCTAGAAACCCACAAGAAGACGATCAAGGCTGGCAGATCTGGACCCGGAAGATCTCTTCAAACTACTGTACCAACCAAGGACAATGCATGCAGTAAACCTAGAACCCCTATTCAGCTAGCCAATGGACAACATATTCTCCACAGTTGTGTGGATTGTGGGGACTGACTCTGACATGAACTCTGGTGCCCCCTATTTGACCACTTCCCCTTGGTAGGGAGGCCTGGTGGCACTCAGAGGAAGGGTAAGCAGGCTACCAGGATGAGACCTGATAGGCTGTGATCATATGGTGGGGCTTGAGGTCCTCTTCTGTCACAGACCTAGGGGAGGGGAATAGAGCTAAAGAGGAAAGGAGGGGGAAACAAGAAGATACAAGTGAGGGGATAACAACTGAGGTGTAATCTGAATAAATTACTTAAATAAAATTAAAGAAAGAAAGAAAGAAAGAAAGAAAGAAAGAAAGAAAGAAAGAAAGAAACCAAGAAACAAAAACACTGTGGTATTAGTGAAAGAATAGAAGAGAAATCAATAGAACTAAACAGAAAAATCAACAATTAATTAATTAAAATACTGAGACAATTCAATGGAAAATTTCCAGAAAATATTGACAGAATAGTTATATGTTCATATACAAAGCAAAGATCATGAACTTGTTTCTCCTACTTGAAAAACACAGGCATCCATCTGTTTAAAGCACTCATACTCACATACAAAATTAATTCAAAATGAATCATAGGCTGACATATAAAATATAAGTCAATAACATTTCTGGAAAAATGAGAAACATCCTTTTTTTGAATAAGCACTTTGAATAAGCACTAACTTCTTGTACACAACAGGATAAGAATAATCAAATTATAACAACATACTGAATTGGACTAACTTTAAAATTTTTGTTCTGTTGGAAAAAGAATACTAATACCTGAAATTTCATGTGGCACTTCATAAGTGTGCATAATTTTACATGCCAATAGAAATAAATCAATGTTTTTCCAAGAACAGACAGGTAATAAATAGGACAAACGATAAAGGCAGCCTGATAGGAAGTAGTTATAATAAATCACCCCTCTTGATAAAAATATGGAAAATAAATTTAAATATTCTTAAAATACAACTATATGAAAAGACAAAGTCAAGTGAAGGTAGCCAAAAATATCTTAGCAAACATTATATAGAGCAATGTAAGAGACAACAGATGATCAGATGGGAAGATGCTTCCAGTTGTTAGATATCAGGAAAATGAAGGAGTAAACCATAGTGAAATGCCACTATATCTCTTGAATGTGGAAAGAGAGGCATTTTTACCAATTTTGCTATCAAATCCTGAAGAGGATGAAAAAAAGCTAGAATTTTCATGTGTTGTTGTCTGTTTAAAGATGTATTTTTATTATTTATGCCTCTCTTTAAGTCTCTGGGGGGTTTTATATGTTTGTATTTATACTCACATGTATGCAGATGCCAACAAAGGCGAAAACTAGGCATCAGATCCCCTGATCTGGAGTTACAGGTGATGGTGAGCTGGGAACTGAACTCTAGTCATCTGCAAGAGTTGTATATGCTCTTGACCAGCAAGGCATCTCTGCTGCCTTGAGACTTCCTGTGTGCCATTAATGAGAATGGGATGTGGTACAGCTGGTCTGAAAATGCTCTGGTCATATTCATGAGCACCCTACTTCCCACATTGCTTAATAAATATCAAGAGACCTATTTGTAGAATCTGCAGTTGATTGCATTGATCGTAATGGACTTGTGACTACACCTGCAAGGGTGTGTAATGACATATATGCAGCTTCTAGTTATAGCTTAAAGTCTAAGTTCTAAGGGTAGTTACAGTACTCAAGAATGTACAGTCAACAAGGAGAGAAACTTGCATTATATCAAAAAAAAAGTTTCATACTTTAGAAATTGCTACTTCTAGGAGACTTTCTTAACACTAAGTTAGTCAATTGTCAATGTACTTGGAAGTAATTATATGATTATAAAACATACAAATCTATAACTGAAAAGCATGGCTTGGTGTTAGTGTCAGTTTCAGAAGTTGACTCTTGATATTTGAAATAAGCATACTCTGTAGTTTGGAGAGGAGACTAGAGGGACAGGCACAGTCATTTATAAGACCATGTTTGTATTTAATGTTGTAGAAAGCACTCTGCACATACAAAGTATAAATAGATCAGCACATACCCGCTGTTCATGGCTGGTTTGTTCTGCGTTAATCCCCAGTCCCATGGCACTGGAATCAAGCAAGTCTCAGTATCCTTGGGAATATCCATCCCAAACATACACACAGAGACTGCATGAGAAATCAGATGGCTACAGGAACAGAGGTAGTGATGCTATGAATCTCAGCAAAAAGACTGACTACCTGGCCAGAGGGACAAGGCTGAGCTTCGGAATGTTTGGCTGCCTGCCGCCTAGAGACAAAGATATGAGCTTTACTTTTCCCCTTCAGGGTGTGAACCTATCCCTTCTCAAACTGCAGACTCTCTGAGTAAAGCGTAACTTAAAGATTTAATTCCTTGTAGCCATTGGTGTTTGTGGTAGCAGGCAGCATCCACTCCAGTGTTACAGTTGCAGGTTGCCTAAGTAAATAAATAAAAGCAAAATAAGAGTTCTTCATCTAACCTCATCAAACCTCGAGCCTCTTCCCTTCCAAATCCTCCCCTATTTTTGTTCCATACCAGCCAAGGACAATACATGCAGTAAACTTCGAACCCCTACCCAGATCTACCCAATAGACAGGACATTCTTCACAGTTGAGTGGAGAGTGTGGTCTGATTTTCACACAAACTCTGGTGACCCATATTTGACCACGTCCTCTTGATGGGGAGGCCTGGTGGCACTCAGAGGAAGGATAGCAGGCTACCAAGAAGAGACTTGATACCCTATGAGCATAGACAGGGAGAGGAGGTCCCTCTCAGTCACAGTCATAGGGGAGGGGAGTGAGGGGAAAATGGGAGGGAGGGAGGGAGGAATGGGAGGATACAAGGGATGGGATAACAATTGAGATATAATATGAATAAATTAATAAAATATATTTTAAAATAAAAGAAATTGGTGTTCCCAGTCCAAAACTCCCTCCTTTCACCCCAGGTCCCGTTCACCTGGGTAGATTTTCCAACATCACTAAACCAAGTTCTTTGAGTTGTCAGGTCCTTCTTGTGCGTTCGCGTCTGTGGGAACTCAGGAGCAGCTTCCACTGAATCTGCACACTTCACACTCCTCCAACCTCCTCTGACTTGTGACTCAACACCTCTTGACCTGCCTGATCTCTGGATGTACATTGTCAGGGCCAACCCTATTCCAGACATCTAGAGATCCTTTGTTTAACTTGAAATGAATCTTCCTGATATCTGTCAATTCTGAGCACGTGCACAGAAGCAACTAAATTATACAAGACAGAGATTACCAATGGGCTCTAATCAGAGTAATTTGATTTCTTTGCATGAAAGCTTGGAATCAGAGGTAAAAAGACAAGAAGAAACAAGAAGGTAGCGGTAGTAGAAAGAAAGCTGACATGCAGACGCTGAATATTTTCGCAGAATGAAAAATATTAACACTAGCCAGGTGACGGTGGCTCACACTTTTAATCCCATGACTCAGAAGACAGACACGAGTGGTTCTCTGAATTTGAAGCCATCCTGTTTACAGAGCAAGTTCCAGGAAAGCCAGGGCTACACAGAGAAATTCTGCTTCAAATAATAATAATAATAATAATCTTAACCCTAAAACTTGAGTTTTGCAACACAAAGCTTTTACATACACTAAATTTTATTGGACATTATGGAGCATTTTGAGGTTACCTAACTTCTGTTGAGGAGTTCTGATGTCATTTGGGAGAACAGACTTCTCACCAACCTAACTGTTCCATTCATTCTATTAAACTATCACAGTTCAGTTAGAAATATCTTGAATTCTACAATACAAAATCCTGGTTAGATCTTCACTAAGAAAATTGCTTGAATATGAATGACTTCAGGATGGTTCCCAAAATGATTTTCAATGTACCCATCATATTAGACAATGCCGAATTCTCAAAAAAAAAAAAATTAAGATAGAATGGATATTGTCAACCCTGATCTAAGATAAATGCATGTACAGGAAGCAGATGACTCACATCGCAGGTCCAGGGAAACCCTCTATACACAAGCACATCAGAAAGATCAGAGCCAATGGTGTCTTATAGTAAAAACAGGGATCCTATACAGGAAAACTCAATAACATAACGAAGATGAGACATGATGCTGGACAGGCATATAAACGCTATGAGGTTTGACTCATCTTTTTTTTTTTTTTTAAATAACATGATTGACTGAACAAATTTGACATCTCATTCTTCTCAAGACAGTGCCATCCCATAATTGACTAGGAAGATATCAGGAAAGACTATCCATCATCCCTTTCGCTTCATTTCTCCTAAGAAATTGAACTGCAAAATCCCTAAAAACCTCAGAAACTCATTACTTTGTTGATAAGTCACCATCTATGTGGAAGTAAATACATCTTAAGTTCTATGCAGACAGTGAGGAAGATAGATTTAAAGCAATGAATATAATGAGAATTAAATTTTATCTTAAGAGATGTGTGGAAGGAAATGCAGTCAACATTTCTTTAATCCAAACTATCTTTTTCTCCTGAAGACTAATAAAGACAAAAGGATTATTAGAATATTAGGTGTCACTGCCTATGGTGGGATCGAGGAGTGACTTACACTTTTTTCTTCATTTATTCTAAATTGTCTTCTGTTTCCACACATAGTTTCTATCATGAGAAGAAGTATACTCATGTGTTAAGGAACACACAAGGAAGATGATTTCACATGTCAGCAGTGAAGGATTTTTTTCATATATAATGTTTGTTGAAATGCTATTTGCGTAAGTATTCTGGTTCTCCATTGTGCAATATTATATTTCTTAAAAGAAATCTCCTCTGCTTTAAGAAAAACTGGCGTAAACAATACTTAAGGGTATACTGACAGGTGAAGAAAGGCATCTAACCTGACAATAATTTGGCTCTCTAACAAAAGTTTGAGATGTATTACTGCTAAGAAGAAACTGCTTTAAGGTTAGCCAGCCTGAGCAAGGTAGAAGGGCTTGGCTGAAATCATGGGGTCTCAGCATCCATCTAGGGCGTGATAAAGATCAAAGGGCAGGAGGGGCTCACAGGAGAGAAGGCACTTCACAGATAGATGATGCCAATCAATCACAGCAAGGTCAAGTGGCAAAGCCCTGGAGGTGCCTCACCACGGTCAACACAGTGAGTTCTTCTATGACATCATCGGATGAAGGGAAAGTGTGACAGCATGAGGTGAAGGGAACTGAGAAGTAGCATCCCCTCATGTGGTACCTAACTTCTCACATCCCATCCATGCCCACGGCCCTCCAGGATGCCTTAGAGTAAGGACGACTCGTGAGATTAAGCGTTAACTCTAATAACTAACATTACAGCAATTGTGATATGTCAGGCACTATTCCACATTATAACACACTGACTCCTGGGTTAGCAATAGAAAGCAAATGTTTTTACAGGGAAGGAGCCTACAGCACAGAGCTATTTAGTAACAGCTCTAAGTACCGGAGCTAAAAGTGTTGAGATCAGCCCTCAGTTCAGGCAACCATCCCCCAGAGCTGGCAGCCTTAATTATTTCACTCTACTGCATCTCTGCACATGTGACAGGAGGAACAAGATGTAAAATCTTATAATGAAGAGAGAGTTTATGCCTAGTTTAGAAGACAACAGTGAAAACCCATCTAGAAAATGCAACCCTAATCATTGAACACACACTGTGGGAAAAGGACATTAAAAGGCATTAAAGCAATGTTCCTGTCATGAAAGCCAGGGCCTCAGCCTCAGAAACCTAACTGAGAATGTCTGAAAGGCAAGATTATAATAAGGTAACTGCTGCTGCAGATAAGAGATGCATATATATTATACATAATGGAGATAAAATTCTCTTGTTAACACAAAATAAAAACAAAAACCCTAATTTCTCAACAATTCCTCACTATAACTGAAATATATATTTCTATTATATATTTACATATATGTATATTATATACTTATATATGCTTATTATATAATATATAGAGATATAAGTATATAAGTTTGTATACTTATTTATTATATATTATAATACATATGTATAAAATCTACCATATATATGGGAATCAGACACATACAACCAGAGCAGGGGAATCATATGTCCTAGTTTGTTTTATATTATTAGGATAAATACCATAACCATAACCAAAAGAGTTTGGGAAATGGTTCATTTCACCTTAAGATTTATTGTCCATCATGAAAGGAAGTTGGAGCAGGAACTCAAGGCAGGAACCTGGAGACAGGAAGTGAAACATAGGCCATGGAGGGTTGCTGCCTACTGGCTTGCTCCTTGTGGCCTGCTCAGCATGCTGTCATATACCACCCAGGATGGCCATCATAGGGGTAGGATCACCCACAGTGAGCTGGACCCTCCCACACCAATTATTAATTGGGAAAATGTCAGGTTTGCCCAGAGGCTAATCTGATGGAGGTAACCAGCTTGTGTTAGGTTGACAGAAACTAACCAGCATCCCATAGGTCAATAGTGCTAACAGAACTAGTACCTGTCTAAATCCCCTGCTGGGACCACTCTTCAACTTAGACAAAACAAGAGCAATAGGAGAGAATAGTTGCTCTGGAGCTGCTTAGGTTAAAATCATTGAATCCTCTCCTGAGCCCATGGGTATTAAAAAAACAAATAAAAGCTCAATTCCTCTAGCTTCATTTCATGTATCTTTTTGCTGTAGGTTGCATCCTTAACCTCTGAGTGCCGGCAGGTTGATAACTTAAGAACTATGTGTCTAGACACTAGTGACATACCCCAGCTATCTCATGCCCCTTTAAGACACAAAGTCACTGTTCTAAACCTGTAGTCACTTTAAATTCCAGCCATAGCAAGGCTTCCCAGGCAGGAAAGATAGAACCTGCAAGAACAGTTCCCCATCACGAGAAGGCTGAAACCCCAAGCATGCCATCTTAGAGGGATATCCTATGTCCTTTCTAGTGAGGAGCAATTAGTTGATGGATAGATGAAACAACTTCATACTGGGTCACCTTGCAGAACCAGAGTTGACGCTACTACAGGAAGGGCCACCTCTTCACCAGGACTGCTTAATTATGCTTAACTCTCACTGCTCCCTCAGCTCTTCCTCTCCTACCCCACACTGAGCATTGGGGGGTCACCCCTTTATCTGATCCTCCTTCCAATGCACATGGACTAAACCATCTTCCTCTATTTGTCATCATCTCGTTCTTGCCTCCCTAACTGGCATGTCAAACTAGATCGCTGAGCTTGGACTAGTGTGACAGGTGGAACCAGGGCTTTTGCCTTAAACCCTCCCCCCCCTTTTTTTTTTAACAAAGCACCCTTTTGATATGTCCAAAGCAGAATGTTGAGTTGCAGATGAGTTGCTGTTTACTTGTTCAATATACAACTTCCGCTCACTGTGGTGCCTGGCACAAGCTTGACTTGGAGATTGTTGAGGAAAAGATTCATGCGCAGAGTGCTCTCAGCCAAACCTGTCATAACACGAGGGAAGGCAACCGAGGAAAGACAGCACATGTAGACTGTGGTCTCCAGCAGAGACCATAGGAACAAACCATACCTCCTTACTACAAGAAGGCCAGCTTTGCTGAACATTGGATGCACATCTATAACCCGATACTGGGCGGGGGGTGCTGAGCAGGAGTACCAAGATTAGTCTAAACCAGCTCAAACTATATAATGTGACACTGTAAAACCAGAACAAAAACTAAAAAAAAAAAAAAAAAAGCAAGAACTGAGAGTGTGGCTCAGGGCCAGAGTGCTTACCTAGCATGCACAAGGACCTGAGTCCATCTACAAAGGTATTAAAATACAGTTTTTGTACGCCCACTGCTTCATTGGACAAGGTTTGCAGAAGAGGGGAGAGTGAAGACTTGGTCTTGATGTGGTCCCCAGGCACCCAGTATAATCCTGGGGAGCGGCCACATACAGTGCACATAGAATGTCTCTAGAAGAAGAACTCCTGAATTCTCATTAAGATACTTCTGCCTGGTGCCTGAGCTGACAAGACTGCTAATTGGAAAATGTCTGCTGAGCAGGCCTGGTGACCTGTGTTTGACCCAGCACCCAAGGGGGAAGGAGGGAATGTACTCTTGAAAGTTATCCTCTGACAACCTCTCCAATAGTCCCAAAGAACATGTGCACCTAACGCCCCCTCTCTCTCCCCCTCCCTCCATCCCTCCATCTTCCCCTCCCTTTTTCCCTCCACCACCTCTATCACATAACTATTGATTGTCCTGTTTGCTCTTCTAAGAACTAATGTCCCAGTGCCTCATCAATCAAATTGATGATCCATTGGTCCTCAAAGCACCCATCACTGCACCTTAAAGTCACTAGCTGGTGCCTCTGTGTTACTGACAGTAAGACAGTCTCCTAAATTCTGCCCAAACTAAAGGACTGTGTTGCACAAGGAACCAGGTTTTCCTTCCTGGTTATAACTTTTGTAGTGTATTTTCAGGGCTTACTGAAAACAAAAACAACAACAACAAAAACTCAATGTTATAAATGGGATTGCTTTTAAGGACACTTCAACAGCCAAACCCATATCAGCATTCTTTCAGTCCCAGGATAAGAAGGGAATATTTGGAGAATCCAGATGGTAGCTGTGGCCTTGCGACTGCAAGCCTCTTACTCAGAAGTGATAGTTTAAACAGTCCCATAAATTTTGCATAAGAAAAACCCATGAGCCTCTACTACATAAGTTAGCCAGACCTCAGTGCCAGGGCACCCAGGGAAAGCCTGGTGTTTAAGTTGTCCTATGACTAGACAGCAGCCTTGAAGGAAATTAAAGGCCTTAAATTAATGGCCAGTGTGGGAAGGATTCAAAAGAACTCTGATCTGACGTTGTAAAATTAATTCAGAGGACCACAGGCTAAGCTCTGTTTATCCTCCCTGCTAGCCTTTCAATTTGCTTTCTAAAATCACACGTTTGGGCTTCCTTATGCAATTGGCAAGAAAAAGTGAGTTGCATGTGTGTGTTCCTGAGCCTGGTGAAGGTCTGTGGCTGTGGGGCTCCATCTGCCTCTTCTTGCTGCAGTGGCATCCAGGTCCATAGAGGTGGCCTCTGAGGACCACACATTACCTATGACCCCTAAGCGTAGCGTTTTTTTGTTTTTTTTTTTTGTTTTTGGTTTTTTTTTTTTTTTTTGCTTCCTTCTGATATAAATGAGTATGCAACTAGTCTTTTCAGATAGTATATACTGCTATCTTCAATAGTCACTGATCTAACTAAATGGAATTTACATGTTTTTATAAATATATAACCCAAACCCAATCAAGTGAAATCTTTAAATCAAGCTGAATAGAACGACTTCTCTCTTAAAAATCTCTCATAATTCCAATGCTTCAGAGAAAAGCCACTACTAATCTAATCTGTTTCTGGTTGTTTCCCACTTCTTTCACAGTAAATCAATATCTTTCTCAGCCACAAGAGACCAGTCATATTGTTTGCAGCCCGTTTCACTCTGTGCTTTTCCTATAATAACCGCTAACTCCATACGTCAGCGACTCCCTGAAATCCATTATATGGGTATGCTGCATTTGCTTAACCCATGTCTGTATGGTTTTTATTCTGCCATCCATCCCATTCATCCCTCCTCTTTCTCCACTGGTGCAGAAGTGACTCATGGATGAGAGTGAAGAGAACAGAGGCCTCAAGGGTCGTGAGAGAAGCAGGAGTGGCTCTAGGCGAGCTTCGGAAATGAGATGGCAACAGTTCCAACCTCAGTTTGTCCCTCGTGGTGCTACATCATCAGAACCACCCCTAGCTGGGGCTGGGAGCCAGGGTCCTGCTTGTGCCAGACCAGCACTTCCGGTACTGAGCTATACCTCAGTCCTCTCCCCATGGTCTGAATTTAATCAAGGCAATAGGTTAACATTTCCAGGCTAACTTAAGTATATTTTAAAATTGTCCTTGCTTTTTACCCTTATTTCCTGCTACTGGGTTTAATTTCAATTTGAAAAACTAATGTTCAGCCTCCATCACTATTGTAACTCATTCTTCCCAGATAAAATACATTATCTGAACCCAGTAATGCAGAAAAATATAGCCGGCTTTTTTTTTTTTTTATCTATATCAAATCTTAAAATGCATTTGAAAAGCTACATTTTGTAACCCATTTTCTGCCTTTTTTGCTCTAACTATGCCTTGATCTTTTGTTATTTATGTAATAAACTCTCAGAGCTCTCAGCTCCTTCTCCAGCACCATGCCTGCCTATGCGCTGCCATGCTTCCCACCATGATGATAAAGGACAAAACCTCTGAAACTGTAGGCAAGTCGCTAATGAAATGTGTTCTTTTATAAGATTTGTCATGGTTGTGGTATCTTCTCACAGCAACACAACACTAAGATACCCTCCTCGGTTGTTAACATGCTGGTGTATATGAAAGGGATAAATTTTGACAGAAAAATAACAAATACTAAATCAAGGTGCTGTCGTTTTCTGCCTTCCCCCGCCACCTGGGCTTCATGCACAGCCCCATGTCCTCACCTCAACCCAAGAGTTCTGCAAAGCTGTCATGAGCGCCCACTCAGCTGTTGCCTGTGTCTGCCAGAAGAACTCCCCAGTCCTGTGATCTTCCACTCTTGCTCCCCGCTCTCCTTTCAGCCTTTTTACCCAGAGGTAGAGGCCCTCCAAACATACTTTGCCTACCAGGATGCTAGGCACCTGTAAGATGCAGAAAGCACACCTCTGCAGGTGTATAATAATAATAAATCTGACTGTAGCCAAACTAATGCCTTACCAGTCTATAGGATACTAGGCACCTATAATATACAGTGCTTATATAATAAATCTAATATTAAGTCAAGGACATGCAGAATATTTTTTAGATATATTCAGTTTGTTATGTGGTTGGGTATTTTGCTTGTATGTATGCATGTGTACCACCAATATGCCTGGTGACCTAGTAGGTAAAACAGTGTCTCTTATCTTCTATTATTGGAGTTACACATGGTTGTAAGCCACCCTGTGGTTACTGGGTTGGCTCCCAGTTGGCTATTCAGGTCCACTGCAATAGACACAAGTGCTCTTGATCACTGAGCCATTTCCCCAGCCCTGCCCCATCACAGCTATTTGTTTTTTAAATTCCACCATAAATGTGGCGTTTGTTCTGTGTTTGCCTGATATTGGACATTTTGCTTTTCCAGTGTTAGAGATAGAACCAATACCTTACCCGTGTACACAAGTGTACTCCCCATGGATGCTTCTAGTCTGCACTGCACTAGGGGTGCAGTTTGTTTGCTTGTTTGTCTGAGTCAGAATCTCATACCCTAGTGTCATGCCACTGTGATGACCTCGAACTTCTGATTCTCCTGCCACTATTTACAGGCAGGTGTTATCATACCTTGTTCATGCAGCTCTGGGGAACTGATCCTGGGCTTCGTGCATGCTGGGCCAACATTCTTACCAACTGAGCTACATCCCCAATCCAAGATATATTTTTTGACTCTAGTAATCCTCAAAGCAAAATCACGCTTTACAATCATTTTACATATTAGAAGCCATGGCTCAGGTAACATGGTGCATTTGGATCACTTCCCATAGCAATAGTAAATGTAGCCTGTCCTCCTTCTCTGCATCCTTCCTGCAGAGGACACACATAGATGAGGGACTGTATTGTTTAGCTAAAGTTTTACACCCAAATCCATTTCGTAAACCTAGGACTTTGGGCTAGGCCATGAGGAAGTTTCGCTTTTAGGTTAGTTTCCCACCCCACCCCACCCCCATTCTATTAGGAACTTGTGAGGTTTCATCATTTCGATCCTAGATGTGTCTTGTACTTTAACTCTCCAGGGAAAAGAAGAATCATGTCCTAGAGGTCAGGGTCTTCTGAGTACAGGAAAGTATAGCAGAAAGTAAAGGATGGAGCCATCATCGGCCTTCAGAGTCTGTGATGCTCTCTTCCACAACAGCCTCCCATACTCTGTACTGTGAGAGATGCTCTTCGCTGCTCCAGTCCACTCCTTCCTTCCTGTTCTCCTACTTAGGAGAGGAACTGGAGGCAGTGTTGTTCACAGATCCTAGCAGTCTTTTAAGTTCCCTTGGCAACATAGCTTCTTTGGCAGTCCCAGCAGGGAAGAATGGCTATTCACATGCTCTTGATGGAGGACGAAGGGCACCACTTTGGGAGGGAGGCTCATGGGTGGTAAGGAAGGAAGGGGATACTTCCTCCCTAACCAGCCAGGTCGGCTGAATCAGCCCTGGAGATCAGTGGGGTGACAGGTGCAGGGGTTAGATCACCCTCACATCCTTGGCAATGTAGGTTAGAGCTGCGGTGATGAGGACACACAGCTCACATTACAATTCCACGTAGACGCTGTGCTTGCCCTTCCTAACAGATGACGTCAGTTTGTAATTATCAAGATCCAGGCTAAATGTCTCATTTTGAGCAACTCAAATGTGCTCCTCAAAAAGAGATACACAGAATAATCTATACATAGAAAGCAAGGCCAAGTTTCAAATCAGCCCAGGTTCTGCTATACATCCTGAGCATCACAGTGGTTAAATCTTGCTGCTTTTCCTATTTTCCTCTTGCTCATCTCATTACCTAATACCTCATATGATAATAACTTGGCCAGATTCAGCAAGTGCTGTGAGGCTGCTTGTAACACCAGCAACAGGGCAAGGGGCTTTCTAGTACAAAGGAGCCTGGTCTAGTCACAGTACACGGCTCCCTCACCTTCTAGCATCGGCAGAACAATGCTATTATTTTATAAAGGCGGTTGTGTTTACAGAGTGACATCAGCACATGGCAGGCTGAAAATACCCAGTGCCCATTTACACACTAATATCAACATGGACCAGCACCCAGGCATGGGAATACCTTCAGATGTAATGAGTCTGGGAGGGAGGACAGGTACCTGAGCAAACATGGGAACAGAAAGCCACGCACTGAGGAGCTGGGGAGGAAAAGCAGTTTCGTAACAGGCTCTGCGCTAGAAGCACTGTTGGGGTCTTACCATCCTCTTCCACAGGGAAAAGGTCAAACCTGCCCAATATATTGCTCAGAAAAGTTGGGAGAATAAAAAGGACCTTTTTTGAGAATATTTTTTTCTTAATAAAGGAAAATGGGGTATGACTACTGGGTAACATAAATATCTAATCTTCCTTTATTCCAATACAAAATTTCATTTCGTAACATCATACTGTGAACACTCTTCAGGAGTAACATAACACCCAGTGAGGATAAACAGAGACAAGTGTCTAAAATCAATTTATTCCATACCAATGGGAAACAAATATGCTTTAGATGCATAAAGAACGAACATGACAAAGGAAGCAGCTGTATTAGGACATAATTTAAACTTTATGTTTCTTTCTTATTCTCTCAAAAACCAACACACCATGTACTGTCCACTTCATGTGGTCCTGTTGTATACCTACACTCTTCATGTAATCACTAACCTCTGTAA
The DNA here is from genome assembly GCA_907169655.1 of Acomys percivali. NCBI lineage: Eukaryota > Metazoa > Chordata > Mammalia > Rodentia > Muridae > Acomys > Acomys percivali. The sequence goes on from OU015751.1 coordinate 114,668,239, forward strand.
ACAGTGAGCTGCTCCTTTTTATTCCTTTCGTACAATATCCACATGAGGCAAATCAAAAGTAAGACTCTAAAAGAAATTGGAAAATAAACCCCATTATATAAATATAATTTGCATAAAAATGGAGATCTGTTTGTGCAAAGAGATGAAAAGCCTTAACTAAATTGTCTTTTTCCTATTAAAAAGACAAAAAAAAAATTTCCTACTTTTTCTTCTTTCTCTATGACCTAACAGCATGTTGCTATTAAAATTGAAAAATTAGATGTTTTTCTTCTTGGAAAGGCAAGTGGTAAGTTTCTTGAAGACAGAATTCTAGGATAAGAAACTACACTCAGCCACAGAGACCTTCCTCCACCCTGGTCAACTTGGTCAGTTTTCAGCAAGTGTCTTGTGGGAGGGAGAGGGATTTTCAAGTGTGGAGCATGGTCTAGTCACAGTACATGATCTACTCACATTTTAGCACCATCAGATACAAGGTTATCATTTTACAAAGGCAGTTGTGTTTACAGAGTGACATCAGCAAATGGCAGGATGAAAATACTCAGTGCCCATGTACACACTAACATCAAGATGGACAACAACCCAAGGTGGAAATACCTTCAGAATTGAGGAGCGCAGGAGAGAAACCAGGCACCTAAGGAAACAGAGAATGAGAAATTTGTGCATGGAAGAGCTAGGGAGGTGGTGAGCTGGGAGGAGAAGAAACTGTGCAACTGATCTCAGGATAGACACTAACACCATTGCCAACAACTCCAGGGCTCAGGTGAGCCCCAATATCCTCAGACTCCAGATTCTCCATAACATTAGGTAGCCACATTCAAGGCACATCTTCCCAGACCCAGATAAGATGCCGTGGACATAGGATTCTGATTCATTCCATCAGATCTACACATCAGACATACTAAGTACTAAGTGCAAATCTAATCCCTTCACACTCAGAATCTAGCACCGTACCATCAGATCTGGCTCTAAGCCCTCATTGTGGACATGGGCATAAAATGAACCCAGTGGCCCAGGCATGAGACTAACCCACTTCAGGACTCTAGTAACAAGCCTGCTCATGGGCTCCACCATATAGCCCGTCCGGAATATCTGGGCAGACTCACGGATAAGAAGCTCATTCTGCCAGAGCCAGTTGTAAGCGTGAAAGGCATCTGTGTCTTCAAATGCACACATATATGGGAAAGACCACAGCATCATGAATGACCAAGGAATTATTCAGATATAATTTAAACTTCATGATATTTCTAAAGGAACAAAGCAAAATGACACCAAATCAAAGGAGATTTACAAAGGTACCTCACAAGGAATTCAAAATAATCATCTTAAAGAGTCCTGTCTTTCATAGGGGATGAATTTAACTAAAGATGTGAAAGATCTATATACTGAAAGTGAAAAAGATACAAATAAACAAAAAGTCTGTGTACATGGATTGAAAGAATTAATGTAATTAATACCTATACTAGCAAAGTTGTAACCTAGAGACTCATTACAATTCCTATCAAAATCCAATAGCATTTTTAAAGAAATAGGAAAAAAATTCTTAAACTCACTATAAAGATCCCAAATACCCAAAGCAATTTTTAGTAAAAAGAATTGAGCTGGAGGTATCACACATGATTTTAAAATGTATTACAATGATATAGCAAAGAAAATGAATGGTAATTGTCATTTTAAAAGGACACGTAAACCAGTAGAAGAGAAAAAAAGAACTAAGAAATAAACGTGCATGTTTAATTTGCTTTTGATAAAGTTACCAATGCTCAATTGGGGAAAAAAATGTTCTTTTCCAGGTATAGTTGGGGCCCAGGCATAGTGGTGTATGCTGTAATTATAATGTTCCAGAGGCTGAGACAGGAGATAACATATTCATGGCTAAATTTGGCTGCATAGCAAGCAAGAAAGACCCTATCTTTAAAAACAATAATATAAAATTATAAATAAAAAGTTAAAGTTGGAAGCTAGATATTGACACTCATAAAAATGGAATCAGGCATTATACTTTCATTATATATAAATATTAACTCAGAATTGACTAAAACCTTAAATGTTAGACCTGAAACTGTAAAAACTACTAGGGAAAATCAGGAAATATCTTTTCTTTATTTTTCCCTTCCTTCCTTCCTTTCTTCTCCTGTCCTTCTGTTCTTTATTTTTGTTATGCGTGCGTGTATGTGTGTATGTATGTATGTATATGTATATATATATGGGTGTATATACCAAAGTCAATGTCAGGTGTCCTCATTTTTCCACCTTATTTTTCAGACCAGGTCTCTCACTGAACATGTAGCTCACCAATGTGGCTAGACTGGCTGGCCAGCAAGGCCAAGGGATTTTCTTGTCTAAGCCCCTTTAGCACTGTGCTGCCATGGCTGCCTTTTTCCATGGCTGCTTGAGATAAAAATCCAGACCCACATCCTTGTATGACAGGCATTTCATACCCCAGCCTCAAAAACCTTTTTGCCATTGTTCCGGGTCATGATTTTTTTTTTTTATATGAACCACAAAGAATAAGCAATGGAAGCAAGAATGGTTAAAAAGGAAGACGAAGGTGCAAAATAAAAAACAACTTCATAGCATAAGGAACAATCATCAGAGTTGAGGGACACCTGTAGGTGCAGGAGAGATGGTTCAGCAGTTAAGAGCATTGGCTGATATTTCAGAGGACCCAGATCCCATTCTAAGCACCAGAATGGTGGCTCACACTGTCTGTAACTCCAGTACCAAGGGTTCTGTCTCCATAGGCACAACACATAACACAGACAGACACACACACATATACACACACACACACACACACACACACACGATACACAAACAAATATACAGGTAAAACATTCACACATATAAAATAATTTTTAAAAATTTAAAGAGATAAAAAAAAAATAAAGACATAATCTATTGAGCTGAGGAGATGGCTCAGCAACTAAGAATGTTTGCTGCATCACCATGAGGATCTGAGTTAGAATCACCAGAAACAAAGGAAAAATGTACATACGGCCAGGCACATTCCTGGAACCCCAGCACTATAGTGGGTAGAGACAGGAATAGCTCGGCATCTTGCTGGCCATTAGTTTGTCTCCAGGTTCAAAGAGAGACCATGATTCAAGGAAATAAGGTACATAATGATAGAGCTGGATAACCCACATGTTCCTCTGGCCTCTGTGCACACATATGAGCTTACACCTTACACAGAGAGTACATATACACACTTATTTACATACATACACACAAATACATGTGAAAAATTAAAAAAAAAAGGTAACTATAGTGGATATAAACATGTGTCTGCTTTAATCCCAAATGTGGGATGTGAGGGTGTGCGTTGTTTTTCCACTAGAAACAGACTTGTGAGAGAACAGGTGATGTTTGTCCACTAGAAGAGGAACCACCTCTTGCAGAGACATGGTCTTTGCCAATGGATAAACATCCTAATACGGACTCTGAGAGGAGATTATTGGGAAGGGTCTTTAGATGAATGGCCGCTGCAGGGAAAGGACTGGGCAGAGGGGTGATGGACTTCCAGGCACCACACACATCCACTACTGATGCAATGGGAACTCTGGGGCTAAGGGGGTTCTTGGGCTGACTTCAGATGGATATAAGGAACCAGACCTTTAACTCCATGTTGACAGGCTGGAACGGGGGAGGAGGGTAGAGGCTCGAGATAGATGCTTTCTTCAGACAACTCTTGGAGAAGGACCCTGTTGACAGCCTTCTGTTGGCACTTTGAGTAGCTGTGGGAGTGACTACTGGGGTCTGGTTTCTGGCCAGGTAATCAATGCTCCATCAGGTGGGGTTGTAATGAAAGGCAGTCAGGTGTATGAAAAAGGTGTTTCAATTTCGATCAAGATAAAACACAAAAGAGAAAACTTTGTCTTGATGCCTTTTAAAACAAGGCAATAGGAAAGATGCACTTGGAAATGACGAGAAGAAGGACACTTCATTATCCAAAAGCATATAAGCCATTTACAATGGAGCCATCCATGTTTCAGAGAATTGCCCACCCTTCCTGAAGCAAGATGCTAACCCCTGGGTCCATGGATCGGCATGTCCAAGCCGAGTTCCCACTGTGACTTCCAGCCTCCAAGGCACAGGGGTAGCTAGGACAGTACAGAACCTTTGAAAGCAGCTTTGGTTTATGTCCTTTGTGTCCTCTAATGGCAAAATGTTTTTCTCTGTGTGTCATTAAGAATAAGGTCAGATGATGGGCACTGTGGCCACAGGGACTAACAGGGTCCCTATTTGAAAGAGCATTACAAAGTAAGAGGATATGGATATTAAAAGGCCGCTGGCTTTTAACATTACTTATAATTCAGAAATTATACTAGATGCATTTTCCTGTTTTCAAAAAAAAAAAAAAAGCTTTAAGAAATAATACTTTTCAGGTGGCAAACACTGAAATAAACATCTTTAAACTATCCTAATCATGTGGTTTGGTTTTCAAAATACATTTACTATTTCCAATGGCACTTTATGGTGTTTTCTCTTCACAAACAAACTCAATCTAGAGTGTGCTTTTCAGACTATTATATAAGTCCCAGAAGGCCCATTTACTGTGCTTGTCATCAGTGTGTGCCTCACAAACATGGAGCAGATGTTCAAGTGCTGTGGCCGGCAATCTAGCAGGAAAGCCATTCGGTGAGCACAACCTAACTTCAAAGCTTATGCAGGATGAAAAGGGAAGGGAGCTTTAGATGATCTCCCAGCAAAAATAGCCTTTCCTCTTAAGACTCTGGGGCACATCTTACAGGAAAGCAGGGCATTGTAGAAACAGTGCTAGCATCAACTCATATCGAAAGCATCGTTAGGAGCCCGGAGCTGAAATGGACCGTATCATGGTGCAAGGTAACACCCTCCACATTTCCATCTGTACCGCATGGTCCTGGGTGAAGACAGCAGCAACCCACTCAGTCCTCTTCCCATTGGCTGTTGCAATGACCTATATGTGCTGAGTAATGCACATAAGTGACTGGAAAACCAGACATGCATGGACGTGTGTTCTAATCTACATCGCAAGATCTCTCCAATATTCAGTTTTCCTCTTCCATAAAAATGAAGATGACGCCATGTACCAAAATGCTTGTAAAGTTCCAGGTAATGCCTGAAAAACATTCGACAGAGCTTCAGCTACAAGCCAAAGGCGGCTGTCACATTTATTTAGCACTGTCCCAGAGAATATGGTCCAAGGTCGGATATATCACTGTTCTCAGGAGGTCATAGGTTCTGAGGAGTGCTGGAATCGTACAAAAATGTTTCCCATGTAACCCCTGATGCCCGAGACTGAGTGTGCAGAAGCCTTCCAATTAAGATGGGTTCAAACTTCCTCCTCTAAACACAGAACAAATTGACAGCTTCTGGGTGCCTCCGCCTTATGGGCATTTAGCATTGGTTTTTCCCAGTTTCAGTGGGGAATAACAAAACTCCAGAGCCATGGGAGATGATATGGCTTTAACAACATGGTATTTCTAATACAACCGTGAACTGCATTACTGATCCTGAGGAGCAACTGGCTCCTCCCCTTAACGTAAGTACTTACTACATGACTGATATCACATTGTCTCTGGGGACCAACATTGATTCTAATTTTAGGAAGAGACTCCACCGTGCTAGCTGCAGATGTGTGCTATTCACATCTTCATAGGAATAAAATTGCCTGGAAATTTAAGGAAGAAAAATTAAAATACTACAGATCTAAATAATGCTGGCCTTTCCATGTCAGCCTCTGAATCTGACTATCTGTATTATGTGATCAAAACTGTATATTTGCAGAGTATTTACTCATCATTTTACTACTAATGTTGTTTCAAAGGTTTTTGTGGCAGGACGAAGTTGAAATTCATTAAGCGCTTTTCCAGTGGTTTATATTGAAGTTGGTTATAATTTTCCCAGTAAGAGAAGAATTTGGTGGCACATCATCTTATACACAAACACACCAAGAAGAAAGGTGTGTGGGATTGGGCCATGATGCTCACACCCCAGCTTGGGATTTAGGCACTGAGTCTCAGGCACAGTGCAGGTCTGCCCAAGCCCAAGGCACTAACTTCAGAGGAGAGGCTATACGTTCAAAGAGATTTGTACTCAATGGGCTCTCTGTCACTGCTCATCAGGAACCCAAGTCAAATGCCTATCCAATGCCACTTTTTCCTTTACCTGGAGCCCCAGGTACTTACAGGTTCCCCCTGGACAAGGACTGGTACTGGTTTGGAATGGAGGAAGCAACTTTGCCACAGCATCTACACATGAGTTGTCCACCTGCTAGCCTAAAAATCTGGACATCAAAGATGTGCAGTTCTCTTTCCAGAGTAAGATTCTCAATATTAGCATTGACCATTAACGATGCTTGCCCACACCAGAGGCAATTTTTGTAAGTCACAGAGCACCTGTGCTTTTCACCTAAGCAAATTCAATTAAATACAATGTGCAGAAAGGATGAAGGAGAACAACTTAAATAGATTTGCACATCTGGTAATCTAAAAAAACAAGCCTGTACTGTGAGTGTTTAAAGCAATCAAGCCTGAAACGGTAACTCCGTGTTCCATAAAACAGCAGAGAGAATACATGAATAATTTGAAGTTTCCTGACCACTGACAAAGAAGTGGAAGACTTTGTCTAGATTTCCAAGTGAGTGGGTGAAGTTGATTTCATTCAAGGAAGAAATTGAAAAATTAATACCAAACTTTCAGAACTGATAATAGACAATGAAGAGGAACACAAAGAACCAGCACATTGAAAGTACAAAAAGGAAAAATTCCAACTGACTTAACTTGTGTGATAAGCCTTTCTTTCATAGATTTGCATGCCATCTACTCTTCTCCACTTTGAGCACTTCCAGTAGATTGTATGATATACAGACATGAATGATGATTTGAGCGGCAGATTCATTGTTTTAGGTATATATGGTTTTGCTGAAGAAACTAAAGAAGAAAGCTAGAGTCGATGTCTATAAGAACTGATAAAAAAAGGTCTCAGTGTAGTAAGATTCCTTGGAAGTTCTCCCCAAAACTCTAAAGGGAAAGGAATTCTATTGATCATGCACTCAAGCTAAAATATACACACACAACATAATAATATTTAACCCTTACCAAACTCAATACATAGACTTTAATAGCCTTATTTTTAAAGTATTAATTGTTATACTTTGTTTATGGGTGTTTTGCCTGCACATACACCTGTGTGCCATTTGCATGCCTGGTGCCCATGGATGCCAGAAGAGAACATCAGATGCCCTAGCACTAGAGTTACAGATGGTTGTGTGCACAAACCTAGGAATCAAACCAGGGTCGGCTGGAAGAGCAGCCAGTCTTCTTGACCACTGAGCCTTCTCTGCAACCCCATGCCCATGTTTTATATGAAGGAACCGAGATTCAACAGTGCTGGGTAAGTTTCTCTAAGTCACACCATTAAGGAGTGAGATGAAGATTCATGAGTGCACAGGCAGAAAGCAGATACTCGAGTATGAGGCTAAACAGTACCCAGCTCCCATTCTAAAGCAAACGTAGACACTATTATAAGAGTAGCTTCAGGATATGTGCACTGATATTCTGGTAATAGTCTCATCAAGCAGGATGAAGCGCCAATGTCCTTAGTGCGGCTCTGAACCAGGTAAGGTGTCTCTTTATACTCTGATCATTACACTGGGTACCTTTCCACCAGGAAGAGTTAGCTCTCACAATCTTTGTGCCTTCTAAGGAACCCCCAGAATGAATCTAGAAGCAATAAGTAAAGCAGGATTAAAAGAAATATGCATTGTGGCCTTAGCTGGAATGCAGATCCATGATTTAGGCATTTAAATGCCCAGGAAAATCCCCAATGTAGAAACTTCATTGTGTTATTTTTAATGTTAACTCTTTCTAGGAGATAGAATCAAAGTCTTCCCACCTACACTTCACCCTGTTCACACTAAATTACTTTAAAATAAACAGTATACAAGAGAAGAGTCAAGAATCATCTACTGTAATTGTTATTTAGAGTGAGTAGCTATTCCTATGGAGAAGATACATCTACAGAATTGCCTACAGTTCACAGAATGAAAAGTCTTTCTCTCTGCATTAGAAGCTGAGCTGCTGGGGTTGGTCAGGTGCTTCTTGAGTTGTTCCCTGAATTGGCCCCCTTTCGCCTTCCTTTATACCACATGTGGGCCAACAGAAGCCAAACGAAACCCAGGTGCCAAATGCATCATTGAGGTCAATGTGTGTCCAAGAGCCTGGCTCATAGAAAGAGTGGAGAGTAGACTAGACAGTGGAACAGGCAGGGAAGGGCAGGGCCAGTGTAGGAAGCAGAGAAAGAGTTATCCAGATTACCTGGCGGGGTGGGGGGTGGAAGGTGCTTGCATAAAGTCCTAACTTCAGACACCAAAACTGGAGAAAAGGGAGATCAAAATTCAGAGCAACGGAGGTCTCGAGCTGAGCCCAGATCAGCCAACTGAATACTGGAAATAAAGAGGGAAAGAGATAAAAGCAGATAATGGGTCATAAACACTGTAGTAGTTTCAATCGAAATGGCCCCCCATAGACTCATGTGTTTGAATGGTTGGCCCATTGGGAGTGGCACTATTAAGAGGAGGTGTGGCCTTGTTGGAGTAGGCGTGGCCTTGTTGGAGGACATGTGTCACTCTGGGCTCTGGCTTTGAGGTCTCTTATGATCAAGTTCTTCCCAGCATGGTTCAACAGTCTCCTTCTGCTGCTGTAGATCAAGATGTAGAACTCTCAGCTCCTACTCCAGTGCTACACCTGCCTGCAGGCCACCATGCTTCCCGCCATGATGAGAATGGACTACACCTCTGAAACTGGAAGCTAGCCCCAATTCAATGTTTCCCTTTATAAGAGCTGCCTCGGTCATGGTGTCTCTTCACAGCAATGAAACTCTAAGGCAGACACAAAGGGCTTTCCCCTGAGACAAAGCTTAGCAGTCAGAAAACACCCTGAGCAAGGTCAGAAAAACATCATCTTCTGCACAGGAAAAATGGATTTTGAAGGCAAAAAGGTCTGTTTCAGTCTGCCTCTGTCATTCACTAAGTGACCAGGGAAACCTCTTATGTGTGAGAGCCTCATTTCCTCATAAAAAAATGGTAATAGTACACACATTTTGCCAAGAAATACAAATAATAAAAGAGAAATGCAAACTGTGATGTTCAGTAAGCAGCCAAGATCTGTCCAGACAAGATCCTCCCTCTGTGTCTTGTCTCTGTCTTGTTTTTTGGTTTTTTTTTGGTTTTGGGTTTTTTGTTTGTTTGTTTGTTTGTTTGTTTTTTCACTTCTAAGCACCCAATGAAGGACGCTCACTGCCTGGCTTATTAAACCATGTCTCCCTCATACCTTCTAAGAGCTTTCAGTCCCAACTTCAGACAGGAGAGCCATGGCTTAAGGACACTCTGAGGAGTGCTTGAGGGTTAACCAAGTACAGATCACAAGAGAGCTTTGGCTCTGGCGTTCTGGTCAGCCTCATCTGACCTGAAGTAATGACCCCTGAGAACATCTGAGGAAAAATGCTTTTAGTATCATGAGAGGTTCCATCTACTGTTGTTCCTACACCAACTCAAGCAATGTATCAAACATTACACTGACAAATTTACCAAGAAAAAAAAATATTATTCACAGAAAGTATAAAACACAAAAAAGGTACATTAACTAATACATTTTGGGCCATAAAATACTGCTGGGGCTGCTGCTTGTGTCAGAAAGTTCCCAGATGATTAAATAAAGGACACTCTCCAGTTAGCACACCAGGTGATCATTAGGCATTAGAAAGTGAAGACGATGATGAACCTTGGCTTCTCTGCCACAGGAATCTGAACTATAAGGTTTACTCCAAAAAGTGGGCTGTGCATTTCCTTTTGTGAACAATGTGTCTGTAGCCATTAATCTACATCTGGATTCAGTATATGACTCCATCCACCACAGGGAATTTATTGATCTACATGTGAATTCCTAAAATGAAAATATGGAAAGTGGCTATGATTAACCGCTGACTTCTAGAAGCTGTCTGGAGAGGTGGCTATTGGAACAGGAGGAGGGAAACATAACAGAAGTAAAAGAATTGTTGGGAAAATGTACTGTTCATGTCAAAACTGAAATGGTTTAACAGGCTCAGCACGGAACCCATGGAGAGAACACAGCAGTTGAAGATACCATGTCTGGAAAGACATATGACTCCAAGCTGTTGAGGTGTCTGGCAAGTCAACAGCAGCACACATGAGCATGAGCAAGAAAAGGCAGCTGGTTAGGGCCAGTCACTTCCAGTCATTGAACTGGACATGTAACTAGAATAGGACTTGTCTAACAGAAGGACCAGGTGGTCACCTCTGTCACTCCACTAGAATCAGGAGAGGACAGCAACAGAATGGAGGTGTACATCTGTTCCTCCACTCACTCTCCCTTTGGCCACCCTGATTTTTTAGATCCTATACAGTGTTCAGAGCAGGACTCTTGGCATTTCCATTTTATAGCTCATATTCCCTTTTTGGGAAGAGTGAATTTAGGTGACTTACTTCTCCATTCCAAAGACTTGGTGGAATAGTAAACTCACTTCTGTGTATTTTTCCCTATGAGAAAAGTCTCATGTGTAGAGATATATGCCTAAGAAAATGTGTGCATAGCTCTAAAAGCTCAATGCAAAAAAAAAAAAAAAGGAGTCATAAGTAGGAGAATGGGTGGCTAGACTATGCTCAACCTACAGCATGAAATGGTACATAGCACTTGATGAGGATGAGTCCAGATCATAACACTAAACCTGAAGAAATTTCCATATACTGTGGACTTATAAAAGCAACACATAAAGAGGCACATATAGCCGGGCAGTGGTGGCACATGCCTTTAATCCCAGCACTTTGGCGATAGAGGCAGGCAGATTGCTGTGAGTTTGAGGCCAGCCTAGTCTACAAAGCGAGTCCAGGACAGCCAAGGCTACACAAAGAAACCCTGCCTCGAAAAAAAAAGGCACATATAATTAATTCCAAATTCTTCAAAATTTTAATTTAATAATTTAATAATATTAATGCATAGCATATATGTATGTGTTGCATATGTATGTATGTGTATGTGTATGGGCATGCATATGCCATGAAGAACACCTGGGTATCATAAGACAACTTTGTGAAGTAAGTTCTCTCCTCTTACCTTTACATAGATTCCAGGGATTGAACTTGGGTCATCGGGCTTGAGTGAAAAGTCCTGATGTATTTTGATGCTAATTACTGCTTGCTGTCTCTGCCCCACCTGTATTTTGCTTAGGAGCCTAACCTAATTGACCAAATAAAAGGTCATCACACCTGGGCAAGGCAAATGGGATAAGTGTGGCTAAGGTTCCAGGGCTAGGGGAGACAGAGAGAATCTTGAGAGGAAGAGAGACCCAAGGAGAGAAGAGGAAGAAGGAGGCTGTACCATGGATTAGGTGGAAGAGAAATATATGACTGGCGTGGGTAGAAAGTTGGCCCAGATGATGATAATTAGGGAGTATTTGGGATTACGGATGGGAGGTAGCCCGAGAGAAATTATTAGAAGCAGATGGCATGGGAAGTATTTTAGGGGATTAATATCTGCTTTGCCCCAGGTTAACTATGGCTATTTTTAAATATAACAGGTGTCTGTGTCTTGATTGATTGCTGGTAGGTTAGAAAATACTGTCATAATAGTAATTATAGGCTGGTAAATTAACTGTAGCAGTACTATCACACACACACACACACAAACAAACAAAACAAAACAAAAGAAAACACAAATCAATGAAATAGAATAGATTGCTCAGATACAATCCAAAAATTACAGTGCAAGAATGGGAGAGACAAACAGTCTGCATGAGTTACCCAAAGCCAAGACTATATGAAAAAGAAAAACTTACAGAAACTCACTAGTTCGTTATCTTTTTTAAAAATACAATTATTTTTAAAGGACTTTAAACACCTTTTTGTAGGCTTAGACTTTTCAAAACCTACTTTATGAAGGGGTTCTTATACGCCTCAACCTCACTTCTAACCCACTGACCAGAGAAAGGGGAGAAAGAATGTTAATAGGAAAAGGGGTTGTGGACCTGTTTAGACGTAGTTCCTCGTGCCAGTTTCACTCTGCATTGTCAGGACACCAGCAGTCCAGTCCAACAGCCAACACCAAACAGCCACATGAATCTGCAGAGGTGGCAGAATGCAACAGAAACAGCCAGGCTCTGCCGAATCAGCACGAGTCAGTGAAAACAGCCCAAACCAGCTGAAGTACCATGAGCAGTCCTCTGGAACGTTCATCTCTGGGAAGCGAAGCCCAGCAAAGACCAGTGAAGCATTCCGGGGTGCAGCAATGCAGAAAGCCTTCCCCCGCTGTCTGTGGATCGTCTTATACTTTTTCCAACCATCACGAGCCCTCTCACATGTCTGCTCCCACCAAGAAAAACATCACATGCCCCCTCACAAGATAGCTTTCAGAAAAACACCACATGATTCAACTGAGTCTTTGAAGAAACCAGGTTCCTGGAGGTGGGAAATAGTGAACTGTTTATCAGCCAGGTATGGCCATGGCTCCTTTCCCCACAGCTAAAGGAAAACAACAGAAAGCCCACAAAAGAAAGGACCTCCAAGGCCATCTAAATCATGGTGATTGCTAAGTCAAATGCCAGCACCTGCTTTGTTGTGTTTATAAGATTTCACAGGCATCACTTTTTGTCCTTAAAACAGTTGCTGGGGATTTAGCTGTTTGCCCAGCATTTTGTCTTCACAACAATCCCACTTTACAGACAGAGAGATTTTAGAACTTACTTAAGAAGCAGAGAATCTGTTTGCCTACTTCCTCTTTGCAAACTTTGGAGACTGTGTCCCATAAGGGGAGGGACTCACTGCATATCGCTACAGTCAAGCCACACAGGCTGTATCTGTTTAATGGATGAGTGAGTCCATAATTATTTTCCTTAGTTCACTCTTCAAAAGCAAAGAAAGATTATCAATATGAGACATCCGAAGCCTGCAGAAGAAATCAACACAGTTTAGACTAATTTTGTTTTTCTTCCAAATACTTGAAATACAAATACTCCCTGCTGTTTAAAAAAAAGGTATTGTTTTTTAAAAAATAATTATCCATTAATTTTAATGATCTTTTATCTGATCTTCTTGTGTATATCTCCTTATAATTTTCATAATGGAGAACTGCAGGGAGTCCCATGGCAACAGGCAGATGCTTTGACAAGAAGCAACACAGTTTCTATCATTTTGTGATTCAGTTTACTCTGGAAGCAGGGACAAAGAATGACAGGAAGAGATCAAAAAGCAAATGCAGGAAGCTGAGAGACATCACTGTTGGGGTGAGTCACTAATATTTTCTAGGTGGATGAAGTCAATCAATTGGTAGGCATGCTTGATACATTCGCTCTTCTGCTGCCTCACGGTGTGTGTGTCGTCCTCCAAATTCCTCGCAAGCTCATTCGTCTAGACACATCTTCTATCCCAGCACCACTCCCAATGTCAGTATTTCTTTCCTGCAGGCAACATATGGATGGAAGCCTAGCTATCTTCTGGCTTCTCCTTCTAAGTGCCCCAGTCACTTTCTGTCTCTGGTCACTTTTCTCCTGTCTGTCTTCTTCTAGTGCCGCTGAAAGCCACCATCCTCTAAGCTTCCCCCACAACCCTCAGCCTCTGGCACTCTGGCATCCATCCAGTGATTTCATCCTGACGCCTTTCTCCTCTTTGCCAGACTGGAAATCAGGTCTCTGAAGAGCCATAATATCTTCCAAGAGAGAAAATAGGTCAGACCTCAAATACTGCAGGAGGTCAGAGAATGGAAGAAGGGAAATAAGACTATCGGCTGTGTGTTCAGTGACAGCAGTGGTACTCAACCTTCCTAATGCAGTGACCTTTTAATACAGTTCCTCGTGTTGTGGTGACCCCCAGCCATGAAACTATCTCATTGCTACTTTATAATTTTAATTTTGCTGTTATGAATCATAATGTAAATATCTGTGTTTTTCCATTGGTCTTAGGCAACTCCTATGAAAGGGTTGCTTGATCCACCCTGAAAAGGGGTTGTGACCCACAGGTTGAAAACCACTGGTTTAAACAAATTCTTGGTGATGCATAGGATAGGAACTTTGTAAAGTGCCAACAGAAGTGTTAGGAAGGTATGTGTGGCCCACCCAGTCAAAAGGAAAAGCTTGCTTAATGCTGACTCTTGCCACAGTGGCTGGGTTCATAATTGACGAGTGGTCAATTTGGTTGATGGATGGATTGAACTTGTCTTAGGCAGCTTGCTGTCTAAACATAATTCTGCTAATCAGAGCGCCTGAGTCCTGCTTCTGATTGATCCATGACACAAAACCCAGATGTGGAAACTCACCAAAGGTGGCTAATTGCTATTTTTTTTTTTTTCAGTTTGGAGAGGAAGCTCAGAGCCAGCAAGCCTTAGGCCAATTGTTCACACTCCTAAACCCACCCCTGGGGAGCTGCTGATTTTGAATTGTCAGTCCCTGATTGTTAGTAGTCCACCCAGTCAAGGCTGCAAGGTATAACTGGGCAAGGTGTAGATAACAAGTTACAGACAAATATCCGAGTTAGAAAAGCCCAGTCCTCACTATGACCATAAGCGTAGCAGGAAAACAGTATGAATGAAAATGCTTAGACAATAGCACTTCACCATTGTCAACATTCATGCTTTTAACAGACTCACCCAGCAACTCTTCTATTGGGAAGAAATTCACAGATGTTAACGAAACATTAGTGAATAGAAACTACTCAGACCACTATTCCTGTAGGAGCTTTAGAACCAAAAAATCAAAACATGAAACTTCCTCTGTGTACCTCATATCTATGTGTTTTCACTGTATGTAAATTGTGTCACAATAATAACATGTTTATCCGGGCAGTGGTGGCACACGCCTTTAATCCCAGCACTTGGGAGGCAGAGACAGGCGGATCGCTGTGAGTTCAAGGCCAGCCAGATCTACAAAGTGAGTCCAGGACAGCCAAGGCTACACAGAGAAACCCTGTCTCAAAAAACCATAATAATAATATAATAATAATATAATAATAATAATAATATTATTATATTATTATTATGTTTGGAGGCCAGAAAGATGCCTTGGCACATAAATGTGCTTGCAGCTAAGACTGAAACCCTGAATTTGATCCCCAAGACCTACAGGGTAGAAGGGAACAGTCTCCCACAAGTAGCCCTTTGACCTCCATACATACATCATGACACTGAGTGTGTCCACACCCCCATACAAACACAAAGTAATAAATTAACTAATTCATTAATTATATTTTAAGTTTTAAAAACACACCTTGGTAAAACAGCCATAAGGGATTGATTGAAGAACTTGTAAAACCTAGTGGCAAACGGAAAAGTATATTCATCTATGATGCCCGTCCTCCTCTTGACCCTGTGGACACCTTTTGGGGAGGTCAGGAAGCAACTTTTGGGAGTTGATTCTCTCCTTTCACCTTGAAGTAGGGTCTGCTGTTCCTCTTGCTGTGCCTTGTGCTACAGGATGCCGGGGAGCCTCTCGCAGATCTCGTGACGCCACCTCTCACCTCCCCACAGGAGCACGGGTGGTACAGTTGTAGAACACTGCTTCCAGCTTGTCTGTGGGTTCCAGGAATAGACCTCAACTTGCCAGGGTTGAGGACCAAGTGTTTGAACCTGTTGAGCCATCTTGCTGGTCTTTTGATTTTGACAAGGTCTGTGTCGGAATCCCAGGGTTGCTCTCTGTGGATCATGTTGCTGGGGCCTCAAGCTCACCAGAGTCCTCAAGCTGGGGTTCCAGCCACGAGCCACCAGTTTCTATCTGACTGTTCAACAATGAACACGTTACAGTAGCAGTCAGAGAAGAGAGATGGTATCCACGTTAGGCTTGGACTCAAAGCCTTTCCAGAGATGGGTACTGTTTGACCATATGCATATTCCAGTGAGGAAGAGAATAACCAAACAGAGAGAGAGGAGCCTCCAGGAGAGAGATGGGCGATCCCTAGGAGCTGGAGTCTTAAGAAGGCGGGAGATGATGGCACTCGGAACACAGAAAGTGGGGCTGGCCTGAGCTGCTTGCCCCATTGATACTGGAAGGAAAGCGGCTAAGAAGAAAACCATGAGCACGTTGGGATGTTCGGTGGGTTCAGGTCATGGTGTTCTCCTCTGCCTGCCCCGTGTTGTCACTGAAGCATATAGCAATGTTATCTGCTAAGAACAGGCAGGTGCAACATCTAACTACAGTGGGGATAAGATCCCAAGCGTTTATCTGTACAGGCAAGAGTGTTGATTCTGAGTTTCCTGGAAGATGCCTCTGATAGACTAAAAGGAAGGGAAGCCGGGGCTGCTATTTTACTTACAGCTAAAAGATTGAAGGAGAAAGAGACTCTTGGGAGTAACTACCATAGTTAATATATAAAAATATTTTTATCTGGTATATCAATATCTCAGCTCCTCAGGACACAAATAAACTGTGGGCTCAGAACCCAGACTCCCAAGAGATGTGGCGAATATGAGCTAACTGGCATCTAGGAAGCTGGACTTCCTCCTCAGGACCAGAATGACCATAGTATGAACACTGGGCACAAAACAGTAAGGCACAGTCCAACCCTCGTGCATCCGCTCTGCTTCTGCATTGATAAGAGAAAGAACCAGGGTGCTGTCCTTACCTACCACCACTGCTGCTTAACAACATTGGAGCCCCTTGGAAGAAGAAAGGGAAAACCAAATTGCAAAGTGAGGCATGGTAGCTAGCACATACAAAAGGATCTGAAATTGAAGGCTATCTTTGTCTACGCGGGATATTTAAGACCAGTTTGGTCTACATGCGAGTCTGTTGCAAAAACAAAGAAAACCACAGAACCGGGAACACACTGAACAAATGGATGGACCCATCTCTACCAGCTCCTGCATCTGCAGTGCAGTGTCTCCATGCTTTCCTGAGTCAGAGAGCCTCTCAACAGCTTAGTAATGATGAGCTGACTCTTTACCACAACTGGTGTGTAAGCTTTGGACTGCCGGGGCACAGTGCTAGGGCATGGGGCTGGTGGTGAGACATTCCTGGTCTTACTCACTGGGTAAATATCACAGATTAGTATCAGAGCATGAGTCTCACAGCTGAAGTTGGAAATAATGTTCCTAGTTGTTAATAAATGCAATGAGGTAGTAGAGGCGAGTGTTAAGATTTCCATTGTGTCCAGTGTTCTCACCCTTTTCTTTATGAGCTGCAGTCTCAGTGTGTTCGCCTGGAACCCTTCATCTACCCACCTCTGCTCCTGAGAGCTTGAGTTACAAGTCATGGTGACTCAACGTTGAATGTTGTTCAACAATTTCAAGGTCATGCTGACAAGACCCAAGGATTTGTTTAAAGGCTCCATTTGGGTCAGTGATTTGCCACGGGAAATGCTGCCTGTGATTCTTATAAGCTATGAGTGTGGCTCCGACATGTTAACACAAAGTCTGTCCCTCCTAAGGTTTCAGTCAAATTTCTCAGGTGGAACTACTGAACAGCAGACGAGTTCTCCATGTGAGAAGAAATGGGTAATCTTTGTGGAATTGCCTATTATGCTCCATTCTGCCAGAGCGATAAGGAAGAAGACAGCAACAGCAGCCTGCCTCTGATCAAGCAGGTGTCAGTCATACTAGTCCATCTTCAGAGACAAAGGGGATGTGCATCCTCTTAATGCTTTTTTTCACTGTTAGGGCTTGGAAAATTCTATTTCACCCTGAAATAATAGAGTGCTTATACCGGTGTACTAGAATATACTTAAATATAGATTTTCTCTGAAAACATAGAGCCTCACTTCTCTCCCTGACAAAGAAGATGGCGTAACTGACTATCCAGCTACCACTCTCACCATGATTAATACATCTGCGTTCAATTTTATAATGGCTCAAAAGTAAGTGGAAGCACACTGCATTTGATCTAACGCTTTATGGCCTCATTTGTTTTCTATTACAAAGTCGCAGTCCAGCGTAATTGGATCCACTGCTGTACTAGAAGCCTACTGAGTGCTATAGCTTCTGTATGTCACTACTGTGCTCTGTGACCCGAAGCCGGTGACTCACCCTCTCTGGGCTCTGTGTTAGCAAATACAGACTCCTTCAATTCTCTGCTGTTTCCACCACTCATCCCCTGGTCATGCTTTTCGCGCCTGTACCTGAAGGTCTATTCTTAGTCCAGTTGCTGCCAAAACCATTTCCCAAAGCATAAGTTCTCACGTATCTCATCTTCACCATTTGTGGACAGAACACAAAATACTCAGGCCTTCCTGGGATCAGGAAGCCCTTCTACCTGGCCACAGTCCACTTTGCTTGCAAATTCCTAAGGATGTAGGACTCACCTGGAATCTCCTAGGATTTATATCCAATCTGGAACCTCCTAGGATGTAGGTCCAATATGGGATCGCCTAGGATATATGTCTCACCTGGCATCTCCTAGGAGGTAGGTCTCACCTGGCATCTCCTAGGAGGTAGGTCTCACCTGGCATCTCCTAGGAGGTAGGTCCAATCTGGGACCTTCTAGGAAGTAAGTCTCAGCTGGGATCTCCTTTACCTTAACCTCTGAAAGAGCAAAGGATCTTGCTCCTTAGATTCCTAGATTCTTTTTTCCTCCACAGCAACAAATAAAAGTTAAACTAGGAAAATATCATGGGATCTTTTCTAATCTATTTTCTAGATTGCACTATTTATTTGGACTGTGGATTACAACTACTGCTTTACATATTTTCTCCCCAAAGCAACATGAAGGCCGACTTTTTTTTTTTTTTTTTTTTTTTAATATTTGCTTTCCTCTCCTTTTATCTCTGGACTTCCTAATGGGAAAATTACTGCCATAAAGTAACTTAACTAACATCGTGACTTTACAAGCATGATACCTTCCATTAGTTTTATAACACAGGAATTAATTTTTAAATATAAACCTGTCAGTTTTAAAATCATTGGTAAATATGTCCTATTGGATTTTATTTCCTTTGACTGACATTGAGTTGCCTATATGGTAAAGTTGACACCACTTTACATAAATGACAACAAAACTCAATGTCAAAGATGCACTTAATATTGTATTGCTTTAAACAAAACATAAATTTTAAATAAAACTCAAAAATACATTTGAGTCAACATTTCCAGAATCATTTGATTTGTTTAGGTGTTCTGACTTGATGATTTATGGCTTTTAAGCAGAAAAGAAAGGTAAATAACTGAGGGTCAGTAAATTACTGCTTTACTTTAAAAAGTCTATGAAATATTTTCCATATTAATAAATTATTTCATGTGTCATTAACCCTGAGAACAATGATGTAAATATCCAATTATTAAAATGAAATAAAAATAAGCATTCAGGTTTTTTCTTTCCATGTTTGTTTTTGGTTTGGTTTGGTTTGGTTCATGCTCTGTCACTGAGCCACACTCCTGGCCTTTTTATCACACTTTTAAGATGATTGTTTGTACATGCAAAGCCTAATAAAACAGATACCCTATGCTATTTATCGGTCTATGCCTCTTGTGTAAGAATGATTATGCCTTTTGTTTATCTGATTGTATTCCCCTGTAACCAATACCGGATGATGGAACTCATGTGTGCCTTTTGGTATTCTCAATTGTGAGTGTAACAGAGAACAGCATGGAGAAAGGTGAAGCCTCGGGACTCCCACCCTCCATTTGAGGGACAGAAGATGAATGGATGCAAAGATGCCTTCATAAAGTGCTAAACACTGAGGAGAAATGAAAGGGGTCGCGGAAGGGAGAACAAGGAGCTGGTCAAGGGTCATCCATGCAAAGACCTGGAAGAAGAGCATTACAGACCTAAGAAGTGAAAGCAAAGGCCTCTAGCCAACAGTAGGGTGGGCAGTGTGGATCCTGTCCCACAAGGGGCAGGGGACCTCAGGAAAGGACCTCAGGTGGCCTGGGAGAAGGCTCCCACTGGGTGAGCTGGCCACACTAAGGGAGTTTTATTTGGTTGGAATTTTATCTGTAAATAACAATAATCTTAAACAAGAGTATAGAATGTATGTGCATTGTTGAAAAGAGCATTTTAAATATTAACTGAGAGGAAATATTGAGGGCAGAGAGATTCAGCAGAGCTGAACAGAAGCAGTGGGCACGCTGCGATGCCACCACATCAGGACTCTCTCTTCCAGCCTGGGGTATGCGACCCATCTAAGGTTACTGGCACAACAGTTTAAGCGAATAGGGGTGTTCTTTGCAGAGAAGATTAGGAAAGGATATGGTTTGGGCAAGGGAGAAAATCAAGAATTGCACTGTTGGTGTGCAAAGCTACAGGTAGTTATTAGACAGCCAAAGTGGAAAGTGGTCAGTCAAAAATATGAGACTGGCACCTACAGTCTGTAAGATTGCCTGCTCATTTGAGAACATGTATAGTTCGTTCTCACAGAGAAAGGCACAGCTCCTCACATAGGTGACCCTAGCTAACAATGAACGCCTGCAAATTCTCGTGGCCTCCCCGAAATAGAAACATGTCTTCATTGTTACTAACGAATCAATATGAGTCTCCTGCTGCGCCCATCAATTCACCTTGATTAAGTCCTTCCTGATTTTTGATGGCATCTCCCCCCGGGGAAATGGGAAAGAGGCTGGTACTGTAATTCAGGTTCTAAGGACCAGAGTAGAGTGAGCCTTCAGCACAATGGAGGCAGCCAGCATACACAAGACCTGCTCAAGTTCCAGCAGACAAAATCCCAGCGTGGAGCACAGAAGGCAGACACAAAATCCCACCAGTAGCCAAGGAACCTTTGGCATTTGGTAGCGGCTGGCCAGAGGGAGAGTCAGGCTCCTCAGTTATGTGACCCTTGGTAGGTCAACCACATGCCAGTGCAGGCCCCACTCCAAGGACAAGGAGGAGAAGACACTTCAAATTTAGGTGGGAAAGGATGGGAGGGTGAACAGGGTGGTTATGGAAGGAAATGTGGGGGCCTGGATATGTCAAACTACACTGTGCGAAATGCTCAAAAAATACATAAAATATTACTTAAAAACATAGAGTGGGATTTTACATTATCATGACTTACCATAGAACTTAGACCACATCAAAGTTAAATAAATATTAGTAGAATTAGATAATCAATGAAAATATATTTATATATGTTTTACTTAATTAGATAAATAAGGTATATATTGGGTATATTGCCTGAGTATATTGCCTTCCTCTGGTCTACAGTCTGAGGCTTAAGTGAGTAAACACTTCTTGCCAGAAGCATGACTGTTGCTGGTGATTTAAAGGACATGTCTAATGCATGTTTATTATTAGGCTATAATTATTATGGTGGTATTCTCTTACCGGCTATCAATCAATAAACATGCAGACACCTGTTGTACTTTTTAGAATAAGCCTTTACCTGGAGCATGGCGAATACTAACCTTATAAACTAACTTTACCTCCCAGCCCCATCTCAGGTTACCTCCCATCCATGGTTCCAAAATACGTGTTAATGGTCTCCATCTCCTCCATCCACGCTGACCCAGCCATTGCTCCTTTCCCACACTAACCCATGGTGCCTTCTCCTCCTGTCCTGTCTTGCTTCCTCCTCCTTCTCTTCTTCCTTATGAGTGGTCCTTCAACTCCTGCCTGAGAACCCCAAACTCCACCTCCTTTTCTTCTGCCAAATCCCAAGCCTCAGCATTTATTAACCAATCACTTTAAATTAGGTGAAGCAAGGTTTTCACAAGAAGGACAGATGAGAACGCACCCTTCTGAGCAGGAACCAGATCGTGGAGGTCAATAGTTCGCATTAAAATACATAGCATCAGACTAACCCCCAACACATGACTTTCAATAAACAGCTGGAGATGCAGAATTTAAACCCACCTAAAAGCTCTGATACAGAGAGGCACGTAAAATGGCTCGGAAATCAGGTGTGGGCCCACGCTGACCTTGCTAAGCTCTTCTTGTCTTTGGTAGATGACTCTGTGATCACAATTCAGCACTCAACAAGTCATCCTGTGCCCCTAGGCATTGCTTAAAGCATCAGAGAAATGGGAGAGACACATGAACTATCTGTTGAGCTAGTTTGTGGGGAAACAGAGGCTCTCTGAAGAACAGCATATTAATCTTCTAAAATAACTTTACCTCCCAGCCCCATCTCAGGCTATCTCCCATCCATGATCCCAGAATACATGTTAATGGTGTCCATCTTCTCCACCCACACTGGCCCAGCCATGCACTTCTTTCCCACACTAACCCATGGCGCCTTCTCCTCCTGTCCTGTCTTGCTTCCTCCTCCTTCTTTCTCTCTCCTACCTCATATGGTAGGAAAGGTGGGAAGGTGCTTGGGCAGAGCCGTGGACAGACTTGACAAACCTAAGGTAAATAGCCAGTGTGCACGATTCATGTTTCCCCAACATTCACTAGTGTTCACTCTCATCACTGTGACAAATAAAAAATCTGCCCAACACAAGCAATTTTTAAAAAGAAAAATTTAGTTAGATCACAGCGCACACTGTAGTAGGAACCATCCTGTAGTTTCTTTTTACTTTTTAATAAGATTCAACTGTGTGACTCATTGAGATAATCCAATCTGAATTTACCCAAATCAAGCATCCCACATAGGCAGTGAAGCCTGTTAATCCCATGACAAGCCAGTGAGCTTGAGTCTTCTAATTCTATTGCACAAGAAGAGTCCTTTTTCAAAATTAAAATAGAGCCAGTTATTGTGAAGTATATCTTTTATGTTTAATAATAATAAATAAGGTAATAAGATATAAAATGTCAGGCAATGGATATGATATTTGATGAGGAGTTTATTAAATGAGCTGGGCGAAGAAGAAAAGGGGGGAGGGGGACTCCAGAGAGAAAGACAGGGGGAGAGAGGAGGAGGGAGAGAGGGAGAGAGGAAGGGGGGAAGAGAGAAGAGGGTGAGGTAGGCCTGTCCTTTTATATACTGAGCAGGACCCCACCCCATGGCAGGTAGGCAATGACATCACAGGTAGACAGACTGAGGCAGAATTCTAACAATATCCATAATCTCAGTGCTTGAGAAATGAAGGCAAAAGAACTAGAGTTCAAGGCCACCCTCGGCTAAATAGTTAGTTCCAAATGAGCCTGGGCTACATAAGACCTTGTTTCAAAAACTATAATAAAATAATTATAAATATTTAGAATTAAACTGATTTTCAAATGCAAGAAAGAAACAATAAAATACTTCAACAATAAGAACCTGCTCTTGTTTATCTTTTATGTTCCCAGCCCTGAATGAATGATGAAAAGTTTAGTAAACAGCTTATACTAAATTCTGCCACCTTCTAGATTAGAATTTAATCTAGAATAACTCTTTTTTAAAAAGGCAGACTCAAGGAAGAAAGGGGGTTTTATTCTGCCCTTTCAAGTATGTAATACCTCTACAGCTGAAGTTTTCTTAGGATAGCCATGTCTTCACCCCTGCAGATAACGTTCTAAAACCCACCCACAGAAATGGCCTTGTGTGAATCAGCAGGCTGCAGTTCCACCTAGATTGCAGCAGCACAGGAAGAGGTGAAAATGGTACCAGCTAGCAGATGCACAGCTTTTACTGGAACTGAACAACCTTGTGTTCCTGGAATTGCCAGGAAAAAAATTTTTTGATTGGATTTTATTATAAAGCAAAAGCAAAGAGAAGGACATCATTAGCAAAGGTAGAAAGAGCAAGAATTCACAAAAGACTGACCATAGAGCTAGAGAAAGCCAGTCGCAGTAATCATGTGAAAGTGGCTTTTCACAGAACCAGGACCAGAAGCCATTTACCATATGAAAATTTGCTAAACCTTCTTGTTTTAAGTTTCCATAGCTTTGCCTGTTCATGGTCATCAATAAATATTTATTTCAGTTATAGCTATTTAATGCTTACAATGCACCACTGCACAAAGGCTCTGAACATATCAAAAGCCAGTCAGATACACAGATACAAAATAATGAAAATAAAGGCGCACACTGTTCTTTCTGCCCATTTCTTATGTAAGCCATTAAAATATATTTAATTAAATATTGCCAAAATATACCCAATGTTCATAAACATACATTTTATTTCCCAATCAGCAACTGATACTTAATATATAGGTGACTAATATGAAAAGCAGTGCAAGTTTGAAACTTGAGGACTCCCCCTTCATGGGGGACTGGTTAACTTTAATTGAAGTGTTAGGCATTTACTTTCAAAATAATAAGAGCCTTACACACTCCATATGCTGCAAACCTGAAACCTGAGAAGCAAAGAGGAGAAATCAGACTAGACATTTGGTTGAAAAAAACCAAAACCCAGGATAGCAAAAGACAAGCCTGAACAATAGAAGATCTTCTGGAGGTTTCTCCATTCCTGATTTTAAGTGTACTATAGAGCAACAGTAAAAAAATTGCATGGTACTGGCATAGAAAAAGATTGGTGGATCCATGGGATCGAATTGAAGACCCAGAAATAAGCCCATGCACCTAGGGACACTTGATTTTTGACAAATAAGCCCAAAACATATATTGGAAAAAAGAACATCTTCAACAAACAGTGCTGGTCTAACTGGATGTCCACATGTAGAAAAATGCAAATAGATACATACTTATCACCCTGCACAAAACTCAAGTCCAAGTGGATTAAAGATCTCATCAAAAGAACAGATAAACTAAATCTGTTAGAAGAAAAAGTGGGAAAGAACCTTGAACTCATCAGCACAGAATAAAACTCCCTGAACAAAACACCAGTAGCTCAGGCTGTAAGATCAACAATTAATAAATGGGACCTCATGAAACTGAAAAGCTTCTGTAAGGCAAAGGACACTGTCAATAGAACATCACAACCCACAGGCTGGGAAAAGATCTTCACCAACCCTACATCTGACAAAGAGGTGATATCCAAAATATATAAAGAACTCAAGTAATTAAACACAAACAAACCAATTAATTCAATTAAAAATAAGGTACAGAGCTAAACAGAGAATTCTCAAGAGAGGAATATCAAATGACCAAGAAACACTTAAAGAAATGCTCAACATCCTTAGTTATCAGGGAAATGCAAATCAAAACAACTCTGAGATTCAATCTTACACCTATCAGAAAGGCTAAGATCAAAAACTCAAGTGACAGCAATGCTGGCAAGGATGTGAAGGAAGAGGAACACTCCTCCATTGCTGGTAGAGTGCAAACTTGTATAACCACTTTGGAAATTAATCTGGCACTTTCTCAGAAAAAGGAGAATAGTGCTAACTCAAGACCCAGCCATACCACTCCTGGGCATATACCTGAAAGATGTTCCACCATACAACAAGGACATTTGCTCAATCTAGAACCAACCTAGATGTTCCTCAACTGAAGAATGGATAAAGAAACTGTGGTATATTTACACAATGGAATACTACTCAGCTATTAAAAACAAGGACATCATGAAATTTGCAAGCAAATGAGTGGAACTAGAAAAGAGCATAGTAAGGTAATCCAGAGCCAGAAAGACATGCATGGTATGTACTCACAAGTGGATATTAGCCATAAAGCCCAGGATAGCCATCCTACAATCCACAGATCCAAAGAAGCCAAATAACAAGGGGGGGGGACAAAGGGGGATGCTTAAATCTCTCAGGAGGAGAAATAGATACCTGAAGTAAAATAGAGGAAGGGAAGTGGGTGAGAGAGGGGGTGGAGAGCAGAACAGGGTAGGGGAGCAGATGTAGGAAAAATGGAGGAGGGCTAGGAGAGCGAAAGCTGAAATTGGTGGGAGAGGGCATCTGGGAGAAGAGGGAGGCTCCAAGGAGTCTATGGTAGTGACCCTAGCTGAGACTCATAGCAGCAAGAGTGGGGGTTAGGGAGATGAACCATGAAGTGGCCACTTCCTATAGCCAGGCAAGACTTCCTGTGGAGGGAGGGGAACATCAACCCTCCCCCATAAAACCCAGCCAATCAATGGCTGGCCCAACTTGAGTTTCATGCCATGAGATAAAGCCTACCACTGACACTACTAATATTATTTTGCTATTCTTGTGGATAGGGGCTAGCATAACAGCCATGTGAGTGGCTTCACACAGCTGCTGCTGAAAACAGATGCAAAGACACACAGCCAAACATCAGGCAGAGCTCAGGGGATCTTCTGAAAGAGGGAGAAGAAGGCTTGAAAGAGCCAGGGAAGTCAAAGACACCACAGCGACTGAACCACCAAGCAGAGAGCATGCACGGGATGGTTCTAGCCTCCCCGCCACACACATATGTAACAGATGTACTTCTTGGCCCTTATGTGGGACCTATAACAACAGAAGCTGGGGCTGCCTCTGATTCTGTTGCCTGCCTTTGGATCCCTTTTCCCTAACTGAACTGCCTTGTCCAGCCTCAATAGAAGATGGGCCCAGTCTTACTTAACGTGCCAAGGTGAGTTGCTATCCATGAGAAGTGTTCCTAACTGCAAACAAAGCTAACCTTTCTCTGAGAAAAGAAAGGAGGAGTGTTCAGGGGGGAGGGGGGAAGGAGGGGAAGTGAGACGGAGGGTGGGCAACTTCCTACTAGGATATAAATTAATTAAATAATTAATTAGTTAAAGAAGATTCTGAACCAAATGCAGTACCTAACAATTACTTTTCTAGAATCCTAAATGAATTATTAATGGTGCCTCACATTTGACCATGTCCCCTGGAGGGGGAGACCTGTTGGCACTCAGAGGAAGGACAGCAGGTTACCAAGAAGAGACTTGATACCCTATGAGCATATACAGGGGGAGGGAATCCCCCTCAGGAACAGTCATAGGGGAAGGGAATAAGGGGAAACTGGGAGGGAGGGAAGAATGGAAGGATACAAGGGATGAGATAACCATTGAGATGTAACAAGAATAAATTAATTAAAAAATATATATATATATATAAATTCTTCTGATGATTACTTTTAAATATTACCATGACAACCTAGATTCAGTCACCTGGGAGAAGATGCTTAACTGGAAAACAATCGGCATCAGGTTGGCCTGTGGCCATGTCTATGAGAGACTGTCTTGACAGTTAATTGGGGTAGGAAGAGCCACCATGAGTGTGGATGGCACCATTCCCTGAGCTGGGCCTTGAGCAGTCTAAGAGTGAAGAAAGCTGGCTGGGCATACAACAGGCAAAAACCTTTCAGCCTGTGTCTCTCTCAACCCCTTGCACCCTGACTGTACATATGAAGGCCTACCTGCTGGAGTTTCTGCCTTGACCTCCTTCCAGTGATAGACAGTAGCTATGGATTGTAAATGGAATAAGCCTTTTCCTTCTCTAAGCTGCTTTTAGTCAGTTTTTTTTTCATAGCAACAAAAATGGAAACTGTCTCCCCATTGGTGGAAGTGGTCAGTTGCATGATGCCACCTGGGTCTACAACTGCAATATGGGAAAGGGCCTTAACATGGTGCCTTTACTATTAATGTAGCTTTGTTTCATTGCCCTTTGGAAATATGGCTACTTAAGCACATAATCGAGTGTGTGCTTTGAGACATTAAACATTAGAATGAGGTCAAAGTGAAGAAACAAGAATGCTAGAGAGGGTTGATGAAGTCATTAGGTGAGTGTCCAGAGAAGCAAGGAAGTGAAGTACCAAGAGAGAAAAGACTGAAATAGGAATGTCTCAAGATCTTACGAAATTAAAAACCAGTAAGATTCCTAATGCTAAAGGAATCCTAAATCTTTTGAGTCTAACTAGAGCAGAGTTTAATGGAAATAATTTACATAAAAACACATGCAAACATTAAAACATAGATTTGATGCCAGATTTGATTTCCTTTATATAAAATTAAAGCAATTTAAATCTTTTTCAAAGTGGACATAATATCCTTAATGCAAAGGAGAACCAATGAATTGGCCATGACCTTGGTATTTGACTGCATGTCTTTGATTAAATTGAGTTTTACTAATGTGGTCATTCCTCTTGTTTGGTTTCATTTCTCACCAAAGAAAGAAATATCATCCTGAAAAGGTTAATGTTAGCTCATTCTCATTTTAATATAATTCTCTACTAACATTTCCATTTTCTGAAAGTTGCTATACCATATTTCTTATATACTAATAGCACTGCCATATTAATGCCACCTGTATTTGTCAGGTATTAAAATGGGTGATGACAGCAGATGTGTTCCTAACTGCAAACAATAAGAAGCCTTTTCAAAGTCTCTAATCTCAACATTAAGACTCAAACAACCAATACAGACCCTCTTGTTCCTGAAAGACAGGATTTCTGTCCTGGGAGAATGAATTCAGACTTAACAGTCTGACAAATATCAGAGTGAGGCATTTGGGGGCCTTACGAAAAATGTTCAGGAAGCTATTCTTTGTTCCTAACCATCATCTCCAGAAGCGCTCACGCCATGAATTACAATGGCCATCC
>OU015751.1:114705249-114754382 GCA_907169655.1 Acomys percivali
GAGAGAGAGAGAGAGAGAGAGAGAGAGAGAGAGAGAGAGAGAGACACCTTAAGAAAGTTTAAGTATGAAACAGGTTTATACAAATAATTCAATAAGAAGAGCAGGGACTAGATTTTAAATTCGCTATACAGAACAAAGTAAGTTTGCTTGAGTGAATTTCAGCGACATATGTCTAAGGCGAGATATTCTGTAAGGGCTGTTAAAAACAAGAAACGGGTAGATTAAAGCGGGCAAAGCTAGATGTAAGACCTCCTCACTTTGATCTTGACCATATATCCAGAAACTGTTTTGTCTCTATCATTTCTAGACTTTCTCAGTTTTGCTTCTATTGAAGTTCAAAATCTCGGAAATAAACAAGAGAACCAGAGAAGGCAATGCTAAAAAGAACACCCTAGGATTAAAGCCGAGGGACAGCAGAGATTAAAAGGCTGCACCAGTGTTTGCCTTTTGCGGAGGCAATTTCCAACTGAGATGGACGAAACCAGCGAAGGCCACTAACATGAACTTTCTTCCTTTACTAATTAGGTTGCATCTAAATTTTGTAATGAAAACTGTTGAGGAAACTGCTCATGTGACCAAAAGCTTTTTTAATGTGTGCCTTAGGGTACCATAGCAACCATCAGAAAGGACCAAACATGAACAAGATGTGGAGTTTTAAGTTGGTCAATGAAACAAAGGTGTGACATGTTCCCCAAGATAAATGAGGGGTGACTCAGGAGTCAAGAAAGCACTGTTGTTCTTCCAGAGGACCTAAAGTCAGCACCCACATCTGATTGCTCACTACTGCTTGTACCTCCTGATCCAGGGGATCTGTTGCCCTCTTTTGGCCTCCATAGGCACCTGCACACATGTGCCAAAAGCCACACACAGACAGACATGCATAATTAAAAAATACAAATGACATTAAAAATTAAAATAAATTTTGAAATAAAATGAAAGATAAAGAGGGCATAGATTCATTACAGTTCTGAAGGGCTGAGAACCAGGTAAGCTGATGGAGTGACTTCCAATCCAACTCTGAGTCCAAAGACGGAAAATGCTAATGTCAGAGAGGTGGCCTCTGCTTTACTCTTCCTTTTATTCCACTCACAGTCAGCCAGCTGGAGAGGTCTACCCAAGCGGGAGAGGGAAATATAGCCTCATGAGTTACCCTGCCTTATACATACGGAAAACTGTCTAACCAAACAGCTGCCTGTTGCCGTCCACTCCAACTGATACCTACAGATAATTATCACTCTGTGGACTTTTGTGAACAGTGACAAGTGAAGCTTATAATTTCTATGGCCCTAAAAGTCCATCAAAAATGGCATATAGCCAGTTGCTGCACTGGTAAACCTTATCCAGGTTGCTATCATACACAAAATCTTAAGCGTTGCAAGTTGTTACAAAACCCATAGCTTTCTTCTCACTTAATGGCAGACACACGGAGGCATCTGAAATGCTAAACATATATATAAGGGAAATATTCTTATTCAGAGCTTTGTTTTGGGGCTACTGTGGTTTGGCTAAGAAATCCCTCCTGGGAAGCGGGGAGGGGCTTAGGGAAGAGTGGTTTGTGAGACCTATGCTTGAGATTGGAGGGCTAGAAGACTTTGGCTTTCCAGCCTTGTCCTACCACAAAGCTCTGGAATTTGAATTCCTCCTCGGTGAGGAAATTGGCTAACTCCAGCACGGCCATATCACTCTTACAATACCTTGCTAGCAGTACCAGGCATATTTTAAATTGGCTTTTCAGCCGCTTACACAACTGAGGCCACAGGTAGCAACTTCCTGAGACTCATGGCCCCCTGATGCTGCCAACCTGGGTGACTGTGGGTAGTTCCACGAAGGGTTTTGAGACTTACAGCCACTTCCTGGTGAGTTCATGGCACTTCCAGATGAAATCACCACTGATAACCTCTCTTTCCTCATTTCCTTATAATGATCACGAAAACTTCTGATTTCCTGTATAAAATCATTTGTTCTTAGCATGTAACTGTTGGCTTCTGTTTTTGTGACCTAAGCAAAACTTTTTACACAAAATTCCATCAAACCTAGGTTATTATCATATGTAAGATCCACTATTATTTTATTCAGAACAAGATAAAATAGCCTTACTATCTGAAAATGAACAAAATGGATATTTTTCAAATAGAGTTCTACAGCCAATAAACCCATGAAAATGTTTCACATCCCCAGTCAACGGAGCAATGCAAATCAAAACTGTGAAAATCCACTTCATTCCAGCCAGAATAGCTACCAACCAAAAGCAATAGATGCTAATTGGCATAGAGAGAGGGGAAGTCAACCCTCATATATTGCAGGTAGAATGTAAAATGTAAGTTTACTATGAAAATCAATATAAAGTTTACACACACACGTAAAAGCTAAAAATAGAACTTTCTTTGGCTATAACTATACTGATTCTGAGTCCAAAATGAGAATAGCAAAGTCACCTGACTAGAAGATGCTGTAAGGGACTGTATTGAGGACCTGTGGGCAGGTAAGTGGATGCAGAAACTTGCTGTATATACACAATAGAACTTTATGTGGACTGAAGGAAATTTTGGAGTTGGAGATCATCATATTAAATGAAACAACACAACCTCACAAAGATGAGTGTGTATTTCTACTTTGTGAGAAA
Source organism: Acomys percivali (assembly GCA_907169655.1). NCBI lineage: Eukaryota > Metazoa > Chordata > Mammalia > Rodentia > Muridae > Acomys > Acomys percivali. The sequence continues at coordinate 114,707,873 of OU015751.1, forward strand.
TCTAGGGGTTGAGGAGGAAGATGGAAATGAACACAAAAGAGAAAGTAAGTAAGGCAGGGATAATGGAAGCCTGGTGCGGCTTCAGGTGCTTATAATCCAAGCACTTGGGAGTAAGAGGCAGAAGGATGAAGAGTCCAAAGCCAGACACACACACACACACACACACACACACACACACACACACACACACGAGAACAAGCATGATGGGGGGGGGTAAATATGAATAAAGCATCATTAAGTAGCTACAATATGTATGTGATACTGGAGCAAAACATCTTACTTTAACTGATATACACCAGTTTTTTAAAAACTCCCAGGCAATCAGGGAGAGGTAACTCAGTGCTTAAAAGCACTGGCTGCTCTTTCAGAGAACCCAGGTTTAGTTCTCAGCAATCACAGGTAATAACAATCATCTATTGTTCCAATCAAGGGGATCTACTGCCCTCTCCTGGCCTCCCTGGATATCACATGAAACATAAAATGGTGGTACAGTGAAGCATCTTTTGGGTATATACCCAGAAGTGATATAGCTGAGTCTTGAGGTAGTACTATTTTTAATTTTCTGAAAGTGCCAGATTGGTTTCCAAAGTGGTTGTACATGTTTGCACTCCCACCAGCAATGGAAGAGTGTTCCCCTTTGTGCACATCCTTGGCAGCATGTGCTGTCACTTGAGTTTTTGATCTTAGTCTTTCTGATAGGTGTAAGATGGAATCTCAGAGTCATTTTGAGTTGCAGTTCCCTGATGGCTAACGGTGTTGAGCATTTCTTTAGGTGTTTCTTGGCCATTCGAGATTCCTGTTGAAAATTCTGTTTAGCTCTATACCTCATTTCTTAATTGGTTTATTTGGCTTGTTGGTGTTTAATTTCTTGAGTTCTTTCTATATTTTGAATGTTAGCCTTTGCCAGATGCAGGGTTAGTAAAAATCATTTCCAAATCTGTAGGGACGCACCCAATCAGAGAAAACCAACTCAACACCATAAAAGATACTCTGCTATGTTTACAGACAGGAGCTAACTTAACCATTCTCTAAGAGGCCCCACTCAGCCGCTGATCAAATCTGATGCTGAGACTCATAGCCAAGCATTAGGCAGAGTTCAGGAGTCCTGTGGAAGATGGGAGGAAAGGACAGAAGGATCCAGAAGGGAAAAAAAATACTGCAAGAAGACCATCCGAGTCAACTAACCTAGACCTACAGAGGTTCACAGAGACAGAAGTACCAACCAATGCATGGGCTAGACATAGGCCCCCTACACTTAAAGTAACCAATGGACAGTTTGATCTTCATGTGAGTCCCCTAGTAAATTGAACAGGTACTGTCTATGACATGGACTCTGTTGCCTGCTTTCAGTCACTTCGCCCAAACCAGGCTGCTTTGCCTGAGCGAGGAGCTCAGCCCTGATGCTACTTGATGTGCTGGAGTGGGTTGGTGGGGGAGGGGCTCCCCTTTTCTGAGGACAAAGGGAGGGAGAAGGAGAGAGAGGAGGGAGGAGCTACGATCTGGATGTAAAGTGAATATATAAAAAATTAAAAAGAACAACACAACAAAAAGTGTCTTCTGACTTCTCCACTCCAGCATGCACCAATGCAATATAAAAATGAGAGTTTTTTTAACTCTAAGCACCCTTATCTAAAAGACACTTGAAATGGTGAGAAAAAAAGGGACTCTGACATCTTCTGAGCCATCTTCTTTTTATAGGAATACTTTGGCTCTTTGCTTTTCCTGCAGTCCAGAAAGTAGATATATGAGCAGTCCAGCTGTGATTGTGACCTAGGGTGTGGCAGAGCAACTTATAACACTGGCCTCCTCCTCTCCATCTGCACAGGACCTGATAGCGACATCAAGTTTAAAAAAAAAAAAAGTTTTCTCCTGCTAGGAAAATACTCTACAACTCACCATATGCCATTACCAACAATTCCATAAATATATGGGGGAATTTAACCCATGTAAACACAAGACTTCTGTAAAACTTTCCCAGTACCGTCCTACAGGCTGCCTTCTACACAGAGGTGGGTCAGAGAGCAAGAACCTAGCTGGGAGGAGAAAGGAAAGGAGGAGAGGACCTGGCCTTTATTTCTTCTGCAGTGATTCTCAAAAATTCATTGGGACCCTGAAGATCACCCTTAGAAATAAGTGAATCTAGCACAAGTAAGTTTTCCTTATTTTTTATTTTTTATTTTTTTTATTTTTTATTTTTATTAATTTATTCTTGTTACATCTCTATGGTTATCCCATCCCTTGTATCCTACCATTCTCCCCTCCCTCCCATTTTCCCCTTATTCCCCTCCCCTATGACTGTTCCTAAGAGGGATTACCTCCCCCTGTATATGCTCATAGGTTATCAAGTCTCTTCTCGGTGACCTGCTGTCCTTCCTCTGAGTGCCACTAGGTCTCCCCCGCCAGGGGACATAGTCAAATGTGAGGCACCAGAGTACATAAGAAAGTCAAATCCCTCTCTCCACTCAAGTGTGGAGACTGTCCTGTCCATGGACTAGATCTGGGTAGGGGTTTAAATTTTACCGCCTGTATTGTCCTTGGCTAGTGCCTTAGTTTGAGCAGGACCCCTTGACCCAAATCTGCCTATCATAATGTTCTACTTGTAGGTTTCTAGGACCCACTGGATCCTTCTACATTGCTATTCTCCCACTGCTCTCTCATCTAGAGTCGCAATAGGATGTCCTCCCCTCCTTACTAATGGAAGTTTTTCACAGTAATGTGAAATGCTTTTACGAAAAAGGCCTTTGTATTCAGTTACTTCCAAGAGCTGCTTTTTTCAAATGTCATTTTTTTTATGGCTTGTCTCAGTGAAGTTGAAGAATCTTGCCCAAAGCCAATTTTGTTAAAAATTAGAGAAACATCCATGCTGGGGGACAGAACAGGCATGCACATCTTAGTAAACAGCCTCATAAAAGAAGAGCTTGAAATCCTACCCTGCTCAGACTCCACAGATCCCATGAGCCCCAGGGAATGCAAATCTGCCTTGAAGCCTACCAGATGGTAAATGCTTACCTTGGGGTTTGAGTCACTTTTTGATAAAATAAATAAAATGTTCTCAAACACTTTGTAGGCATAGGGGTTGTACCCAGTAATAGAAGGTAAAAATTTTGGCCAGGTATAGTGGTACATACCTTTCATCCCAGCACTTGAGAGGCAGACCTCTGAGTTTGTGGCTAGCCTTGTCTATGTACTAAGTTCCAGGGCTATATAACAAGATCCTGTTAAAAGAACAAAACTGAGAGTTTGGGGCAAGATGATTTCTGCTTCGAACAGAGGTGGGATTGCATGTTGACAGCTGGTTCCTCAGTCAGGAGGATGAGCAGAGAGTAAGACAGATATACAGGTGATGCCTGGAGGCAGCAACTCCAACTGGCAATCACAGCGGACTTTGGAGAAGTTGGTATCTGAGCTGAACATCAAGAGAGAATTCTAACAAAAGATGAGGAAAGAAAATGGCCTCCAGGTTGCAAACAGCCTTGCATGGTCTAGACCACAGTACCTCACATTCTGAACTTCCAGTTGCTTTGGCCATCGTGTTTGTCTCAGCAACAGGAAGTACAGCACAGCCTTTTGAAGTGGAGATCTCAGTATCTCAGTTCCCACCAGGGTATCCATGTAGAGACCCACTGGAAGCTAGGCTTGAAGAAGCCTATGGTAAGCTACAAACAGACTTGGCCTCTGCACATTTGGGTAACGCTGGGAGATGACTTCATAATCTTAATTCTGAAAAGCTTACCTGTGTCTGGGAAACAGGTTTAAGGGCCACAGGGAAGTCTGCAGCAATGGCTGTGTGGCAGCAGCACTTTAGGTGTCTGCTAGCACTACCCTGACAGCAAACCCACCCCACAGCCTGCTGTGTCTTGGCTACCTATCACTCACCCCTTTTGCACATTTTAGCTTGGTCCTGACACCTAGGGGCTGTCTTCATAGCAAACTCATACCCTCTTGTGGGATCCTTACCATGGTATTAAATCTCGTATCACTGAAAAGTGTTCATAGGGCATCCTTTGAGAGTAGCCTCCATGATCAAGGTCCTTTAGAACCCATCCACATTCATCCTCTCTTTACCAGGACATGTTAAATCTCACAGCATCAGGACCATGTGTGCTGAGACTCAAGAGTAAGTCTATAACTTATGAGTTGGAAAAGAATATAAGAAGGCCTGACGGCAGGAGGCTCATACCATCTTGGCTCTCAGGAGCTAACTCTGCAGTCTTCTAAAATGAGAGAGCATAAGTTATTAGCATGGGAAAAAACAGCTTTGAAAATTGGAGGATCCATTCAGATGTCATGTCTGTGAAGGTCCCACTCTTTTTAAACCATGGTTTAGCTGTTTGCTCTCCTTCTTTGAGTCCATTGGTCCTGGCAACTTGACAAAAGCTAGAGTCCTTTGGGAGAAGGGAACCTTATTAGGGAAAAGATCCTCACTATACTGTCCTGTAGGCAAGCCTATAGGATATTTTCTTGACTGAAGATTGATGTAGTGGTCCCAGCCCCTGGTTGTGTGGAGGGGAGGGGGTGTCACCAGTCACCCCTGAGCAGGTTGTCCTGAGTTGTGTTAGAAAGCAAACTGAGCAAGCCAGTGAGCAGCATTCCTCCCGTGGCCTCCCATCCAGTCCCTGCTTCTAGGTTCCAGGCCTGACTTTGAAGATGAACTATAACGTAGAAGTAGACGCTCAAACTCTGCCCTCCCCAAGATGCTTTTGGTCATGTTTTATGTAGCAATGAAAACTATCACTTAGGTAACCATTTCTCTGTCAGGAATTATAGAATGAGAAGATTGCATTCCACCACATACAAAGACAGTGCATAAGCATACAGCACACATAGCCAGAGCCCCCTGCATAACAAAGGCCGGGAGTTGTCCAGAGAAGAAACATCTGCCCCTTTAAGCCGGGTGTTTATAATTTTTAATGCAATGTAGGGCAGGACTGGGTTCTTTTCACTTTCTTGAATAGGACTGGGCAGAATGCATTTAGCCAGTTGGATCATTTTTTTTTTAAAGATTTATTATGTATACGGTATGCATCAGATCACATTATAGATGGTTGTGAGCCACAATGTGGTTGCTGGGAATTGAACTCAGGACCTCTGGAAGCACAGTCAGTGCTCTTAACCGCTGAGCCATGTCTCCAGCCCCCAGTTGGATCATTTTAAGTGACACTAGGGACTCGGCTGGATGAGATATGGGTGGGCCTTTGAAATTCCCAGAAGCCAGCTGAGCCTTCATTAAGTCTGTAGGCAGCAACAGTTCAGCTACAATTCCTCCATAGTACTTTCCAGCATTGAGGCCTGAGCCATAATCACCCTCATACTCTCTCCCTCCCTACTCCAGCAGTTGGGATTAGCATCTTTGCTCCACCCACCACCCACATGTTACACTGGGCCTACAGCAATGAACCCACATGACCATGGATTTGCAAGGAAAACTCAGAAAATACGAGCCAAAAATACAGCCCCTTTCAAAATTTCTCAAGAATTAATCAGAGCAACAACAAAACTCTATTAGAGCTAATGCGGTCTCTATAAAAATAACTAGCTCATGAGGCAAGATACATGGTTACCTAGGTTACAGGTAGGTCTAGATTTAGATACTCAGGGGCATCTGAGTTAGAAATTAGCTTTTCGTTTACTATGCCAACATTTTTACAGTTAATAATTTGTTTTTTGAGTCAACCTATAGCCCTTTCTTGACAAGTGGGTTCTTTCAAAATTGGCTTTACCACCCCTTTATACTTTGAGTCACTGCTACAAATGGCCTTATTCACTCTAACAAATTCTATTATGGTTCTCCATCTTTCTGAAGATCACAGCTCTGTAGTATGTAATAACTCTCAAACCTCAGCAACAGTTCTTTGCAAAGGCTGCATACAGTATTTCCCAAGGTTGTCATTTGGACCATTTCTCAGTCCAACAAACTGGACCATGTCTAAGATCTATCAACAGTTTGTAAGTAAGGAAGCCTTCATTTGGGGCAAATGTCATATATAATTAACCTGTTCTGAAGAAATGAAGGCAGCATGTAATTAGTTACATTCAACAGTAAAATCTCATGCAATTATGAACAAGCTCACTACTCACCCATACCACAACACAAAGGAAGTTCACATAAATACAATGACTAGTATAATTTTGCCTGCAGGGGAAAGTGATAAAAAGTGTGCAAAAAGCCATTGCTACATCAATGCAAATACAACTGCAAAATGTCAGCTACTGTGTGATTTCTTACACTTGCCAATATTTAGCTTTAATATTAAGGATTGATACCAAAATTTATGCATTTACCATTACATCACCATGGATCTTCAAATGTTGTGTGGTTGACAGCTCTCTACAGCCCCCCTAAATGAAGTCTATGAGAAAGTTTATAATAACTGATGATTTGGGCTACTGCAAACATTTTTATGAAAAAGTGAATGTGGCTTTTTTTTTCTGGCTTAAAATGCAACTCAGCATTGTATCCCATAGGTGGTCTCACAGCATGTTTTCTGAATGGATGATTTGCAACCAAGAGCCCATCATTTATGCAACAGTTGTGCTGTGAAATATATGCAGCGCCGATTTAGTGTCTATGCTCATTTAAGTCAGAGAATCTAAACCACTGGACTGGAAAGGCTGTACATGCTTTACAGGGAATAAGCCTTCTTTAGCATGGAAAGAAACCGAGTTTCATCTATTCTTTTTATAACTCTCGGATAGAAAAGTTACTTGCAACTATTTTAGATATGTTGTTGGAAGGATGCTGTTGTTTGAGGTTGCAGTACTCCCTGTCTGGAGAACCTTTCTGAGCCTGGTGCTACATGGAGGACTCGTGCTCCCCAGCAGGGCTTCCTACTCTCAGTCCAACCTCACCTGGAGAGCGTCTGTAGGCTGAGATGCTCCTAACCACATTTGATATGTGGCCTTTGACACAATTCCCAGCTAGCTCTCCCCTCTCTGTGCCTGTAGAATAATTAGGTACTGTCTCCCCATTCATACGCTGCCTAATGAAAATCAAGCATCTTTGAAGTGCCTAGTTCCAAACAGTTATGTATACCTATCCTGGAAGCCCCCCACCCACTCCCCCAGGAATACACAGCCTTTGTTCTCCCTGAATAAAGTTGGCCTATCTCCCTAAATTGGTTCCTGTAGGTCATTCTCCTTTGTGCTCATGGCCTTCCAAGCCCTGAGCCTCACCTGCTCCTCCTGCTTTAGTAGGCTGGTGGCCAACAGCCTCCCAGGGAAGAAGAGACCCACAGTATGTGTGCACATCCTGCCTCTATTGCTTGTACAATGAGTTGAACAAAGGATACATTTTGATATCTAAAATATATATCAACTATGAAAACCATCATAATTATTCGTGCATGCTAATAAACTGAGGAAGTTAAAATGATTTGAATTCATTAGTTCTCTTTAGTTTAAAGGGAAATCTATGTGAATCTACCAACAAGACATTTCTACTGGCAATTGAAAGTGATTTTGCTTTTACAAAACTATTTTCTCTTTACACTATCTGACACTGATCTCATGAAGACATCAAACCTAAGACCCTGCAACTGTTGACTTGGCAAGGAAAAAGATTTTTCTCAAAGATGAGAGGCATTTGTGTATGTGAATTCTAATAAAAACAAAACACAAATTAGTAGCACCATATATTTAATGTTAAAGAATTTGAAGTATAAAAATTAAACAACACATGATTTCAACATTTAAAAAACATTAACAATCTTCTCAAACAATGAATATCAAAGCATAAATGAAGCATAACTATAAAAACCTTAAATATATTAACAGTAAAGTTACAATTAATTTCTGTAACAAATATCAACTAAAATATTTAGTTACTTTCAAGGACCACAATGGTAGACTGATTTTTCATTACAACTGCCAAAAATTTGCATCTTAATCTTTTTGTTGCATCATTTCTTTCCACATAATAGCTAGATGCTTCTGGTTACAGAGCTGCTCCAAACTCCACTACAGATAGCGGTCCTTGGCATCTACTCTAGTACAACCACTGTCTTTAAATATTTTAATATTTTTTAAATGCTACTTTACAAAGTTGTTATAAAAAAAAAACCAAAATACTGGAATCTTTTCAAACTCAGGAATTAGAAACTCCCAAAGTTTACAAATACTAGTAGTAGTTTGCTATCACTGAATAACTTTTAACTGCATATCTGCAAATCCTACCACTTTTGTCATTTGGAATTATAGCTGATGTTGTTAAAATATATTGTTTTAAAAGTCAAATGTGAAAACCCAATTCTAAAAATACAACAGTATTTTAATTTGCTGCCTTATACAAAGAAGTGTTTATACTAATACATCCAGACTTTCTTCAGAAGAATGAGGCCTGATTGGAGATATATAGTCGTTGTCCAACATGGCTGCCATTAGCAAGTGATATTGTTGGTGATAAGGTATAGCTGGGATAAGAATAAGGCCTTGAAGTATAAGGAAGCACGCTGGGAGTCCCAGAAGAGAGGGTAGCACTAACAGGGGAAAGACTATTTATTGAGCTGCGACGGAAATTGTAGTCTGTAAATAAATATATGAACAATTATGCTGCACATCTTTGTGGACACAAATTTAATTCAAAAGACAAAACATTCAAGCAACAATCACATCTAAACATAATGTTCTAACATGTAATATCTTATGATACTGTAATATTGGTGGATTACTATCACTGCAGTGCAAACACTAACAGTTACATCAAGTCAGGAGTTTTTCCTTAGCTGACAACACTGCATAAAAGGTCTTACTAGTACTTTCTTGGGTATCTTTTTCCTCTTAACACAGAAAAAGAAAACCTCTGATTTCTCTTTAATCAACAAAGAATCTTCTCTTAAATCTGGTTTTGACACCACGTGTAGGTCATGAAAAAAAAAAAAGATAAATGAACAGAAAATTCAGGGTTTTTTTCTTTTCTTTTTAAAACTATACTAGGCATCAAGCCAGCATAAGCATTTGCCCCTGGACTTCTGGTAAAAACTAACTGTCCAAAATTTCATTATTTAAATGCTGGCACAAACATTCAAATAACCAAACACATCAATTTAACATTAGCATCTCACTGGTACCAAAAAAACAGTAAAATGAATCATTTCTACCAAATGAACTTCAAAAACCATTATCAACTTAATAGTATAGAAAATTATCCAAAATTAACCAAGTTATTAAAACAATTATATTTGAAATATTAATTTCAAACAAACATTCATCTTATGTACCAATAATTTCCTGCTTCCTTAATTGTAGTAATTCTGTATGCATATGTTTTATTGACCAAATTTGTAGATCCTCTACTTTCCAAAAACTCAACTATGCTCTTTACTGCGGTGTTAAGTCAAGGTGATGACTGTGGCTGTAAAATGACCATTTATGAAAGTTGTGGAATTGTTGCAGTGGAAGAAACAGAATAAGATCGTTAAATACACAGGTCAAGCTTCCCCTCCAATATCATTCACTATGAAGCCTGTAATTTAGTGTTGTCATGGGACTTAATGTTTAACGAACAGGAATGAGACCAACTGCAGGAGAATAAGCTCAAGCAACATCAGAAAGGACCTATTTAAGAAAAAATAAAAAAAATGCAATTCAGTTGCAAATAGATTTAATTGCTAGCATTGTAAAACTCTAAAAAGAGATTAACCTTAAACCTAAATTTATGAATGGTACCACAAGATCAATTAAGCAGCATGTTTTAAGAAAACATAAACATGTTGTGAAATGCCCGAAACCATGTTCAAAATATTTTGGGTATTTTTAAGTCAGAAGTTACGTTGAAATCATTTGCTTTTCTAACATCACTTGTTTCTTCTTTTAAACATTCTACTTTATCCAAGAATTAAAGTATTGAAATACAAGCTGAAACATTAGATGATTTATGTATTAGTGGATACTAGCCCTTTAAAAAGTTTTCCTTAAGATTATTATGCAAATATAGTCCCTTAATAGCCACATACCTCTAATGCACTTAGCTCTTCAAATTTCACTAATGTAGTCATCAACGACATGATTTAGAAGTGACTTCAATAGATAGGAAATGTAATTTTCAAATAGGATTATGCTTTCTTTGAGTTTAGATCTATCAAAGAGGTAGAGAGCCTACTTGCAGAACATGGCCTCGGACTCTATCTCCAGGGGAAGATTTACAAACAAGCCAGAGAGCTGGCTGTGAGCCTACCGCTTAGCACTCTGACAGTCCTCTATCAAAAGCCTTTAAGAAAACACAGATCACCTGGTACAGTCTCATTTTTTTTTTTAAAAAGAAAACTATATTAAATCCAAGAGTAAAAGTGGACTCATAACATTATCATGTATGAGGGGAAAATATCCAAACTACTATAAGAATTGGACAAGTGAAAGACTTCAGTTAGATGCTTGTTATGAACTCTATTGCGAAAACACAGATGCTCTAGCTCTATGCGCATTCTTGTTAAACCTTTTTGATGGTATCTCTGCGATGGTAAAAGGCTGGGAATAGGGCTGCAGGGGTGTGGGGTAGAGATATTATGCTCTCCAGTTCTTCACTGTGACCACTTTGTATTCAAACAGGAAAACATGAAGTTAGCAGCTGGTCACACGACATCTTCCTCTACAGTTTGTATGCAGCCTATACACGCATATACACAGAGGGTGGAGGGTGTTGGACACTACATCTTACTCTGACTTCGGCTGGCCTGGAAATCACTTTGTAAAGAGATGGGCCTCAAATTTTCACTGACCCTCCTAATTTTCCCTCCCAAGTGTTGTGATAACAAGTATGTACCATCAAACCTGGCCTAGCATTTTTAATGAAAGCTATATCAACCACTACATGTGATATTGTATTTCACTGTGGTTTTAATTCAGATTCCCTTAAGACTAATAATGTGCTCATTACGTATGTAATGTTCAGATATGCTATGTCTCTTGGCTCATTAATATTTGTCTTTTGACTACTAATTCAAATAAACTTTTTACTAATCTAATTCCAAATTGAAAACTGAGAATGAGCTACAACTTTACAAGTCTTTAATTCAAATGGCCCCAATTCTTATGAATGACAAAGAAAAAAGGCAGTTGATTTAGGTAAGACAGATCCATAGGTAAGTGGATAAAGAACAAGTTAAAACTTTTAGACCTTCTGATTCCTAGGAAGGTATTGTTTCCATCCGGTCAAGCTTTTAGAGACAACTTAAGCAGGATATTTAAAAGAAAGCATACCCAAAGGTTTCCATTTCAAATGACCAGGAGAACGAACGTCAAGTCAGTGGTGCACCAATCTATTCCCACACTTCCATTCTCAATGCATGCAACATCTCATTTCCTTATATGCTAAAATGTTTGTACTTTCATTTGTATTGATGCAGGGATCAATGTTCTACTACAGATTTCTTCCCTCTTTCTCTCTCCCTCCCTCTCTCCCTCCCTCCCTCCCTCCCTCCCTCCCTCTAGACAGTGTTCCACTTATCACGGCCCTTTCATTTGCTATTTATATTCAGCCAAGGATGAGCCTGATTCTGATCCCTTTGCCTCTTCTTTCCCAATACTGGGAAATACTAAGAAACCATGAACAATAGATGCCTCTAGCAACCAAAACTTAGCACATGAACAAAAGGATAAAGGAGGACCCACATAAAAAAAAAAGTATACCCTGGCACTGAAATTTGTCTAGCTGCTCTTTTAAAGAAGCAAGAAGACCAAATAAACCATGTTGCAGGTTGCAATTTTCCCTGTGTACTGAGAGATCATAATGGCAGAGTCCTTCTCACGGTAGTTGCAAAACCATCTCGACAGCAACCTCTGAGAGCAAAAACCATGACTGGAGCTTTAACAGTCTACGCTTCAGAACAGGCTCCAAACCATTACTACATAAAGTGTCTGCGCCAGCGTGAAGAGAACAGACTTAGACTTAAAACAAAGACAGCGACTCTTCTCAAGGTTCTTTTTTGCCAGTACATCAGTCCTCATAATCAGCGAGTCAAGCCCTAAGACTTTGTTAAAAGAAGGTAGTTCTAAAACAGCACCGTGTGTTTAAAATTTAGGTAAGATTTAATATCAGTAAGCTTAAAAGCGATAGTTTTTCTAAAAATCTGTGATGATAAATTTAGGGTCTAAATTAATAATGTCAATAAATTAATAATGACATTAATAATGTCAGATAATACTTGTCAGGCACTTAGTTCTCACCAAGAATAGCCATACAAGACCAGTTACAACTGAAACCTTCTAAAAGCACTGCAAGCACTATCATTTCTCTCTCTGATAATGTTGGTTTAAGGCACACAACGGTGAAGTAACCTACTCAGGAACACAGAACTATACAGAATTATTCCTTTATATGTACAAAAGGAGTTTTGGAAAAATCACAAACTTCCTTCACGCCCCAGGCCCACCTAAAACTCTTTCTTGAACTCTAGTGAGAAAATTAAACACTGAATTGTTATAGAACCAATTTAGAGTTGAAATATTGTTTTAATAATGTAGAAAAAAAGAGTCTCATTCTCAGCTTAGTTTGAAAAACATCAAATCATCAAAAACGTAGCATTCACTATATCTGATTTAAACTACTATTTACAATCCTAGTGGTTCAATTTAGATATCAGAACATTGTCATGTTAAAATGTTTGAAAATATTTGAAATTTAAAAAATTAAAAAATAAATAATCTGAAAATATGGAAATCTGTTTAACTTTAAATTTTTTCCTTAGTGAGTCTATATCTAGTAAATCTGTTATAAACAAAATGCTGCACAGGGTTTATTAGCTAATTCTGTCATTTCCTCATATAATCATGAGAGGAAACTTAAGACTGCTTTTCTGAGAACTAAATATACCACAATATTCCTAAGACATGTTTTCTTACCTGCTTACTTCCTCCAAATTCTTCTACACAGGTCCAGGCTGAAGAGACTGTGTTCCCTGTCTGTAAGCAGTGAAGACAGAAGAGAATTGAGTCTTTAGATTGATGCTATCCCTATCTTGGAAGTGCATGGAACCCTTGATAACTTTAGTTTAAAACTATTTGATTGGTAAATAAGAAAAAAATGGAAAAAATGGACAACTGGCAAACAGGTATTGCTTTTGGACTTTGAAATGATGAATAAAGAGAACAGTATTCTGATATCTAAACAAAAATCATGAGTTAGTACATCATCAGGAAAAAACATTTCTAAATCAATTAAGTTCTTACTCATCAGTGTATTCAGGAAATACTCTCTGATTTCAAAAATAAGTAAGACTGCATAATTTCAGAAAAGCAGAGAGCGCTAAGCAAATTCATGGACTGTAAATGCTCTTTAGGTATAGTTACTTACACATGAAGTATCATTTCCTTCCTGTTTTCAGAAGAGATAGATGAATAAAATAATACTAAGTTTCAAAACCTTGTTTAACAAGTCAGTAAGTCAATTTTCCTAGCAAACTACAATAACTATACATAGCTCCACTGTAACATCCATTCATTTTAGCTGTCATCCGTTTCATATGCCTTGAACCTTTCCACCAAGAATACAGATCCACCTCCATGCTAAGAAACTGCATAAAAGTATGCACAAGTAGAACATGTCCGATCATCCAAAATTACTGTAGAGTCTTAAATAATACCTTAAAGATAATTCTATATAAAAATGTCACAATAACTTGTTACCATATGATGAACTAGGCTAGGTAACAATAAATTTTGTTTTTAAACACAACAAATTATAGTGTCATGATCTTAAGACACATTGCAAATCCAAAGAAATACATTTTTTTGGGGAAATGTCTTTGTCCCGGTAAAGACTGGTCAATTCTCAAAAGGGAGATGACAAATAGAGGGAAATTACAATACATAGAAAAATTACTGAAGCTCAGAGTTAAGAAACTGAGGAGGAGCTATTGTTGAAGCAGGGCCAACACTGGTAAGACTGGACTCAGATAGACCAGCAGGCTGAACTGACTGAAGCAGACCAGCATACAGCAGATTGAACTCAACTGTACTGACCTAGACCAGCAGGCTGAACCGGACTGAACTGAACTAAACTGAATTGAACTGGACCAGAACACTGAACTGGACTGAAGGAGACCAGCAAATTGAATGAACTGAACATAGAAATCTTCCCAATTCCCGCTGGGAATAAGACAATTTTGTGATGTGATAATAGCTCCTCTCTGAGTAAAGATAATACTAAGTTAGACTCTAAATTCTTGGTAATTTTTCACATGCAGAATCCGGCATTTAATAAAAAATAGTAATAGTAGAAAATAAACTAGATCGCCTACAGCCAACAAAAATAGCTGTCAACAAAAACAGATCTCTAAGATATTTAGATAATAAATTTTTAAACCATGGTATTAAAATAATTATGTCGGCAGTGGCACAAAACCCCACATGTAGATCAGTGGAAAAACAAAAGACCTATAAGTAAGCTCATTCTTGCCCAAGGTGCTTCCTAGTGTACATCAGAAGAAAGACAGTGGTGGGAAACTGGAAATCTGTGTTACAGGATATAGTGTGTGCACGCACACACACAAAGACAATTTAAAATATATCAAATATGTAATGTAGCTAAAATTTCTAAACTATAGGGAAAAACATGTTACAATATAGGGATAGGATGTAACTTTCTAAATAGCTTGGGACACAATGAATGGCAAAAATTGGCAGATGAAATTGCAGTAAATAAAAATATTTGCACAGCAAAGGCAACAGAAAATGAAGAGGACCGTACAGAAGTCTTTGCTACCTGTTCATTTGAGAGGGAATTAGCCAAGAGACAGAAACTCAACTAGTTATCAGAAGAACAAATCCTCCAAATTAATGGAAAAGAAAGTTCCCAATAGAAATAAAAATGGCCAATAAATTTGTGAAAAATGTTCAATATCTTTAGTCCTTAGGGTAATGTAAATGCGTAGAAGGACTAGGGATACTTCCCCACTTCTAGTAAGGGAGTGAATTAGTGCAGGTACTATATCAGTATGGAGGTCCCTAAAAAAAAACTAGGAGTGATCACATGATCTATCTATACCAAACTTCTGAGATATAGCCAAAGGTATTCTGCGCCTGCACACTGCAGAGCTATCTGTACACCAATGTTTACTGCAGCAATAGTCACATTAACCAACATATTGGAGACAGCCCAGCACCAGAGGACCAGATAAAGGAAATGTAGCATATATACACAGTGGAATTTTATTCAATCATAGGAATAAGATTATGGGGCTAATGCCCGGTGAACCAAAGTGCTTACTGCAGGACCTGACAAACTAAGTTCAACCCCTGGGATCTACACCATAGACAGAGAGAACTGGTTCTTCCCTCCTTATGGATGTCACGACACATATGTGTTGACACACCCACACACGTACACATACATGCACTCTAATCAACTTTTAAAAATATTTTTAAATAAAATCATGGCATATACAAGATACCGTACGGGGCTGGAGATAATCATGTTACGTGACATAAACTCAGGAAGATAAATATTGCTTTTTCTCTCATATGCAAACTCTGTATTTAAAGGCAAAGACCCCATGAGCAGTAGTGACACTATTTGGAGTGAGGAAGGCAATCAATGGGATGCCTGAGGAGTGAACAGGGGGTAATGGGGGAGAACAAACTCAAATACCATGACGTTAGGGTGAAGCCTACTTATCTTGTACAATGACTGCACCAATAGCAGTCAGCTCAGTAAACGGCTGAGCTTGAGATCCCCAGCACCCACATAAAAGCCTGGAAGGATGAACTCAGAGCTCAAGAGGGTGAAGACAGGGTCCTCGAGGCAAGCTAGCAGAGAAAGGAGACCAACTGGAGACCAAGAGAAGCCCTGCCTCAGTAAATAAAGTACAGGCGATTGAGGAAGACACCAGATGTCAACCTCTGGCCTTCACATGCACATACACATACATGTCCTTATAGTAAGAGTGAACACACACATACATACATACTCATACATACACACATGCAAATCACATATGCATATACGTGAATAAAAATGAATGGCAATAAAAAGCAGCATTTCAGAAAGATACCTTCAAGAGGATAGCTTCATAACATAATCCTTACAAAAATGTTTGAATATGTGTGTGTATATATATAAATATATATATAATCTGAATGACACAGTACTATATTTTAGCCACAATTTCCAAAATTAGGAATATAGATATTAATGTATTAGCACACTATGAAACTACTAGAAGACCCATATATTGCTAATAAAGTATAAACTGGAAAAAGATAATTTTAGAAAACTGTTCAGCACAGTCTACTAATGTTTAAAAACAAAACTTTACTATATTTAATAAAACCGAGTGCAAATGATGAGTAAACATATTATGTACAAGAATCATCATAGTATCGTTACCTAAAAAGTTCAAAACTGACAGCATCAACAGAAGCAGTGGCTTATAAAATTCAGTGGGATGCTTACATTCATAACAGCAAATAGGTCTGGGGTGAGCCTCAGTCGGTAGATTGTTTGCCTAGCATGCATCAAGTTTTGGGTTCAGCTACAGGAATAGATGCCCGAACTCCCAACATTTAAGAATGTGGAGGCAGGAGGATCAAGGTAATCCTTAGCTACATAGCAACTGAGGACATCCTGGGATACCTTAGGCCATGTCTCAAACCTTTAAAAAGTAACAGCAAGTGAATAAAACTGCTACAAAACACCACATGGATCATCGCCAAAAAAACAATGTTAAAGAACCTGACCAAAGTAAATAAAATGTATTGACTTCAAGAACAAATGAAATAAAACATGCAAGAGTAGCTAAATTAAAGAAGACAAGTGGGTAATGTCTAGAGGAAAATACAACAAAGCTTCTCAGGCAGGAAGCACACTATACACACTTAGTGTCACTAAGACAACACAATGTGTACACTTAGTTTACATGTAATGAATAACTAGTAAAATAAAAAGCAAAACCCCTGGAGAATATAATGCCACCTATTGATATGAAAAAAGTTCATAATATATAATTGTGACAAAATACAAAATCATTGATTATAAGAGGTTATCAGCCGGGCGGTGGTGGCGCACGCCTTTAATCCCAGCACTCGGAAGGCAGAGGCAGGAGGATCGCTGTGAGTTCGAGGCCAGCCTGGTCTACAAAGTGAGTCTAGGACAGCCAAGGCTACACAGAAAGACCCTGTCTCGAAAAACAAAACAAAACAAAAAAAAAAGAGGTTATCAAAGCTAGACAACACATAAAGTAGGAAAGATCCCAACTATGAAGATTATTGAAACTCTAATGGCTGTTTTCAGTACAGATGTGGAATAGAAACACTATAAAATACAAAAACCACTTTCTCTCCATAACATCCTTGACATCTATTCAACTAGAGTTTTATAATTTAGTTTATAGCTTTAATTTCAATGAGAACAAGTCTAACAGAGAAAAATACTGGAATTTAAGTTTAAATCACCATCAATTAATTACAAATGCTTTTAGCATAAGAAAGATAATGACAAATTAGAGGAAAGCCAAAAACTATAAGGAAGTATCTCAGTTTATTGTCAAACACGAGACTACAATTTACAGGTGTGCTGGTCCAATTTAATTCACAATTTATTGGGGTTATTTCTTACTTAAAAGTAGCAATTACTAGTGAATGTAGTCTGAGAAACATTTTAAGGAGATTATTTACTTTTCAAGAGACTGGTGAATAGAAAAAGAAATGTCAAAAATTCAGGAATAGAATAAATGACAGTCAAAGAACAGGAAGCAGACCTCTAGAATGAGAATCACTCAGTGTGTTACTTTTAATTATGTATTATATAGCAGAAAGATAAACTAAGTAGAAATATCACTATATAAGATCTTGTCTCCGGTTTTGCTCCTCTGGCCTTCAAGCGAGTATTTATTCATTCAATCCCACCAACACACACATACACACACACACACACGCACATGTGCACACACACATGCACACATAATAATAATCAGAATCTGTCGATTATTTATGAGGTTTAAACAAGTGTTCAGAGTGTTTATGTTCCAATTATATTGTTATCATTTGCTCCCTATGATAAAAAAAATCAAAAGCAACATAGGAGTGAAAGGGTTAATTTTATCTTACAGTTCTAATCACATCCTGAAGGGAAGTCAGGGAAAGAACTCATAAGGCAAGAATATGGAGGCAGGAACTGAAACAAAGACCATGGAAGAATGCTGTTTACTGACTTGCTCTTCATAGCTTGCTTAGCCTGCTTTCTTCTGTAGCCCAGGACCACCTGCCCAGGCATGGTACCACCCACTGGGCTGGGCTCATCAATTGTTTATCAAGAAATGTCCTACAGACTTGCCCATTGGCCTCGCTAATGGAGGTTCCCTCTTCCCAAATAATGCTAGCTAGCTTGTGTTCATTTGACAAAAACAAAAAACAAAAACCTAAACATATGTGCACACATGTGCTGCATGCATACAGCCAGCCACATGCACAACATAGAAGATATACAATTATTTATTGTTAATCTACATATTAAATGACTATATTACTCTAGACCATATCTGTTGACTTATATTAATTTCCTGAGACACTTTAAAAATTAGTAAAATTACATTCCTCCATTTCCCTACTATACATATAAATTTATGTGTCCTTTTTATATATAATATAAATATATCCAAATCCATGTCTCAATAATATGCTCAATGTTGCTAATAACTGAAACAGTCATTTTATGATCATTTTGAAGATTATATGCTGATAGATTTCTACTTCAGTGGAACACACAACTCACTCAGTACTAACCACCATTCAACATCACTCAATAATTTAAATATTCCTGTGTCTGTGGCTAACAACTCCATATCATGGATATTTCTTTTCCAATTCTTTCTTCTTTCTACCCAAAGCACAGCAAAAATTGATTTTCCTCAGACTCTTTCAACCTTATAGCATATGTATCACTTTAAGTTATTCGAAAAGCACTACTACAAAGGAGTAACAAATGACAGAGCATTCACCTGTACAAAGGAGATAGAACAACCAATTCTCCATGCACAAAATCCCTTGACTTTATAAGTCTTTATGGACCAAAGCTGTTTAAAAGGCATGGTGGCACATGACCATAAACCTAGCATCAGAAATGGAGGCAGGAAGATCACAAGTTTGAGGCTAGCCTGGGATACATATTGAGTTCAAAGACCAGCACAAACTGTACAGCAAGATCATATTAAAAAAATAAACTACCTAATAATAAATAAAGAGCCAGATAAAATTCCTCCATTAAACTGTAGCCTGATATTGTACTACAGAACAAATCATTTGAGGCTAGCATATCCAAGAGGCTTAATGCAGAGAGCTACACAGCGGAGGGTAAGCGGAACATTCCAAGATTCCAAGCAGAGCTAGCTAGAGACTAGTGAGATGACAAGAAGAGATGATCAAAGCAGCAGGTACACATCTAGGGTAGGATGGGGAGGGTGTCACCAAATGACAGAGCATTCAAATTAGAATCAGGACTTCACAATACACTAAAATAGCAAAGCCACTGTATGCTCTTGAGCAACAATGAAAAAGTTAAACATATTTACACTGATAACTTATATGGTTATATGTACTGAAATACAACATAGCCAAAGGATAAAGAACAAGAGAACATGAAATATATCTAGAACCTGGATGGGAAAAGACCTATCATTTGCTACCCTGATATGATACACACACACACACACACACACACACACACACACACACACACACACACACACACATAATCATTGACTGGCAAGAAACCCTACAAACTTTAAATCTCAAGGCTAGCTTGTAAACAAGGTATGCTCAAAATCCTCCAATATATAATCAATCATTCACTTCAGATTCAGTCAGATGTCACAAGGCCACTGTGGAGATTTGAATAAGAATGGCCACATAGGTTCATATATTTGAATTCTTGTCACCAGGGAGTGGCACTCTTTGAAAGAATTAGGAGGTGCCCTGTTGGAAGAAGTATGACTCTGGGCGTGAGCTCTGAGGTTATCAAAAGCCCATACCAGGTTGTGACTTCTCTGACTTAACCAGATCAGGATGTAGCTCTCAGCTGCTTCTCCAGTGCCACACATGCTGCCGTGCTTCCCACTATGATGACAATGGACTACAATCTCAGAAAATGAAAGCCTGTCTCAATTCAATGTTTTCGTTTATAAGGGTTGTCTTGGCCACAGTGTCTCTTCATAGCAACAGAACAGTGTCTAAGTCAGAGGTTTTCCAGGAAGTGGTATATTGCTCACATAGGCCTGACCATGTGGTTTGTTAGAGGAACATAGAAGACTTTGGAGGTTTACAATAGAAAAGTGCTTGGATGCTTTAAAGGGGCTGCAGGGGCCATCCTAGTAGCTGCACAGAGACAGTCCTGAGGGCAATTTGAACTGTGGTGGCCCAGTTCAAGAAGTTTCATAGGGCAAGAATATTAGTAAGTGGCCTACAGAGCATTTTTGTGATATTTTTTGCAAAGACTGTGTCTACTTTTTGCCCTTGTCCTAAAAACCTGTCTAAGGCTAAATAGAAGCATTTTGGACTAATGGTTTTGGCAGACAAGATTTCAAGACAGCCTAGAATTGACTGTGTCACTGGTTATTAGTTGCCACTCTTATTAGATCTATAGTGGAAAGCAACAAACTGGATGAAGAGAAGAACAAAATGTGCAGCTTGAGGAGAAAAGGAGCACCAGGAAATCTACGCAGAAGACAGGAGATCCAGTGTTCAAGGAGATAACAATTTTACTCATGCTAAATGGAATAAAGGGTGTGGTATCCTCAGGGCAAGATCCCACCCAGCTAAGCTTCCAACTTGTAAGAAGGAATTAAAGAAAAGCTTATGCAGTGAAGGAAAACATCAGCAATAGAAAGCTGATACAAATGTAATTGAACAAGGGGCCAAGTTCCAGACCCATCAAACAGAGCGTAGAAGCTTTGTCCACATTGTCCTGGAAATAATTAATTAATTAACTAATTAATTAAAACAAACTACAAGAAAGGGGTTATGGAATCTCCTTCAATTATTATGGAAAGCCACTGAGTCCAGGTGTGTGTCAGGAGTATCCCAGCATGGAGGCCGCCACTGTATGACTGTGAAGGCGCAGCCTGGATAGTGTTAGAGATCCCAAGATGTTGGAGATGTCAGAGTCATGGGATACCTGCCGAAGAGAGCTGCTAACTAGCTGGGTGTGGAGCCAGCCCAAGAGAGAAAAGTCAGTTGCTGCAGTCAACAAAGCTGTAGGGAGTTAGAGATCTGAAGAGAGCTTTGACATCAAACATGGAGATGCAGAATTTGCATTTGCTCTGCTGTTTCTGGTTTTGCTTTGGTCCAGCATTTCCTCAATATGTCCCATGTCTTCCCTTTTGGAATGGTAATATACCTTCCATGCTATTTGAAAGCATATGATCTGCTTTTTTATTTTTATTTTATGGGGGTTTAAGGTTAGGAGATTGCCTGGAGTCTTGAGAGTGATTTTGAATTTTTAAACAGTGTTGAGACTATGATGACTTTTGAAGTTGTACCAAATGCATTTTTGCATAATATGACTACAAACCTATGGGGACCAGGGAGTGGAATGTGGTTGTTTCAATATAAATGCACCCTAAAGGCTCATAGATTCATGTGGTTGGTTATCAGAGAGTGGCACTATTTGAAAGGATTCAGAGGTGTGGCCTTGGCTTTGAGGCCCAGTGTTTTTCACTTTCTTTCTCTCAGCCAGGAGTTCAAGACATAGTTCCCAGCTACTGCTCCAGTGCCACACATGCTCCCATGCCCCCAGCCATGATGATAATGGACTGAACTCCTGAAACTGCAATCAAGCCCTCAACTAAATACTTTCTTTTGTAAGACTTGCCTTGGTCATGGGGCCTCGTCACAGCAATAAAACACTGTCTAAATACATCGACGGTATACTGAAGTGGTCTGATTAAGAGCCTGTAGGACTAGTAAAGGCATAACTATCCCTGAAAAGGAGGCAAAACATGGGTGAGGTATTTTGTTTTTTAAAGCAATAACCATTTAATAAAATTTTACAAGTCCTCAATCTGTTATCAAATGTTTAACATTAGACCAATGGTAGCTTTTCACTGTAATTATACAGTAAAGTTACAAGATTGGAAATAATTAAGAGTACATAGCAAATTATTTAGCCTTCTGTTGAAAAGGAAACCTTGCCAGGCATAGTGGCACATGCCTTTCATCCCAGCACTTAGGAAGGAGATTTGGGCAGCTTACAAGTTCAAGGCCAACCAGGGCTACATAGCAAGACCTTGTCACAAAAGAAAATACCACACTCTCCTTCTTCCATACATTTATTTAGGAAATGCCAACAGAATGAAGACATGAATCACTTCAAGGTTTGAGTTTGCAGCATTGTCTTTGTGTTCAGTAGTTTAAAGGCTTACACAGTCCTAGAACCCTGCCATTATTTACCTCCCTAAAATATTCCTCTCATAGGCTTACTTCCACTTCCTGGAACTTTGAAGATAAATGTTAAAAGTGTTTCTTTCACATCTGAAGACAACAACTGTAGTCCCTCTGTATAAATATGAGTATTACAAACTAAACAGTCCCAGATATTTCAACTATCCATTCTCTGCTTCTGTAGTCTTCTGGCCCTCACTAGTTGTCAAGGATTAACTAGACTGTGGTACCCCAAAGCAAAAACTCCACATATTCTGAGCTGTATACAATTATTTAGTCTGGATATTATCTAACTATCCTGTTTTGCTTTGAATTATATTAATTTGAGACTACAGAACAGAATGATTTAGTTCTAAATTTGCATAAAAAACAAACAAACTATCCAAGCATTTGTTTACTATCTTTCATTCTTCGCCACTTCAGGTATCTAATAATAAAAATGTACAAACTAAGAAATGTATACAATAAACAAGTTATGTAATTTATAAAATGAAAACTCGTGCTCATAAATAGAAAAATTTTAATGCCTAAGTTCCTTTATATTCTTTCAAAAATTTCCTCTAACCCATAATTATATATAATTAAAAAAATAAGGATGATCTACTTAATTTTGATTGTTAATCATTCTTGGTTTTTAAAAGGGCTTTATTGTATATTTCTATAGCCCTATGGTATATTTCTTTAGTTTTGTTTGGTTTTATTTTCCTAATCACTTTCTTATTGTTTAATCCTTCAGTTTAAAAATTGTGCATTTTCTGTTTTACATATTTTAATAATAGGGTTTTTAAATCCATCCATAATGAGTAAATATAAATAAAGAATCCAATTATATATTGATTATATAGTTTCAATATACTCATGCCTCAGATTTATTATATACTTAAGAGTTGACTAGAAGTTTTTAATCACATAAATCTCTTGACAGAATTTCAGAATCTCAAACTTAACTGAAAACAAATACATTCATTACTCAACAAAATCCTAGACAAAGAGTTTAAGAAAATGGAATAATTTCCCTATTCTAATAACAGAGTATTTGTCACCACTAAGGTATGTTCTGAGTCTTTTAACATTTATGAAAGAGCCTAGTCATCGACTACAACCAATGTCAGTTACAGCACAAACCACAAAAAAGAAACAAGTAAAAATATTAATTAAAAGCCATTTAAAAGTTGTGTGTGTGTGTGTGTTTGTGTGTGTGTGTGTGTGTGTATGAGGGGGGTCACAAGTGTACACATGTGCTTGTACACAAACAGAGGGCCAATTCTGGTTAACAGGTTCCTTTGGGCTGTTACAAGTGTTCACCAGACACCAAGCTCATTAAGCTGGGATCCCAACTCTGGTTCTCATGACTTCATAAACACTCTAACCTGTGAGCTGTTGCTCCATCACCTGAACAAACTTCAGAGAAGTGCAGTTTTTTAAAATGCTGGTGCATAACTGAGGAAAGTGACAAACACCTGCCTATATATATTCAGTACAAAAACTAAAACTGAGTATACAAAGTAAATCACAAGCAAAACAAAGAACAGAATAGAAAGACCTTTTCATAATTGTGAATCCCCAGGAAATAGGAGTATTTCATAGAGCCTCTTCTTAAGACTCTTTCCCATAAAGTTTTAAAGAAAGACTATTTTTCTCATGTTCTGGAATTATCACTATGTTCATGCAGGGTACACCTAAATTTCATACAAATGAATTCATCAAATAATTTTTTCTCCCTGGTTGAGACCCCATTAAATTAAAAGACATTTCTCTGCTTCTAATCATTACTTTTGTAAAACACTACAAACTTTTAGTGTCATACACAATTTCAAACTTGTCTACTGAAGGTTCATGATGACCCACCTGGACCCTATGAATTCTGTGTTCCCAATTTTAAATAAATCTATTAACCATAGAATTGGTCCCTCTCCAGCCTCCCCCTCCAAATTAAAGAGAGCAGAAGGAAAGGAAACTATCCACATATATGACACACATGCTGCCTTGAATAACATTCATCTTTCTTATAGTTTGGGCCAGTAAACAAGAAGACATGAATACATACTGCTGAAATGTTGGGGACAGTAGGCCATATGGCCAGTGTTCAGCCATCTTGTCAGAGCCTGCACCTTTAGGCTTCCATTTCTCCAGCAGTCTGTCATTTACCAGAAACCAGCTGACCCTGTCGTGGTTCGGCAGTTAGACTAAAGATAAGATTAAGATGGAGCCAACCTGTTGTGGTTTATTTGGGGGATGGTCATTCTAAGACCCCCGAGCTCATAGTAAGAGCTACTCCTTTCTGGCTATAAACTAGCTTTTCCAGAAAGACTACTAGTAAAATCAGATTAAAGGCCAGTTGCCCACGAGTAGCAGTTCTGGGAACTTTTTCCTGACTAATCAGACCTTTTACAACTTCCCTCTTTCTCTGGAATTTTTCCCCCTTCTGTGATTACAGCAGCTAAAAAGGTAGACACCTGCTGGAGCATTCTAGAGTTAGGTATCCACAGCAACCCTCACTTACGCAAATACCCATGCCCTCGTGCCTATTAAAATCCCTGTGAATTTTTTCAATAATTGGGGCTTGATCAGAATCTAGACTTGCCCTCATTTCTTCATGTCTCCTGTCCCCCCCCCACTCGTCTGCCCCCTCCACAGGAACCCATTGAAGACCCCACAGACTGGGACACTGAAATAAAGTAAATGGGAAAAAATAAGGTAACAGGCTCATGGTCTTAGATTATATAATCTACAAACAAAACAGAATTACCAATACAATATCAAAAGAACATATAATACATGTAAAAATATGAGTTAAAAAAGTAAAAATAACTATGGACATCTCTTGTATTAAAACAAAACAAAACTAAACTAAACTTTTCTATCCTGGGTTTACATTTTTTATTAATTCATGTTGATTTGTCAACTACATAAAATATAGCCCCTACCTAAACAAAACATGTATTTTAATTTGTTATTTGTTTTTATATTCTGCAAGTGTTGACTTGCACAGTGTGTGTGCTGGGTGTAAGCCTCGTGTGTATACATGGCAGAAGTTAAGGAACTGATCTCCCAGGACTGGAGCTGCAGATGCCTGAGCCTCTGGGTGACACAACAAACCCAGGTTATGTGCAAGACAAGCAAGAGACACCAAGTCCCAAGTTACACTATTTTAAATACGTAACAAAAGGCTGGTTCCATGAAGAATTATCAAAGTATTAGGCAATACAAGTACAGCCAGCTAATGTTTTGCAGCGACTGTGGACCTACGCACTTTGTCTGGGCAGAGGGGGATTATGTAGCAGATAAGGATACTAAAAATGGAATCTAAAACTAAGCTATAAACCAGTCCCAGTCTAATAAGCTCTTTGAAGATTTTAATGTTTTAAATTATGTGTACATTAGGACTGTGCATGAGTACAGTGCCCTTAGAAGTCAAAAGAGGGTGACCATGGATCCTCTTCAGCTGCTGTGAGCCATCTGGCATGGGTCTAAGGATAAACCCTGAGAGTCCTCTGGAAGAGCAGCAAGCACTCTGCTGAGCCTTCTTTTCTGCAACATCCTATATGCTTGTTGGTCTGAATTATTAACTTAGAATTATAACACAAAGCATTATATTACCAATGTACTATAATACTATGATTACTGGATCAGCTCAATACTTAATAGGTTATATTCAGCTACCCAGCAAAGTATTCCCATAAAACTTGAGCTACTGCCTATATAAAAATCCAATACAGGTATCATAGTTGAAGTGTAACTTTCCAGGAGACAAATAACGGCCCATGTGTAGTTAATACAAATCCACCCAATAATAACCATTTTAAAGAGCAAAAACACCCAAGTAGTTACTGACAATATCGTTTCTTAAAACTTCTACTTGACTGGGTGACTAAGGTTTGAAGCAACTGTGCTTCCTCTCGTAAGCCTAGAGACAAGCCAGTTATTCATGAGACAACGTGCTGCGGGAGCTTGGTGAGAGAACGTCTCCACAAGAAGATGAGCTCTGCCGGGCGTGGTGGCTCACGCCTTTAATCCCAGGACTCGGGAGGCAGAGGCAGGCGTATCGCTGTGAGTTCGAGGCCAGCCTGGTCTACAAAGTGAATCCAGGACAGCCAAGGCTACACAGAGAAGCCCTGTCTCGAAAAACAAAACAAAACAAAACAAAACAAAACAAAATTATAGAATATCATAAGCACAAAGTGGAGAGACATAGTAACAAACATTCCTAATCCCAGCTTTGGGGGATGGGGTTGGTAGAGGCAGAAGGATGACGGGGTATTTAAGGTCAGTCTTAACTAAATAGAAAGTTTGAGGCCAGCAGGGCTTCATGAGACCCTTTCTCAGCAAGCAAAAAACAAAAAAACAAACAAACAAAAAAAAAAACCACACACACACACAAAATAAGTTCTTGTCAGTAAAAACTCTTACTGTCAACATCTGTCTCTAGTCATTAGTCCACTCACTACATTATATTGCCTCAGCAAAAACTGTTTTTGCATATTAAATACTAATGAAGTAGAAAAGACTGGCTGAGGAAAACTGCCATCCATGTTTCATACTAGTATCTCAGACTCACAATCAAAAAGAAAATGAAGGAGGTTAAAATAAGAACAACTTAAAAAAAAAAAAACCTCATTTTAAAGCTACATTAAATAACGTATTTAGGCGACACCATGTGGCAGAACTATGAATTGCTGTTGCCATCCAACCACCATGTGCTGTAATATATTTGAATCTTTAACCTAAAGGGAGAATTTTAAACAAAATAACAAAATTAGAATAAATTAATATATTAGATAAATAACAAAATTAGAAAATCAATTATCAATACAAAATAGCTAGTGCTGAAAATAAATATATTAAAGTAAGGATTTCAGGGATGTCTTAGACAAAGATGTAGAAGGCACTGAGGTCTTGTGCACACACATGCGCACTAGGGGAACCAGGAATGTTAAACCCAGGATTGTTCCTTCAAAGGGAGCGATGCATGAACTATTACTACCCAGAAGGCTGGGAGTGGACATGGTTTATAGCTTGGTGACATTTGCACTGTGTGGTCTGCATCCTCCCCCATACTCTCATTGTGACAAGTAGAACCTATGTTTTTGGAAAGTGTCATATGTAGTCAATCTACAGAGCCCATCTTCATGGAAGATGTCACATGTATTTCACAAAGAGTTTCAATGTAGTCACATCTTAAGCTTTATTGTACACATGGGAATAGTTAATTATCTCCAGGACATTTTTCACCAAATGTGTTTAAATATGACTAAAATAAATTACCTGGGGTCAGACTCCTGAAGTTTAAACCAATACAAGCTATTTAGTCATATTCAACAAAACTACCTTCTTGCCTCCTGCAGAATGTTACTCTGATGGCCACGGTGGTCACAGAGACATCAACATACACCCTGTACAAAGATACTAAGAAATTGTATCATAAAGCATTAAACTAACTTAATTTATAAGCAAAATTATAAGAAACCACTTTAAGCAGTTTAAGTATTAACTAATACATAATAACTGTGGAACAATTATTGGCCTGGAATGCATATCACTAGTTTTCTAGATCCTGTTACAAAAATTTTTCTGAACTTCCAAATAATTGTTTCGTGGAATCTTACAATCTTGGTTTGACTGCAATTTAAGGGAAGCCATGCAGTGGTGGTGCATGCCTTTAATCCCAGCACTCAAGAGGCGGAGGCCTGGTCAGCAGAGTGCGTTCCAGGACAGCCAAGGCTACACAGAGAAAGCCTATCTTGGAAAAAAGTGAAAGAAAGAAAGGAAGGAAGGAGAGAGGGAGGGAAGGAAGGGAGAGAGAAAGGGAAGGATGGGAGGAAGGGAGGGAGGGAGGGAGGGAGGGAGGGAGGGAGAGACGAATTAAATTGGCAGAGAAAAGCCAAAAGGATGTGCCATCACAAAAGAGCTCGATGACTGACTCACTTTTCATAGTGTTGTTCAGCTATGAAAAACAGACGAGCGCTAGCAGTCAGGAGGCAGAGGCAGGCCGACTTTCCAGGAGTTACATAGTTGAGATCCTATCTCAAAAACGGGGAGGGTATACCCAGTTTTCAATTATATAAAGAACTAATTTGTGATAAAGGGTTACTTTTAGAAAAGAAGCTCCTGATTTTAAATTATCAGAACCCAAATATGTATGCTGGCAGATTATAAATATGCTAAGGTGATATTTTTGGTCCTACACAAATATTTGAACACACCCTTTAACAATTTAAACAAAACTATAAATTTGTGAGATAGAAAGAATTCTTAGAAACCAGGTGTGAGCTGGATGTGGTGGCACACTCCTGTACTCCCGAGCACTTGGGAGGCAGAGGCCAGCAGATCTCTGTGAGTTCAAGGCCAGCCTGGTCTACAAATCAAGTCTAGGATAGCCAAGGCTACACAGAGAAACCCTGTCTCAAAAAATATCAAGAGAGAGAAAGATCAATCGACCAGGTGTGGTGGTGCACTCCTTTAATCCCAGCACTCAGAAGACCTAGCAATAGTTACAAAGCAAGACCCTGTCTCAATTAAAAAAAAATTCCTAAAACAAATTCCTAAAAAAAGAGCCTAGCAAATAACCCTGACATTTTAGAGCTGAAGGTGTTAAGTCTGAAGACCAAATCACTCATATATCCCATCTACATTCACACTGCTGATGCCTAATTAAACTACAGGATTTTTGTGCTTTGGTGTTAGTCCTCCATTAAGCTGCTTCATTCATATGAACTGTATAGTATTTGTGGCCCATTAATTAAGATAATTACATCAAGATAAGAATTACAACAAATATTAAGGTCATCAAAGAATCTTAAAGAAAAATAAATTCCAATAGGAATATATAGGTATATTTCAAAAGAAGTGGTCCCTCTTCAAGGGTCAAAGACACATAGTTGAGTTAATGGAATTTTGGTCTTATCATTTGGTCATGTGAAAATTAATTGTGTAAAATGTTAAAACTGATGGCTACTTCTCATTAAATAAGGTGGATTTTATAGCAAATTTAACTATTCTTTTAAGTACCAGCTTAAGACAGTATGAAAAATCTCTACTTAAATCTAGACGGAATATATTGTGAAAGTATTTTCTTCTATTTATAATAAAAGCTTCCATTGTAATATAATCATTATTTTATATTTAGCTTAAATATCTATTAAAATTATTTTTAATAAAAAGCTAAAGTTTTCTATTTGAAAACAATTTATTGACAAATTTTCTAAATCTAAAATCCTGCTTATGTTTTACACTTTGCCCATCAATCTGGAAATAATAGCTCATGAGAAAAAAGCACCAGTTATCTTTCAAGTAAAACCTCAGAGTAGTAATACTTTTTCCCCAGCATCTAGCTAAAGTTGTGTGAGAGAGAAACTGAAGCCTAATTTACATGAGAATACAGAAAATAAAATATTTATAAAATTTCATTCAACAATTAGGGAAAAAATATATGAGTCATTTCAAATCAAATACAAGATGCAATATATATCAGCTGTGGACTATTTTAAATAAAGACAAAAGCAGTGATATTAAAAACATGAATATTGACATAAAATGTTTCTAAAAGCCAGACTTATCTAGAAAATTACTTGCTCAGAGAAAAAGCAAGTACAACCTAGAAAGCCATACTGTAAATTGTTTTAAACAGAAAGATGAAAGTTCAATTAACTAATGCCACAGCTTCTCAATTTCTTCAGTTATTCTTAAAATCTGCCAAAGATCACCAAAGCAAACCTTTCCAGAGCTACGTCAAGTGACACAAGAATCTTTCTAGCAGAGACTCTCATCTGTCTTTTAAAACCACCAAGTAGTCACACAAGAAAGAACTGCCACTGATGTCAGTGACCAGCACACACTGCAACAAGGGAAGATGCGCCTTGCCTGGAGTGAGCTGGTAATACATTACTTAATGAGGTCATTCATAGCAATAACTATGAAGTCTACCTCTCTCTGTTTTCTGGCAATTTTATTTTTTTGAAAAAAAATGTAATCATCTAGAAAAGCAATGGCAATGAACTGACAGGCCCATATTCAAAACTGAGTCATATTTTAACAGAGGTGACAATGAATAATCTCAACTGTCTCCACTGACCAAACATTAAGTTTTGGACTTCTTATCCTCACCTGCCCATCTACATTTGACCCATTAAGCCTGCTGACTTCAGGAGGCTGAACCAGAAAGAAGTCAAGTTTCAAAGGCAGTTTGAGCCAATACAGCAAGTTCCTGTCTCAGAAACCTACATAATAAACAGGTAAACTCACTGAATATATCATACTTATTTCACATGAAGCAAAATCTTAGTTTTAAAAGATAAGCACTGTATTTCTAGTAATAGGTAAATGAATGCATCACTGCTTCTTCCAATGGGTGACCGGGACAAGGAAGGTTTTCTGACATGAAGCTAGCGACAGGCTCTAATTCTGAAGTGAAAATAAGGGCCTTCTATTGGAGGTTAGCCCTCCTTTGGCCTTCTTCCTCCAAAGGCATTTTCATCAGAAGAGCTTGCTTCCTTCCGATGGGACGGAACCCTACGTTGCTAACTGCTGTAAGACGCGTCAGATCAAGTGCCTTGAAGGCACAGCGTGGCAGCTAATATCCACTCACGTGGGCCCTGTCCCTAAAGGACTGCATGTTGGTCATTTAAACATACAGCATCTTTTAGCTCCTATTCAAGTTTGAAAACTTGAAAAATGGGGACAAAAGTCTAAGATTATATGGAAACTATATGGATATTAACATCACATCCCTGAAGAGATGCAAAATAAGCAGTTATATGTATGTCTCACATACAAGATAGTCAACGCTCACTAGGCCAGACTGGGTTTACCTTGCTGGGAAATAGCTGCTTAGAACTGTCAAAGAAAAACCCACCAAAACCAAAACAAAATAAAACAAAAAAACCCCAAAACACTGGATAAGGCTGAATGAAATAAAAAAGCCCTAAATTAGCAGGGCTATACAGAATATCAAAACAAATTGAGAAAATTTACTATATCCAAGGAAAATATCTTTAAGTAACTCATACTATCTGCAAATTTGGGTTTCTGAAATGCTTTTTAAAAATAGAGCCAAAGTATGTATTTTAATATTTTAAAAACTCTATTTGAAGTAATCTTAAGAATCAGTAACAACCTCTCAAAACCTCAAGAAAAAAAGAAAAGCAGTGTTTGGTAAACTCACTAGAAACTCACCCTCACTATCACCTCTCTACCACTGCCACACACTATCCCCAAGCCTGAACTGTGGCATAAAATCCGTCACTTTTTACCTAAGGGAAAGCTGTCCTGAAAAGGAGGGCACCAGCTCTGTAAGCCTGCATTAAGGATCCTACATCACTGAAGGAGCGAGCGAGAGAGAACACAGACACTGGCATGTAACTGCCTCGTGGTACGCAGTGCCACCTCCTCTCCACACATTTCCTAACTCTGGTCACTAACGACCTCACATACACTTTCTGACGGAGGCTTCCTAAATTCCTCATCCAGATTTCCCACTTCCTTTCCCTCCTGTTCCTCACTCCCCTGAGCAGTATTTCCAACAGCCTCCCGTTAGCCTCTGGTCAAGCACAGTAAGTACTGTTACACTGTGCTCCCTACTCACAGCCTCAGACCTACTTACCATGCCCTAATGTGCTCTAGGGTTTACTATAATTTTTTTTTTTTTGGGAGTCTGAGGATTTAGCACAGGGCCATGCACCTGCTAAGGCTACATCTCAGGCCAATTTCTTTTAATAAATACTAATAACATTCTATTAACTATTCTCCCCAGTGACGAACAGCAACAAAAAAACTGATAAAATGCAAACTTGTCTATTTTTCAAATTAAAAGTTCTGATACAAAACTTGTAAAAATCTAAAGTAAGTGATATAAATGATCTACATGTATACTGTAGCAGGTGTCTAATCTATGGCACATGTAATGTATATCCCAGTGTTTCTATAGATATAGCCCAACACAAAACTGTAAACTTACTCTAAACATCAAGATTTGCTTTGCAAATTTTTAACCTCACTTGTGCAGCTCTGAAGTGTGACCTTTGTCTAAGACAATACTGTGTCAAAATGTGACCGGTTGGACACATATGCCAGAGTGCTGGCTAATTTTATGTAAACTTGACACAGGCTAGACTCATTAAGGAAGGAGGATTCTCAGTTGAGAAACTGTCCCACCAAACTGGCTTGTGTACAAGCCTCTGGTGCATTTCCTTGATATATGACTGGTGTGGAAGGGCCCAGCTGACTGGATGATGCCACCTCCGGGCTGGCAGTCCTAGGTGCTGTAGACAAGGCAGACTGAGCAAGCCATGGAGACAGTCAGTAAACGCCATTCCTCCACATTTCTTGCCCCCAGGTTCCTCTTGAGCTCCTGACTGACTTTGATAATAGACTGTGTTGTGGGGTGTGTGCCATAGGTTGCTTTTGGTCATGGAGTTTTATTGGAGCAATAGAAAGCATAACTGAGACACACAGCTAATTTTATCCCTACATAAAACAAACCAGGACTACTCTATCTTTTCTTAGGTCAGTAATAGTGAACTGAACTTAAAAGCATCCCCAGAAGGGAGCTAAAAGGCTAATGACAAGCTTCTGGCTCCATGTAGAATCTTAATTTTTTGAGGAAAATGGATGGGCAAACTTCTGTCTCCATAAAAATATGCTATAAACATAGTAAGTATTAGGACAATTCTAGAGGCTTATAATAACTTTTCCTTTAGACTATCAAGCAAGCAAGTTTTGTATATCCTAATTCTCAATCATTCCAACAACGTTTAAGAAAATGGAGTGCTTTAAAAACATTAAATTTAAAGAGAATTGTCATCAATCTCTCTTAATGATGCTTTTTGCCTTTCATGAGTCATAACAAATTTCCAGATTGGTGAGCATAAAGCTATGTTTACACATGATCCACATGAAACATCTGTGATTTTATGGATCTAACCCTTCCCACTAAAAATTCATTGTGTAGACTTCACCAAACATGCAAGGACAGAATTAAAACTGGTTCGTTTAACAAATTCTGTGACACGCATCAGACTGTTTATCAAATGAGGATTAGTCACTAGCAGACAATAAAGTAATGACACAGGCCATAAACTATAACCCAAACTGAAGTTCCCTCTAGGTTAATAGTGCTTAAAAAGCAAAATATAAGAAAATTATACAGGAGTCAAGTCTCAGGAAAATGAACTGAGTTTTGAACTTGTGGTCCTCCTGCTCTGGTCTCCAAGGACTCAGATCAATTTAGAGACTGGGCACTACTGTTCCGAGTTCAAATCAACAACAGTATAACCGTTTACAGTATTTTCTAATGTCAACAGGCCAACTACTTCTAAACTTACCCAAATGAAGCAGTGTGAACTGGGCTGCTAGTTCCTTTGCATCTTCCAGCGTAGTGCAGAGTTTATCAGGCATAAAGTAGCTCTGGGATCCGTTTGCAATCGCAGGAATGACTATCTTATACACCAAGAGTACTTTTCCATCCTGACTGGTTGTTGAATATAAGTAATATTCTGGTGGTGCCCAATTATTTTTGTTGCAGTAATAATCCAAATGCATCACTGCAGAATTAAAATGATTGGATTTTAAAGAATACATACTAATTGGGGTTAGCTTTGTTCCAGGGAAAAAAGGATAAGTACATCTTTCAATTTCAGGGGGACTTGGACTATGCTGACCATTGAGACGAGTTGGAAGAGCTGGTGGCTTGCCTAGAGTTTTGGAGTGACTCTCTTCTTTGTTAGAATATACAAGTAGATTTTCAGAATTGGGGCTGATCTGACCATTAAGATGCTGTCGCCAAGTATTTTCTTTATTCACTGGCTTTGCCAGCGTTACCTCAATACTAGCTCCATCGATACATTTTCCATTCATAACAGACATAGCAGCCACTGCATCTTCTCGGTTGAAAAAGTGAACAAACGCATAATCCCTAAGTTTCTTTACTCGTTCCACTGCACCAGGCTTGAATTTATTGAATTCTGCTTTAATTGTTTCCTCTGTCGTTGAGATCATTAGATTTCTTACATAGAGAACTTTAACTCTCTGCATGGTTTCCTCATCAACTTCTTTCTCTGGATCAGCCCAATCTACCTGAATGGTGTGGCCCCAGAGTTGAAACGTTCCTGAAAAAAAAAATACATGAGCTGATTTGAAGGTAGCTAGAGCAAAGAATACAAGTGTAAACAGCTGCATAGAACAATCTCTCCAAGTAAACAGAAACTCAAGCATGTATCAATATAGCTAACTAACCACTTGTGCCTATTTATACCACAGTCTTTACTAAAGCAAAGGACTTATGGCAAAATCTAAGAGTTGGCAAGACAAACAAGACCTTAAAGATTACTGCAATATCTAAATAATGCTCTCTGAAATTTTACTAAATATAATTAACAGTTAATGTTAACTACACATTAAAGTATCACTTAAATTATAAACACATTCATTAATTAGAAAATGTAACTCATTTTGTAGGAACAATGTCTTGTACTTTATAGTCACTTAATTTACTTCCTCAATAAAGTAATTCTTGATCTTCAGGTGGCATTATATACCTTGTTAATAATGCTCTATAATATACTGATTCTTTTCCATATTTATGATGGGGTTGATATGTAAAGTAACCTTTGAAACGACCATCCTACCTGGGATCAGCTTTCTCCTGGCCATAGCAGCTGCTCTGTGGGACTCATACTCAACAAACGCAAAGCCACGGTTCTTGGTTTTATCAGTTGCACTTGGATAAACAATCACATCTACAACACCTTCTGTAACTTTCTTCATTTCATCCAAAATTTCTTCCTTTTTCTTTTCTTTGGGAATTGCTCCAATAAACAATCTGCAATTATCCAAACTTACACACACACCAATAAACTTCCCTGGCCGGATCTCGTAATTGTTAAGAATCCGGATGGCTAATTGGGCTTCTTCTTTCGTAGTGTACATCACAAAAGCATAACCTCTATTTTCACCACTAAATTCCATCATCAGTCGAAACTCATATATCTTCCCAGCTCTTTCAAACACAGGAACCAATTCATCTTCATACATATCACGAGGTATTTTTCCAACAAAAACTTCACAGCCTCTAGGAGGAGGTGGACCTTCCCAACCTGAAAAACGAAGGGGAAAAAACCCTAAAAATTAAATTCTAAAAAGGTATATTCATAACTGAATTATTTACTCATTGGACAAATACGCTATCAGCCACCTATGTGGCAAGCAGCATTCTAAATGTTGGAGACACAAAAACAAAGTTCCTTCCCTTCTGAAACTTAGTTTAGCAAAATCCTAGGAGACAATGTGTAAATGGTAAAATTCTGAGAGGAAAATTTAGTCATATAAGAGATGTTACCATTAATAAAATAAGTAAATCTCTGAGAATAAAGTTTGTGCAGTGACCTGAATACAACAAATAAAGTTAAGTACAAGGATTATCTGGGAGAGGAAAAATGAAGAGAAAATGACAATACAGGTGCCCACTTGTCTCGAGTGCACTAGATGGGGAGAGCAGTGGAGAGTGATGCAGCAACTGAGGAGACCAGAAACCAGAATTTATTTAACCATTTTGAGAGTCTGAGTAAAGGAAATGCATTATTAGGATGGAAAGATACCATACCTTTTTGAAACTTGTTATATAAATATTATGCCTTACTCACTGCTCTTTCAAATCCCTGCCCGAATGACCTGCCTTTAATGCCTTGAGTATACTTTTTCCCGAGACCCTGAATCTTGATTTATTTCTCAATCCAAACCAAGTTATTTCTCAATCAGTTCTTAAACAAGAACAAGGTTTTAGACAAATGCATAAACTCTTTCAAAATCACAAATCATGGCTGAGACTGGTCAGGATGCTTGTGGAGATACACACTTCATCTAAATGACTGTTAAAATTTTTATTTAAACATGTATAAGCAAACCCCACCTGGAGGAGGACCACCAAATTTCCTTTGCCCATTTTCTTGGACCATGTTGTAGCCAGTCTTTTCCATGAGAGCCAGCAAGGCAGCTTCATTCTGAGTGCCAGTCCGTACTTTACTGCATCCATTTGTTCCATCAGTGTTTTCTTCATTCATGGCTGCAATTCCTAAAACAGAGTCAAATAACAGTGAACTCTTAGCGCAGCTCTGGGCATCTGGGCAGCATTTCTTTGGATTGCATGAAGCCAAGGACAGTTGTGGCTGACATGTATGATGGCTAACCTTCACTATTCCCCTTTAAAACCCGCCAAAGCAGTTGCCAGGTTTCCTGCAATAGAAACTAGGAAACTGCTTTTCAAGCCCCTCATCACGTAAGCAGTACCTTTAGATAATCTGAGTAGGAGAAAGGGAGGTAAGGCTGAGAGGACTAGGAATAATGAGAAATCAGAAGTGAGAGTTAGGTAAAAAGAATGCAACAAAGTAAGAAGACATACATTCATCAGTGAATACACGATCACTGCCAATCTGAAGAGCCAGAGTTTTAAATCACTCTGTCATATGGGCCAACTGAGTTTTCTGTGAGTACACATGGCCTGATGCCTATATGGTTCACTGTCTTAGCAACCCTCAACAGTTTTAGCAGTTTCCAGAAACAAAGCCTTTGTATCTGCCTATTAGTATCTACTAGGAGGTACCAGAGGGTGACTAGAAACACACAATCATCAGTCATCTGAGAAGCCAATGTGATTGGTATCTGATTAGCATCAGCTTAAGAGACGTTTCTTAGTTGAGTGGATAGGAAATAAAGCAAGCACCACAGCCTTTCCTCAGTATCCTATATAAAATGGATGTTTCCACGTGTGGAGGTTAGTGTGCTCATGCGCATGTGTGCATGTGGTGGCCACTAATCAACCGTGGGTGTGATTCTTCTGTAGCGGGAACCACAAGTACATGCCACATGTCCAGGTTTTTGGTTTTGGTTTTGTTTTCAACTGGGATCAAACTTAGGTCCTCATACTTACATGGCAAGTACTTTTCCACCTGAGTTATCTTCCCATCCCTGTATTTTAATTTTTAAAAATAACAATTATTAAATTTGTGTTTCCTAATGATCACCATTGTGGTTTTCTCTCACACATAGTTAGTAGTAGTATAATTACAAAAATTAAATTCATATTATGGAGAGTAGACTGTGAAAGCTATCTTGGCTTCAAATATACTCTTCTTAATTATAAAATGGAAACCAGGTCACTGTGGTACAGTATTGTTAGAAGTACATTTTGTTCATGGCCATACCACCCTGAACATGGCCAATCTTGTGTAACATTAGAAACTAAGCCAATGTTGCGCCTGGTTAGTATTTTAGGATGGGAGAAGTAAATTTTTAGGCCAGCGCACCTCAATTTTAGCCTTTGTTTCTATACGACTTTGACAACGTCTTTCTCTTTCTTTATAAGTATTTATTTATTATGTATACAATGTTCTGCCTGTGTGTACACTTGCACACCAGAAGAGGGCACCAGATCTCATTACAGATGGTTGTGAGCCACCATGTGGTTGCTGGGAATTGAACTCAGGACCTTTGGAAGAGCAGATGGTGGTCTTAACCTCTGAGTCATCTCTACAGCTTCAACAAATTATTTCTTTAGACATTATTCATTTGAACATACCAATATAAGTTCTCACATGACTGCTTTTTTTAAGGTTGACTAACACAGTATATGTAAAAGGGCTATTAAAAATGTCCATAAGGATCAAGTAAGTGCCTTGATAAATATGAGAATGGCAGCATATTTTAATTTTTTTAGGTGCTTAAAATGGCAGAGATCACATTGTTTTTTCAGAAACAACTTTCATTTCTCAAGGGTGACACATCTGTGTCACAACAAATACAAACTGACTATGAGCAAGGGTTCATAGTGGGCTCTCTAGAGAATGGGAGTGGAGAAGATGCCATGAGTTTGCTCTACAGCAGCAGTTCTCAATCTGTGGGTCACATCAGATACCCTGTACATCAGATGCACACATTAAAATTCATAATTGTAGCAAAACTATAGCTACAGAGTTCCAACAAAATAATTTTATGATTGGGGGTCAGCACAACATGAGGATCTGTATTACAGGGTCGCAGCATAGCAAGGTTGAGAACCACTGATCTAGAGCAAGGGAAACGCTCACTGTAGCTCTCAATGAATGCTTCAGTGGTAAGCATGGCTGCAACGAGACGGCTTGGGTTCATTACCTTCCTTTTCACTCATTATCAATATAGTAAATTATTAATTACGCTGTACCTCAATTTTTTCAGTTTGTAATATGCTGATTACACTGTTTATTAGTAGGACAAATATCTTATAAAGAAAAGGAAATGTTTGACAAATAAGCCAGCTGGTGGCTAAGTAAAAGCATTAGGGCTCGTTTTTTAATCTTAAAACAATTATTCAGAAATGCTAATTTTATTCATATATTGGAATGCTTCATATCAGCACACACATATATATGCAAATAACTACAGAAACTAGTTATTCAATTTATCTGTACAATAGCTAGCTTCAAAACAAAACTGCAATGCCAGCTACAAACAAAGAATAAGAGGTTTACATTTTCAAGGCTTATTACAAATACAAAGACACTAATAATAATAAGTAAAATCTCTAATCTCTACAACTAATAAAAGCTATATGCTTTTACAAGAGAAAATTATTTCCAAGTATCAAAACAGTAAGAAAGGAAAAAAAAAACTCAGAGAAACTATATTGTCCAAGATCCCAGAGCCGGAAAGTGGTATATATGGAATTCTAAACCAGGTCACCTTGTTCTCAAACACCCACCCTTGCCTAGAAAATTATTCTGACATACACTATCTTCATTTACTTGTGTGCTGAGTTGAAATATTTACTAACTACCAACTGTGTCCCTCATTTCTGGGATATAA
Organism: Acomys percivali; assembly: GCA_907169655.1. NCBI lineage: Eukaryota > Metazoa > Chordata > Mammalia > Rodentia > Muridae > Acomys > Acomys percivali. The sequence goes on from OU015751.1 coordinate 114,747,062, forward strand.
CAGCAAATTAATACCAAAAACTCTTGAAGCTTATATCCTAGTACAGAAAACAAGCATCTATTAATAAGTCATATTGGCAGAGGATAGGTACAATGGTTATACTTGTGGATGGTGACCTCTCTGGGGTTGAATGACCCTCTTACAAGGTTGCCTAAGACATCTGGAATGTATAGGTTTACGTTACAATTCATAACAGTAGCAAAATTATAGTTATGAAATAGCAACAAAAATAATTTATGGCTAGGGGTCACCACAACATGAGGAAATGCATTAAAGGGTTGTTGCAACATTAGGAAGGTTGAGAACCACTGCACTAGAATTGCTGATGAGACAGACCTCTGGGCACATTGTGAAGAAGTGCCTGCATTAATATCTGGGCACACCTGGGAGGGATTTTCCTGATTATGTTAACTGAAGTGGGAGCTCCCACCTAAAATGAGCACCATCTTTCCAAGGGTGGTTCAGAGATCTGGAGCTCTGAAGAAAAGGACTTTTGCTTTTTGCCAGACTGCCTTCACATCCTGTCCTCAAGATCCTCTATCCTGATGTGATCACTGCTACGCTGTCCACTGACATTGGAACCCTGCTTCTCTGGCCTTCCAACATGGACCTCCAGGAATCCTCCAGGTGTTCCTCACCAGATTGGGACTGTTGAGTCATACAGCCATGTGACTGAGAAGGTACCAGCTTCTCAGCAGGAAAAGGACTCTCGTGGAGAAAGGAAACAGGGAACCTTTCATCTAAGAATCAAAGAACCTACCCATGCACCTATAAGTAAGAACACACACACACATGCATGCGCGCACGCATACACACACACACACACACACACACACCATGGATACACATGTGCTTGGCATGTGCAATTCATAGCAAAAGAACAAGAGAAAGTAGGAGGAATGCTCTCACTACAGTAAGGACTGCCAAAGTGCATTTGCCTTTTGAGCTGAGTAACTTCCACGTTTTAAAATAGAGTTAAAGGAGAAGCACTGCCAACTGTGAGCACAGAAATAACGTGATCCCATCTATGGACTGGGGACATAGCTCAGTGTCTGCCCAGCAGCACAATGCCTGGGTTCTATCCCAAGAACAACAGAAAAAAATTAAAAACAGCTAAAAGGATCACCTTGCTGTTAAGAAGTACAGAGACGAGTAGAGGCAGACACTAATGAGAAGGCTACAAATGTAGACGGAGTGATGAAGGTGATGGAGATTGAAATCTGAGGTGCAGAGTGTAAGAATCAGTCTCACGTAAAGAGACATCCTGTACAATTTTCAGACTTCCTGGATGAGAGTTAAATGGAAGATAACAACAAAGTTTGAGCTTGAACAATGAGAAAAGAGGAAGGCTGAAGAGATTTTATAGATATATACTTCAGTTTTAGACATTGCAAATTTGAGTATCTATTAAATGATCAAGCCAAATTCATTCAAGGTCTAACAAATGCTTAGAGGATGAATACAGGACCCCAGAAGAAGAATGAGTCATATTCAATTATACTCTGTGTACATCATGTGAAAAGGGAAATATCAACTCCAGAAAACTGTTACCATGAGGGAATGTATCTTCCCCAGTGTGATGGGCAGTGTTGACTGTCAGCAGGTCAGAATCCAGAGTCGCCTGAGAAACAACCTCTAGACATGCCTCTGGAGGGTTACTAATGTGGACCACGTCAACTGCTGTAAGTGGAGCCATTCCGTCAGAAGTGGACCCTGAGTGTATGGAGCAGGGAAATGAGCTGACAAGTGGCATGCATGGATTCCCCTCCCCTCTGCTTCCTGACTATGGATGCAATGGAACCAACCATTTCTAACTGCTGCCTCCTTGACATCCCTGAAATGATGGACTGTACCACTGAAATGTGAGCCAATGAACTCTCCCCTAAGCTGACTTTGACAGTATATTTTATTACAGCAACAGGAACAGAGCATAAGACACCAACTAGTAGCAAATGCACAAATTTTTTAAAGCCAGAAATTTAGAAAATTTTCATGTGAAATCTCTCAAATTTAAAAACTTGTCTATTAGCTATAAAAGCATCAATAGACCTCTAAAGACCAAACAAAACAGCTTTCCTACAGACCAATATCTGAGCTGTCAATACTTTCCCTAGTACCTACAATAGGCACCCAAAAATAATTTTTTGAAGAACCCAACAAAAACTTCAGAAAAAAAAAACAATTCATGAACTATTGGCAGTAATACTTTAAACTAGAAGCTTCTTTTTATAGCAATATTTGACAATTTCTATTAAATACAAACTACATATATTCTTGGTAATTCAAGAATGGAAGCTACAGACACAAATCCAATGATCATTGTTTATAAAAGCAACAACCTACAAAATAACTACCCTTACACAAACTGGGTTAAAAGTCACTATATAAATACACATTAGCATGTTTACAGGCTATTAAAGAATGCCATGCCTGGAGCTGGAGACATGCTCAGTGGTTTGGAACACTTGTTGCTCTTCCAGTGGATCTGGGTTCAAGTGTCAGCACCCACATGCTGATTCACAACCATCTATAACTACAGTTACAGGAGATCAGATGCTTTCTTCTGACCTCTGTGAGCATGCATGTGCTGCACATACATACATAAATGCACATACATGCACACACATACCTACGCCTGCATGCATACAGACAAAATGCACATAAAATAAATGTAATAAAAACAATTTTTTAAATGTCATACCCTGTGTTTACTGAATATAGAAAAACTTAAAGAACACTCTAGAGAACAATACATTTACAACAATAGCAATTGTAAATGTAGGGTTTTTAGATAAGCATATATAAATTCACATATCTTACATGGGCATATACAAATTATGAGGCAATTTATAAGAAACTTGAAAATTTGTCATCATTGGAAAAAATATACCTTTTCTTCTCACTTCTCTGTGTATGCTTTCTAAAGAGCCCTTTCAGGCAAGCTTTCTTTCTGTTTGCGTTGGTTTTGTTGAGACAGGATCTTGCTACCTCTGCAACCCAGGCTTGACTTCAATTCAGCAATCCTCCCAAGTGCTGGGATTACAGGCATGGCTCACTATGCCTGCCTAGCTTCCGACTGTTCCTTAAAGAAAAACTCCAGTCCACACAGAGAGTCACAGTGGACCTCTCATAACCTAGCTGTATCTCCCTCCCCAGCTTCATTTCTTATGTGGCCCAATGTGTAGTTATTTGTGACTTCTCAAATGTTCCACACTCTCATCTGTCAGCCCTACGTTCACTGATTCCAAGAGCTTCCCCTACTTCCATTAACTTTCCTACCATTGATTCTCTCCAAGACACAGCTCCCAATTCTAAATTAGGTATTAGTGTCTGCTTTTATCACAGAACCCACCTCAGAGTGCTGTGATAGCCTATCCCCTCTTCTTCTACCTCTGCCCTCTCTCCTTCCTCCCTCAGTCCCCCCCAGACTTTAAGGTGTAGTCTTTATTTTCCAGGTACCATATAGTACCCCCAAACAATGCATATTCAATAAAGAAACTGAAGGGACATTATGATTTCACTAAAAATCATGGACTTAGATGAATCCCATTTACTACTTATGATAATAATCTGTGAGATGTTGCTATCCTTGCTCATTTAAAAACACCGAGGCAAACACTGTGAGACAGATAACCACATTAGGTATTTGCCTATACAAATATACCCTCACTTTAAACATTTTTACCCACTTGGGTCCCATCCATGAAACTGCCTACTTTGCCCATTTTCCTTAAGATATTACTTTCCATATTTAAAAAATAAGCCAGAAAGACATCTTAATCAGAAAAATGTTTGAACCTGAGTTCCATCTTCAGAACCTGTTTTTTAAAAATGTGGTAGATCTCTGGGAAGGCTAATCAAACCACTTCAGTTACCAATAAGTGAAGAAACCCAGACTCAAATATATAAATGGTGGCCAGTGCCTGAGTAAACAGCACACAGAGAGAAATTAGCATTCACTGGCCCAAGTAGAATCAGAAAACATCTTTAAGATCTCCTAGTCTGGCCAGATCTGGTGGCACATAAATTTAATCCCAGCACTTTGGAGGCAGTAGCAGCAGATTGCTTTGACTATGAAGGCAGTTTGGTCTTCCTGGGCAGTTCCAGGCTAGCCAGGGATACATAGTGAGAGCCTGTCTCCAAAATTAAACAAATAAAAAAGCAAAGGAAATTTTTCAAAAAATTAAAACACAAACAAATCCAACTCTGCTGTACCATGACACAGAATATCTACCCATTAGCATCACCTAAGTCTGAATATTCACTTTTAAATGTCTATGTGAAAACTCCGCAAGGGAGGAATCTTGCTACTTAGCCCAAATTGTCCTTGAACTGCCCCAGCCTCTCAAGGGCTGGGGTTATTTATATAATAAAGCCACATTTTAAAGGCTCATCTATAGCATAGATAAAAGCTCTTCTCTTTCTCCTCTGCTTGTTTCAGAATAACAGACACCATCTCATTTCTGCTTATCATTTTTAGGTTCTTCTAACTTAAACAAAGTAGGATGAGTTGTTATCAGAGGAGGAGGAGGAGGAGGAGGAGGAGGAGGAAGAGGTGGAGGAGGAGGAGCAATCTGGAACCTGCATTAGCACTAAATGTGTGTGTTTCCTTCTCTATAATTCAGGGATAAAATTTATGTGACTTCAATATGGCCTGTAACTCCACTTCCTAGAGATGATGCCTCTGGCTTCCCAAGGCAACTGTACTTCTATGCACATACATCCTACGTGTGTGTGTGTGTATGTGTGTGTGTGTGTGTGTGTGTGTGTGTGTGTGTGTGTCTTTCAGATTTGTACTGCCTTCCAAAAGAATATAGTAATGAAAAAAATGACAAGTACAACAAAATTTCTGCAACTCATAGAGGGAAAAATGATTTGTCTAAAAAAATTTGTTCTATTTGTATTCTGAACTAAAACTGAAACTTCATCTTCTGTATTATCACAAAAATGTCTCAGATTAATAAGGGGAACCTTACATAAAGTTTAAGTCTTCAAAACCACGTGTAGCTTAATAATTTAAGACACAGAATGCCTTTCCTACCATCTTGTTACTTCAGGTGTTACTGAGCATGGTACACCAAATCCCTGTGTGCTGCTTAATAGAGATTTTGAACAACACTTGTTTTAGTGAGACAGGGTCCTACAGGCAACATGGTTGGAAATTAAAAAGTGTGGTCCTATACAGCTAAGACAATTTCTAAATATAAGGTCAGAGATGGATCTGTTCAATTTCACGTTAAGCTTTTTCTATTAAAGAATGAGAGGATGTTTAATTGCAAAAGTTAAACATAATGTGTAAAAGTTTTAGCACTAGGTAGTTCATGCCTGTAGTACAGGCTTAATTTTAGTGTTGAAAAATAAAAACTATTTAGGAAAAACCACTTGGAGCTACAATATGCAGTAGGTTAAGGCACTTGCCACTCAAGCCTGAAAGCTTGAGTCCCACCTGTGCAGCCCACCAGGCGAGAGTCAGCTCCTTGGAGTTACCCTCTGACTTTCATGCACACTCCTGCACTCTCCCATGCATGGAAAACATGTCTCAAATAACTGTATACAAATTTTACATACTAAACCCAAAAGCTATGTGTTCTTAGAACTTATGAGAGATATCCACAAATGCTTGTCCAAACTACACTAGCTACCATTTCTTACTTAGTCTTCAATAATGTCATTTGAAATCTTATCAACTTGAACAAAGAAATCACATTTTCTGTCATATCTTCTTACCTTGCCAACCATCAGATAGTAAAATAAGATAGCATTAAATTTTAAATTTTATACAAATTACTAATTTGCCATCCTTTCTTAATGTTATGGCACATCTATGTTACCGACTAACAAAAACGACACCACTTAACACTTAAGGCTTAACTCCAGCCGTACAATATGCTTGCACAATTCTTGGGATAAATAATCCTTACGTTATCAGGATGTTTGGACTTCACATGAGCTTGCTTTATACTTTGGGCATTAATGTTAAAATCCAAGACTGATATGAAATTTAGCTTTTAAAGCATGGCACTGTTGGTATTTGGCAAATACAGTGAGAACAACAACCTTTATATCCTCCGTGGCATACAGTTAACATTAAAACAATGTTAAACAGTATACCTGAAAACAAATCAATCTACCTAATACAGCGCTAAGTCAACTTAATTCTGAAAGACTACAAAGGAAGTTTCTAGAACTCTGCACTGTCCTGATCCTTGGAATGAAGCCCGCCAGTTATTTAAATTAGCAAAAATTTCCACGTGCATATTCACAAGCGACGGTACATTATTACCCTGTATGTGCTAACCCTGTGGTGCTTCCTGATTTTAACTCAATTCTGGAAGGCTGAATGGGGCGGATTCCTAGAAGCCACGATTTTCTAAGTCCACTCGGGGTCCCCAGGAAGGCAGCCCACCCACCCGGGGTCCCCAGGAAGGCAGCCCACCCACCCTTGCAGGAGGCCAGGAGGCTATAGCACCTGGCCGGGGTCCTGCGGGGACACTGTGGTCCTATCCCCACCCCCACCCCCACCCCGCACCCCAGGCTGCTGCGCTTGCGTGCGTGCGTTAGCGGGCACGACGGGCAGTTGGCTCCCGACAGCCACTCACGCAGATGCGCTCCGCAGCAGCCCGGCGGCGGCGGCGGCGGAGCAAAAGTTCGAGGCCTGGCCCCGCTCCGGCGCAACGGCGGCAGCGGGAGGCCAGCGAGGTCGGAAACGGAGGTGGCCAGGAGCCCGAGCCGCCCCCATACCGAGACTCCCCCCTAAACCCAAAGCCGCTGTGGACCGGGCGGCCGCGCAGGCCAGCCCGCGGACGCCACTCGCTCGACGGTGGGGCCTGGGACCCAGAGCGAGAGCACTCCCCGGCGGCGGCGGCGGCCGTTGGCAGCGGTTCGCCTCGCCGGGTCACCCCCGCAGCTCCCGTCCCCGCCTCACCCCGTCGGGTCTTCTAAGGCCAGACCTAAAAATCCCTGGACCAACGAGCGCAAACCGCCGCCAGAGCTTAGGATCTGCGCTTGGGGCGGAAGCAGTGGCCGGGGCCAGTGGCCTCGGGGACGGGGCGGGGCAGGGCAGGGCGTGGCCAGCGGGGCTCGTGCCGTCCTCGCGCCTCCGGTGCCTCGGGCTCGGCGCCTCAGCCTGGCGTGCCTCACGCGGAGTTTTCCCCGAACCCCCACTGCGACCAATCAGCGGCCTCTCCGCGGAGGCGAGGGGGCGGGACCGAGCCTTGAGGTGCCCGAGAAGGCGCTGGCGACAGGGGAAAGCCACTTGGAGTGGCAGCCTCGCTGGCCAATTGGGACGGGAAAAGCGAGCCCCAGCGAGTGGGGTTTGGCG
>OU015751.1:114754782-114764807 GCA_907169655.1 Acomys percivali
AACAAGGAGGAACTATAAACCTAAAACTGCCGCTCGGAATATGGAGAGCTGCCATCTTTTTAATTTTTTAATGTATTTTATTAATTTATTCATATTACATCTCAATTGTTATCCCATCCCTTGTATCCTCTCCCATTCCTCCCTCCCTCCCATTTTCCCCTTACTACCCTCCCCTATGACTGTGACTGAGGGGGACCTCCTCCCCCTGTATATGCTCATAGGGGATCAAGTCTCTTCTTGGTAGCCTGCTATCCTTCCTCTGAGTGCTACCGGGCCTCCCCATCCAGGGGATGTGGTCAAATATGGGGCACCAGAGTTCGTGTGAAAGTCAGTCCCCACTCTCCACTCAACTGTAAAGAATGTCCTGTCCATTGGGTAGATCTGGGTAGGGGTTCGAAGTTCACTGAATGTATTGTCCTTGGCTGGTGCCATAGTTTGAACAGGACCCCTGGGCCCAAATCCGCCCATCATAATGTTCTTCTTGTAGGTTTCTAGGACCCTCTGGATCCTTCTATTTCCCCATTCTCTCATGCTTTTCTCACTTATACTCACTTATATCTGGACACTAGCCCAAGGGATGTGTCCCAGGAGCAGCCGTCTGTCAAAGTAGCCTATAGAGCACGTCTGCTTGTGTCTATTGACTAGCGCAACATGCCAGAAACATCATGATCACCTGTGGAAGTGAGGAACACCTACTTAATACTCAAGAAAGTGTGTCAGGCCAATCAGAAGTCTGACACAAAGCAGGGTCCTCCTGTTTAATCAGAGAGAATTCTCCCATGGAAGGCCGGACCAGTAAATGAACCAGGAAACACACAAAAAAATATGGTAGCAAAATGTAAAGAAATGATTATAAAACACACACAAACACACACACACAAACATTAGCGAGTTGAATAAATAATAAATGTCCAAACTTCTTGTCTCAATAGATTTTACTCTTATAGACATGGAAGTAATTTTGATAAGATCCCTCTTCTTAGATGGTGGTGTCACAGAAAAAATCCAAAACGCAGTGGCAAGTGTTCTAGGCATTTAAGGTGGAAACAGCAGGCCACTGTTGGATCAGTTTCCCAGCAAGACTCTGTGCTGGGATTCTTTGATCTGGGATTCAAGCATGCCCAGCCCCAGGAATGCTAACATTTCCACTGAGTCCAAACTGGCAGTTTCCTGAGATGTCAGCTGGCTTTCTGTACAAAGTTCTCCTTCCCTAAAACCACCAGATGCTTGAGATTACACCCAATCCCATTTAACAAGACTGCTTGGCGTTTACAGTGCTGTCATAATCCTGACTGCACGATGTAACAGTCTGCCCACTTGTGACATTAGTTTTTAAACACAGCTGTCATATTTCAGGTCCCTAGGAGCAATACTTGGGAGTGGTGTCTTTACTAGTGCAACCGTTTGAAGAACCACACTCTTTCCTCCACCAGGTGGACACAGTCCCAAGGGTCACTTCATGGGGAAGCAGCTGGACATCACGGAGAGACTGGCTGGTGGAGGTCTCTGAGTATGTCCCTAGCTCCCCGGTTGCAGTCCTATCATTTCCAAATAAGTGTGACTTTCTTTGTTCGTAATCACGTTGGTTGCATTCATGCATGACAGTGGACAAGAAGGAAAAAAGACAAAATAGTTTTTAAAGGTGATATTGGTGACAGAAAAGGGTAAAGTCAGCAACCAGAGCATCATGTTGCCTGGGTGGTGCATGCTGTGGTGATGTGGAGCGTGGGCAGAGCTTGGAAAGGGGTGGCACGTCAGACTCCTGCGAGCTGGAGCTTTCCTGAGTAAGATTATCATCTGAACAACAGGAAATTGCAGAGGACAAAGGAAACACCTTTTGTACCTTAAACCCAGAGCCAGTCCTTAGAGTGAGGATTTGAACCTATGAGTTGTGGATGCGAAGGTAAGGAAAGCATTATGTGGAATGTACAGCCCAGAGCATAACTTTCCTGCTTATTATTCTCATAAACAACAGCCAAAACATTATCACCATTAGTCCTATAAGGCACGATACTGGCAAAAGCCATAGAGGACTACCCTTGTCGCTAGTGGCTCCCTTTCCATTTTTATAACGATCAAAGGCTCAGCATCTGCTTGCAGTTAGATGCTCAGTATGAATGTGTTGTACATAGAAAAACAGAAAGAAAAGAGTGCTGGGCTGGAGAGATGGCTCAGCAGTTAAGAGTACTTGTTGCTCTTGAAAAAGACCTGGTTCTATTCCCAGTACCCCTATGGTGGCTCGCAACCATCGGTTATAACCATGTTTGACTGTATGTCTCCAGAGAATTACAAGTGAAAAATCTTTTCTAACTACTTGTTTTTAAATATAAAAATAACTGTAACACTGAAAGAAAGTGTCATTTTTGGTATGTTTTAAGATTTATGGTGTGTGTGTGTGTGTGTCCATGTGTAAAACATGAGGACTTAAAACACCTTAAAAGATTGTATAATTTTATTAGTGAGAAAAATAAGACAACTGTCAGCAAAGTATAGCCATGAACTTTAAACTTGGCAGCTCCAGGTGTGTGGGAGTCAGTTTGATCTCTGTTCTCTTTTCCAAGCTAATATAATCACAGGCTTAGGAAAAGCACAAGGTTTGTATTGACCAGCTGATCATACTCCGCCGGGGTTCCTTAGGATGTGCTGTTGTTTTAGTCTTGTTTTCTCATGCTTCTGGTACCCTTCAGGCTGGCATTTAAGAGATGCTTAGAGGATACAGATGAAGCAGAGAGGCTTGTCTTCACAAGAATAGACTGGTCCTTGTGGCTTTCCAACATGACCGCCCCCAAATATTTAGCACCCTATCTTCCACTCTACTTCTGACACATGTTCTATGTGCAGGAGGATTTCCTTTGTAGAGCCTTCCCCTGCACAACTGACTGTGACTCCCTGCCCTGACTTCCTAGCATCATCAGCACACGGGAATGGTCTGGTCCACAGTGCTAAAGCTTTGGGATGGTATGGAGCTACAGAAGGAAACTATAACCTGTCTGCCTTTGTAAAGTGGACATTTCTGTTGTGTCTTTATTTGCATTCCTTTTATTTCCTTCTCACTCTCGTAAGGCTTTGAAGTACTGTGTTGAATAAATATGGAGATGGTGAATACTCTTGTGTAGGCTTTAATTTTTTTAACCTACTTTATTTGGGGTTCTTAATGCCTCTACCTCCCTTCCAACCCACTCACCCTAGGTAGGAGGGAAAGGAGGTTAGTGGGGAGAAGGGGTGTAGTTCTCTTGGCTGCTTCCTGCTGTTTATGGTCGTAGGGTTCTTTGGGGCAACACCAATCTCCGTCATCAGGATGCTGAGCCAGCATCAGCCTTCTCTTCTCTTTGTATCCCTCTTGCTCCCCACATGATCCCTCTATTCCAGACGCCACCCACTCATAATTCTTCTATTTCCTGATGAGATCTATCTGCCACTCTATTTTCTCACTCTATACCTAACCTCTGTGTTTCTATGAATTGTAGCTTAGTTAGTATTGGTTTGACAGCTAATATTGACATATAAGCAAATACATACTATATTTGACTTTCTGGGTCTGGGATGCCTCGCCCATGATTTTTTTCTAGCTTCACCCATTTACCATTGAATTTCATGATTTTATTATTTTTAACAACAAAGTAAAACTCCATTGTGTAAATGTACCACACTTGCTATATCCATTCTTCTGTTGAGAAACATCTAGTCTGGCTATTTTTGAGTAGAGCAGCAATGAACATGGTTGAGCTAGTATCTCTGTGGAAGGATGAAACATCCTTTGGGTATGTACCCAAGTGTGATACAGCTGAAACTTCAGGTTTATAGATTTCTATCCTCCTGAGGAACTGCCACACTGATTTCTATAGTGGCTGTACATGTTTGCACCCGACCAGCAATGGACAGGTGTTCCCTCTTGCTACACATCATCTCCAGCATGAGCTGTCACTTGTTTTATTGATCTTAGTCATCCTGACAGGAAATTTCTCTTTCTCAAAGCACAGCTTAAACATACACACACACACACACACACACACACACACACAAAAAAAAAAAAAAATTCTTAGTGTTTGTGTGGACTCCACTGTGTTGTGTGCTCTCACATGGTTTTGTGCCTTTGTGTTCATTGTACTCTGTGCCTGAAATGGCCTAGAAAAGGGAGCTCTCTCTATTTCAATACTGACAGTGTTAGAGAGATCTCCTCTGGCCTCCCCTTGGTCTTCTATCCTTGGGTTCCCTGTTGAATGGATTCAGGCGAGACACACAGCAAAGTAGAGAAAATAGGCAGTGTTTACTACAGGACAGAAGGAGTTGAGAGTAGGCATTGACCAAAGCCTCCAGGACAGAGGAAATGCTCTCACAGACTGAGTGGTCACTGAGTGAAGCCATGGACCATCATATAGACCTACACGTTTAGGTAGGTATGACATCTTTTTCTAAAGTCTCTGTAACAGGCAGCTTTCCTCTGGGGCTGGGGCAGGGGAGTTTCCTGCGCACATCATTGGCAGACCCGTTAGAATTAATTCTTTTGTTCTTTTTAATCAATTCTTAGGATGGAAAGACAATATTAGTCTTTGTTCATTATCAAGGCCAGAGACAGAACTTAGATCCAAATTGTTGAAGTTATTTTTGTTAAACAGTGTTGGTTTCTCTTAGCTTATTTCTTAACCTGGCTATCACACAAATAATTGAGACCCTTTTATAATACAAGGCTTCGCAATACAATCCGAACAGTTTAAGTCTGTTCTTAAAATCTTGTCTTACTCCCAGCAAACATCCCAGTGATACTTGCACTTTTGTAGTTTTCCTCGGCTCCAGCTCCTTCCTCTTTAACTTCTTTCACCCTCCCCATCACTCCTTCTCTAACTCCTCCTCCCCTGGCTGACAGAAGTCCAGCCCTATTCTCTCTCCTCATCAATTGGCTGTAAGCTGCTTTATTGACATAGCAGAGGGACAATTGGGGAGCAGAGTTTACACAACATTTAGATAGAAACTCAGAAATTAAACTATATAATAACCTTATCCTACACCCAATCTTTTAAGCAAAATCATATAACAGAGTACAATTGCCTTTTCTAGGTAAAGAAAAAAATTCTGTAAAATAGTCATGTTTTACCAGGAGAAAATAGCCTTCCCTTAGGGCTTCAGCAAAGCCTTGCTGCCTCCACATGCCTTTCTTTTGAATGATGTTTCAAATTCTGTCAAAAGGCACATGTGATACTTTCTCTCTCTTTTTTAATTAATATGTTATCAGGGACACCAGTGGTGCGTTTCAAAAATTCGTGAGAGAGAGGTAAGTTCTCATTGACTTTCAAGTCTTATTTTCTTATTCTTATTTTCTTAAGATTTCTTTTTATCTTTTTTATGTATGTGAGTGTCTTCAGGTGTGTATGTGCACCACATGCATTCCTGGTGCCAAATGACGTAGGACGAGGAGGTCACATCGCCAGGAACTGGAATTATTAGCAGTTGTGGGTTTCCATGTGGGTGTTGGGAACAGAACCCAGGTCCTCTACAAGACCAGAAAGTGTTCCCGACTGCTGAGACATCTCTGCAGCCCCCAGCCTTCTGATTAATGTTACTCTGTTGCCCTCAAACAACGTCCATCCCACCCCCTCAGAATTGTGGAGCTAACAATGTCACCAGCCACTGAATAGTAAAGGAGAAATGTCTTCTTCACCAAGAAAATGAGAAATGAGAAACAAACTTGGAATCAACTTCTCAGCCCATGGGGGTTGGAAGATTATAGACATAGGGTGACAGGGGAGGGAAGGGTTGTCTAAGAAAGGGGAGGGATTTCAGTGTCTTAATGGGGAAAATGGAGATTTTCTGGGAATTTGCGCACTACCTTCCTTGCTACAGTGTCAACACTGGAATGTGTTGTTTAGTATGTGAATTAGATTATAATGAAGTTAGATGTGGTGGTGTGGGGATTCTGACAGAGTTTCTAGATCTAATGGATCTAATCATCACCAGACATGAAGAAATTCTCCCAGCTTACAAGCCTCTATCATCAAAGAAAACAAAGAGTAGGGCAGGAGGAAATTCAGATAGGCCACCTAGTCAATGCTCAGAGTAACTACATTGTTTAACATCTTCCTTTCCTGGCGCTCAGGCGGCAGGAAAATGTCTGGGCTCTGCTGCTATTGGTGTTTTAAAACCTGTTTTCATGTTATTCTTTCTCGTTAGACCCCAAAGCTATAGGACTAAGATTCTAACTCAGTATCCTTGGCTGTGTGTTTTAAGACTAGCTATGGAGGAGCCAGGCTTGGTGGTTCTCACCTGTAATCTCAGAGGCAAGTGGATCTCTGTGAATTTGAGACCAGCCTGCTCTACAAAATGAGTCCAAGACAGGCAAGGCTACACAGAGAAACCCTGTTTCAAAAACAAAACAAACAAACAAAAACAAAACAGAGAGAGAGAGTGAGCACTAGCACCCCATGGAATCCTTCCCCTCCTCCCAATTTAGGCCCCATTCCCATCCCAGATGCAGCCAGAGCACAGCTGCAGGCTGCTTTGGTAGCATTGAACTCATTTGCATAGCTCTAATGAGTTGCTGTGGTTAATTTTTTTCAGATGGATGAAGAATTTGTTGTTTAATCTTTAATAATTAAGGTAGACTGAAAGATGTGAGAAGCAAAGATCATATCAGTCTACAGGTAGATACACATAAAATTTTCTTTTCAACTATATAAAGCTACAGTTAATGATAGTAAAATAGCTTAGAGAGGCAGTGTTCTTCAGGCTACCGAGTTCAAAAACTATTTGCTGTTCACCCTTTGGTATTAAGAATTGAGAGACAAGAAAATGCTGTGTAGAACTAATTTTTATTCAAAATACATGTATATCAATATAAACTTAACTTTAAAAACATAGGCTAATTGAAACCCAGCTAGAGCATATAAAATACAGACGCTGCCCGTATGCTTCTTATCCATAACTAAAGCCTTTGCCATTACAGGAGCTCCATGCTCCTGAAAAGCACCTCTTAGTCTTAGGCATGAACAATATGAAATAGAAAACAGGGAAATAAGAAACAGGTTCTGACAAACATTCAGACAACCAATCCAAACTTGCTTGCATGTCCTTAGAAAGGAGCGTGCCTAGCGGAGTGATGATCAGGAGTGTCCAGTGTGCACAGTCGTCAAGTCCATTTGTTTTACAGCAGTCAGATCTTTCTTGGGAAAGCAAGGATACGTGCTATCCCCTGACACGCCATCAAGACTTGTTCTTCAGTCACTCTAAGGGTGTGGCTCAGGTTGTTTGGCACTTCTTTGACACATCACTTTTTAGTCTTGCAACTGCAGACCCCTCTTTGAACTTGGGTCTTCAGGCTTTGCAGAAGGTACACTTCCAGCTACTGAGCCATCCCTTCTACACCAGTGGTTCTCAACAAGTCTCTCATAGGAGTCAGATAGTAGATACCCTGCATATCAGATATTTACATTATGGCTTAAAACAGTAGCAAAATTGCAGTTATGAAGTAGCAATGACAATAATTTTATGGTTGGGGGTCACCACACCATGAGGAAATACACTGAAGGGTTGCAGCATCGGGAAGGTTTAGAACCACTAATCTAGACCCTTATTTGACAGAGTAACGACTTTAGTTAAACCTCTCAGGTCTCTTTATCCTGTGCCCGACCCCCGTCCTTCTGCTCTGTTCTTTGAAGTTACCTTTCTATACTCCCAATTCTCCACCTCTATTCCATAAGGTTCAAACTTCTTGCTTTACGAAAGACTCAACACCATCTCAGCACCACTTTGTGTTTCTGCATGTCTAGTCACCCGCTTCGCTCTACTAGCCCCTAAACCACTTGCATTGGCCTGACATAGAATACCTCACAGTCAGTTTCCATGTATCCCCCATGCTGTTCCCATGTGTGGAATGTCCTGTCCAAAATCTGTTCCAGCATTTAAGTCTCAGTACCCACTGTCTGATTTTGGTTTCAGCAGCTGAAATTAGTCCCTTAGCTCCATGTGTCTTCAGTTAGCTCTATAGAGATGTCAATCACTGAACGCCAGTGTAACTATGTCTATTAGGCCGTATATTTTAGCCTATGTCTCATTATCTTTTCATTCCGTCGCAACCTACTCCCTGACACATCAACTCATCTTAAGCCCGGTAAGTCCCTTTGGCATCAATCTATGCAAAGAACAAATCAAGAGATGAAAAACATCATCAGTCATGACTTAGTTATCACTGTACAAGATAGAATATAAATACTATAATATGAGGAACTTGGGTCATAAAGATGAGCTTTGACTGCAAGAAGTCTAAGGAAATTCATGACCTGCTGCCTCAGATTAGGAAACACGTGATTGGTCCAAGATTTCTTTCATAACTTACATCTTTCTCTTTACCTGTTAACTAACTAGTCAAATGGGAAAAACAAAATAGATACTCTCTTATCTACAAGTTGACCAGTTCTGGTGTTGTATAACATTTACCAAATAGAACCATCCTTCTTTCCCAACGACAGTTGAGTGATGTCAGTGTAACAAAATTACCTCACACTTTCTCAGCTTCCTGCTTGTTACTGCCTCCTTCAAGTAATTCTTGAGGTAGAATTACTTTCTCTTCTCTCTATATTCCCACCACACTATATGCATGTGATTATACCTGGCTAAAAAGTAATATTAGCTTATGAGTGGTGGCCCACGTCTTTAATCCCAACACTTGGGAAGCAGAGGCAAACAGATCTCCATGAGTGAATTCATCTGAGGCAAATCTGGTCTCCTGAATGAGACTCTGTCTCAAAAAGAAAAAAGAAAAAGAAAAAAAAGAAAAAGAAACTAATACCAGAATATGAAATTGCAGCACAGAGTGGACATCCAGTGTATGACGAATGATTGTTCATCTAATGACATGAAGAGCATTGAAATCACTTATGTCGAATATAGCCCCAGGAATTTCCATCTTATGGAAGGAGAAGCTACGATCCATGAACACAGATTTAATTTCAAACAGTATTTTTTGCTACCCACAATAATGATGTCAACAAAAAGTCATAATGAGTTCACTTAAACACCTACTAAACACCGGCTAAAACAAATCTTCCTTTCCTCCATAAAAGTCACTGTTCTGTGGTTCTTTTGTTGTTGTTGTTTTGATATTGGGTAGCCCACACTGGCCTTGAACTCCCTATGTAATGAAAGCTGGTTTTGAACCATGCTGGGTCATCTAAACAAGTTTTAAATCCCTGGTGTAGCAGGCTGATCTTGAACACCCAATCTTCCTCCCTCCACATCCCATGCCTTGATTATATGCTAGATTATTCTGTGTTCTGTGATTCTTTTCTTTTTATTTCTTTCTTTCTTTTCTTTCTTTCACTTTATTTTTAATGTGTGTGTGTGTGTGTGTGTGTGTGTGTTGCCTGCGTGTATGTTTGTCTACCATGTGTGCTATGCTCATGAAGGACAGAAGAGGGTGTTGAACCTTCTGGAACTGGAGTTATAGAAGCTTGTGAGCCACTGGGAACTGTTGGCAACTGAATCCTGGTCCTCTGCAAGAGCAGCAATAGCTCTTAACTGCTGAGTCACCATCTCCTCAGGGCCTGTTGTGTAATCTTGACAGTTAACAGACAACAGATAGCACTGTCCTCCAGCCAGTGCAAGCCTGGAGCTCCCTATGTGCTGCTTCAGCCTTCTGAACACAGCTATTGCAGCCGTGCACCCTCTCCTAGAGCAGTTCCAGGACCTGAAATGTGACTCCAACCTGAGTCATTTTTAGAGACCCTCTTGAAGGCATAGTTTTAACACAGCTAGCTCTTCTCTCTGATCCAATGGAGTTTAGTGAAATCCTTTCCCAGGCTTGGCATTACTAATTCTGTCACAGTAATATTTTGGTTCTACTTATTTAGGCTTTGTATATTGCTGCGACACACCTTTAATGAATTATTTAAATTAGAAAGTTGGAAAACTAATCTGAGGTTTTTTGGTTTTTTTGTTTTTTTTTTTTTTTTTAGAAAATGGCATTAGGGAATTTAGTTTCTGTGCCAAACACACACACACACACACACACACACACACACACACACACACACACA
>OU015751.1:114786952-114811869 GCA_907169655.1 Acomys percivali
TCCTCTAATATATATTTTATTCACTTTGCATCCTACTCATAGCTCCATCCCTCCTCTCCTCCCAGTCCCATCCTCCTTTCTTCTCCCCCTCTTCCCTTCCCTATTCCTCAGAAAAGGGGAGTCCCCTTTCCCATCCACCCCAACTCATCAAGTCACATCAGGACTGTGAGTGTCTCTTCCCCATAAGGGAGAACTCTTGTTACATTACCAGGACCTTGGAAAGCAAACAATCAAAACACACTAAAATGGGGGCTGGGGAGATGGCTCAGAGGTTAAGAGCACTGGCTGTTCTTCCAAAGGTCCTGAGTTCAGTTCCCAGCAACCACATGTTGGTTCATAACCATTTTAATGAGATCTGATGCCCTCTGAATACTGTATAAATAATGAATAAATAAATATTTTTAAAAATACACACACACACTAAATATATTGCTTTTTTCCAGAAAGCAGACCCTTCTCCTTTATCATCAGTAATGAAGGACTGACTAATCAGTTGAATTCAGGTAATGTAATCTGGCAGCAGCTACTAGTAAAACAAAAGTACGTGCACTGCCTGCAGCCATAATCCGAGGGCTTGCCGGGAAGAGATGAAACAGAGACATTGTTTATGAAAATGACACACTGGCCCTTGGATTCATTACTTTGATTCATTTCAGCCTATAGATTCACTAGACGATGGCACCACGGCTGCACTTGCCCTTGTTCCTTTACTGAGACACAAGTGGTCCACTCAGCAGCGTTGATTAAAGAATAGCCTGTTTGCTCTTGAGATTCCAGTAAGAGCTAGTGCATGACATTATGCAAAGTTAAAAGGGAGAAAGTGACAGAGAGGTTACTCTAAGGGGAAAGGAAAAAATCTAGTGAAAGAAAAAGGAAAGAGAAATTTCAAAGCTGAAGAGGTTTCCCTCACAGTGTAAATCAGGTGCATATGTTTGAATAAGAAACAATAGTATGGTGATAACAAAGAAGGCCTGACCTGTACAGCAAACACCAAGGAAAAGATGAACGAGAGGATTGGCAAGGGGCCAATACATAGCGTGAGTGAAAATTAATCCAGTGGACTTTCTGACCCAAGGAGGTTTAGAATTTTGGCTTTTGTTCCCCCAAGGGTTCATATTGCAGCATACGAACTTGCCAGGGTTTGGACACATCTCCCGAAGGCCCACATGTTTAAGGCTTACTTGCCAGTATTTGGTGTTCTCAGGTGTGGTAGCACTACATCACCAGGAACATGCTATAAAAGGGTGGATGGAGTCCATGGCTCCTTTATAGCCCTCTCTCTGTATTGACCTAGCACGTACTCCTTTGCCCTACAGTGCGCTGCCCTGCCACAGCTCAGAAGCAATGCAGCTAAGCAACCATGGTCTGATCCCTCTCATGCTATGGGCCAAAATACGCTTTTTATCCTTCAAGTGACAGAAATTAACAGAAATCCAGACAGCTGTGAGTTATAAAACAACCGTGGAGTAAATAGCCTAATCATGTGCAAACTAAACTTAGGCCAAAACACATAGGTATTTGTCCCTGAACCTAATGACTTGAAAGCTATCCACAGAACTCATTTGATCATATGAAATGTGACCGGTGCTTCAAGATCCTGTGTCTTGAATGCACAGACAATCTTCCCTTTGCACAGAACAAAAGAGCATGAATTTCAGTTACTACAATTATTTGCACAACACCAGTCTTCCAAGCACAGAAGTCCAATTCTAGTTAACAGGACATATTAACCAAGTGCAATTGCATAATTAATAGTGACCACACACACACACACACACACACACACACACAGAGAGAGAGAGAGAGAGAGAGAGAGAGAAATGGGGGGGGGAGAGAGAGGGAGGGAGGAAGGGAGAGAGAGAGAGCCGTGTTGCCTACCTGCCTCCCAATGATAAACTTATGTGATATTTTACAGAAATGAGTCATTGTTAGGCACAACTATGCAATAAAAAGAAGACTGCAGGAAATGGACAGTAAGTGGTAACACTGAAAGGACAATTTAAGTTAGTCACAAGCGAAGCTAAAGAAGGGAAAACAGTGGGAACATTGGCACTGTGGATGTTTAAGAAATCATATAAAGACCACCTTCTTCACACTGAGGAAAGTGACTGTCATTAAGATGAAGGATCCCCCAGGAAATGATGCCTCCCTCACCCCCAAGTAATAACAACAGACAGCAATCATAAAATTTTTCTTTTATTTTTTTATTTTTATTTTTTGTTTTGTTTGTTTGTTTTGAGACAGGGTTTCTCTGTGTCATAGCCTTGGCTGTCCTTGCCTTGCTTTGTAGACCAGGCTGGCCTCAAACTCACAGAGATCCGCCTGCCTCTGCCTCTCTGAGCACTGGGATTACAGGCGTGTGCCACCATGCCCAGCGGACCATATTAAAGGATTCTAAGCAATGTTCACAACACAGAAATCAGACGGGAGAGAATTCTGGAAGCCACCTGATCACAGAAGCCCGTGAGAGGTGAGAGCAGAGCAGCCTATTTGGGCTTCCCGAAGCTGGCTCTGGAAAGCTGACAGATTTCCAAATTTTCTCCCTTCTTTCTACTGCAAGTGTGCCATGTGTGACTATCTTTCCACAGTGGTTTACTTTTGTGTGCCCTTCTGCTCGCCACTTGAGGGTTAGGTCTCCCCAGCTTGGATAAAATCATACTTATTAATTCATGCTAAAACCTTAAAATTCCAAATCCTTGATTTGTGCACCTTTGTATTTGCCTTGGCCAAGCAGGACTCAACGCTCATCAGTTTTCACCATGAGTTTCAGTTTAGTCACTGAATAATGTCCGCAAGCCTGGCTCGTTCATGTAGGCCACACCCAGGTTTTAGCACGCTCAATCCCCACATCAGTTCTTCTTGCCAAAGTAATGTGCACATTGCCACTTGTTTTTATATCTTGAAGGAAGACTTAGTAAATTGCTCTTATAGAAGTTATCAAAGTGAACATACACAAGTCATGTATCCTGGTTAACTTGGTAAGTGCCATGTCACCAGTATAATCGTATCTTTGGTTTTGTTTTAAGATTCAGAGCCTAGAGGGATGGCTCAGTGGTGAAAAGCACTTTCTGGACTCAGGTTCTCAGCATTCACATGGCACCAAATGATATTTCCTATCTCCATGTTCTGGGGATTAAGTGCCTTCCTCTGGCCTCTGCGCTCAGCAGCCACACATACAGGGCCTTGCATGCATGCATGCATGCAGGCAAAACACTTATAACATAAAAATAAATGCATCCTTTCTTTAAAAAGATTCAACATATTCTCTATTATAAGGATGTCAACCAAATAAATGTCTTTGTTTAACTTTAATCTGTAAATAGACACAAAATGTTTCATAAAGAAGTCTGAACTTATGACTCCAATACCAACTGATGAGTTCTGTATGCCCATCTTAGACATTCTGTTTTTAAAGCTTTCTGAGTCTTCATGAACCCTGTTTTGTGTGTTGTAGAGACAGTCTACAACTGTGTAAATCACTTGCCTTGTAAGCACTGAGGACTTGAGCTGTGTCCTCAGGACCAGTATTTTTTAACACTGGACTTCGTGATATGTGATTGTAATAACCACTCTAGAGAGGTGGGGACACTTCGACTCCTGGGGGCAGCTGGCCAGCCAGCCTAGCCTATTCAGTGAGCTCCTAGCTACTGAGAAAGCCTATCTTGGAAACACTCAGCCTGGTGGTATCTGAGGACAGGCACCTGAGAATGACTCCTGACCCCCATACATCTACACCCACATGCCTGTGCACTCACAGACTCACAGCAGCAGGGTGGGAGGCGGGAGAGAACTGCTTTGTCATCCCATTTAGAGTGAGAAGAACCTAACATGTTCTCACTTCTGCACTGCTTCTGGGCAAGCCCTCTCAGGAGGTCCTGTCTCTGCTTGCTGTTGGTAGGGTGGTAGTCAGGTATCTGGCAGTCACAAGCAAGTGAACCCTACCTAGTAGTCAGGGGCAAGCAAAGTGGAAGGACTACCAAGTGTATATATCCCCAGGGCTGGCCTGGGATCAATGGCTCTTTGTGTCTTGAGAGTTGATGACTGATGGCTGCTTCATCACTATCTCCCTAGAAAAGCATTTCCAGCTTGTTCTCCCAGTCCCAGAGTTCAGTCAGGTCTTGGGAACACCTATTCTCGAAGGCCAGGTCCACACAATGGAGCTCTCTGTGCAGTGAGCATTGTCAGCTCTGTCTGATTATCAGGGTGTGGTGAATCTGGCGCATGCACCATGGTAGCAGGCAAGCTGCAGTAGCATGCCTTTTAAAGGGACTTGTATGACTGCATTGTTTATGTGGTTATTTGAGGGTGAGACCCTCACTTTTTCTTCTGTGTATTATAAAACTTACTATAGTCAGTGCCTGCAACATTTACCCTCTCAGTAAATGAGCGAATTAAAATGGCCCCTGCGATGAACTTCTGATCTGATTCATGCCTAATCCAAATGCTGTGTAAACTAAGAGCATGCAGAGTAGATAGGCCCTAAATGCTGGCTGGGTAGGTGCATTGTCATAACTATGGGGATAGTTTGGCACACTGAACAACCCTGCTTACCAGTAAATCCAATGAAAACCATAAATGTGGAGAGACTAATTTGTAACACACATACTTAATAAAGGATTGCTGTCCAGAATACACAGATTTCAAGGATAACTTAAAGAACCCAGAAACTCTAAGAAAAAGGCAGCGATCCAACAACAAAAGACACAATGTGTGAATTTACCAGTCAGAAGAAATGACAGCAAACAAGAGAATGAAAGATTGAACCTGTCATACTCCTATGATGGCGATGAAAATGAAAGAGTAGAACGTGCTCCTGAGTGGTGTGTTAACTTGGGGGGTTGTGAGCAAATGTCTTTTCACCTCAGATGGGGCATAAGCCTAGCCCAAAGGAGCAATTCCAGTGCAACCAGCTTGGCAAACCCGTGAGTCTACTGGGCTTACAGAGTGTGGGTCAAAGGTACTTAATGGAGCATGGATGACTCCATCACTGCATAGTCTCACCCCCATCATGGATGGTGACCTTATGGAAGCTGTGTCAGGGAGTATGACTTTTCAGTTATCTTTCCATTTCTTTCTTCTAGCATTTCCCGACATCACTTCCTGCTGGAGGAGGGTAGAGGGAAGCAATGGGTAGAATCCCAGGTGAGAATCCCGTGACAACTCTTCAACCCCCTTTCACAAGGAAATGGCTACCTCTGTGGTCTACTCAATTAGTTGCCATTGCTACCAAGCCAGAGTAACCTCTACTTTCAAGTGTTGATGGGATGACCAGACTATGCACAAAAAAAATTCATACTACATGTAGAGAGCTTCAACTGCTCAATGATTGCAAGTATGAACATAAATTAGAACTCTGGGAAACAGTTGGCTTAATTAATGTAAGAAAGATGTGCATGTCCAATAAGTCACTATTTCTACTTCTACAGCAATAAACCTTGGTAAATGAAGGGTGGTTGTACAAGAACGTTCATAGCAACCATGTCCACAAGAGGTACACTAACAAAATCATGTAAAAATTGAGTGTTCATCCAAAATTTTAAAAATTATAAATTGTAACATATCTATAACAATCTTCTTGCTGGATTTTATGTTTTTCTGGCCCCTTTCATTTTTTTTAACTGGATAATTTTTTAAATTTTATATGTATCATGTTGAGAGAGTTAACCTAGATACAGGTTTATGAGAGCCAGCATCTTGGGATCCTTACACTTTTTCAAACATTTTAAAGTAAAATATAACTTGTACATGAAGTGTGTACAACCTAGTGACTTATCAGAAAACAACACCCATGAACCTACCACAACACTGAAAAATAGACTGGTGCCTGGTCCTCAGAAGCAGCCATCTTACCTTTTTCAATGAGCCATCCAGTGTCCTGACGTCTCAGTGTGTATTGATTGTTTTGCCACACACTAATCTAACTCTGCCAGCCTTTTGAGCTTTACATCAATGGAACTGTAGTACCTGCTCTTCTATGCCTGACTTCTTTCATTCAACCGAATGGTTGCAGACACATGCATAAACCTAAGCAGAGCTCACTGTAATGTGTTGGGTTTTATTGCTACATATTGTTATATTAAAACAATATGCTACAACTAGTATATTCATCCTAATATTAGATTTCAGAAAACCACAAAATGTAATTTTTTGCCTTATTGTCATGCATATTTGGAATGATGTTTTCATTTATTAGGTTGATGCCTTTAAGTGAGAGAAATAAAGATTCTTAAGTTTGCTGTGCTTTTAGAATATGATGATCATAGAGCGTTGGGTCTGACAGCTCCATAGAAAGACATGGAAGCAGCTGAAGGTGTTCGTCTCTCTCTCTATGTGTGCTACTGTAAAACACTGGAGGCCATGCTTCAACGCCCTCTGGCCTGACTTCTGTGCTGTCACACAGTACCTGACCATGTGGGCGGAATTAATGTGCCGGGTAAGAGGAAAAGCATGTGCTTGTATGCAAAGACAAAAGGACTTCCATCCTAATTATTCCATTAGTTCTTGATGTGTATTTTTAGACATGTACTGTTCGGGGGTTATAGAAAGCAAATGTGTCCTAGTAGAGGCTGGGCAGGGCTATCGCCATTTCCGTCAAGCTCGCTGTTGCCTTTGAGCTTACTGCCTGGCACATGTCAACCTCTAGAAAATTCACAGGTGTGATCCACACTGCAGCTTTCAACATTCCTTGAAAAGAAGGCTTGAATACTTGTGCCTCAAAGCCTGCCTGGAAATAAAAAGCAACGTTTGCCCCCATCATCTTAGATTGAAAAGTCTGGAGCCAGTTTGAGGCCTGCAGAGTCCTAGGGGCACGCCCAGCCAGCCCACAGCTTTGAGCAGAGCTGCCCAGCCGTAGCCAAGCAGGACTGTGGTAATAAGGCCTGTAACTGTGAACTTGTTGAGTATGTTGTCACTGTGGCAGCGATAGTTATCTTGTAGTTATGATCAGTGTGTGCAAGATGCTCCCTTGTCACTCCTGTCAACCGGATGGACTTGGCTCCACTGACCTCACTCTGCATTTGTTCTAGAATATCAGACTCATATTTCATCATTATGGTTATGAATTCTAAATACCTGGGTGACACTTTTTAAACATATATGGGATTTTACGAAGGAGGCCCAAGAGGAAATGAAGACATATATGTGTAGTGTTGGTGGAAGGAACTAGAATCCTGTAGTAAGGACTCCTCAGGAAAACAGCAGGAGGTGTGAATTGACCCAGACACTTGGAAAACTCGGAAGTCGCTGGAGGTTACTTGGTAGGGCAAAGGCCACTCTTTGGTAAGGTGAACATGCCTACATTGGGAAAGCTAGTGGCCTGGCTGCTGGGTGTGCTGGACATATCAAAAGTCTCAGCAGGGCCAGGGCTATACCGCATGAGGCACTGTATGTCCTGCAGCTGAAGGCTGGTCTCATTCAAAAAGGAATGTCTCTGTACCCTCCCTGAATTGAAAAGGCCTAACAGAGAGGCTGGAGAGCATAATAGCTTGCTGCCGAAGAGGGTTAGGAACACTGGCTGTTCTTGCAGGGGATGCAGGATCAGTTCCCAACACTCACATGGTGGCTCCAACCCAACCATAACTCCAGATCCAGGAATAAGATGCCCACATTTGTTCTCTCCAGGCAACAATCACACACATGTTGCACAGACACACGTGCAGGCAAAACACCCATACACATAAGTAGGAAGATGTCAAATTGTCCTCATCAACAACCACACACCCTGTCACTTTCTGACTTACCCATATCACACACTTTTACCAGCCTACAGTTACAGCTAAGTTCCTTATGTCTTCTGAGTGGCATATTTGTGGTCAGTGCCATACTGAAATACTAACTAAAATGAGATTCTTAGAGTAAGTACAGCACAGTAATATGGTAAATGTGTACAGACCTGTTATTTATAAATTCAAGATAATAAATGATGTGACACAATATGCTTGTTATAAGAATGGAATGGAGTAAGGCAGAAAAGGTCAATTATTAGATACTGACTTATTGATTTACTCAAAGTACCACTTGCACTGCCTATCTGCCAAGCGTGACTTCACTTGCTCCCTGGGACAGAATGACCTGGAGAAATAGCTGAACTAATGGGCCGTTCTCTTAACAACTGCTGACTGCCACATAGGCTCCTGTAAAATCTTGTCTGCCTGGCCTCCCCACCTTGTGGTTTTAGAGTATAAAATGAGAATGCAAACTGCACCCGGCATGGAAGCCTTTCTGGAGCTGCCCTGACCTCGATCCACTAGTGACATCTCTCCTCCACTCTCACTGATGCCTGCATCTGTTTATTCCAGGAGTCTCCCAAGAGCATAGCGGCTGACAGGTGATCCCCAGATGAGTTCCATGCACATCCAAGACAGCACTGCACTTTCCCATCAGTTAACCATATCAAGTAAGAGTAGATAAATTCTACTTTCAAGTCTCCTTGACCAGGTCTCCTAGGTCCACTTCTAGTTCTTAGTAGCTCCATCTGTCCAGTAGATATGTTCCTCTCAGAGTAAAAGTATAGTCATACATTATTCCAGAAAGTTCTGTTGACCAGTCCTGTCAAATCGAGAAAAACTGGAAACTAATCACAATGTAATGAGCAAGTGAGTGGCATGCTATACAGAAATGAAAAGGAACAGTTTTACATACACACACACACACACACACACACACACACACACACACACCAGAAAGCAAAAAATAAAACCTTCATTCTGGTACCATTTAAACAACTAAAATGCTATTGTGTTTTAGGAATCCATTTGTAAGTGTTTTACACAGCTATATAAACATTTATGGAGGTTGTTTAAAACAGAAGCCAACATAAACGTGTTGATCTATAAAAGACCAATAGAGATATGCCTCAGTGATCAGTGTTAATATAAACACTTATCATCAGTTATAATGAAATCTAGTAGTTGGTACAGTTAATATATATTAGCTAATAAAAATATACACCTGGGTCTGAAAAGAAAAGTGTTGTAGGAATGGTAGACACCGAACTTAGGTCAGCAGCTACCTCTGACAGTGAGAGAAGGGGTGCAACTGAGAAAGGTAAAGTGGGGCACGTGTAAGCTGTGCTGTTTCTTTCTCTCAGGCCTGAGGTGGGCACAGAAGAATCTCTTGCCTGGCATGGTGGCACACACCACTAACCCCAGTATTCAGGACAAGAGGCAGGCAGAAAACTAAGTTGGAGGCCATCCTGGTATTCATGGCCAATTCCAGGCCACCCAAGGCATACAGAGATGGAGGGAAGAGAAAAGAAGAGGTGAGGAAGAAAACTCATTATTTTTATATGTTAATACAAATTATTTTAATTTCTATTCTATATATTAAATGTAATAAAATTGTAAGCGTAGGGGGTTTTGTGAGCTTGTGATTGCAGGGGCAACTTGTGTTCCTTCCTCCGTCTTTAGTGCCAAGCCACTCAGTTAGGGTTTGCTAACTGGTCAGCCCGTGTGCGGTAATGCTGTGGTTTCAGCTCTCAGCAGATACAACATGGATTCACCCCCATCTCAGGTGGCAAGAAATCAGAGTTTTGAATTGTACAGTTGTCTGTTGCACAGCAGGAATTCCTTCCTTATCAATGGGACAGCAATAAGTAGTCAGGGAGATTTCTGTCCTTGGGCTTGTGTATATGAGTGGGAGTATGTATGGGGAGACAGATTTAAGCAAGATGGAAACTAAGTACAACATCAAGTAGGTCAGGTGGACCAGAAAGGGGGCCTGAGGTACTGGAAGGCATTGGACAGTATGAAATAGAGCCTTTGGTTTTGTGACCTCCAAGGCAAGACCTCCAGCAAGTGGGGGCACCACGACCAGGTGCACCCTAGGGAAAAAGTAAAAGCAAGGCCCCGAGGTAACAGCACACAGCCTCTTGATTGCAGCCCAGCTATGGCAGAGCCTGCCGCACTATTTGAAGGACCTGGCCTTTTGCTGTAGGTGGAGGGATTTTGAAGAAGGGAATGGCATCAGCTCCATCCATGGTTAAAGTGTAACTCTTCTGAGGATAGATAGTAGCTGGGGTGTTGAAACAGGGAGACAAGGCAGAAAGCCATAGTGGCAATCCTAGCCACAGGTGAAGGCCTCTGAAACAAGAGAAACAGTATAACATGTCAGGGTTGTGAGAGAGACACAGACAGACAGACAGACAGACAGAGACACAGACAGAGAGGATGGTATTTATTTACTATAATGGCATATACTGATGGGGACTGGGTAGTCCAACCATGGCCTGTGTACTATGAGAGGCTGGGGACTTTAAAGCTTTTCAGTACATAAGACAATGCCTCAGCTGTCTCATCCTGGTGCTAAAGGCCTCGAAGATTCCCAAAGATGTGCTGGTCTTCAGCCTATGGTAGGTAGCCTGAGCTGAAGTCTGATGCTAGTGAAAAATACAATAACAATGCAACAACCATGGCTGTGGATTGACACAGTCACCAGCAAGCAGCAGAGATAGGCAAGCATCTCTCTCTCTTTTCCCTGGGCCTCTTTACATTTTACATGTTGTTTAAAGATGCACCCCATTCTGGGGAGGGGTCTTCTCCCTCACTTAGTCTTTCCTGGACACACCCTCACAGACCTACCCAAAGGCATGCCTGTTAGTGAAGCCCAGATCTCATAAAGTTGACAGTAAGGGGTAATCATCACACAGTGACAAAACCTGGCCAGACTTGGCATAGTTTGAAGATAGCAGCAGAGTCATGCCAGATGGACTACACACGGGCCACAAAACTAAGAGAATGATTAGGGATGGAGTGAAGGATTTCATTTCTGAGTTGTCACTACTGAAAAGAGGGGTAGTCCATTGAATGGGATGGGGGTGGAGTCATGTTAGGTTTGAGATGTTTGCCAGACAACCTTGTGAAGTTGAGAGCAGGCATGTGAGTGTGGGGTCCATGCTAGACACAGGAGCTAAAATAAAGAATCTGCCCTGCTGGTGGTATTTAAAGTCAAAGACAAGATGGAGCCAGAAGGGAAGTAAGTGCAGCTAGAAAATAAGGGGCCAAAACCTGGGTCTGCAGATGACTTCTAGTGGAGGCAGGAAGAGAGAGGGAGAGCCACCCAGAGACATGGAGGAACATCAGGTGGGAAACACTCACACAGAAGCCAAATGGAGGAAATAAGTAGGAGGTGCCTATAATGCCAAAGGGTGGTCAGGACCCAGGTCAGAGGGTTGCAGTCACAGACTACTGTCTTAACACAATGGAAGCCACAGGAGACATTCTCAGGGGCAGGTTTGGAAAGCGAGTGGTTGGGAAACCATTGCTCACGGCTTAGGAGGTAAAAGAATAAACAGAAGACTTTTGAGGCCTTTTCTTCCTTGTCTTCCTTGAAAAGAAAGAGGATTCTATGAACTCCTGACACCAGTACGTGCTGGAACTCAGAAGCCCAAACAGAGCATGTCTCATCTCGTCTCAACAGACAGACGAGAACATGAAGCATCTAGAAGATTCCACTAAATTATAAGAAGTCTGTTCTCTGTGAAGCTGGACTATGAAAGAAGATGGCGGGAGAGGGTGGCGAGCTTCCTCTAATTTCATGTCATGTCAAATACCTGTGTGTGTGAGTCAGCATCTCCCTGTCATAAAGTGGTGGCTGCAAAAATTGATTAGCAAAAGTGCTGTTATGTGACTTGCTAGGAAAGTCGCTTATCTCGCAGGGACTTCAGCCTCAGGTCAGCTGTCTCATTCGTGCTCCTGTGCTTTCAGATATGGCAGGCTTACTGTGCAAGATACACAGCAAAGTTGCCTCCAAAGCCCAGAGGAGCTAGTGAACGAGACAGAGCAGGAGGCTGGACCACTGATTGCTACAACTGTCCTGTCCTGTCCTGTCCCCTCCTTCCAGAGTCTGCAGGAAGCTGGCGGGGGGATAGGGGGTGTCAGTCCACAAAAGACTTCTTGTCAGAGAGCTACCATTGGATACCTTCCAGCTACTGCTAAAGAAACCTAAACACAAAAAATAATCTCCTTATGAGGGTTTGGTAAATTTTTATAAAGTTCCAGGATGATCAAAAATAATGAGAGGAATTCATTTTCTTATAGGGCCACTCTTAGCTCTTCAGAAATAGATTAAAATTCAAGGTCTCTGGGTAATAAGCAGTAGTAAATTTAACAGTAAAGAATTCTTTTAGAATAGGGGCAAATTATTGCTACAACTAATAAAGCTAAGACCCAAAAAGACAAAGATTTTCATCACGTTTACTGAATCCAGTTGGACTCAGTCTCCTTAAAATAACAAGTTTACCTGCCCCCACCTCCTAAAACCCTGTCTCAAAATGTGTGTGTGTGTGTGTGTGTGTGTGTGTGTGTGTGTGTGTGATTGTGTGATTTATGGGCTCACCTGTTTTAAGACCCACAGAGACCTTTCTGTTGTGTTAAAGAAAGTCCTTTTCTTTGAGAGGGGGTGTGCTTCTTGAAGAGACTTTTGTTTCAGAGCCTGAAATGGAATCAGAAAAGCTTAGATTTTTCTTAAAATATAACCCTCTCACTTGAGCTATAAAGCAGAAAAAAAGAACTATTTCTGTCTGCTCTTATATACCTTCTAGCAGATAGATATATAGATTTTTTTTTTTTTTTTTTTTTGGTTTTTTGAGATAGGGTTTCTCTGTGTAGCCTTGGCTGTCCTGGACTAACTTTGTAGACCAGGCTGGCCTTGAACTCACAGCGATCAGCCTGCCTTTGCCTCCTGAGTGCTGGGATTAAAGGCATGTGCCACCACTGCCCAGCTCAGATTTATAATTTTTTAAACCCCAAGAATGTTTTTTAAAAACTTATTAACTCAGCCAGGCGTGGTGGCGCACGCCTTTAATCCCAGCACTTGGGAGGCAGAGGCAGGCAGATCACTGTGAGTTCGAGGCCAGCCTGGTCTACAAAGCGAGTCCAGGACAGCCAAGGCTACACAGAGAAACCCTGTCTCAAAAAACAAAAAAAAAAAAAAAACCCAAAACTTATTAACTCTGGATAAAAGCCAATGCCTCATCAAACATGATGGCAGGCAGGTTATGGGTGTAGCTTTATGGTACAGTGCTGGCCTAGCCTACTACAGAAAGGCCCTCAGGTCAATCCCTAGCAAGTCTGTCACAGGAAACCTATTGGGATGAGCATGTTTGAATGTGTTATGTATATGCCAAGGCCACAATGACTGTAGTGGATCAGAACTGAAGTCCCTATAATCTCAACAAAATGCTGCTTCTATTATTGTTGACTGATACACAGTAGTAATGGGGGAGACACTAGCCAAAATGCAGAAAAAATAAACATCACTTATCCTTCCATGAGAACAACTAAGAAGGGAGCCTAAGTTAAAATAGAATTATCTCTGTAGAAGTTGATGATGATGAGGAAGAGTACGTAAAGGAAATAAGTAAGCATTTCTGGGAACAGGAAGAAAATAAGCAAAGGTGCACGTATCTTCTCACCACAAGGCGAACCAGCTGGCATGGCGGAGGACTCAGTGGCAGGGCTGAGATGTGGGACCAGAGCCGAAGTCTGGCAGAGACAGAGTATCCAAACAGTCATCTAAACCAGGGCTTGGACTTTAACCTAAACACAAAGAAACACTTCGAATGCGTCCAAGCAAAGGATGCCTTGACAGTATTCTAAACAGCTGTTTTGTTTTGAATGTGAAATGTCCCCCACAGGGCCATGTGCTTGATGACTTGGTCCCCAGCTGCCAGCACTGCTAGGAAAAGTTATGGAACCATTAGGAGGAGTGTCCTTGTAGGAAGCACATCCCTGGGAATGGGATTTCAGGCTTTGTAGGCAGGTAAGCCCAACTTGCTGTTCTCTGGGTGCTCATGAGTATGCATACATTGTAACCAGCCAGCTTCTAGATCTTGCCACTGTGCCTTCCCTAACTGTCCACAGGGTTTTCCTGCCATAATGGACTCCATCCTTCTGGAACTATAAACCAGGGTAATTTCCCCCTTAAGATGTTTTTGTCAGAATATTAAATTACAGAAACAAGGGAGAACTAATATGCCCTTTAAATATTAGAGGTTTTTTATCTATTGAAAATGTAAACTACATATATGTGTAAACTACAAATCCAATGAAAGTGTACCCATTAAGCCAAATGTACATGCTAAAGTCCTCAACTACTTAAGAGACAAAAACAGAAAGGTTCTTGAAGTTCAAATCCAGCCTGGACAACATAGCAAGACCTTATTTTAAAACAAAGCCACAAACACCATAGGGAATATATTAAGAGAGCATAGATGCCCACCCCATCCTATTACCAGCAAGGACCTGCCCCATGCACACATAATGCATCTGGGAAAAGCACTGAGGCTACAAAGTCCATAATCACTTTAGGAAAGAAAGGCAAATGTGGAACAATAGAGTTTACATGTCCTGGCTGAAAAGTGAAGGCAGTGTTTGAAGGCTACTTTTAATATAAAAAGCAAGAGCTGTATCTCAAGGTTTGTTCCTGCATAGAGTGTCTCTAGAAGCATATATTACAAAGCATTCACCTCCTGGAGGAGGAGACAAGACTGGGACCTGTTGTGGGAAGGTTACGGCATGCTCATTTGATCTTTTGCTTTATTTGAATTCTGTGCCATGTGCATACACTACTGTTTTAAGATATTAGAAATGCCGAATTAAAACCATGCATCCCAGCTCTTATATGTACACATGTCTCTTTCTATGATCACCTGCCTGCTCAACAAACGACTCTGCTTCTGTCTGCTGTAGAACCTCCACCCTCAAATCCACACTCTCTCATGGACTGCACGGCCCTAGGCAGCCTCAGTTTTTCTCAATTCTTTTTGTCTGTTTGTTCTGTTTTATGTTTGTTTTAAGACAGAGTTTCATACGGCCCAGACTGATCTTGATTTTTTTGTGTGTGTGCATAGGATGACATTGAACTTCTGACCCTCCTGCCTGTAGCTCCCCAGTGCTGGGGTTGCAGGCATGTGCCACTCTGCCCAGTTTATATGATGCTAGAATTCTTTCCATGGTCCCATGTTCGCTAGCACACTACCAACTGAGCTGCATCCTCAGGCACCCTTAGCCACCTCTTCATTAATTGAAGCTAATGCATTTGGAACTGGTCAGGGCCTCATGGGAAAGCTTCTGTGTGAACTCTGTCCTGCTGATAAACTATCTCAGACAGTAACAAACCCCATACTTCTGACTTTTGTTTACCACTCTAGCCTCCTAATCTTTCCCCTCAGTCACCCCACATTTTCCTTGTTCACAGAATAATGTGCCAAAAACCCTGAAGAACTGGAGTGTAATGTTTATGATGTGTGTGTGTGTGTGTGTGTGTGTGTGTGTGTGTGTGTGTGTGTGTGAGACAGAGAGAGAGAGAGAGAGAGACAGACAGACAGACAGACAGACAGACAGACAGACACACACAGACAGACAGACAGACACACAGAAAGAGACAGAGAAAGATGGAAAGGGAGAGAGAGAGAGAGAGAGAGAGAGAGAGAGAGAGAGAGAGAGAGAGAGACCCTTGAAAAATAAAGATGAGACTGTTTCCAAGGGCTCAGGCATGAAGGCATGAAGGCAGGTGTGCCTTGGAGACTATGAGTCCCAAGGACAAAAATGACCTGTGCCCCATATGCCTTTGACTCCCAAATGCTCGCCTTGCTCAGAAAGTAAAGTCAGAGGCAACACATTTTAGAGATGCATTTTCTATGCTATTGCTATTGACATCTCATCACAGCATCAGCCTGGTCATCAAACTCTAGGAATCCGAACCTGAAGTGTTTGTTGCACAAAATAGCAGTTTGCATCCAGCCTGAACCTGCAATCTTGGTTCTGCTGAGTTCAACTACATGTCTTTTATTTATTCTATTTCCTCTAAACCCAAAAGATAAAACAGAAATTGTGGTATTTTCTTTCAATCAGAAGCAGGGAATGCAGCAAACCGTTAAACCAAGGACCTTTCTTACGATGTCTTCCAACACTTTATGTGATCAGTCATAATATTTATATGTACTCAAGCACTTTGAAATCTCAAGCTGTCTGAGCCAGCTGTCATGTTAGTGTCAAACCGCGGTCATTTTAATGTGAAACAAGGGTCAATTGTGTTGGGGGGGGGGAGTATATCTTCTTCCTTTGCTATTAGTGAAATCATTACAGCTATTGAGCTGTGTGCCCCAGCAGCGAGCCCCTGCTGCAGATGTCAGTTATCTAGGTCACATGGAATTTTAGGATGGTTCACAAACAAAGTATGTACAAGTTACATTGATATTTAAATAATTATCAACAACTAAGTATACATGAAGCCCAGTCCTGTGTTTTGTATTTCGGCATTAACGAAGGCACGTTTATATCTGAGTGATTTTTAATATGTGTATAAAGCCAATTCATTTCTTCTCCTTTGATAGACCTAAAAGAATATGCATGGTGACCCTTATTGCCTAGTTCAGAATCTGGAACAAAGAAGTAAACTTTTAGTGCAAAATTGATTTTTGAGTGGAAAATAAATTATTTATGCCTAAAGTTTATTCTTTGTTTACTGTTTAATCCATAAACACTAGGATTTCCCCGCTCTAGTCAGTATTACTGACTCTCTGGGAAGTTGTTTTTAAACTTTTGACTCCAACATGAAAGAAAACTTGTCAGTGTGGTGAGGACACTGAACTAAGCAGAATTCTTCACAGGGTCTTGCCGTGTAGCCCAGACTAGCTACCAACTTGTAATCCTCCTGCCTCAACTGCCTAGGTGCTGAGATTTTAGGCATCCCCCAGCACACAGAGCCGGAATTATTTTAGTATAAGAGTTATTAAACAGTAAATGCTTTGAATTCTGCATTCCAAATAATGAGAAAGAGGACTCCAAGGGATCCCTCTGGTTTCCTAGGTGAATAGTAGCTGTGGGGATGTTATATTCTTCCATTAGTTCTGTTTTTTCCTCTGATTCACTCATCCATCCAAGGAATATAAGTTACTGAGTGCCTACTGTAAGCCAGTCCAGAATAGCAAACTCTGAGAGCTCGCACTCTTCGTGGGAGACAGGCAGTGAACCACAGAAATGGCACATTGAGACGATGGTAAGCTTTAGGACGGAAACAGTGGGCTCATAGCCTAGAGAATGAAAGGGGGGGCTGCTGCCATAATCGTGGGGTGCAGAGGGCCTTTCTGCAGAGGTCACACCCTGGGACTTGTCAAGACAGACCTTACAGGAAGGAAAAGACCTGGCCATAGCATGGTCAAGGCGCAGCTGAGTTAAGGAGGGAAGGAGGAGAGCCCGGTAAAACTGGGCAGGTCCCCCAGACCACATCTGTATAAATGGTGATGGGGTTGCAAAACCAAATCACTTTAGTTGCTGTGTGCAAGCAAGACAGGGTGCCACATAGAGAATAAACTCCAAGAACTGAAAGAGCATTCCAGTCGTCCTGACAAAAGGGAGTGATGTCAGTGCAGCCTGGGATAGGTCTGGCCAGGACTCAGCCTCGAGTCAGGACTAAGAGAACTATTGAAATCTCAGACCAAGCAGCCTGACAATTTCCTTTAAAGTGACTTCCTGATGGGTGGTGGTGGCACAGGCCTTTAATCTCAGCACCAGCGCTCGGGAGGCAGAGGCAGGTGAATCTCTGTGAGTTCAAGGCCAGCCTAGTCTACAGAGTTCCAGGACAACCAGGGCTACACAGAGAAACACTGTCTCAAAAAAAAAAAAACAAAAACAAACAAAAACAAAAAAGAAAAGAAAAGAAAGTAAGTAATTGCTTATGAGTTAACAAAAAGTACCATCTTGCCTTCTCTAATAACCCTGTGTTTGCAAAACACCTTGCTGATACCACGTGATCACAGAGGATTAGAATGGGGGTAAGTATGTGACCAATGGGAAAAGACTGGGAATCCTCCTGCCACAATGATAACAATGACAGTAAGTACAAACACTAATATGTCAAAATAGCCAATCAAGGCTGGGAATAAAGCTGTGTGGTAGAGTATTTATGTAACTTACCTAGCGTGTGTGTGTGTGTGTGTGTGTGTGTGTGTGTGTGTGTGTGTGTGTGTGTGCAGGTGCACACATGGCCAGTGGTAGAAACACTAAGTGCTGTCAGAGACTCTTGCAAGGCTCACTGTGGCTGAATGGTGTGAAACTGGTAGAAGGTAGTTAGCGTGGTTAGCGTGGCTAGCGTGGTTAGTGTGGCTAGCATGGCTAGCGTGGTTAGCGTGGCTAGCATGGCTAGTGTGGTTAGCGTGGTTAGCGTGGCTAGCATGGCTAGTGTGGTTAGCGTGGCTAGCGTGGTTAGCGTGGCTAGTGTGGTTAGCATGGTTAGCGTTGCATGTTGGAGGTAGCCAAGAAACTCACCAGTAGATCAGTTACAGGTTATGAAAGAGGCATGGAGGAAACTCTTCCCATTACCTCAGTGAAATATGATGCAGAGTCATCAACTGAGATGAGTGGATTCAGGATGAAGGGAAGATAAGAAATGGTGACCTAGCCCTGCAAGGGAGTGGCTAGGCCTGTGAGCCAGAACCAGAGCACTGAGGCCCAGGTCAGCGGCCACAGTTTCAATCGAACCCTATTAAAAAGTCGAGTCACAACCCTTTCCAGTCAGGTTTGGTGGCCAGGTGCAAGCAACAACAGGCCAGACAGTCCACAGATAGCTTTGACATAAGCAGTTGGCAAGACTGCATTCATCACCAAGGCCCCAGCCCAGGATGGTGGCACACGTGTTTAATGGTAGTCGCGTGTCCTTGTTTTTCCCAACTCTGAAAGCATCAATTGTTTCACTGAAGCTATGGAGACCAATGCTGGAGGCCAGGGTCCATCTTGGGGAAATGCTTGTTTCGTGGGCTATAATAGTTGACGCTGCCTAAGACCAGGGAGACTAAAGAAATCCTGAGACTTAGATACCGTGTGAGAGACTGTGGGCTAGGCCAGTACAATGCAGCACACAGCACAGCCTTCCCAAAACAGTAAGCAGCATCTTGCTATTTTGTGAATGTAACTTGCATAATGGAAAAATGTGTGCACACAAAATTACTTAGGTCACCATTACCCTGTTTTATTTATTAATAGATCAAAGTATCATGAACGTGTAAAGGATACCATGTAAACCTCCAAGAAGCTTGTTCCTGTCTGAGCATCCTCCTGAATATCCTGCATATTTCTCTGTGTTTGGCAGATAGCCTTGATGTACATTCTCTGTCCCCTTATCTGGTCTTTTATTTACATGCTTAAGAAGTCCAGTTCCTTGATAAGGGCTTATGTTTGTGCTTAGAAAATCCCACTGACCTATAGTCCCCTTCCAGAAACAACAATCCTAGTGTTTCCACTTTTGCATAATTTAAATTTTCTTTCTGGAATACTCCTATCTCAGGCACTGAGTTACAGTTTATTAGCAGTTCTGACATGCCCTAAGACATTGTCTCTGTTTATGCAAATGTCAAGTCATATTTCTCATTCAGCAATGGAAGTAATGGCTCAAGTGTAGGTTCTAGTTGGTTTAGGGGACAGATGGTGTAGATGCTTCATGATACTCAGACATAGTCAAAAAGTGGAGGGCAGAACCACTGACCATCAGACTGAGAAGAAGGCCTTTGTCGATGAAGATGAAAGCCAATGAAAATGTAACATTAGATGTGCAAATATATACAATATAGTATATGGTCTTAAGAAGTTGTTCTCAAATGAAAGTTTAAAAGATTGAAAAAGCTCACCACTAAGCCCAGCTGTCAAAGGATATTTCAAAACTGTTAAATTGGTTCAAAGGAAAGAAACCTAGTTTTCCAATCTTCTCCTTGAGACTAGGCTGGAGATCATTTTGAGGGCACTAGAAAAGTTAAAAGCAAAGGTTGTTATAAAATATCAGAGTCTGTTTTTATGTTAACTCTTGAAAAGTGCAGTTATGGTGGTGTGCTTACCCAAGAAGGTTACAGTTATCCAGAAATACATGGGACACCTCTGCTACTGATTATACTTTAAAGTTTTAGATAGTCTTTTTTTTTTTAACTTTCTTCTTTTTTTTAATTAATTA
The DNA here is from genome assembly GCA_907169655.1 of Acomys percivali. NCBI lineage: Eukaryota > Metazoa > Chordata > Mammalia > Rodentia > Muridae > Acomys > Acomys percivali. Next base: position 114,806,891 of record OU015751.1, read on the forward strand.
ATTTATTTATTAATTTATTCATATTACATCTCAATTGTTAGCCCATCCCTTGTATCCTCCCTTTCTTTCCTCCCTCCCGTTTCCCCCTCTACTCCCTTCCCCTATGTCTGTGACTGAGGGGGACCTCCTCCCCAGGAAAAAGTGTGTGTGTGTGTGTGTGTGTGTGTGTGTGTGTGTATAAATGTTATTGGATAATGCATGTTTATCATCATCACATTACTATTTTTTGTAATATGGAATTTGTAACTGGAAACACTTCTGACTAGCACACTCTGAAAGCCATGTTTCTCTCCTCTTTACAAAAATCTGTAGATTTGACATTTTTCAAGATAAAAAGCTCTGGGAAAATGCACATGAATGAAATCTTCTTCATTACCATCTGACGATCCAAGAGACATACCTAAAACTAAATGAACAAAGGTTTATATGGTATAAATCAATAATCAAGTAATCAAGTAAATTCCATTTGACAGAATCTAAAATCTAGAGCAGTAAAAGAGGCATCACTTTCCAGATGTGAACACTGTGACGTATATAAGCTTCTTCCTTATGAATCTCTAATTCCTAACTGATTCTTGAGGTACCTCGGAATTCACTGTTTCACCCTCAATTTCTAAAATATCCCATCGAAGGTATTTTCCTGTTTGTTTGTTTGTTTGTTTGTCTCAGTCATTATTCTATTTCTTATTTAACACACAAAAATAGCCTCCCTTCAGCTTTGGGGAAACCAGACACATGAGGTGCCAGCCGAGGTTTCCTGTCTGTGCTGTACTGTGTAGGTGCTGCTGTTCTGCTCAGCAAGCACCATTTTCATCTCTTGTCTCCATTTCCCCACCATGAGCATGACAGCGCCTTCTCTGCTTCCCTTGCCGCTGCAGGTGGCCGTGTGAGAAGGCAAACACCGCTGCCCACCCAGATAATTTCCACAGGATTATATTATGCAACTGCACACCTTGTGTTCCCTGTCCCATGAGCAAACAAGTCTCTGCTAAGGAGGCTGTTGTTGTCCTTTCTTTGTAACTGGAAACACTTCTGACTAGCACACTCTGAAAGCCATGTTTCCCTCCTCTTTACAATAGATGAGGGTACCTCTTCCAAATGGTGGACCCCATAATCTCCCATTCTCTCAGGGGCCTCCCCCTGTCCTCCCATCAGTATCTTCAAGCTTTTGCTCTCTTCTGGAAACTTCACATTGTACTGTTTAAATTCAACTGTCTTCCACCCAAATTGTCCCAGGCTTCCCATTGCCCTCCAGCCACTCGCCATCTGTACTCTGTTTCGCAGATATTCTTGTTGAAAGAGCTGTTGACATTCACTATCCTTAATTCCTTGTTTCTTCCTTATTCTGCAAGCAACTGTGTCTGGATTCCACCCTGGCCACTTACCCGAGAGGTTATGCCAAGGTCACCAGCAACATTCTCATTACAAACTCAAAAAGGAAACTCTCAGTTCTCATCCTATCTGGCCTTTGCAGAGCATCGTGATTTTTTTTTTAACCATTTGCAAATTATTTCTTGAGGTTTTTTTTTTTTCTTAAGCATTAAGCATTAAGAAGGTTTTCTTCTCCTTCCTGGTGGATCCCTGTAGTTCTCTTAAGGAAGTTCTCCTCTTATAAACTCTTTTCGTGTTTGTGTGAAAGCAGTAGCTATGTGTCTCACATACCTTCATGCAGACACGCTGAAGTGCCCCACAGCTACCCAGCCCTGGTTTTCCTCCATTTGTGCATCATACCACATCCATGTGCACAGTGGTCCTTGATGCTCCTCAAGTCACATTAACCAAAAAGTTCTCCCTCCCATCCCTTTTCAAAGTAACCATTCCTCTTAGCTTCACTAATGTCCTCCTAGGTCAGGCCTCTCTAGTAATTGGCGCTTTAACACCTCTCCCTGAGCTGACCTCACCTCTCTGTGGCGGCTGTAGGAGACTACCCTCCCTGTCACCTCTGAACATTCCCAGGTGCTGTACACTCTAAAACTGTTTTCACAGGAGTAGCCCGGCTAGCAGTCTTTCCATTGTCAGGTGAAATAGCACTTCCCTGGATTGCCAGGTCAGGCCAGATGTTCCTGTAGTGTGTAGCTGTGATACCCCTATGCTCCCAATATTCCCTTTTTTCATTCATTTTATGCTGCCAGAGCACATTTTAACCCCAACAATCACTTTCTCAAAATATATTTCTCAGTTGTATTTAATAATGAGATTTTAATTTTACATAAGCCAAGCTAAAAATTCCCCATGTGGCATGACATTAATCAAAGCCCTAAAATGTGGAAGAATCTCATTTACCTGTAAGTGCCATGGGAAAATAACATGAATGCTATTAAGTAATTAAAATAATTTTCTCTCCTAACTTAAAATACATTCCTTTTATTACAATGGATAAATTCTATTTTAAAAGCAAATTATGCTCCCCTACTAACTGTATATCATACATGTTGGCTTTTTGCAGAAAGAATGATTTAAAAGAATATGTATGAAATTCTAATTACATCCATAGAGGTGGATGCCCATCAAATGGAAGAGGATGAAATGCACCCAGGAGTCTTACTTGACACACAAGTAGAAAATCCAATGAAATCACCTGATCATTAATAAACATCAGAGAAGCAGAGACCAGCCAATAACAAAACAGTTTTAAAATGGACTCTTATGTAACGGTATTACAAGTTAACTCGGAATAACAATGTGGCATTATTGAGACATCCAGATTATACCAGGATTTACTGCAATTAGTTTTCACCAGTTAATGTGCATGTGCCTCAGATTACAATAGCAACAAGCACATCTGCATGCTGACACATCCAAGCTGGACCTCACACATTTCCAACAACTTAGGAAATGTGATTCACCATGCAAAGCATTATCTATACCTCAGAGACATTGTAAGGTAAGCTGCCTAGTCCTTAGTTCTGAGGAGAAAATAGTAGATTGTTTTTTTGTCTTAGGCCAGATATGTTCCTAGAGCAGGAGGCTACACAATTATATTGTCATTTGTATGACCAGCACCAGAATATATCTTGCTACAATAATATAACTTTCCAAAGAAATATTAATACATCACAGAATGTTTTTATGTTTATACATAACACATAAACATAGATATGGAGTGGGGTGAACATGTAAAGTTCAAGAGAAAAGACTTTTGTATTCAAACAATGGTCTTCGAAGCTGATCATGACCAGCTTAGGAATATCAGGTAGGGACGATGCCTGGCAGACACTGTTAAGCCAGTCTGTTCCTTTACATTCCAAGACTTAGATCCCTCCATAAAGGTGTTCTACAGTCTAGTTACAGGAGGAGCTCCATTCTCTGCACTTGCTTTTCTCTCAAGAATTTGGCTATAGCCTCTGTAACAGCCACAGTGGTGTTGTTTGGGTCTCCCATCATCACACACCAGGAAGAACAGAGAGACTCTGCACATGTTTTATGGCACACTAGACACAACCTTCCTGTGTGCTGCCCTCTCTCTGACACAGACTCTGCTCCCTGACATAGGAGCAACCAAGCCCAGTTAGCAAGCACACATATGGACCTTAAAAATTGATTCCCAGAAGCAAAGTTCTCTTTCCTCCATGAATGAGGAGATACTTGAATGTGAGTTGATTTTTTTTTCTTTCTAATTTTATTTTTACTGCATGGATGTTTTGCCTGCATGTGTGTCTGTGCACCACATGCATGTGGTACTCATGGAAGCCGGATCAGGGTGTCAGATCTCCCTGCTCCATGAAGGTGGGGTTCCAGGCCATATGAGCCACCACCATATGGATGCTAGGAGTTGGGGTTTCTATTGAAGTGGCAAAACACCATGACCAAAAACACTTGGGAAGGAAAGGGTTGATTCGTCCTTACAGCGTCTAAGTCCATCACTGAAGGAAGCCAGGGCAAGGACTCGTCAGGTCTGGAATCTGGAGACTGGAACTGGGGCAGAGACCATGAAAGATGGCTGTTTACTGACTTGCTTCCTAAAGCTTGCTGAGTCTGATTTTGTATACACCCCAGGACTGCCTAGTCAGAGGAGATACTACTCACAATGGGCTGGGCCCTACAGCCAATGTCTCTAATTAAGAAAATGCACCACAAACTTCCCCCACAAACCACTCTGGTAGGACCATATTCTCAATTGAGTTTCCTCTTCCAAAATGAGTCTACTTGTGTCAAATGAACATAAAACTAGCCAGTACAGCTGGGTCCCTGGAAGAGTAAAGGATGCTTTAACCGCTAAGCACTCTCTCCTGCCTCAGATTTGTTCCAGCTTCATGGACAGGCTACGTTCTTCTTCACCAGAGCAGGGAGGTGAGAGGCAACCTGACCAGACACCCCTAAAGCCAGCTTCACTCCTGTCCTGCCCACTCCTCAGCTTAGTAGAGAGATAATGAGAAGCCAGCTGAGTCAGACACCGACACCCCCCCCTTAAGTCAGCCTCTGGCCCCTACAGCCAGCTTCACCCCTGTTCTTCCTGCTGTCGGGTTATGAATTCCTTTGACTTACTCTCACAAGTTCACATAAGGATTCTGTTACTAGAAGCCAAAATCGTAACTAGTACAGACCGAGAACTGAATTAGTGTGAGGACTCCTGGAATTCACAGGGTCCCAAATCCTTAGGCGCATTATGGATTAGCTATGGATTAGTTAAAGAGGTTAAGTATCTTTTGCCCCAGGTCCCACAGTGAATTTGCAAGGAAGAATACTGCTGCTGGCTTTAAACTCACTCACTCTATACTCTTTCTGACCCCTTTGGTTCTTGCCTTGCTACAGAAGCTTGGAGACCAATCCTTTCCCAGTCTTCCTGTGGTACAGGGCAGGTGTGTGGCCTCAGGTCCAGACAGCAAGCACATTCATCTTTCCAGGATGTGCATGAGAAACAGGCAAGCTGAGGACATTTACCTCTTTTAGTAAACATGATGGTACAATCACATGGTTCCTGTGAAAGAAGACAGGGAGGGAGGGAGGGAGGGAGGGAGGGAGGGAGGGAGGGAGGGAGG
>OU015751.1:114811969-114832179 GCA_907169655.1 Acomys percivali
GGAGGGAGGGAAGGAGGGAGGGAGGGAAGGAAGGAGGGAGGGAGGGACAGACAGAGAGAGAGAGAGAGAGAGAGAGTGCAGGCTATATTTTCCTTCATACAAAGAGCAGTGGTGACTCCCCACAGCTACAGTTTTTGTGTTGCTGTTTGAACTCAGATACAAAACAAGTTGCGTGATTCTCCCAGAGTTCTTTGCACCATCATTGTGTAAACCTGGCTTTTTACACTTGGACTAACTGGAGGGCTTTTAGAGACCAGAAACTTTCAGTAGACAGAATTTTATGCCTGGAAATGGTAACATTTTGAGCACCCAGGAAACAGATTTGAAAGCCCGGAAGGTGGGAACTCATGTTAGGGAGCAGTGCCATGGCTACCTAATTGTCCCAGACTGAACTGTGGAAGCAGGCTGTGTCTGGTGCACAGAAAGGTTGGTCCAAAGTGAAAGCACTAAATAGGATTTGGGTAAGTCTGAGAACTCTCAAGTTCTCAACTCTGAAATCCAATGTCACTTATGAATCGCTTTAAGCTGCATCAGAAGCTAAGAGGAAACGGAGACGCAACAGACTGACAGCTTTACTTTGCCAAGAGCAGCAGTTGAACGGACTCTAAAAAGAATACTGCTCTGAGTTTCACACATTCAAAAATGGCAATCAAGTCATCAGTTAAAAGCAAAACAACGTGGGCAGTGTGAGGTACAAAGAGTGCAGAGTAGGTGACACAGCAGAAACGCCACACAGACTCCAACGCTGGAGTTTGGCCTGTAGCCTTTGCTCTGTCGCTGAAACACACTTTTATATTTTGTGTCTCCTACCCCATCTCTCCTCACGCTGTCCATTTTTTCTCTCCACTCTCCTCTTCTTCTCTTTTACACTGTAAATTACCCTGTAACCCCGTAGGGCATCTGAGTAGTTATACTTATTCCCATTCAGTGAAAACCAGGGCCTGACTCTTTAAAACAAGAGGCCAGATCCACCAACCTGAAGAAATAGGCCAGGCCCCTCCGTAGCTCCCCGGGACTGGAGAGGTAAGGACCTGAGTTGTGCTGTGCTTCTGCTCTGTGGTCCTACTGAGTCCCTGTGACTCCTCCTTGCTCTCTGTCACATGAGCTCTCTCAGACTAAGTCATTTGATGCGGAACTTGCTACCTCCTGAAAAAACACAAGTGAGATGTTTCCTTTGTTCAGGGCTTTTCTGGAGCCTCTGTTACACTCTTCGCTGCAGACTCTGCTACCATGGTGGCTCTCTTGACCTTGTTTTCAGCCATCCATCTCATGAAGTTTCTTCCTAGGTTTTAAACTAGGTTCCTAGTTTTCCCCTCAAGGTCCAATTCAGGTCTTATGCCCTCCTACCTCCCTCGCAAGGCAGAGATAGGCTCATTGCTGTGAATTCAAGGCCAGGCTGGTCTACAAAGTTAGTCTAGGACAGCCAAGCCTACACAGAGAAACCTGTCTCAAAAAACAAACAAACAAACAAAAAAAGACTACTAAAGCCAAAGTATTTGTTCTTCTTTATTTTTAATCAAAGGACAAGGAGCAACTGGAGGGACAAAGCAGAAATGTTCCCTGTGACATAACTATCTCTGGAAACTGCAAAGATTTACTTTTCTCCTTGAAGCCAAAAAGAGCCCATTTCCCATTCTCTAAGCCTTGATTTCTCCACCTGTAAACATGGCAATTCGACTATTATGTCTCACCTGGAGGAAAAGGGTTGTTTTTTTTTTCCAGGTAGTGTAGTAGTGGCACATGCTGTCAATACCAGCATTTGCAAGCCAGAGGTTAACAGATCTCTGTGAGTTCAAGGCTAGCCTGGTCTACATAGAATGTTCCAAGCCAGCCAGTGTGACATAATGAGACCGTGTCTTTAAAAAAAAAAGACAAAGAAAGAAAACAACTTTTTTTTTTGGTCAGATTGGGTAAACTGAAGCCTTTGAGCTCCCAGGCCCTAGGTAACCAGATAATGAGCCGGACCACTTTGGTTGAGTGGGAAAAGCAGGTGTTCTGTAGGAAAGAGCCTTTTGTACTTGGAGAGTGTGAGCCCCAAACATCATGAAACCTCTGTAGAGATCACTAAGGAATAGACCATTCTGGAAATGTAGACAGAGTGGAGCAACAGGAGCAGGTGAGGAATGATGGCAGGGGCAGAGGAAATCCAGAGTGAAGTGTATGTGCATGATGGCCCCAATAAATAAATTAATAAATAGTTCATTAAAAGAGGTAACTAATTGTTTTGATCAGTCCTCTCTAGATGATGATGATAATTTTACAAATCCAGGGATTGTTAAAATTAACCATTTCATTAGTTACCCATAAACACCTTTTAGGACATGCACTTATACCTTTGCCTGGCTCATTACTATCCATGTATCTGATGGTCATAACCACTAGAAACTTCTGCAGTCATCCTTATATGATCGGGACCAGCTGTCAGCTCTAGTATGCTTCCCTCCAAGGTTGGGGGGTGCACCATGGTGGAACAAGGAAGAGGTGATGGAACTTGAATGTCAGTTAAACGCAGAGTGATTCTTACAAGGCTCTGATGTGGCAGGCATGTGCCCTGGCAGCCATGATGGCCTTCATAAGCCCTCCAGGAAGGCTGGGATCATTGGGAATAGCAATTGTCGGTGGAGATGGTGTGAGCAGACAGGTGGCTGACGTACAGTTGATGGCCTCCTGAGCAAGAAGCCTTATGTCATCTGATGAACAGCTGTGGCCATTAGATGTTGTGTGATTTTGGTTAACTCTCAGGTCTGACCTCTCAAAATTTATTTCTAATCTGTTGTTATTTGATAAAGTTAGAGATGAGCTCCCCTGACTGGGCAACTGTATGGAGTGGTTTCTGTCCCTGCAGTGTCCTGTCCCTGCTACATCTACATGTTTGGTAGACATTACCTACACACTTGACAAGGAATCTTCTCCTTTTCTGTATTTGTTTAATTTCCTAGATATTGTCAGAAAAATGTTTAAATGTTAATGAGATTCAATTTATAAATTTTTACTTTTATAGATCATACTTATGGTATTAAACTGAAAAAAAAAATCACCTAACTCATAATCATGGAGGTTTTCTCTTACACTATCTTCTGAAAGCCTAATAGTTTTAGATTTTAGATTTCAGAGTATGACCATTTTTATTTTTATGGATGGTATCAGACATGAACAATTATAGTTAATTTTCAGCAGCCAAAACAAAAAACAACCATTTGGGTACTTTACGGGGGGGGGGGGGGGGGAGACATTTATTTCTTTCAGTTTGGTGACTTGTGCCTGTAACCCCAGAACTCAGGAGGCTGAGGCAGAGGGACTGCCAGGAGTTCCAGGGCAGCTTTGACTACATAGCTTGTTCTAGGACAGCTCAGGCTACAGACATTTCTTTCTCTGCTGCTTCTGAGGGCTTTGCTGGGCCTCCCATGACAGGCTCAAGCATAGGAAACGAGTGTATCTGTGTTTGTTGCTATCTAGTCATTGTTCCACATGAACTCAAAGAATTTTTTTTACCCGCAGGAGGGAATTCTATGTGGATACACTTTGAGTATTGTTGGGAGCCAGACTGACTGTAGACTCTCAGAGGCCCTGATAAAAGGAAAAAAGGGAATGTCAGTTCTGTGTCCTTGTCCAAGAACAGACTTAACAAAAATCTAGTCTGGGGCTGGGGCCTCAAAGGAGTTAAGGTTCCTGGGGACGTGACTTTCTCCCCTCAAGAGCTGTAGTTATTAGTCCTGAGGCAGCTGTGCCGGAGGTCGCCTGTGTTCTCTTTGTCAACATTGATACAGCTCCCTGGTGGCCTTGTCCTACTCTCCCCCCACGACTAGTATATAAAATGTTCTACCTCTTAGTAAGTCAACTTGGCAGAAATCACCAGCTTCCACAAGACCTCCCGGCGCCCGCCATTGCTTCTGTCTTCCTTGTGTTCTATCTCCCATCCTCCCACTCGACACCTTGCCATTTCAGACCCTTATCCCTGCGGGCTTGGCTCAGAGTATAGGGTTAGCAGTTTGACAGAATTCATATCATTATTATATCATATAGCTTTGACAATTGTTTGCTTTCTCGTATTGTTTTTTTTCCATTTTGATCGTGCTTTTCTATCATTAGAGACATTTTAGAATTATTGATCTAAGGCCGGTAAGATGGCACAGCAGGTAAAGATGCCTGCTGCTAACCCTTACAACCTGAGTTCAAGCCTGAGACCTACATGACAGAGGGAGAGCCAGCTTCTAAGAGCTGTCCTCTGACTTCTGTATGTGTGCCCCACCACAGACACACACACACACACACACACACACACACACACACACACAAGTGGAATGCACGCTCAGCACACACATAAATGTAATAACTTTAAAAATATTGAACGACAGGGTGTAAGTTGTCATTATTCTTTGTCTCTGACATTTTTGTCATTGGACTTTTAAAAGTTTTAGTGGCTTGCTACAGTGAAACCCTGTGTTCCCTTATAGTTAGACAGGAGTCTTTGCGCTAGCCATCATGGCTATGGTTAAACACTATGGGCAACCATCTGTTACCCTGTATTTTTTTTTTAATTTGGCTACTTCAAGACAGTTTTTCTCTGTGTAGCCTTGGCTGTCCTGGCCTCATTTTGTAAACCAGGCTGGCCTTGAACTCACAGAGATCTGCCTACCTATTCTGTATTTCTTAATGGAGAAAAGAACCCGTTTTCTGTTAAAAGCTCAGGCACAAGTTCCTCCAGCCTGGACTTATAACAGTCTTCCAGTGTCTGCAAGCTGTAGGGGGAGGGTGGGAAATCTGGCCAAGCGACCAGCACATGGAATTAGTCAGGGTCACCAGAGACCAGAAGGATCTGACCAGGCAGGGATCTGATGATGTGTCATCCTCATTAGCCATCCAGGCCCCCGTGGTCTTGTTCCAGACTGCTTATCCTTGAACTCCGTGCCGCGCAGCTGGGACGCTCATCACTCACGTCCAGAGGAGCCCGGGGCTGCTTCCACACTTGGGAAAAACGCATGCGCCCCTGCTCCGTTCTCTCTCTCCAGGTCCCAGACGTTATCTGTAAGCACTCACCACACACTGGCCAGTTGCCTGCCGTGTGCTTTTCAGAGGTGTAATATTGGATGTATACATTGCAAATGCAAAAATATGCAGATCTGGATAATTGTTCTCCAACAACCGTATTGCTTGGTGCGATGTGTCTTCACCCTGGTTTGAGTGAGAGATTCAGGCTCTGGAATTTGAAGACCTGGTGTCCTGTTGTTGGCACTATTTGCAGGGGTTATGGATCCTTTAAATGTAGCCCTCATGGAGGAACTATGTTACTGAGGCCAGGTTATGAGGGTTTTTTCCTCTGCTTCCCATGTGTGGATAGAAATGTGATCTCTCGTCATCTCTGTGTCCAGGAATGGACTTTCATCCTCCTGCTAAAAATGAATGCTTTCTTGTCTTTAAGTTGTTTTTGGCCATGGTGTTCTGTCATGGCAAAACCAGGTAACTAATATACCTGGGGTTTCCTCCAGGCTGCAGAGAACTTTTCTTTGGCTTTTACTCAGCACAGTCCAGGCTTTCCCATCTGGAAATGTTTCCTCCAGGGGTAGTTCATCATATTAAAAACCTCTGGGTAGAGGATGTTCCACTTTGGTATCCCCAGCCTTTCCTTTTCCTGGATTTAACTTGTATTTTTTTTTCTCATGTTCTCTCACTGAAGTCATTTTACACTAATCTCCCAAGTGGCACTAAATCATTTTAACGCTATGTTATTTATTCTTATATTTATTTCACATTTATTGCACTGGTTATAGGCTTTTTCAAGACAGTAATGTTACCTGATTAATTTTTGTGTCTTTTGTAATCCTTAGCACAGATGTTTCCAAATAATAAATACTAAGCATTTATCAAGGGAACATCTCAGTATAAGTGCTCTGTATATTAAAAACGCAATGGTAATACATCATGCCTCAGAGAAACAAGTATATTCTTAAGGATCTTAGTGGGGTCTTGAAGCAAAGGACCTGCATTTGGCCAGAATTTGAGAAACAGTAGAGATCACTTTAGTACATTTAGAACATTTTGCTTAACGTTGGATATGGGTAGTCTGCCAGGTTTCCTGTGCTGGAAGCTTGGTCCCCAGGATGGTTGTGTTGAGAAGACAGCTTTCTTGATGACTAGGAGCAAAGTGGAAGGTAATTAGGTCAAGGCAGGCACAGTGCATCTGAATGATCAATGCTGTCTTGTGGGAAAGGCCATCAGCTCCTGAGAGAATGGGCTGTTAATGTGGTCTTTCTGCCTCTGCTTTCTTCTATATGCGTGCTCCTGTAGTAAGAAGTGGTACCATTTTCTTTTTCAGGAAAGTATGATGCAGGCAGGGAGCCTTCCTCCAGACACGGGGGGTGTGCTGTGTAGAATCCCAAGCCCCCAGAATTGTAAACAACTTTCATCTTCAATATTGTCTGCCATCAGATACTGTGTTACAGCAACATCAAATAGACTAAGATATATTTCAACATTATTTTCCTGAAAACCAATAATCTAAATTTTTTTGAGACAGGGTCTCTCTATGTAGTCCTAGCTCTCCTAGAACTCACTATGTAGACCAAGCTGGCCTTGAACTCACAAAGATCTTCCCACACCTACCTCCCAAGTGCTGGGATTAAAAGTGCAGTTTAATTTTTTTTAAATACAAAGATTTTACTCAAAAGAAAAATCATAATGTTTGTTGCTGATTTAAATAATATTGACTAATGCTATCAAAATTAAATTTTCCCAAAGACTCAGTAATTTTGTTGCAAATGAATCATATGGTTCCTTTGCCTTTCATTTTTGTGTTTAACATACCTACAAGTGCTGCACTTCAAGTAGTATTTTTAGAAAAGGCCAATTAATCTGACCATTATATGGACCAAGCTGGAGACAGAGGCAGGTGGATTGCTGTGAGTTTGAGTCCAGCCTGACTTACATAATGAGTTTCAGGCCAGTTGGGACTATATATTTAGACCCTGTCTAAAATGAGAAGAAAACAAGAAAGAGAGAGGATAGAAAAATTTTTAAAAAGAAAAGAAATTGCAAAAGTAAAAACTCACCATTAATTAGCCGATAGTAAGATGTGCAACATCTCTCTCCGATGCCCCATTTATCAGAGGATTTCACAGGGCTGTTTTTGGAAATGTAGTATATTTATTTAGTTTGAGTGTTTTGCCTGCATGCATATCTGTGTATCACCTGTGTGCCTGGTGCCAGAAGAAGCCAGAAGATAACCTGGGACTGGATTCGTGAATGGTCACCAGCTGGCTTTTGGGAGCTCAGAGCCAAACCAGCACCCTCTTTTCAAGAGAAGCCAGTATTCTTAGCTACTGAGCCGTCACCACAGCTCCTGGACACATAGTTTAAATAATAGGTTTATTACAACATAAAAGCTGACTTTTTCTCTTAAGTATTGTACATACTATAAGCCAAGACTCACCGTGGTTTCTGGAGGGATAGTGTCTTGGGTGTCTCCTCCCCAATCACGGCCGTTGCTGTTACATAATGCACTGGGCTTGTGAAAATCCATAACTTTTATTTATGGTGCTGAAAAAAAAATATTGTGGTCCTAATATAAAATGATTCCAACTAGTATATTTTCTCTTTTTCTACTTTAGTCTTAAAAAAAAAAAACACTAATAAACTCTACATGAACCTTTACCCTGGGAATGACCTGCTCCGACGTGTATGAACTCAGGATGAACTTCCACATGAACTTGCTGCTCTCAGTTGAGAAAGTTACCAGATGGGATGTAGGCAGATTGCTCAAATGTTTTTGGATGCACTACTTGACATGTCCAACAGAGACAAGAGGGCCAACTATCTATCTCCGGTGTTTACTTGGAGACCTTTATTATAGGCCATTTTCTTACATTCTATGCTTGAGCCCAGAGGCTGGGCTGGGCTGTATTCTCTGCCTGACGTGCACTTTAAGCCAATGCTTGCGAAATACATTTTAAGGGCATGACTGGGCCACAAAATGTATCGAATTTTAAGGGAGCTTTATTGGCTTTATTGAGATAATTCTACTTAAAACTGTGTCTATACTATGGATATTGCATCTTGCACAGGAAGAACTCGAGTGACATTTACTCTGAACGGCTCTCAGTGCGATGCCGTGTGGTGCACATGGTTTCTTCAGATCACTCTGGAAGGAAGAGGTGAACTGTGTGCTGCAATTATGCTGAGAGTCAGGCAAAGCCTAAGTGATTCCAATCTTGGGCTTCTCCCCACTGCCGTCAGCAAACTCGTTATATAGAGAAGGGGACGGTGCCTGGACTACTTGCCCAGGGGGCTCTGGATGCTCTCTCTAACCCACAAGTCCTGCCCTTCCCATCATTTAGTGCTCCAACAAAGTAACAAGCAAAGAAGCAAACAGCAATGGGGGCCTGGGGGCGGGGGGGCTGGAGAGACAGCTCAGGGCTCAGAGTGCTAGCTGTTCTTTGAGAAGACTGGAGTTCAGATTCTAGTACCCATGTTGGGAGGGTCACAACCACCTTTGTCCCCAACTCCAGGAGGATTGGATGCTTCTGGCCTCTGAGGGCACCTGCGCTCATTCACACATGCACAGACCCATACACGGACACCACGTGCACGTGCGCGCGCGCACACACACACACACACACACACACACACACACAATGTTAAAAGACAAAATCTATTTTGTGGGAATAAAATCCTTATCAAAAGCTAAGGATGAAACTTTCATGAAACTATAATATTTGTATGAGTTTTGCTTTAGGAACTTAAGGAGTTTATTTCTGGAACCAGGTTGTAGCTCAGTGGCAGGACATGTTTTGTATATGTGCCCAGCACCCCTTAATGCCCCCAGAAAAGTTTTTGTGTATTGAAATCCTAGTTCAGAAAAGTCTCAGAATATGAAGATAGTAACAAATGTTTCTGTTTCTCTTGAAAACTTCACGTTGCTTGCACAAAACTGTGCCCCGACTGCATTGGCCAAACAACAACCATTCTGCCGTGTGGCTGCTGAGAGGCATCTCCATCCACAGAATCAAGTCTTAACACCCACTTCATTCTCAGACTGTAATTTATTCACCGTGGTTAGTGTTTTGGATGTTATTTAGTTAAAGGAAAGATTATATTTAATGGCCATAGATGTATGAAATGGCACACAACTGCTCTCAGAAGATCAGAATGTGAGCTGCATTAAGCTGTAATTAATTCAGCTTTTCTGACGTCTGATGTAGTTATGACAATATCATCGGATAGAGATCTCCCTATTACACAAGGATGTGCTCACAGGCTTAAGTGGCCTTCTGTGATCCTTTCAGTGAGGTCATTGAAATGGAGAGCAAAGTCAAGTCATTTGTGTTCAACACTTTAAGGGACTCTCTAAGTCTCTATTCTAAATGTTTGTGCTAACATTTATATGCATGTGTGTGCACGTGTGTGTGTGTGTGTGTGTGTGTGTGTGTGAGTCAGTGCTACTTAAATGCTAAGCAAGCATTCTACCACTGAGCCACACATCTCCATTGTGAAGTTCATTAAAAAATAAAAGCAATAACCCTTTACTTAGAATAACAAACAGATTTTGTGTTAAAATAAGTGGCCACAGGGTTTCTTCCTTCTTCCTTGATTTTTACTTATTTGTGTTCCCTAACATTGGAGTTATAGCTTCCTTTTATTTCTCTCTGTCTCTCTCTCCTCTTCCTCCCTCCCCCATCTCTCTCTTTCCTTGCCTTGTGACATATTTATAAGGGAAAGGAAGTACATACCTTTCCCTTTGCATAGTAGACAAACGAGCATATTAATCTCATATAGAAAGTAAACAAACTATTTTGGTCAATAAGGCCACAGACAGTGTTCATTTTCTTGATACTGGTTTAGATTAATTGTCATGAATATAAGTTTTACCTTCATGATGGAAACTTCTTAAATATGAGCACATTTTTTTGACTTGGGCAACCAATGTATTTTTAGAACACATTCTAAAATAACATATTGAACATGTATTTGTATGGTATTAAAAATAATGAACTGTTAAAACAGTAATATGTAAATATAGAAGAGACAAAATGTTGGCATGTGTATTTACTGAACACTGCAATGTAAATTTTTTTGGCTTATTATTTTAACAAGGGGTTCTGGAGGCTAAGAAATACTGTAATAAGAGATTAGCTTAGAAAATCAAATTAACACAAAGAAGAAAGAATGGAAAATTTAATTGTTCTGTGCACCCAAAGCTTGTATTGGGATCAGATGATATATTACTTCTGATATATTACTTCTTCATCTTTAATTTTTTAAAATATCTGTAGCATTTCCTAATAATGTTTAAAAGCACCCCCTGCAATTGTCTGCTTCTGCCACACTGTAGGTAACTCCTCTGCTTTTTATGGACATGCAGTTTGCTCCTAACAGAGAATTTCCATTTTCTCTGAGTACAAGAAAAAGCTTCACCAGCAACCCCAACAGCACTGGCAGTTAAAACCACAGATTGTTTCCTTAAACTAAGAAACAAAGTCCAAGCCAGGCCCGGTGGCACACGCCTGCAATCCCTGGACTTGGCAAGCTGAGCTGGGACTATGCAGTCCAAGGCCCCTAGGCGGGGCTATATAGAGAGATCCTATCTCAGTAAAAGATGAAATAAAGATAGACATAAAGAGAGAAAAGAGGAAGAGTCAGAGGAAGGGGAGGGGGGAGAGTGGAAAACAGAACAAATGTAGTTGTAATTATTTAGTGAGTAAAATTTTTGAATAATAATTTTTTTCTGTGTATGAATGTTTTACCTGCATGGATGTCTGTGCCTCGTGTGTGCCTGGTGTCCTCAGAGGCCCGAAGAGGATGCCAGGTCTCCAGGAAGTGGGTTACAGCGGGGTGTGTACTGCCTTGTAGGTGATGGGAATTGAACCCAGGTCCCTTGAAGAGCAAGCAGCCAGTGCTCTGAACTGCTGAGCCATCCCTCCAGCTTCAGGTGACAACTTTTAATTGTTCAGAAGACCGAGTGTTGATCCAAAAATGGTTTTTAAAAGATAAGTTTATTTGAGTAAGCTCTTCATTTCTGACTACTTATGAGATGTTGGTCTCCGGTTTCTTTGATTTCTCTCAGTTTCTAACTGGGTGATGCTCTTGAAAGTTTTGTGTCTGATTTTAGTCACTACCCAGAATATTCCTAACTTCTAAAGCTGCACTCTGAATTATTTTCTAGATGCACACTAGTAGGGCAACGTGTGATAATTCAGCACATATGTAAAATGATCAAGTCAGGGTGGGTCCCAATTCCATCTGCTCAAACAGCATTTCCATATGTTGGGAACTGGACTCTTCTTTCTAGCTCCTTTGAGGCCCATAAGTCACAGATTGTTGGAGAGCACAGCTGTCCTGCAGAGCTTTGGCTGACACACCTCAACTCCAGAGCCATGGCTGCCACCAGGTTGGGAATCAGCTCTCTGCTACCATGTGTCTTGGCTGAAAAAGTAATGTTACTCCTATGATTAAAATGAATTTGGGTTTGCCTTCTAATTTTCAGTGGTAAGAATATGTTTCCATTGTGATCTCTTCAATTCATTTTAAAGCTTCCATTTTACCTTTATTAGCAACGACTTCTTTATTTCTTTATTTTTTAGTAATTGGTTCTTCGAGACAGGGTTTCTCTGTGTAGCCTTGGCTGTCCTAAACTGTAGACCAGGCTGGCCACAAACTCACACCATCTACCTCCCTCTGTCTCTGCCTCCCTGAGTGCTGAGTCTTTATTTTATTTAAAAAATAACCTCATCTGGGCTGGAGAGATGGCCCAGAGGTTAAGAGCACTGACCATTCTTCCAGAGATCCAGAGTTCGGTTCCCGGCAACCACATAATGGCTCACAACCATCTATAATGTGATCTGATGCCCTCTTCTGGCCTGCAGGTGTGCATGCAGGGGGAGCACTGTATACATAATAATAAATAAATAAATATTTTAAAAAATACCTCACCTATGTATTTAGAATAAATTTTAAAACTTTTAAATTTAAACATTCTTAGCATGTGTGGGGAATGTCTCAGTAATAGGGCTCATGCCCGGTATGTACAAGGCCCCCAACAACAACCTCACAAAACACATTTATTAATAAATTCCAATAATTAGTATGGAGCACTTTGAGAGTTTTTAAAATTATGTTTTAATTACTCCAAATATTGTAATCAGTGACTTATTAAATTCTAGACAATCTGACTCTACCTAGGTAGTTATTTTTGTTAGTTTGGTTGGTTGGTTGGTTTTTCAAGACAGGGTTTCTCTGTTTTAGCCTTGGCTGTCCTAGACTTGCTTTGTAGACCAGTCTGGCCTTGAACTCAAAGCACTCTGCCTGCCTCTGCCTCCCAAGTGTTGGGATTAAAGGCATGTGGCACCACACCCAGCTGGTAGTTATTTTCTTTACGTACACTTTTATTTATAGAAGTGTTATTACAGGCAAATATTGTATTATTATTAGCTTTCTATTTATAACTTTAATTCTTTCGAGTGATTTCTTTTTTAAGTATGTAAATTTGCTTTCATTTTTATATTGTTCATTGTTTACATATACATTTATATTATTACACATATATACAATAAACTACCTATAGCAAAGAGAACCATGATACAATCAGGAATTATATAAATGTTACATTCTTAGTGTTTTGGCTATTTGTATTTGACAGCCTTGAAGAAGACATCTTTCCGATCTTGGTGCATCCAAAATTCTGAATGTAAATCAATTTCCATCACATCTTGTCATTATCAACTTAAAACATCTAGACCTAAAAACATCTTAATCCCTAAACAACTAAGCTTCATTTTAAAACTAAGGTACCTGGTCTTCAACTCCATCAGAGACTTTAGAAGGAATAAACTTGATTACCTGAGTATGCTGGGAGTTCAGGTTAGTGGCTTTCCAAATGAGAAGATGACAGAGACAGTTGCTACCTGAATAGTGATCCAAAAACTCTCTATAACGTTAGGACATCATCTTCAGCCTTCTGGCCCAATGTATCTGACAGACATATTTGTGAGGCGGGAACTATTGAGGACTTGCTTACCCTGTCTTGTCGGAGTTTGGCCATCGATTCTGCCTGCATTTCGAGTGATTTCTTTAGAACTTGTAACTCCCAGTAATTGTATTCCCTGCTGCATCATTTTACATCTTCTACATTATATATAGGTATTTGAGTCTTTGGAGTTTTTTTTCACATGGTGGCCTTTAAACAAGGAGGAAGATCTTAGAAAACTCAGCGATGCCAGCAGCAAAAGCAATGGCCAGCAGCTGGGAAGCTAAGCTGTGCAGACACCGCTCTGAAAAGCTTTCCTGTGACTTCTCCTTTACTGAGTACGACAGACCTTTTTAGTTGGGAGAATCAGAACTGGGTCATGTATTTCTGTGTGAGAGATGAGGAAAGGCCAGTATGGAGAGGCCAGCTAACTTAGTCACAGAGCTCCAGAGAGGCCAGGTTTCAGACTAGCTTTAGAGCTTGTGCTTCTGGCCAGCAAGTGCAAGAGCTGGACGTAGCGTGAAGTCAATTGGGAGACAAGCCTTTCTGACTGAGTTATGAAGGCTCCAAAAGCTTGAAGTGATCATTGCACAAGTGCTGGAAGGGGATGAAACAGAAAAAGAAAATGGTATTTATTGAGAGCCCAACAGTAAAATACCTCTAGTTATTTATGTCCTAGTCTTTCTTAGGACATGTGTCAGTGTGGCAATTTGTCATCTATGTAAAAGAGTCAGCTCAACAAAATACTGGCTAATATTGACTAATAATAATATAAGGGGAAGGGATTCTTGGCTTCACTATTCTCAAAGACTGTTAGTTCTTTTTCCAATGCTCTGACAGCAGCAGGGGCATCCTGCATGGTACTTTGTGGGCTAGAGTGTGGTGATGTCAGGACATCACTTGACGGCGCTTTAGAATCATATGGAGAATTGTAAGTGAGTATCAAGCCCAGGGTCAGGAACTGAGTGTAAAGTTTCACTATGTGCAGACACCATCAGTTACCCTCGGCTGCCAGGCAGCACAAATGTAGTTTCATTTTGCTGCGTTAGAATTAGGGTAAGTGAACTGTAAAATGAAAGAGGTGTATATTCTGCTGTTTCTACTGTGCTCTTCATCGAGGTATTTGGAAGTGCTGCCTGCCGCACCTGTTCTTCATGGTGTGAGCATGCCCTTCAGCTCAGACACATAATTACATTGGCAAATGCGTTCATGACATTGGAGCTCTAGAGCCTGACAGTAAACACAGTGGGAAAGGGAGAAACCGACTTTAATTGTTGGTCTAATTAAGACAATTACATCTCATATTTGTAGTTGGAGGTGAGTTTCACATCTGGTGTCACATTTTCCATCATGGATCAAGAAGTGGTTAGGAAACAGATATCATCTAAGCTTTGTTGGAAAGGAAAATTAAGTGATGAAGAAATAAGCCAGCTTAATTATGGACAAGCACATATTTAGAATAAGAATCTCCACAGAGTTGTTAGGGTCAGATTCTGGGCTCTGGGAGCCCAAACACCATAGGACTGGTCATCTGTTCTCAGTAGGCCAACCAGACAGACCAGTAAGAAGAAATGTCAGAGAAAGGAAATTAATTCAATGTGGCCAGATTAGGAACAGAAGTAAAGAGATCCAGTGACATACCTATCCACTTCCCAAGTCCATCTTCAGGGTCCCAAGCTGGAGTTTGCATTTAAATAGAGAGCAAGAGGCACACCTAACCCTAACTAAGTAGTCCCAGAAAAGATGTGGTCCTTCCTGGCCACAACTGTTCATCAGATGACATAAGGCTTCTTGCTCAGGAGGCCATCAACTGTACATCAGTCACCTGTCTGCTCATACCATTTCCACTGACAATTGCTATTCCCAATGATCCCAGCCTTCCTGGAGGGCTTATGAAGGCCATCATGGCTGCCAGGGCACATGCCTACCACATCAGAGCCTTGTAGGAATCACTCTGTGTTTAACTGACATTCAAGTTCCATCACCTCTTCCTCGTTCCACCATGGTGCACCCCCCAACCTTGGAGGGGGAAGCATACTAGAGGTGACAGCAGTTCCCGATCATATAAGGATGGCTGCATCCTTATGCTAGATGGTTTCTAGTGGTTCTGACCATCAGATCCATGGCTAGTAATGAGCCAGGCAAAGGTATAAGTGCATGTCCTAAAAGGTGTTTTTGGGTAACTAATGAAATGGTTAATTTTAACAATCCCTGGATTTGTAAAATCATCATCATCATCATCATCATCATCATCATCATCATCGTCATCATCTAGAGAGGACTGATCAAGACAATTAGTTACCTCTTTTAATTATTTTTTAATTTATTGAGCCCATAAATCACATACCACAACACACATATGGAAGTTAGAGAAAAACCTGGAGGAGTGAGCTTTCTCTTTCCACTCTTTGGCTCCTACTCAGAATCTCAGCCTTGCCAGAAAGTGTTTACCTGCTGAGCCATCTTGCCAGCCTCTGGGCCAATCCCTTTCAGAAGCTGTCACCTGCAAGGCATCTTGCTGAGAGTCACTATGAAATATTCCAGAATAGCTAAAGCTTGAGCATACCATTCTGGAAATCTAAAAGCAGCAAGCTAGAAATGATAACCCAAGAGTTCTTAGTGCATTAAGGTAAAATTATTTTTTCTGAGGATGAGACCAAAACTTCAGATCTACTGGAGTGACTCAGATTTCTTGGAGCCCATCCCCAGACACTGAGCTACCTAGCAGCCTTGACCTAATCCAGTCAGATAGTTAACAGGCCATGGGGTCAAGAACAGAGGCGAAGTGACTCATCCATAGTCACACAACTTTTTAGTGACAGAGGCAAGATGAAACCTATGCCCTGTCACTTGCCGTGTTAGACCATATGCACTTGTCTGTGTGACTAGTGATGGGGGGGCAGGGCATCAGATGTGTATCTGCAAATGGCATTTAATGCTCTACTGGACCGTGCCTATGAACTAGACAAAGAACTGTTGTAAGCATAAGGAATTGCAGACAACATAATGCAGTTTCTAACCAAGTGTGAGGCTTGGTTAGCTTGCTTCTAGTCAGCCTAATCCTCCTGTCCTTTCCTGATGATTCTATTCCTCACCCCCACTCTCTGTGCCACCAACACGCCAGGCAATCCATTGACATTTCCGTAAAGTTCCCTCCTTCCTAGGGCTTCTCCATGTCTTTAGTGGTTCACCCTGCACATTTATATCCAGTCTTGTCCCACAACTGTCCCTCCCCTGTCCAGGGCTTCCCTAAAGCTAGCACATTAGCCATCCACACCCAGTCTGCAGAAATCCTGCCTCAAAGTATCATCAGTGGTTACCTCAGTGACAGTAGCTCCCTCCCTCCACTACTTTCCATTGACACCCTCTCATCTAAAACACACTGGTGTCTTGGATGCAGTATCCTGTCATGTCAGCTCTCTCTCTTTGGCACATAGATATCAAGAGCCCTGTAACTGCACCCATTGGCGCTCTCGCTCTCCAAAATGACAAGTTCCAAAATAAATAAATAAATAAATAAATAAATAAATAAAATATAATAATAATAAAATTTTTAAAAATTACAAGTTCCAAAATGAAAGTCAAACTGAAAATATCAAATATCCCACCATTTCCTGTCATTTATGAGATGTTTCTAAAAATCTGAGAACACCTTGCTTTCTTCCCCACAACCCCTACCCCGACCCCCTTTGGTCATTTTTGTTGTTTTTCAGCCTACAGTAGACAGCGCTGGCTCATTTTCTAACATGGCCACATCCCTCCCCCTAGTGGGTAATGAGAGTATTACAAACACCCACTCCCAATTCTGTAGTAGTCTGTAATTATTGGTAATAAAAGCAAATGGAATGTAGTGTATGGAGACTATTGGTGATTCAAAACATCTCCCGTCAATCTTTCTCTTTCCTCTCTCTTTTCCTCCCCTCCTCTCCCCTTCCCCCTCTGTTGTTACCCCTTTGCCTGCTGTTGATCGCATGACTCATTCTAAGGGAGAGACCATTTCTTAGCAGAGACACATGTTCAGTGCCTCAAAAAGGAGTACTCAGCAAAGCCACCGGAGTCACCATAGCACACAGTGCAAGGGACTGTCCCTGTTCATCCAACATATCAAAGCACTGGACAAAGATGAGACCCACTTGGGTCCAGATCGCCTACAGTCAGCAGCTTCTGTTTCTTCGTGACACCAGTCAGCAGCTTCTGTTTCTTCGTGACTGACTATCGCCTGGCCTGAGTTACCTGGCTGAGTTGATGCAAAGGGCTTTTTTTTTGAGATACATGCTATCTGCTGTCTCCTTAGAATGGCAGGAACACAGTCGTTAAAGGGGATTTTGTAGAAAGCCTGAGAAGTCACTCAGCTCCACTAGAAATTAGGGATACATGGTAGAGAGACCCCCAATTGCTCTTTTCCAAATTCTGTCAAGCCATGAGCACTGGAACTAACATTCGTCCAGAAGGTCACAAAACACATTTCATCAGTAGCTACTGTTGGTAAAACCTGTTCTTTATGTAAACACCAGGCTTTGCAACTTAGGATGCGCACAGTCAACTAAATCATCAAGGCTATGCTGCAGAAGCAACTCAGTGTCACACAAGGAAACACATTTTTAAAAAATGAAAGTAACCCTGCAAGGAAATTTCTTTTTTGTAGAAAGGGTACTTTATGGACCAGACCAGCTGAGGAAGCACACAGCAGGGTAGAAGTCCATTTAATTTCTATTCTCTCACAGGTGTTGACTGTGTCAACACCCCTTTGGTAGGAGCTTAACCCACAATCTGACACTATTGGCTAGTTCATCATCACAGGCAAGTCTCAGAAATGTCTAGTCACCAGGCAACAGCCACATACATAGAGGGGAACAGACCATGAAATATTGGCCTTCAGCGAGCTAGCCACCAGGCATGGAAAAGATCTGCTCTGCATAGCTGGTTATTGTGTAGCCTCCTGGCAGCTAAATGCTTCACGTGTCTTTTTGTTTCACTTTGCCCCCACAATAAACCACTGAGGTATATTATGTCCATCCAACAAGCAGGAACACTGACATGAGAAGGCTAGGCTACCAGTAAGGGTGCAACCAGAGCTGAGAACCAGGTTACACTGAGAACACTAAGTTCTTTCTGATATCAAAATCAGTCCCAGTGTGATCACTGATTTAACCTTGTTAGATACAAATGCTAATGGTTATCACTGTATAGAATCACTCATTCAATAAAGATGTGTAGATCGCTGGTGAGCTAGCTCAGCAGATAAGACACCTGCCACCAAGCCTGACAATTTGAGTCAGAAGCTCAGATGGTAGCGGAGAACCAATTATTCAAAGTTTCCTCTGAGAGTCACACATGTACACAAATATGCGCACACTCTTACACACAAGCTCACATACATGCATGCATGCACACATACACACATGTGCACACATTCACACTCATGCACACATGCACACATTTACATATGCACACATGCTCACACAGGCACACACATACTTATACACATGAAATAAACAATGTATATAATAAATAGCATTAATATTTTAAAAGTAGTAAACAGATGATAGATAAATAGATAGATGATAGATAGATAGATAGATAGATAGATAGATAGATAGATAGATGATAGAAATGTTATAATCTCAGTGCCATGGGCAGAGGAAGTACAGCAGTGATCAACACTGACAAAATCTATAGCATCTCTAGTGTTTACACTCTGGACTTGCAAGGGCTGTGGAGAGAAACAAAACAAGGTAAGGCTTAGGAATGGGCAGGAAGACTATGTCAAGTCATAGCCCTTGAGAACAGAATGCTATAGGGTGGGCAGCACTGCCAAGAGAACACAGCAGAGACTTCAGGCACCAGGAGTCAGCCAGCCGCTATCCAGAGAAAGACTTCAGATGGAGGGACTAATGTGTGAAAAACCCCTGTGGCAGGCATGTGCTTGGTGAGTAATACCGAGGAGGCCAGTCCACCCACCATGCTAATGAGCAAGGAAGACAGAAGAAAGAAACAAGGGCAAAAAGGAAGGTCAGAATAAATCACTGCATTTTTTAACGTCTGTATGAAATAAACCAATGAGTAGTTTCAATACATTTTAGAGCATGAATAACTTTTATGAGTATTCTTGAAGCCATCTGGAAAATACACTAAATGAGAGGAAAGCCAGATGAGGCAGGAGGCTACTTGCTTAGTTCAATTACAGAAGTGATTCAGACTAAGGTCACAGTAGAGGTCAAGTAGGGGGGAGAGCCTGACATTGGAGAGAGAGAGCGTTGTCTTATTTTCTATTACTATAACAAAATACCACAGGCTGAGTAATTTATAAAGAACAGGTATTTATCCTTACAGGTCTAAGGATGGGAAGGCCAAAGTCAAGGTGTTGGCACCTGAGAAGAACCTTCATACCTCCTTAACCTCTGGCAAACAGTGAGAGTGCCAGATGAGGCCAATGTCACTTTGATAACAAGCCCACTCTTGATAAAGAACCCACTCCACTCCTGGTGGCAATGACATCTGTGCAGCCATAAGGACAGATCTCATGAGCACTTCTTAAACATAGATGTTAAAGCCAGTGGGGTGCCTGGGCATGGCTGTTTAGTGGAAGACAAGCTCTTGTAGGGGTTACAAACCTGAGAGTCTGTAGCGATGGTCCATATAACAGGAACATGGAAAACAGCGAAGGAGACCTAGTGCCTCAAAGGGTCAGCACGCAGAAAACAGCCTGTAGGATGTACCAAAAGGAGGCAGGGAAACCTCCTGAGACTCAATAGACACTTTCCAAAGCCACACTCATTTGCTTGAGCTCCACAAGGAAGATGGGTGTCCGGAGCTGACCCCAGAATTCAGCAGTCACTGCACAGTGGGTAGAGGGCCCTGAAATGAGGAGCCAAGTATCTGAGCAAGTAAGTGCACTGAGGAAACATGCTTGCTCATGTGGCCAGATAGCAGTGGACTTGGTCCTGAACCAGTCCCAAACTGAGATGAAGGAGAGATAAACTTGTTTTTTATGATCCCAAGTGTGAGATCGGAAAGGCCTTGTGAGAGAACAGGTGAGGTTAATCCACTAGAAGACCAACCACCTCGTGTGGGAGCTTGATTGATGTCAGCTGAAAAGATCCCGTGAACAGACTCTGGGAGGCGATATATAAATGAGCCCAGAACTGGAGACAAGGCCTTTGGAGACTTCGGATAGTTTTGGCTGTTCATCATTCCACTTTGAGATGCTCCTAGAGAGAACTGCTCGAGGGAAGGCTTCAGGGCTCTGGCTCCT
>OU015751.1:114832189-114846181 GCA_907169655.1 Acomys percivali
TCCTTAATCCTCTTTTCCTAGTGTTTTGGTTAGTCGGGTTATAAGTGATGTACACTTGGTTAATAAGTTGTAATAAAACATATTGGTTAAGAAAATTGAGCCTACACTGAGACTTCTAGTCAGAACGTCACCCTTTCCATGGAAACATTCTTTCGGGGAACTATGAGAGAAAATTGACTTTAAACAAAGAGTATGGTCCACGGGAGCTTTTCAGGCATAACAGCAGAAAGAGAATGACCTGATTTTCAAAACAGAGCCAAGGGCCCTTCAAACCAAATGGCACAGCCACCGCTCCCAGGGCAGGCCCAGGAGCCCAGACACAGTTCAGTAGCAGTACCTACAACACAGCATTAACTCCATTTTACTAGATTTTCAACGGCTCAACTGCTGAGCTGATATTAATATGTGCAGTCAGGTTGGCAAACCTTTTTCCTTCATTTAATTTCTTTACAAGGTTGCCAAAAGAGGGAGCATGAGGACAGACTTTTTTAAAATTGTAAATTGTCTAATTTATTACGTGTGTGTGTGTGTGAGAGAGAGAGAGAGAGAGAGAGAGAGAGAGAGAGAGAGAGGAGAGAGAGGAGAGGGAGAGAGAGAGAGAGAGAGAGAGAGAGAGAGAGAGAGAGAGAGAGAGAGAGATGGGGTGGGCATTTGTGGAGGTCAGAGAAAAATGTTGTGCAGTTAGTTCTCTCCTTGAACCTTTACCTGAGTTTTTTGTTGTTGTTGTTTTGGGGTTTTGTTTTTTGTTTGTTTTTTTACTTTTCGAGGCAGGGTTTCTCTGTGTCGCCTTGGCTGTCCTGGACTCACTTTGTAGACCAGGCTGGCCTCGAACTCACAGCAATCCACCTGCCTCTGCCTCCCTGAGTTCTGCGATTAAAGGCGTGCACCACTACCACTGCCGCCTGGCCCTTTCCCTGGGTTTTAAAGAGAGCACTTAGTCCTCAGGCCTGCTGCCAGGTGACTTTACCAGTGGGACCATCTCCCTCGCCTTAGGCTAGATTCGTTGTTTCTTTGTTTGTTTGTTTGTTTTTCATTTAGTAAGCAAAAATGAAGGAAAGGCCTAACATATTCAGTGTCTTTTTGAGAAGCCAGTCTGAAGAGCCCATTATTAACCCTCCAGACCTTCAACTGACTGCTGCCCACCAAAGCAGCGGCACTGCCCCGTGCCTGCTCTGTGGCAAGTCTCTGCCATGCTTTTTCAGACAGGTATGGAGAGTCCATCAGTAGAGGGGCAGACGATTAGCGAGAATGCAAACTGAGAACAGCACGTGGGCAGGAAAGAGGTACTGCCCCAGGACAGGGACAGGGAGAGGAGGAAAGCAGCTTTGGGAGCCTGCCTTGTCCACTCGCTTTAGAGAACCAGAAGTGACTGCAGAGCCCCAGGTGTAGTGTCTAAGAGCCTTGGTGTCAACTATTGGATTTGAGTGTACCCCAAATGCACTTCCTTGGAGAGGGTCCCCGTGGCAGATACAGGAGGAGGGCATGGGGTGCAGGTGGCCTCGCCTTACCAAATACAGTCAGTGAGTGTCCCCAGGACTCAGAGGCAGATGCCCTGAAGCCCAGCTAGCCATCACAGCACCGGACAGGGGCGCTGGAAGCTCCAGTCTCCGGGCCCCTCCAGCAAAACCATCGCCAAGAAGAGGAGCATTGGGGAGACCCAGAGGTCAGGCTGGACACGTATCCCGTGCGCCCCCTGCTGGCCAGCCTCGCTGCGCCCAGTGCTTGCGGAGAGGTCCTCAGCACAGCTCCAGCTGTGCTCAAAGGCCTTTCCGGGAAACGCAGGAGACCAGCGGCTCTTCTCAGGTAAGCTGCTAGGAGATTTAAAACTACTTAAAAATCTCCGTATTCAGCGTTTGGGAAGAAAAATTCAACAAAGCAAAAATGAAGGAGCCCAAATTCTCACCCAAAGAGCCAGGGAATTCTGTCTAGGCCAGCCAGGACCATGAAGCGTCCTATTTTCTTGTAGTTATTATCACCAGAGTATGGAGAGTAAAAGGGATCTCCTAACGTCCCCGCACCCTGCCCCCCTCCCCAGCACATATTCTTTCCTAGGAACTGGCCGAGGAGCAAAGGAAATGTCCTCCCAGGGGCTACAAGATGACACAACACAGTGGGTCCGGACCTCAGGTGCCAAATAAGGAAAAAAGAAAATCAGTTCAACAAATTGGACTCTGATCTCCGCATCTATGCCATGGCACGTGGGGGGCGACAGACGAGGGCGGGGCGGGGGGGGAGGGAGGGAGAGAGAGAGAGAGAGAGAGAGAGAGAGAGAGAGAGAGAGAGAGAGAGAGAGAGAGAGAGAGAGAGAGTTTCCCGCTAGAAATTGACATTTTGGCTAATTGTCGTTTTTGTGTTTTTTATTTATGATGATTAATGTGGTTTTCCACAAAAGCGTTTGTCTTCTTTCTTTCTTTCTTTCTTTCTTTCTTTCTTTCTTTCTTTCTTTCTTTCTTTCTTTCTTTCTTTCTTTCTTTCTGGTCCTTTGTAGGCCCTAGTCTGTGCTCTTCCTGGACTGACCTTAGGGAGGAAAAATTTTAGAAGTGATAAAATTCTATAATAAAAGACACAAGTCATACTTTGCGTCTTCCTGGGTGACCTCTGATGTTCATGGACTATAAACAACACTGCAACGAATGACATAGCTTTCAAACATAGCTGAGTTTTCATTAATCACCAGAAGTTAAATGCATTGTTTTTATAATTAAGTAAGTTTTGTGTACTATTCCAGGCATTTCACATTTTTTAGATTCCTTAAAGCAACCCTACTAGGTGGGTTTTATGATCTGAGAGGTGCGTGACCCAAGGCCACACAGATAGATGTTAACCTATAAAGCTGACATTGAGAGCCACACAGCTCGGCCTACGTTCATGCTCTTGGGCAGCATGCTAAACTGCCCCGTTTGCCACACTCACCCAGGATTTTATTCAAGTGTCTCAACAAACCTAGAGAGCATGCTGTACTCTCTTCATTGTAAAGTCAAAGAAACTAGGGTAGAGGTTACTCACTTGGGACCACAGAGCTCTAAAGTGGAGCAGGTGGGCGGGGGGAGAAGAGGAAGTCTGACCTTCAGTAACCATTCACTCAGCAGTGGGAAGGGGGATTGCTTGGGGAAAGTGTGATGCTTTCAGGTTATTATTTTTACAATACTGACTCTCCTCACCACCCTGTGCACGTTAAGAAAGTGTGCTGCCAATGCACCACAGCCCAGTCCTTTGGTAGCTTTTGTTTTGAGACCAGATCTCACTAAGTTGCTTGGGCTAGCTTTAAACTCAGGGGCAGTCCTTGAATTTATGATCATCCTCCCTCAGTCTTCCAAGTAGCTAGAGTCACAGGCCTGAGGGCCAGCCCTTTCTAACCTTCAGACATTGAACCTTCAAGGCCAGTCTCACATTGTCCTTCCTTGGCTCTAATTGTCCCTTTGAGTGGCTCTTACAACTTCCTGCACTCCTCTAGACTAAGGCCTGGCCATTTGGCCCACAGATAGGACTACAAGTCCCTAAAGTACAGCTTATCCTAAGAGTCATTCATCCTGTTTGTGGCCTCCAGGACACTCTGGGAAGGGACACAGGAGGCATCAGATCCTCTGTGGGCTTCCTTGGGAAACAGTGGTGCTCTGTGGGAGGGAAACAGGAGCAGGACTGTGGCCGCACAAACTGTTCAGGCCATCTTGGTTTACGTCACCTCTTCTTCCTCCTCACTGAGGTGAGGGCTTCTCTCATCTGATGGTGCAAGTTTCTAGAGATTTTTTGGGAGGCGTGGAGTCCTGGTTTTAAAAAATATAGAAGTAGTCCTCAGTGGGCTCCATCTTGACAGGATTGCACAGCAGGGAGGGGAGAACACGCTGACAGGAACAAGTGTTTAAGGGGAGAAGAGACACTGTGCCCTTCTGGCTGGCTCTCAGATTTTTGACAGAAAGGATCTCAGTGAATTGAAGTTTCCTCCAAGAATCTTGTGTTGAGAGGAAAGAAAGGCTGCAACCTTGGTGACAGCCACAGAGAGGAACTTATTTCCCAGAAAGAGGTCTCAAAGAGTTCTCAAAACTTGTCAAACTATCTTGGAGGAGAGAGTGGAGCTGAAATGTTGATGGTGGGCCAGACCACATGTTGACCAGGACTGCTTAGTTATACACTTGGTGCCTTCTCCTTAAAAGTAAACCTCATGTCAGGACCCCAGGGCTGTCATGTCACTGAACATCTTCATGTGTTCCTCATCTCCTTACAATCACCAAGAATAAATCACCGTTCTCTGCTTTACACTCTCTGCATTTTTCCTCCCTTCGAGATGGTGTTTCTCTGTGTGACAGATCCCTGGCTGTCCTGGACTCGCTTTGTAGACCAGGCTGGCCTCGAATTCACAGAGATCCTCCTGCCTCCACCTCCCAAGTGTTGAGACTAAAGGTCTGGCTCACTCCTTGTCCTTTCAATAGCCCTGTTGAGTACTTGTGGCTGAGATTAACCTGTTCTGCCACCAGGGCCCAGACTCTGACCCTAACAACTCTGGTAATGGAACCCTCCAGACCTTTATCCCCTCGGGGAGGAAACACTTCTAAGAAGGGGAGGAGGGGAAAGAACTCTGAGAGAAGAGAAATTGAAAAGGGCATTGATATTTAGATGATGTCCTTCAGCAAGCCATCAAGTACCTCTGTATCAGAGAACATGAGAGGCCCTGGGCTGAATGGGCCCTTTGTTGCTACAGAGTTTATCCTTGGTCAGCAGATGCTGGCTGTATTTTCTCTGTGTGAAGCAAGCAAGTTTTGCATGCTTACAGATATGCTCATTTGGAATGCGTTCCTGACTTTACTCTCAGCAGACTTCTGGATTGTGGGTGCCAGCTTGTTGGGAGAACATCAGTAACACAGAAGCCAGTGTAAGGGAGGGCACTTGCAGTTTTACACACATGCTAACCACAGCTGGACAGGCCTTCAGTTGCACAGTTTACCCGCGGCTCCACCAGGTCCAGTCTGATACCGAAGTCTCTCCCGCACGTATGCGCGTCAAGATTCTGAGTTTAAAGTTCTGCTTTGAGTGACCCATTTAAACACCGGTTATGGACACAGGCCATCATCCCTGCCTCTCCATCTTATGTCCCAGATGAAAACAGAGAAATATGACGTTTGTGCAAGATGTCATAAACATAGAAAAAGAACAAATAGAACACCATTTCAACTGTAGCAATCTCTGCGGCAGTGCCCTTTGTGTCGAGTGGTCACTCCACCAGAAGGTGGCAGTGTGACATTAAATATTAGAGCCGATTTGCCTGCCTCAAGTCATGCAAATTCTTGGTATTCTGCTCGCTAACTCTAATAAACCTGTGCAACCCTAGACTTCTAAAATGGCATATGCTAGGAAATCCACCTGCAGTTCTGTGCAGGAGATCCCTCCGTGCCACTCAGACGTGGATTAGGAGATTCACTTCACAAAGCATATTAATTAATTATATCGATTACATGATTGGTTAATTAAAACCCTTGACAGCCTCGCAGCTAACTCCACAGAATATGAAATACTGAAAATAACTAACTGGTTCTGTGTTATGAAGTATTCTTCTTTTGTAGAACTGAAAGACTTTATGTCAGCAGGGGCGTGAGAAGGAACCAGCCCCTGTTTCTCTGTCCATTTTGTTGGCTTTGGGTTTGGAATGCTTGTTTTATGTGCTGGGGGGGCTGAACTAGTAGCGAGGATGCAGGGTCCATGCGCCCTTTCCCAATCAGCTACACTGCCAGCCCCTATTTTAGCTTTTCCGTTCAAATCTGACTTCTGAGCTTGGGCTCTTTTATGTTTTCACATCTCAGAAGCTGTCCCTACTCCCATTGACCATGGGGGGGTCTTGTTCCAAAAGCCCTCTTGCTCCTAGAGTTAGTAGTGTCTGAGCCTGGACCCTGGTAGCCCTAACAAGCTAAACTCTGTCACCCATCTTCAATAGGACCAATTAAAGAGCTGGGTAATAGTGGAAAACAGGAAGGTCTATATTCACTGTTGGCTACATTGGGAAGAGGAACAAATAAAGAGGTCCAGTGACTTCCACCCTTAACTCCATCTCTGAGAGTCCAAGACTCGGCTGTGAAGAAAAGACAAGAGGTATGGACAGCTAAGCCGTCGGTCGGGTCAAAGTGTGGTACAGCGCCCCGCCTCAGCTCCAGTCTCTCCTGCACTGGACCACTACCACTGGTGGAGCTAGCCTACTATTTCTACCTCACAGGGCAAGAGACAGAAGGGGAGCAGTCTGAGGCCCAACTGCAAGTCAGTAGTGGAATGGGTAACCAACTTTCTGGAAGGTCGTAGCTGATGCTCTAAGTGGGCCTAACTGAGTGAGCAGGGCTGTAATAAGGAGATGAGGCAACCTTCATAGAGGTGGGAACGGGTGATGTTCAGCCAACTTTCTTTACCATCCAGGCTTACTTACTGCGTGTTCAAAGCCATCCTCTTAGGTTGGTGCTAGCACTTGGCAGAGCTCCAAAGCACCATGCTATAAATGTCTTTGCTTGCCACTTCTAGAATGTTCATTTAGCTTAATTATGCTCATACTGTTGGGGCTTATTCATTCCAGGCAATCAGGCACAGCCCAGTAAGCCAGTGTGCAGCCTTCTCCCCTTACATTTTCTTTTTCATAAGATTTTTTTATTTTATGTATATGAACACCGTTTTTCTGCACACCAGAAGAGGGAATCAGATTCCACTACAGATGGTTTTGAGCTACCATGTGGTTGCTGGGAATTGAACTCAGGACCTCTGGAAGAGCAATCAGTGCTTTCAACCACTGAGCCATCTCTCCAGCACCACCCTTTATATATTCATAGAGAAAATCAAGGGAAACTGTTACAGTGGCTCTTGAATGTTTCATTACTTGTTTGCTTGTTTGTTTGTTTATTGGCATGGTGGCCTTCTGGGTCTCAGTCAGCTCATTTTCCAGGCACTAGGAAATTTGGGATTATTTTCAAATGTTACATTTTTGCTTTGCCCTTTTGAAAAGGAAGCACATAAAATTCTTTTCAGTCAGAAAGTTTCAACGAATGCCTCTGTCTGCTCTGAGGCAGGATTAGGTGGCTAGAGACTAGAGGAGAGATGAGAACAGATTCACACCACCCCATCCCCACCCTGGCTCTTCTTATCGTCCTGGTTGACACCCAGGAGTTTGATCAGAACTGACCAGACCTCCTTGTACCTACTTTTCTGAGAAAAAAATGCAAGCATGATTGTCAGGAGACCATGCCTCAAGTCCACCCTCCTTGTAACCTACTTGAAGTAAGGCTTTCTTTGATCAGTGGTCTCAGCACTATTAGTGTCCCCTCCACCAGCTGCAACCCTGCACAATATGCCATTAAAAAAAAAAAAACCAGAGTTTATCTTCCAGCAATAGAATTCCATGCATACGAAAAGTAAGCATGGCAGCATATACTTGCTGTAGTGTCTTTGACTTGGTTGTAGATTAAGTCGTGTCAACCCCCCATGTCACATACACAGTCGCTGCTGAGAGCTCACTACCTGCCTCTCTTTGCATGCAGCCCTCTTTGTACCTAATCAACAGACTCGCTGAATTCAGTTCACTCTGATTCTTCCAGAAATGCTTTTCCATATCAGACCCAGATGCCCAGGTTTGGCGTGGCTCCCTAGGCTGCACTCCTAGCCAGGTCAGGTTGTGTCCCTTCATCTGGTGATGATGCTCTCAGGATGCCAGTCGTATGGGAACCCTCCACCCTCTGGGGGACTGTGGAGAGACTCTACAGGGACAGTCATTTTTCAAGTTAACACGGGTTGTCTTCCCTTTCTTCAACTCACCTTGGAAACAGTTTAATATTCAGGTTCTGTGCCCCCAAACTGCATTAAATGGTTGTAAATGTCATAGTCACATCTAATAGTAATGGCTCAATGGTTCTCAACCTTCCTAATGCTGTGACCCTTTAATACAGTGCCTCATGTTGGGGTGACCCCCCCAACTAGAAAATTATTTCGTTGCTACTTTATAGCTAATTTTGCTGCTGTTATGAATTGTGATGTAAATGCTTGTGTTTTCCGATGATCTTAGGCAATCCCTGTGAAACCTCTACTCTGAAGGTGTCTTGATCTTCAGGTTGGGAACTGACGGTTTAGAGAAACAAGTCTTACTCACCCAGCAGGTGATTGCTGAGAACACTGTTTCAAGTGTTCCACACAAGAGATAAGGACTCCTTCACTTCAGGGCAGTATACGTGAAATGTGTTTTAATTAATGCATTGTTTCACAATTATAACACTATTTGGAAATTTGATGAGATTGTGATATTTCAACCCAATTTAAGAGCTACTGTGAGCAAGTTACACTGGACCCGCCCACATACTGTTCTTTCATTGTAAACTTTATGTAGGTTTGGAGGTCCGAAACCAACCTGAAAAATATAGGTTCTCTTCTTTTACCATGTGGGTCATCAGGCCTGGCGGCAGGAGCTTTACCCACTGAGCTGTTTCCTCGATCTCATGTCTTCATCTTTGAAAGGGTCTTAGATTTGAAAGGGGCTAGCAGTTTATATTTACTTGAGCAAGATGTATGGACTTTTTGGGGGGTCTGCTTCTTTATTTTGTTTGTTTTTGTGCTGGAAACGGAACCAAAGTCCTCATGCAGGTTAAGCACAGCCTCTCCCATGGCACCATGGTCCCTCCCTGACCAGCTCTCCTAAACACATCACTCAAGATCCATCACAGTGACATACGGGTGGACTCCCTCGTGTTTCTGGGTTATTTACACATGGTCTCCTTTTTGTGTGTTTTAGTCTTACACTGTCACTAGGTTTGTCAAGTTGTTGACAGCCCTTCCAAACACAGATAAAAAAAATAAGTGATAGGTGGCACTCAGAGGAAAGATAATAAGTCACCAAAAAGAGACTCGATACCCTAGGAGCATATACAGGGGGAGGAGGTCCCCCTCAGTCACAGACATAGGGGAAAGGAGTAGAAGGGGAAGCGGGAGGGAGGAAAGAAAGGGAGGATACAAGGGATGGGCTAACAATTTAGATGTAATATGAATAAATTAATAAATTAAAAAAGGAATTAAATGAAAAAAATAAGTGATAGAAATAGAGAACGGGGTTATAGATACAGAAGGCCTGAAGGGGGCAACAGTGAGCAGCCATCAGCTTCCTGCCTAACTCCATGATAAACCCAGCAGAGACCACCTCATCAGTGGGCTTTCCTCACTAGTTTGCCTAAAACAGCATCCCTGGAGTCTCTCATTCTCTTAACTTTTGTTCACAGCATTTCTCTGTAGTTGGAGTTACGGGGTATTTGGATGACTATTTTTCCTAAAAATTAATTTTTTTTCTAAAATATTACGCACACATAAATTAAATATTCGTGTGCCAGTGCCACAAGACACATGTGGAGATCAGAGGACAACTTGTTCGGAAGTTGGTTCTCTCCTACCCTGCGGCTTCCTGGAATCGAACTCAGGTCTCCAGGTTTGGCAGCAGGTGCCTTAATCTGCTGAGCCATTTTTGTCATGCCTTTATTGCCTCTTTCTTTCCTTTCAGATTTAATCCTTTATTTTGTTCGCATGGAACTGGGCCTAGGAAACTGTGCTCAGTGTGTGCGAAGACGAATGGCCCCTTGGAGGGGATAATTAGAACTAAACTGAAGGGCACAGCAGCATTTTCACGGCATATTTTAAGCATACGTTTATACTTTTTCTTGTCATAGTTAGAAGCAGCCTGCTACGTCAGGAAGATAAAAGATGTATCTTTCAACACTCCCAAAGAGATGGTGTGGCATTAGTGACCAGTGATCCACTAAGGGATAAATTAATTTTAGTCCATGGGGACTGCTCATAGGGAAATATTCAGATGATTTCTGACCCAGGAGGGCAGGTGCCTGATTAAGCAATGGGTTTCCCAGACCTTGGTAAGAGTTTCCTGTGCAGTGTTTATAACAGGGGCATCATGCTATTCTAAGTTTGCGTTGCCTTTGTTTCCTCACAAATGAGCTTGTTCTAGTTGGTGAATGTCGCAGACAGACCACACTCAAATTGGCTTGCCCTCCTGACTTTCTTGCAAAACAGTCAGTAAATATTTGGGCCTTTGACCTACCTACCTGGTTTTGCAAATATGATCTGTTTACGAAGTGAAGGTCAGAGCTCCCACACACAAGGTAGAGCAAAGATATACAGAAATCCACCTTGGAAGGTGGCTGAAATGTGTCCCCTTTGGTGACGGTAGGAAGCCAGGTATTTCAAGATGTCGGCACAAAGCTAGCCTTCTTACGCAGATTTCACTTGGAAAGACAAATGTGCAGTCGCAGAACGGTGGGAAACCTCCCTCGCGGTGAGAACTGACCACAAAGACTCAGTCTTCCGTGTGTTTCATTTGTTCTCATTCAAGATTGCAGGATAAGGCAAGTGTGGACTTTATGGGGCAGGATGAGTTGTTTTAGTGGGTGCAATAGTATTTTGTATTCTTCACATCTTCTATTCCTCTTGGCCAATATTTACTCCCCTCAAAAAATATATATAGTTAATGTGACAAAATGATGAGAATTTTCCCCCAAGTAGAAGGCTGGCCATGTTCCCTACCTCTCTCTCTTCACAGACTTAGAAGACTGCTCACTAGCACACATTTTGGTGAGTAGAACTTGATGTTTACAGTCTTCATTTTGTTTGTTTGGCTGGTTGGTTTCGTGGCCTAACCTTCACACAAGTGGAAACAACTGAACCGCATGCAGTGTAGCATCTAGCCTGAAGAAGATACTCCCAATTGGTGCCTCTTACCATGCTTTTAGGCCTGTGTCAGATTGCCAGGACATGGCGTCATTTCTTGTAGTGAGCTGGTTTTAAGTCAAGGTCAGCAGATAACTTTTGGAACAAAGCTGAGTGGAATAGGCAGGGACTCCCGGAGGAACCGCCAATGTGCAGGAAGATCACTCATCATAGATGTAACCTCAAGTCAGAGCACAGCTGGGCCATGGGGGACATGGAGGATCATTGCTTTCACAAGCAAACCTGTGCCCTTTAAGTCATATTCAGTTAATATTTTGACCTACATGATACAGCTACTGTTTACTCTACAAACAAACCTAAAAGTAGAGAAAATTCGATTTAAGAAATACTCCCTTTCCTATGAATTCATTGATCATTTATCATCTGTCCAAGAAAGCAATGGGCCAAACACAGAGAGGAGCAGTCAGCTAAAATATAATTAGCCAAAGTGCTACCAAAACAATGCAAGACCAATGTAGGTCACTAGATCTTGGCCTTGAGACCGGCAAAAAAATAAATCCATTTTCTAAAACTCTGATAACACAATTTAGATTCCAATCCATTCTGGAAAAAAAAAATGAAAGAGTTTCAAATTAGGGTCTGGAGATATGACTCAGTGATTAAATGCCCTTGCTGCTGTTGCAGAGGATCCAGGGTCTGTTAGACACATGGCGGCTCATGGCTGCCCAGAACTAGCTCCAGGGAACTCCCTCTCTGGACGCTTATAGCACCTGGGCCACACTTGGCACTATGCACATATGCAAACACACACTCCTACACACGGAATACAAATAGGTAAAACCTTTTCTTTTAATGTTTCAATTCTAAAATTATGGGATAAAATATATTCTTTTACTTCTTAGGTCTATCAGTTTTATTTATGTTGTGCACATTGATATAGCTAGTAGAATTTTACGAACTTACATACCTAACTGCCAATCTGTGGTAGTGCTTGTGGCCTGAATTTTGAGTCGGTATTTTCCATTCTTTGATGCAAAGACCCATTGAGAGAAGCATGCTATGTCATCCTGTGTACGCTTGGCTCTGACACTGCCAGGCACCTACTTGCAAGGTATCAGTCTACTGTTCATCACTTACACTGTGAGGGGTAAACTTTATTTAGGAGGAGCAACTCCTAGGCAAGCACAAGCTCCTTTTTCTCTAGAGCTTTCTAGACTGCAGTTCATCCCAATAAATCGTTTACTAAAGAGAACTTTCTATGGTTTCAACAAAGCTCATTTTTTTTTCATTAATACAGTATACTAGTAAGAATCCCTATTAAAAGTCTATGTGAATAAGGAAATTCCTATTTATACAAGTTGCACAAAACACTCTGTACATTGGAAGCCTTAAAAACACTTATTGTTCTTTATGGATCAAACAATGTACTCTATCCCCCACTGAGTTCTGGTAAGATTCCTACAAGTAAGTAAAAATATTGTTTTTATTCCACTAACACAAAGTCATAAATGGCAGGGAGGCTAAGGGACACACATTAGTAAGCCATAGAGATGAGATTCCAACCCAGGCACATGGGTTCCAGCACCCTTAACAACAAGATGATATCCTTTCCAATTGGTCTCCCTGTTAGTTAAAATTAATGTTGTTGTTGTTGTTTAGGGGGTTGGTTTTTTGCTTGTTTGTTTTTTTATTTTGTTTTTTTGAGATGGGGATTTCTCTGCGTAGCCTTGGCTGTCCTGGACTCACTTTGTAGACCATGTTGGCTTCAAACTAACAGAGATACACCTGCCTCTGCCTTCCAAGTGCTGGCATTAAAGGCGTCAGCCACCATGCTCAGCCTAAAATCAATGTTTTAGTCATCCTTTTCCATTCAAATCAGAAAAGTCATCAGAAGTTGGGAAGACGTTCCTTCAGGCAAGATGAAGGTCCTCAGTTGAATGCTCAAGTACCCAAAACAGTAATCAAATAACAGCCAAGAAGTAAGTATCAGCAATTATCAGCACAACAAATGAATCACGGCAAATAACCAACCACTGTGTATTTTGAGTAGACAACATGTACATGTGTTTGAAATTTTAAAGGCATGAAGTTTTCCAAGAACTTTCTCCCAGCCTTGTCCATCATTGCACCAATTCTTACCCCAGAGATAATGGTTCTTTTCTGCATCCTTGAGTCTTACCTAAATGAGTCTCATAGCTCGCTATTCAGTGCAACATGCAGTCCTATTTCTGATTGCCTTTTTCTCTGTTATACTTTTATTTTTGCCTTGGTTTGCCAATATTTATAGGAGCTATTAATTTCTGGCTGTCAAAAATAAACAAACAACTACCAGTGAGTTCTCTTGAAAACATCAAAGGTAGGTGCCTCCATGCGTTTATGCATCCTCTTGTCATTTTTTTTCCCAGAATGCTTTCCCCTTTCAGTTAAGAGTATACAAGGTGCCTCACTTACTTTTGCAGTTTGGAACATCTGCAAATACCTGAGGTGTTAACATTAAAAGTAGACTTCCTTCCAGCCCAGTCAACCAAAGTCATTCAATAATTGTTGAGCATTAACCATCGCTCTCTCTCTCTCTCTCTCTCTCTCTCTCTCTCTCTCTCTCTCTCTCTCTCTCTCTGCTGGGTGCTGTAGCCAAACACTGAGTGTCCACTGGTAGGCTAATGGGGTATATAATGTACATTTCTTATAAGTCCTACAAAACATAGGGAGCTGGCTTTGGGCTGATGCTATCCTAGAAGGTACTAACCTCCAGGCAACTTCTGGATTACTTAGGATTTCTTTAACAACCAGAAATTCAGTAATTCCTATGAATGTTGCAAAAAAAGAAAAAAAAAAGAAAACTGAATGTTGCACAGAAGAGTGTTCTATGAGGCCCATTTAGGTAAGACTCAAGGATACAGAAAAGAAAGGGTAACAACTCTAGGAGGACAGGTGTGTGATTTATGTCCACTATGACAGGAGATGGGTGTTGCTAAGGGTCATTAAGCCGCTGAATGGCACAGCAGAGCTACTCTGTAAGAAGATACGTAAATGTCACGCAGCAGGAAGTAACTGACAGAAAAGCATAGGACAATCTGGTCAGGAAAAGAAATGGCCACATTTTTGGTTTGATGAGTTCACTTTGTTAAAATGATTTCTAACTGCAGAGCACAAATGTTTCTTTGTGTTGATGTCAAAGCAGACATTGCTTTGTGAAAAACTTCAGGTCAGATATCAAAATGTCAGTGCTTCTTTCAAATTAGCGCAAGCTTGGTCACAGGAGGGGGCGACCAACTGCACACACTAGTGACAGGTCATAGGAGGGAGCAACCAACT
>OU015751.1:114846191-114859213 GCA_907169655.1 Acomys percivali
ACCAACTGCACACACTAGTGACAGGTCATAGGAGGGAGCAACCAACTGCGCACACTAGTGACAGTGCTGCAGCTTCTTGCCATTATCAAAGAGAGGTGACAATGCCTTTCCTCCACAGAGACAATGAACCTTGCGTGTCACTCTCTCCCCCTTCTCTTTCAGCAAGGCTGCTAATGAAGTTTTCCCTCCAGAAACTAAATGAGGCTTTAGGACAAATGAGTGAACTCCTGTCTCCTTCCCTTTTACAGAAGATATGAGACATCCAGTCATCAGATCAGTTGAGCCCAAAACTCAATGAGAATTGATCTGGGAAAAATGACAGCTCACATGGACAGGAACCCATTTCCTCCAATGTGATTCATTCTTGGCAATACAGAAGTGAGGCATGAAGGGAGGAAAGGTTACCCCTCTGTAATGGCTACAAAAATAATAGTGTCACCTGGTCCCTGGGCTAAGACAGGTTTTTCAGAAATGCCTGTGGCTGCAGCAGGTCAGATCTCAGAATAGGCTGCAATTGTTGTGGGAGGTCAGAGCCTGTGTTTGTTCTCCTGGTGGTGGTGATGTTCTGGAAGCAGTTGCATCATACATTCTCTGTAAGTCCAAGGAGCAGCAGCCAATGCTTTGCTGGCTTCTGCAGATACCTGTGGGTCTGGGGAAGGCAGGTTGGGCTGAGCACCAAAAAGGAGGAGCTTACCCCCCATGTGCAAAATCTGGGAATTGCAAGGGACACAGCTGGCAGCCAGGCTGAGAGCAGGAAGAGCCCACACTTCTGGTAAAGTGTCCCTGTGACCAGTTCCAGCCGCTCTTAGTCCCGCCCAGCCTGGGAACTCACATAAAGGACCAAAGGAGAAGCCCAAGAGGTCACAGTGCTGGCTGTGAGGTACTGGTCACCCAGACATCATGAGTTGGTCCTTGCAGCCCCGGAGTTTCATCCTATGCTTCACGTTTTTACTGCTCTCTCCAACTGGCCTAGCCGTAAGTGTTCTTCAGAAGCCCAATTGTTTTAAAGGGGGGGGGGGGGGGGGAGGGGGGGGGCGAGAGAGAGAGAGAGAGAGAGAGAGAGAGAGAGAGAGAGAGAGAGAGAGAGAGAGAGAAAGAGAGAGAGAAAACGATCGGAACCACTAGCAAAATGTCTGTGTTTTTCTCCCACAGTATGTTGCTACCAGAGATAACTGTTGCATCTTAGATGAGAGATTCGTAAGTAGTTGCTTTGTCACTCCTTTTCTTGGACCTGGAGGAGGGTGGGAAAACAAGGCAGTTCTTTCAGATACCAGTTGACACTGTAAGCTTTTGGGAAATGGTTTAATATGTATGGGTGGGACTTAAGGCTTCTCTTCTAAGGTGTTTAGTTGCCTCCTTATTGACTTGCAGGGTAGTTTCTGCCCAACCACCTGTGGCATCGCAGACTTCCTGTCCTCTTACCAAAGCAATGTGGACAATGACCTCCTGGCACTGGAAGACATCTTACACAGGGCGGAGAACAGAACCACTGAAGCCAAAGTGCTGATCAAAGCAATTCAAGTTAATTACAACCCCGACCAAGCCACAAAGCCAAGTGAGAAACCCCACTGCGGGCAGATTCAGCTCTTCTGCTTCTGGCTGCTCTGTTTGCTTACGTGATGTTCCTGTCTCTTGCTCTGTTACAGATATGATAGAGAGTGCCACTCAGAAGTCTAAGAAGATGGTAGAAGAGATTATGAAATATGAAGCGCTGATATTAACACACGAGACAAGTATCCGGTATGCGCCTGGCTTTTTAATTTGCTTTCCAAGGCAGTCTGCGATTTTACTTAGTATTCTTCATTTCACAGAAAGTGATCTTGGAATTTATTTTTTTATTTATAATATCAAATTAGCCCAGTGGGGATATGAGGGGTTTTGTTTTTGTTTTTGTTTTTGTTTTTTTTTAGCACAAAATGAGGTGTACCGGCTTGTAATTTTTTAAAAATAATCACACTGGAGAAAGGTTATTCTAGATGTCTTCAATTGCCCTTCTTACTCTATTTACCTGAACGTCTCCCATCCCCTTACAATGTCAAGTCAAATGCATGAGAATTTGGGTGTGGAAAGATACAATCCTCTTCATAAATATGTCACCAAAACAACATTAAGAGGATCTCATCTCGGCTACTATAGAAAGTCATGTCAAAGGTGGAGGGAAAAGTAAAAATCTTGGAGCCCCTTGACCATAGTGCATAGACCTGCATTTATTCCCTGTCTTCTGCCCTCACTTCAACCTCCCGAGAGACTGACTCTAGGTGGGCATGGAATCTCAGGCGCAGTTTTAAATCCGTGGCCAGTTTTCCCCAAAATTGAACTCCCAGCCCCATTGGAAACTGAGCTAGGTGGTAGCTGGGAGAAGTGGCCTCAAGCATGTTTCTCCTCCCTCTGCTATGGGAAGGTAGTGTTACTGTTGCTACAGCTATTACCATTTCCTTTGCTTTTGCTCATGATTAAAATATAAAGAAACCATAGTGAGAAATGTTGTAAGATGGAGGGACAAGGTTGTCCAGTAATTCATCCTTCGTTTTTACCTCGAAGACACACACAGTGGTTTAGACATTGTCCATACTCATCTGTTGTTGTGTCTGAGTATTTATAAGTGACCATGCAAAGAGTGACCAAGGCAGAATTCCCGCGTTCCTCAGGTGTTTTCTAGAGATATGGAACAAGAAAAGGAGAGGCACCTACTGTTTTCACGTATAGGAATGTCTCAGGCACTCTTCCCGTGTAAGTTACAGAACAGCTACTGCTCTGATTCCCCTCAGCCAGACCCACCCCACCCCCACCCCCACCCACCCGAAGTTATTACCTGACTCCCCTCACAGGGAAGGCCAGAGTCAGAAAAGCCACCTGCAGTGACCTTTGTTTATTGACAGGGACTTTGTTATTTGTTTTCAAAGTTGAGACTGCCGGGCCCCATCCAAGTCCCAACTATGCTCCGGTGGAAACACATTGGGGTTGAATTTTCCTCTTCCCCAAAGCTTCCATTTAATTTTACCATTAGAAAGTTCACAGCCTCGCAAGAATGAAGTCATTTATCACAAAGGAGTTCTTGAGAGAAATAAGGCGACGACGTTTCTAACAGAGAAGAATCAAAACCCGTTCTTCTGAAAGGAGCGCTTATCCCCTCTTACTCACTGCTCTGTTGCTAGGTTTTTACAGGAAATCTATAATTCAAACAAACAGAAGATCGTGAACCTGAAACAGAAGGTAGCCCAGCTTGAAGCTCAGTGCCAGGGGCCTTGCAAGGACACCGTGCAAATCCATGACACAACTGGGAAAGGTACACCAGAGGTTTATCCTGGGATCAAGGCCATCAAAGCAAACAGCCAAACCAAAAGCAATGGTACACCTTTCAAAGCGCAGCGAGTTTGGAATGCATCTGACTTGAAACATAAGGATTCCAACTGTCCAGAGCTGGCTTGGGTTTTAATCCATAACTTGGAAGGAATGAGATAGGAGAGGCTAGCGAGGCTGCTAACCCTGCTAACGCCCTACCTGGGGTTCAGTGCCCTACCTGTTGCTTTTTTTCTTCATCAGATTGTCAGGATATTGCCAACAAGGGCGCCAGAGAAAGTGGACTTTACTTCATAAAGCCTCTGAATGCTAAGCAGCAGTTCTTAGTGTACTGTGAAATCGACGAATCTGGAAACGGTTGGACCGTGTTGCAGAAGGTAACTGCTTCTGGCTGCACACATAGGAAATAAATGGCCTGTGTTGCTCCGGGGCTTCTCTAAGCACACTGTGAATGCTACCCCAGGGAACTCTGGTCATGGCCTTCTTGAGGTGAGGACTATTGTCACCTTACCTTACAGGGGAGCCTTTAACGCATGAGACCACCTAAGTGATGATTAATTGGCAGGATCTGAATTCAGCTGCAGGGCTTTACCGCACTTTAGGCAATACTGTGCTGACTCTGTCATTACACATGCTATGGTCGCATACGTAGAGTCTGTTAGTGACAAGGCATGGAAGAGAGCTAACAATGACCCACAGCCTCTCAGAGGACACAATTGGGCAGCT
Organism: Acomys percivali; assembly: GCA_907169655.1. Classification (NCBI taxonomy): domain Eukaryota; kingdom Metazoa; phylum Chordata; class Mammalia; order Rodentia; family Muridae; genus Acomys; species Acomys percivali. The sequence goes on from OU015751.1 coordinate 114,850,218, forward strand.
CAGGACAAAGCTTTTCTGGGCATCTGCCAGTCTGGTACCCACTGCAACATTGGCTTTTTTTTTTTTTTTTTTTTTTTTACCTTGTATACTTGTGAGTTCTGAAGACCTCTATGGGTCTTTAAAAAAAACTTCAACAAAAACAACAGAACACCCCTACCATTACTATGGGGATAAATGTGTAGCAGGCATGTGCACATGTGCATGTGTGTAACGTGTATAATCCTCAGAGCTTGATAGGTGGTGAAATGGAGGCAGGTTATAGGAGGTCAGTTAGCGGGCCGTTGGCAGAATCGTATCCTCCACATTTTTAATGTTCTTTCTTTATGTGCACCAATCATCTTTCCTCTTCTCTTGCCCATGCTGTCGTGCAACTAGAGGACTGATGGCAGCGTGGATTTCAAGAAGAACTGGATTCAGTACAAAGAAGGATTTGGACACCTGTCCCCCACCGGCACCACGGAGTTCTGGCTGGGAAATGAGAAGATTCATTTGATAAGCACACAGTCTCAAATCCCATATACACTGAGAATTCAGCTCAAGGACTGGAGTGGCAGAACCAGGTGTGGTATGGAAGGGACTTTAACTCTTTGCCATAGCTATCAGCTACAACATTTACCAGCTATGAACATATCAGCTAAATGGGCGCATTCGTGACTGGCAGTGGACAAACAGCAAACACTCTGACAAATGCAGAGTACACCCACGCTTTCCTGGGAGCACATTTGGTTCTTGTAGAGTCCGAAGAGTAAGCTAGGCTAGGTCTCCTCCAGGATGCCTATGAGAGCCCCGGTACAATTTCCATACCTTGGAAACTTCGGTGATTGCTGTGGGGTGTTAAATAGGAGCCAGAAATTGAGTGTGAAGTTAAATTCAATCAGATCCAAGCATTCAGATTTCTCACTCATTTAACGACTGGTTATTCTGTCAAATTATGGACCACCTTAAAGTCAACTGACTCCTGTGGTGATGCACAGCCCTGCTAAGCTGAGAGGTTATCTGGAGTTTTGGTTTTGGACACTTAATTTAAGTGAAAGAAAATACAGCGTTCTTATCAGATATGAAATAATGAAACATGCTCTGTTTCCGAACATGTTTTTTTTTTTAACTTTGATTTTAATCCCCAAACTATCATAGTCACCAGGCCTTTTTCTACATGAGCATCCTCCACTTTCCAAGTATGAGGTATTGGGGAAGAGATCAAATATTTTCTGGAAATCTCTATTTGTTCACAAAGGGCCATTATTCTCTCTGCTATGCAGAACTATGGCTTCCTTCACAAATTTTCTAGAGGAGCTCTCTCTGACTCTTGTGGCTCCCAGTTCATGTATCACATGGGGTTCATAGCTTCTGTGATATTCTAGAAAGCCCTTTTTTTTTTTGCCAGTATATCACTGCTTTGAGAAAGGAAACCCTTTCATGCCCTTACACTTAGGTGGGATGGATGGAAAATGAAACCCCTCTCCTTCAAACTTGAGGTATGGGGTGAATAGTGGTAGATAATTATTGTGACCGATGATAATGTGTGAGTAATGCTAACAGAAGTTAAATGAAAGCACAAGTAATTAGATTTACCCATATTTTTTCATTTGATCAAAGATTCTGTAACTGAAAAGCAAGTAAGTGGCTGTTAGTTTTTCTGGGATTTGCTGAAGGCTTTTAGATCCAGGGATGAGCTCTGAACTGGTGCACATAGCTTTGCAGAAAAAGTCACTCCATATGTCAGCTTTTGCCTTGTGACTTGAAATGTGTCATCTCCATTTTTTCCGTATAGCACTGCAGACTATGCCACGTTCAAGGTGGGTCCTGAGTCTGACAAATACCGCTTGACCTATACCTACTTCCTTGGTGGAGATGCCGGGGACGCCTTTGATGGCTTTGATTTTGGTGATGATCCTAGTGACAAGTTTTTCACATCTCACAATGGCATGCAATTCAGTACCTGGGACAATGATAATGATAAGTTTGAAGGCAACTGTGCTGAACAGGACGGATCTGGTTGGTGGATGAACAAATGTCATGCTGGCCACCTCAATGGCATTTATTATCAAGGTATTTTTTTCTTTCAGTTATGGGTATTTGTGTAACAGATATTACACAAATGGAAGGTAATAAACAGAAGCAGAGAGATGGAATTAGAATAAACAGAAAAGGCCTTTTATTTTATAGCTCTTCATTTGAAATCAGAATTGGATGACAGTATCCAACTGGCATTATCTTAAATAAGATTAACTTTTTGCCTGCAGTGGTCACCTCTATAGGACCTCCAACTCCGAGGAAACGTCAGTGTTTGTGATATTGTGCTGAACCTCTCATTCTCTGAGTTGGAGTTTGGAGCAGTGGTGTCTCCTTTAGACCTACAATGTATGTGATATAGGTGGACTAGCATTACCATATCTGTGCGTGTGGACACGTTACTCTGTTTCAGCTGTCCATTAACTGGATGGCAAATAAAAGTGGTGGACAGTGAATAGATGTCAGAAGAAATAGGATAAGAGGCAAAAAAAAGAAAGAAAGAAAGAAAGAAAGAAAGAAAGAAAGAAAGAAAGAAAAGAAAAGAAAAGTGTTAGTAAAGGCAAAGGGTCGTAGCACCCTGAGTGAAAGAGCTACCTGGTATTACAGACACTTGTTTTTGTATGGGGGAGATGATGGTTTCTGTAAGGCTAAATGGGCTTGGAACTTCCTAACAGTTTTGTATGGAGAGACCCCAGGGACACGAACGAGTATTTTAAGGAATTAGAATATGGCCCCATCTTCTGATGAGAAACTGAAACTGCATGATGCTGTAGAACAGCTTTATAGAGACCCTTTCTAGAGCCCTTAATAGTATCTTCCTTTAACTAGAAGATTGTGCTGCCATGCAGTGCCAGACCAGCCACCAGCTCAGGAATCTGCAGCCCTTACCATAGTAACCTGAATTCAGGATTGCCTCTAGGAGCTAAGAGAGAGGGTCCAGGGAGAGGGAGCGAGAGACAGAGCAAGAGAGACTGAGAAAGACCACGGCAGAGAGAGGTGGTTCAGCCCTGACAATAACGAGTCAATTTGAAGTATGGGACATGATCACTAAAATGGCTAGTTGGCTTTTAGAGTCTCGGGGGATGTTTCCAGCTAGGAGGAAAATGCTATAAATATAATAATTCTTATGGACTCTGAGGTATGGAGTTGCAAGGATGAAAGACGCAGCCATCTCTAACTCGTTGCAGGTGGCACTTACTCAAAGTCATCCACTACCAATGGTTATGACAACGGCATTATTTGGGCCACCTGGAAAAGCCGCTGGTATTCCATGAAGGAAACCACCATGAAGATAATTCCTTTCAACAGACTTTCCATTGGAAATGGGCAGCAGCACAACATGGGGGCATCCAAACAGGTCAGCGTGGAGCATGAAGTTGAGATTGAGTACCAATAAGTCCTCTGCCTGAGAATTAGCTATTAACTTCTATTAACCTGTACAAAGTTACAACAATTTCCTCAAATTCTCTTCTACCTCCTCATATTCTATTTATTAATTATAGTTTTTCTTAAAATGATGCATAACTCTAAGTGAAAATTAAAATCCACATTGGACTATATTTCTAAGTTACTGGAATCACAGTTATTAAAAATTGTTTGTTTGAGGAGACATTTTGTTTGACTTTTCCCCTAAATAGTAAAAGTAAAACCACTGTATTTTGTTTATCTCATGATCAGTTCTAATTATTGTTTTTGGCATTATTCTTATTATTTCTTAAGTATTTTAGTATTTACTAATAAAATAGGAGAAAACTTTAGAACTTCACATGTATAATTTTCCCCATGTGTCTTACCTCTCCATCATTTGTATTTAATTATTCCTTTTAACCATAAATAGCTATGCTTTTTAATATACATTTTGTTTTATTATATATTCATAGGCTGGAGACATTTAAAGAACATCTCAAAGCTGATTTGCTTTTTTAAAGGACTGTATCCAAGCAGAGAAATATAATATTTTTCCTATGAGACTATGGACTTTCAAAGCTCACTTCATGTTAAGAGTTAATGGGATCCATGAGGAAAACTCCATTAGCAGTTTTATGCTGGCAATAATTTATCTACATGCATTTCAATAAAGACTTTGTTTCCTAAGATGAGATACTATGTGGCTTTCATTGACCTTGGAAAGCATAATTTTTCCTCAATTACTGTCTGCTGCTGCCTGTACATGTTATGCTGCACACAGTGTCCAAGCCAAGGGGAATTGAAGGGAAACAAAACCATGTCTTGCCCTCCAAGGAGTATGAGACACCCAGAAAACAGTAGCTCAGGGTGACAGATGCAACAAACTAAAGTGACAACATTTGCAAGATCATAAGCTGAACCCACAGAGTCACAGGCACATAGCAAAGAGGCATCGCAGGGAAACACGCGCTGCAAGAGAAAGCTGCTGGGGCATTCTTCTAGAACCTTTTATCTCCAAGTACCTGTAGCCAGTATTTCACATAGAACTGTCATTCAGAACAGGAAGCTGAGGGGACAATCCGCTCATCTCATAGGTGAGCCAGGAAGTAGACTGAAGGAGCCATTTACTTGTTCTAAATGAGAGCTAGTGAGATCCTGGGAGCTTGATTTATCTAGCATGTGCTTTTAAGCATCAGCCAAGTCTGGGGAACTTGAATCAAGTTACTGCGCTAAGTGATTGACTCCAGTTAAGAAAAGAGTGCACACCTTTAATCCCAGCACTTGGGAGGCAGAGGCAGGCAGATCTTTGTGAGTTCGAGGCCAGCCTGGTCTACAAAGTGAGTCCAGGACAGCCAGGGCTACACAGAGAAACCTGTCTCAGAAACAAACAAACAAACAAAAACAGGAAGGAAGGTAGGAAGGAAGGAAGGAAGGAAGAAAAAAGAAAAGATCTGCTCATGCTGAAGTCCTCAGCTTTGGCTTTGGGTCATCTTAATTTTCACGGTTTATTTCCACCATCACTCCTTTCCTGATTCTCATGCCCCATTTACAAATATTCTGCAGAGTCATCATTGCATTGCTTAACTCACTAGAATGTGCTCATATGAATTCTGTGAATTTTTAAACCCAGTGAGCTGCAGAAAAATGGACTAACTGCAAATTCACAGTGATCTGTTTATTAATATCAAGTAGAGAATCTTGAGGCTTACAGTTTCAGAAAACTGAGCGAACTTCTAGACTCAATTAGCTTGTGTCTCGGCATGTAATGCAGAAGGTTAAACAATTGTCTTGACAAATCAACAACAATGAAAGATTTAAAGTGAATCTAAGAGTCTGGGGCATTGTACAGACGTACAGGTTCCCTCCACAACTCAGAATCACTGACAACCCTTGCTCACCTCTCTCCTTCATCTTTCTGAACACTAGAAAGCTTCAACATAGGAAGTCTGAAGCCAAGTGTTCACCCAAGGTCCCACCCATTATCCACAGAAGCTTCCAAAAAGGAAAGGGACTACAGGCACTACAGTGGGGAGCTCTTAGCAGCATGTGTGACATTCTGCCTTCCTTCCCAAGCACCACCCCCTCCCCCCACACACACACACAAAAGAAAGTCCTAGTTTATAGGCTCAATTTTCTTAACCATTATATTTTATTACAACTTATTAATGGAGCATACGTCACTTATAACCCAACTAACCAAAACAACAGGAAACGAGGATAAAGGAACACAATAGCAAAACAGTAAGGATATCAGTTCCAAGGAACGATTCTCCTGGCGTAGTCAGCAGGATTTCTTCTGTTGGAACCTGGAGTAACCAGAACCCGGGACCTCAGGAGGAGCTGGAGCCCCAAAGCCTTCCCTCGAGCAGTTCTCTCTAAGAGCGTCTCGAAGTGGAGCGATGAACAGCCAAAACTATCCGAAGTCTCCTAAAAGCCCAGCCTCCAGTTCCGGGCTCATTTATATATCTCCTCCCAGGGTCTGGTCACGGGATCTTTTCAGCTGGCAACAATCAAGCTCCCGCACGAGGTGGTTGGTCTTCTAGTGGACTAACCTCACCTGTTCTCTCACAAGGCCATTCACCATCCCACACTTGGGATCAGGTTTATCGCTCCTCCACTAGTTTCATGATTTCAAGTCATACAACTGTAAGGACATTACCCTGTGTTCACAGGCAGGAATATTTGGCCAGGTGGCCCAGGTTTAAATGAGATGCCGTACCTTTCCCCAGTCCTTTTCCTGCAGTTGTGCTTTATGAGCAAGTTTCAGGGGGTGTGAGTGTGCTGAAAATGAGTGGGAAATTTGAAAGGTGACTAGCCAGGTGTGGTGACCCATATCCAGAATCTTAGCACCTGGGAGGCTGAGGCAGAAGGATAATGAGTTCAAGACCAGCCTAGGGTTTATAACAGAACACTGTCTCAAAAAAGGAATCTCAAGGGGGGGGGGAATGGAGTGGGGAGAGAGAGAAGGAAAAAGAGAAGAGCTGGAGAAGGAGGTGGAAGAGGAGGAGAAGGAGAAGGGAGAAATGTGAGTATAGACAGCACTTCTGACTGCTTAACAAGACCTTAAATCTCTCACTCTGACTCAAATCAGCACGAACCAACAAAGGTATTTTTGTAGTATAGATACGTCAGTCTATTCCGATAGTAAATATGAAAAACTTAAGGGCACATTAACCTCTAGGGAGACTGTCTAGCTAACAGTCCCTTATTGGTTTGAGGAAGAATGAGGTAGGCTGGCTGATGGCTTTGTGGGAAAAAGCACTTGCTGCCTGCACCTCCCAAACCAACGTGAAGCCAGACTCGGCGGTGATACCTGTCTGTAATCTCAGGGCTGTGGAGAGGTTAAGAGGCACAGGCGGACGAGTGTCAGGATGCTCACCAGCCAGCCCAGAGTAAGAGAGCCTGTTTCAAATAACATGGAAGGTGAGGACGGACACCAGAGGTTGTCCTCTGCCTGCCACACGTACAGGTCAGCACATGTACACTACAGTCACACACATGACATATACATATATGAGAGGGGGCAAGTGTTTTCAAAATCGGACAGGGTGAGGTGAAAACATTAGATAGTAAACAAAGAATGCTGAATGCAGAAGGACAGTACTCCCTGTGCCTCTTCGTCGACGTGCTCACCATGTGAAGCGGAAGCAGAGAGATTCGTTTTCTGGTGTCCATCACTACAGTGGCAATAATATTGAACTGGGCACAGCGTGTGGAAAATACTACAGAGTATGCACACTGGCTATCATTGACCACGATGATTATGATCTTATTAGAAGCATCCCAGAACAGACTGGTGAAAAGTAAACCAGGAAAGTTTCCTTTAATAAGGAAAACCAGAGCTCCTTTTGAGAGAGAGAGAGAGAGAGAGAGAGAGAGAGAGAGAGAGAGAGAGAGATTCATATTCCTAACACACCATTCCTTTCGGTCTATGCTGGATCAGCCTCTACGTTAATTGATTATTATTTATGCAGATTTCCTTTCCTTCCACTCTTCCCCTTAAGAAGCAGTCTGTGTAGTAGGGTTAAAACAAAGCAATATTTTACATATTTTCACTTTTGCCTATCATAGATTGTATGTGAATATTGTTCTAATTTTTTTAAAAAATGACATTTTCCTATAAATCAGTGGTACTGAAGAAACCGGGCCTCAATTTATCTGTTACAAGCCTGCATTAAATATGAAGACTGAGGACTGTCATGTAGAAACGTTTGTCTATATTATGTTTGCTTAACTTATACTTATTGAAACGAAAAATTTTTGCCTTTTGAATCTGGCAAGAATTGGGGCCTGTGTTTTACGTAGTTTGCTTGTTTTGCTTGTTTGTTTGTTGAGATAAGGTCTCTTTGTGTAGCCCTGGCTGTCCTGGAACTTGCTTTGCCGACCAGCCTGACTTTGAATTCAGAGATCCACCTCCTTCTGCCTCCCAAGTGCTGGGATGAAAGGCATGCACCACCACCACCCAGCAGTTTTATGCAGCTTCTTAAATTTTACTTATCTAGTGATTTATTTTCACTGTATTTTAATATATACATATATATATATATATATATATGTGTTGAACTTTAATAAGCGATGGCTCTTTACCACAAGCAGTGCCAGAATCTCTAAAATCCTGGTTTCTCTGTTGCTTTCCCCTTTCCTCTCCGTCACCTTCCTTTTCCTTTCTCCTTTGATTTCCTCTTTCTTTTTGGTTATGTGACTATCCATCCCAGGGCTTTGTCCATGCTAAACTCCACCCCCCAGCCATACCCCTTGTCAGTGCTGTAAGATCCTTCTCCAACGTGAAAGCTTTATAATTTCCCTCAGCTTCCTTTTGGGTACAAGAATTATTTATTTCCAGATTTGTATTTTCCAAATGTTTAAAATTACCATTTAGATGCCACGCTATGATCCAAGAACGTAGCTTGATGATGTTCTTCTGCTTGGGGGAAGGCACAGTTTTGCAGATTACTTTGGGGAAGAGCACTGTCCCTGAGTTAGTCTTTGCCACAAAGTGAGCACAGCTCACAATCACTCCCCAGTGTGATCCATCTGCTCACTGGAGGCCTGTTGATTGTTATTTTCTTTAAGAAGGAAAAAAAAACCCAGGCCAGATACAAATTAATTCTTACTGGCTCTGTAAGCAAGAGCTTTGGTCCAATGGCACTGCAGCTATGATTGGATTGTTGTGGAGTGTCACCGACCATCTAAGCCATCAGAACAGCCTTCTGGGAAAGCTGCTGACACATAAAATTCTTGCTCACCTCAGTTTCATTAGAAAACACTGAAGGCAGAAATCGAGGTGAGTTCAGGATTGTGGTGGTCACTCAAATCTACTAACTAGGTCACGTCTCTGTCTCTCAGTGTAGACACCATGTCTCTGGCACTGGTTCCTACCTGCCAGGTCATCACTTGATTTTCCATTACTGGCAAGAGGTAGGAAGTCACCATAAGTCTGAGTGTTGACTCTCCTTAAACAAACATGGTAGGGCAGATTCCACTCTGGGATTATCCAGGACACAAAGTTAAAGTGTTACAGAGAGAGAAAGAGAGAGAGAGAGAGAGAGAGAGAGAGAGAGAGAGAGAGAGAGAGA
>OU015751.1:114859223-114871763 GCA_907169655.1 Acomys percivali
AGAGAGAGAGAGAGAGAGAGAGAGAGAGAGAGAGAGAGAGAGAGAGACAGAGACAGAGAGAGACAGAGAGAGAGACAGAGAGACAGAGACAGAGAGACAGAGACAGAGAGACAGAGAGAGAGAGAGACACAGACACAGACACAGACACAGACAGAGAGACAGACAGAGAGACAGAGCTGACATTGAGGAGACTTTGGCTGGTGATATTTTTCTTCATAATTTGTTTTCTTTACACTGCAAAGCTGTAGTTTGGGTCATGTGAGAGAATGTAGGAAATTGTTCCATGAAACAACAACGAAATAGTTGTTTCTTGCTGGAAATATTAATATTACTGCATGGCTTTGAATCCGATATTAAGTTTGGAAATATAAATTTAAAATGTTACTTTTTTTTGAGCCAGGGTCTCAAGTAGCCGAGGCTGGCTTCAAACTTACCGTGCAGCCAGGGATAACTTAATCCTCGGGCCTCTGCCTCATGAGTGCTAGAATTACCTTTGTGTGCTGCCATACCTGCAAATGCCTCAAGGGAGCATCTTCCTTATTTTTGCTCTGCAGACTTTAGACAGTTTTTGTTTATTTTTGTTTTCTTTTTCAGTTTAGAGAAATCTATTTAGGTACCCAGGCCAGGAATTTCGAAACATGTCCCTCCTTGTGGGTTTCTCAGATATTTTTCTCAGTACTTTTGTTGTTGCTGAATTTTTATCCAAATGTGTCATTTCTACAAGTTGGTGAAACCAAGTTAAGTGGCCCTCTAAAACTGGGTCCCCCGAAGTAGGGGCCACACCTCCACAGTAAAATTTGTATTTAGAATATGCTAGGCTGTCTCCAACACCACAGAGCAAACAAAATGCAATGGACCTTGGCTATTAGCATTGTCTCCTTTTGCGTGTAATTCTGTGCTTGGAAGTTGCTAAGTGCCTTTAGATGGCTGTTTCTCTCAATTTCAGTGTAACGTGCTCACAACTGATAGCCTCTCCCCCTTTTTATTTTTTAATTTATTTTATTTCTTCTTTATCCCACTGAAACTCGCAGAAGGGCGAGCTGACTATAATACACTTAGGATGTGCACTTAGAAGGAAGTTGTGTTGTCTGAAGTAATATGTCAACTGGCTATTTATATGGATGGCTGTACTTAAAAAAATTTTTTTTTTATGTGTATGGTGTTTTGCTTTCTTGTATGCCTGTGCACCACATCCTTGCAGTGCCCATGGAGGCCTTAAGAGGGTATCCCATCTTATGGGACTGAAGTTTAAAACTCTTGCAAACCACCAGTGGGTGCTTGGAATCAGATCTAGGTCCTCCGGAAAAGCAACCAGTGAGTGCTGTAAACCACTGGGCCACTGTTCCAGCGCCATGGATGTATTTACGCTTTAATATATTTCAGATGTAAAAATGTGGTAGCCCTGAAGAAAGTACATTACAACTAAATATGTCATTAACAGTGCAGTTAAAAGAAACAGAAAAACTCAGGGGCTCTGTCTTACAGATCTACACCACCACCACCACCACCAGCAACGGCAGCACCCCTATCCCACCAACCCCCCCTCCCCCAACACACACCTCATAACTACTCAGTGGGAACTTTATTGAAAGAGTTTATATAAAGACCATTGACATTAGCCTGAGTGGAGAGAGGGGGGAGAAGGGAGGGAGGGAGGGAGGGAGAATGAGAATGAGAAACACCATTAGCCAGGTAGAGGGATGTAAGTCTATAATTCCATCACTTTCTATTTGGGCAGGTGAGGCCGAGGATCCTGAATTCACGGGCATCCTGAATCTAGGCTATATAGTGAGACCTGGTCTCAAAATGCCAAGTGAGGCACAGTCAACCAGAACCAGGCATTGGTGGCAGACATCTTTGACCTCAGCTCTCAGAAGTCAGAAGAATGGATCTCTTTGATCTCAGCTCTCAGAAGGCAGAAGAGTGGATCTCTTTGAGTTCGAGAACAGCCTGGTCTACACAGCGAAGCCCAGAAAAGCCAGGGCTACACAGACACTGTGTCTAAAAAGCAAACAAAACAACAGCAAAACCAAACAAACAAAAATAAACCCCAAGGCCTAGATTTAATCCATGGTAACTCCCTCCCCAAATAAAGATTGAATATTATATTACTATATTCTAAAATTGCTAAGTATTATTCCTGCAAATGCCCATTAATCTATAGAGAGTTCTTTTTTAAAAAAATAGTCATTTTCTAATTAAGAATATTAAAAAGAAACATAGGACAAGAGAATCAAGCAGTATTAAGACAAACAAACAAACATCACTCATTAGGTCTCCTTCTCACTGCCCTGAGTGTGACTGGTAATTACCTCTATGTGGATAAGGAAACTGCCACTTTCTTACTATAACTGTAGCATCCAAGAAAATCATGTCGAGGCAGAGTATTGACAGGTTCTAAATCAAGTGCCTCATGAATCACTCCCACAGGGACCGTCCTAACCTCATCGGTCTTTTCCAATAAATAGCTAGGCAGAAAACCAAACTTTCATAGTAGCTGAGGAATACAGGAAACAGCAGGTCAAACAAAGACTTGAAGCTAGGCACCGCTGACACAGTCTCTCAAGTAAATCCTTACTAGAGCCCGGCTGCTGTCATAAAACCAAGGCAAAACATTATGCAAACATAGTCACAAAAGCCAACATCTCCTGTTTATGGCTAGTCCAAACATTAGGAAGTGTTTTACACTTCCCAGCTGTGTGTTTAATTATTGTTTTAACCAAGTCTCTCCTGAGGAATTGCCAATACTTCTTGTTATTAGGAAAAAGTAAATGTATGTGTCTATATAGATTTTCCTGATGCTAGATGTGAATTCTTATCCAACATGTGAGTTCATGGTTATGATTATTTGTAACTGGTAGAATGGTATGATTTGTAAATGATATCTAAGTCAGATATCCTCCTCAGGGCTAAGGAAAACAGTACAGATTTCTAGGGGGAAAGCCATTAGCAAGTTATAGACTATGCCACAGAAAAGTCCCTAAAATTTTATTGATTTATTCTTCTTGCCATAAGCCCTTTAAAAATGCTTATTATTTGTAGCCTATGAAGCTGCATGGGTTTCATAGCACACAGGAAGTGTCCTCACCCCCTCCCACCATACAATAGAGAATCAGCTCAAGGATGCTCACCCACGTGCCCATTTGAGGAGTCCTAGCACTAGAGAGAAAATGGGGAGCTTTTGATTACAGACTATTGGACTTTCTAGAACAGTAAAAGGCACCATCTCCAAGGACTGTGCTGCCGCTGTCCAGTATCACTCTCCACCATCTGGTGCTGATCTGCTGTCTAGCATGGTAAAGTACCATGAAGGGAAGTAATCCGGGGCTGCGGCGAAAGCTCTTCAGGGTGAAGTGCTCAGAAAAGACTGCTCTAAGAAAGGGTGAAAGAGGAGGGAAGGAGGGGAGTGAGGAAGAGGAGGAGGAGGAGGGGGAGGAGGAGGGGGGAGGATGAACTGCCTTTTGAGCAGATGCTAGGATGGCGTTATGAAGTGAGATATACAGACACTCCAGGGGATCATGGAACAGCAAGGGCACAGCCCTCAGGTGACATGCTTGGAAATGCTTCCACAGCCTCTGTAATGTTTGGTGTCTACCCGTTCCTGTTTGTTTACTTCCAGGTAGATTATGATCTATCCATTCACCTAAAATCTAACAAGTTAATCTCCGGGAACATCTTGCCTAGAACATTTTCATGTCCTAAAATGAACTTCTGGCAGGCCTAGGAAAACACTTGATTGGGGGGGAGGGTTTCCTCTTCATGCCTGGCATTTTGCTGACATGGCATCTGTGGGTGAGTGTTTACCAACAAGCCAGGAAACGCTGTTGTCTGGAGCCTCGGTGGGCTCTAGGGTTTCCTGTGAGCTCTGAGGATGCACTTAGAAAGCTGAGAAACCTGCCTTGGAGTACATGGACATTTCCTCCATGGGCTCTTTCATCTGACTGTGGCAAGCTTCACAGTGTCTGGGCTGCTTCGTTGGCAACAGAGGACCACAACTCGTGCCTGCTTGCTCAGTGAGGATCTGTGCCTTTTACAGAGACTATAGAAACAAACACAGTATTTCAGTTTTTTCATGTCTGATCTGGTGGAAGAGACAGATAATATGATAAATGCCACTGGTGATACCTGATCTAAGAAAAGATAGAGGAGCTAAGGTGTTAAGGTCAGGAGCCTGTAGAATGTCCAGCAAATATTTGGGCGCTAAGTAACCGCTCAAGAAACACCAGTGTCTGCTGTTACTGAGTGGATTCACACAGGAAGGAGAATTTCCGACAAAGCAGGGCTGGTTGCCAGCTAACAGGATACCCAGTTAAGTATGAAGTTCCTGCGTACAACAACAGCATTCTAGTATATTACAATTATTGCAGAAGACATACACACACTAAGATATATTGGTTGTCGGTCTGAGATTCAAATTTAACTGGCCCTCGGTTTTTATTACCACATACAGCAAACTGTATTCAAAGGCTTCTTTTTATTTTATTGAATAGTGACTGGTAAGTTAAAGTTATATGCGTTTGATGCTTTGGATCTAATTGGCATATGCATCACCTCATTTGACTATCCTTTCCTTTTCTTTTCCTTTCTACTTCCCTCATTTCTCATCTGGCCACTGCTACTGTGTTCCAGTCTCTGAGTTCCACATTTTAGGTTCCACGTAGGTGTGAAATAACATCTTACACTTAGCCTGATGTCCTTTAGGTTCATACGTATTTTTCCAAGTGCGTCATTTTCTTCTTTTCCCCGACTGAGCAATAATCTCTTGTGTTTACCCTTTGTCTTTATCCATTCATCCACTGAAGGGGAATGAACTGCTTCCGTAGCATGGACCTGTGAATAATGCAGCAAGATCTGTTCAAGATCCAGCTGCTGGTTTTTTGGGGGGAATAAAAGTAGGTGGGTGGGTCAAACAGCAGTTTCACTGAGCCAAGAAGAATTGGTCATGAGAAGGAGCAGCAAGTGAAGAGAGTTCATTCCCGAAGGCACAAGGAGGAAAGAAAGAACATTTTCCATGGCACTTGCGTTTTCCAATAATGGCTACCACTTACTACCAGGCAGCGGTGGCAACTGCTCTGGAGACCTTGAAATAATTCACCCATTTGTTTATTAACACCTGTAGTAGGGGGCACTGGTTCACAAGGATAAAAAGTTAACCTTCATAAGAGCATAGAGCCAAGAAGCTGGAGCTGGGACTGCACATGTAGGTGTTTGGCCCAGTCGATGCTGTCTTAACATTTGGATGGAGGAAAATACTTATCGTAAGCTTATGGTAGACTTTCCAGTCATTTTGAAGTGCTCATCCTTGTAGCCAAAAAGTGCCCCACTTCCTGGAATGTGGAGTTTCCCCCCAATGGCTGGCCGGACAATCAGCTTATCGGAAGCAAACAAGCTACTGAGAATTGAGCAAGAATTTCTGGGATATCAATGTTTTGGTCAGAGCAAAGGATACCTTGTGAGCTTTGGCTATTTGGATAGGACAAAGGTGATGATTAACCCAGGCTCCTGCAGGCTTAAGTAGGATGGGAGCTATGAGCAGAGTCAGTCCTCCTTCCTCTCGACGGCAGTGCTCCTCATGAACCAAGCCCATACTCAGAAAACATGCTTTCCCTGAGGGTCACCTGCCTTGTCCTGAGTGTGGCCAGCACAGTCTGGGTAGGTACCTTCTCTTATCCCTTTCTCTGTTATTTCTTCTACAAGGAGCTTTGATTTCAGGGCCTATCATTCCTTTGCTATTAGCTTTATAAATGCCAGGCCATAGAGTCAAATTCCTAGATGGGCTCGTATACCCTGTGTACAGGGTATAATTTGATGTCAAGAGGAAGGCCATAGGGAAATGAGGGGTCTTGACATCTGTCATTCATGCTGATTCATCTGTCAGGTTCAGTCTTCCAACACTGCTTGTTGGTTAGTATAGTTTCATGGTGCTGAGGATTGATATAGCACAGTGCTTCTCAACCTTCCCTAATTCTGAGACCCTTTAATACAGAGTCCTGTGTTGTGGTGACCCAGACCATAAAAATTAATTTTGTTACTATTTCATAGTATAATTTTGCTACTGCTATGAATCATAATGTAAATATATTTGGAGACGAAGGTTTGTCAAAGGGGTCACGACCCACAGGTTGGGACCTGCTGATAGTATCTGGGTGTACCAGGAAAGCCCTCTACAACTGGGCTACACAGCCAGATTGCAAGCCTCATGACTCCTCCGCATCTTTGTCCTTCTAAAGTCTGGAGACATCGTCCTAACAGAACAGAACACTAGATACGAACTGTTCACTAGCTGGTAATTGCTATCTGTCTATAATGAGCAGACTATTTTAGGTTTGGTATCATCTTCCTCTAGTTTTTGCTTTATTTGTAACGATTTAGTTTTGTTTGGAATGTTGAGGACTGAACCCAAGCACTCTACCACCGAGCCGCATCCCCAACCCTAAAGGTAGTTTTTGTATCTTATGGAAGACATCAAAGGGAAAAGGTGACTCAATCACCTTTGAAAGCAGACAGCAGACTCCAAAGAAGCTAGCTGCGGGGCAGTGTGGTCTTTGGAAGAAGGACTTGTGCTCTTTCTAAATAACGTCTAAATATGGAAATAATTTCTGAAAGTTACCTCCAAAGACACGTAAAGGAAAGAAACCTAAATCAATGGGACTTCTGAGGCATTCTAATTTGTAAAACAAGCCATGTCCAAGGGACTCAGTGACATCCTAATTCCTTACCCAGGGTGCACATTAGTTCAGCTGTTTTCTTGGCTCACCATTCAAAAATCTTGATATGAGAGAGTAAAGAATAAAACACTATTGTGGGAATAAAACTAAAATCACCAGCTAAGGCAATATTTCTAGATAATTCGTAGTTCTATTATTTTCCTTATCTCTTATTATTTTATTCAATTTCTGTCTGCTTTATTGTTATACTATTCTACTCTGAAATAAAACTGAATTTCCATTATATTTCTTATACAAAAGGATTCTACTTGTTCTTTTAAATAAATGTTCTCCGTTCCTTTAATTATGATAATTAGGATTATTTGAATTTCACAAATGAAAATGAGACTGTGATGACTAATTATAAGGATGAACTACCCCAAACTATAGTAGTGACAGTAAAATCCTTGTGAGGTGGTAGGACAGAGTGAAAAATAACAAAGTCCCAAAGCCATCTCTATCCATTAAAGTGAAGCCTTACTGGACAAAATGTTTTATATTTCATTTGATTTACAGCTGAGAATTTTTAGCTCTGTATTTCTAATTATAAGGTGTTCAAAAAATTGCTAGTTGCTGATTATTGCTTTAAGTGTTTATTATTTCCATTTCAACTGAAAATCTACAATTGCATGATTGTACTACAAAACACTGCCAAATTTTTAACTTCCCCACATTTGTGTCCTTGGTAAATGCTTCCCTGAATCATGGACCATCTCCGAAGGTTACCATAGAAACCTGAAGGAGGAGTAGGGAGTAAGTGCAGGAGGCCATAGGCTTTCAAATACTGAAAGAGGACTTTCAGGAGAGACAAACTAGAATTTTCCAGCTATTGTTTCATCTATGGTCACAGGAAAGAAGAAAAAGGTGAAATTTAGCTAATGTTGTTAATCCAGACCATTTTTCTTTTAAAACTCTTAACATCTAGTGGGCTCTTATCTAGCATCAAATACAGTTTTAAAATTCACACCCTTTACCTCCTTTGCTACTCATAATGACTTCGTAAAATAAGTTGAATTTTATTGGGCTGTAAGATACTGGAGTCCTGTGGAGGCCAGCAGCATCGGCCTTTAAGGACTGCCTTTTCTCCCCTGGGGCTTGTGAGCATGATGCTGTCTCCTCTGCTGGCTAACATTGTTGTGGCCTCTGCTCCTTTCTGAATGTCTGAATGGCCCTCAAAGACTGCTGTCACCAACCCGGACACCGACACAGTAGGGGAATTTGAAGAAGCAGGAGGGGCAGTGCGTGGCCCAAGAATTGTGGAGAGACTGCCGAGCCACTGCAAAGAGGCCGACTGGCCCTTCTGCTCCGATGACGACTGGGTAAGCAAAGGACATGGTGAACAGGGGTCCTTCCTTATGGCACCAATAGGCTATAGGCTCATTCAATGGGTCCTGGAAACCTTTCCCCACCGGAGAATCTATCAGTAATCTAACAATAAAATAACCTCTTACATGTCAAATTAGAGAGAGAGACAGAGAGAGAGAGAGAGAGAGAGAGAGAGAGAGAGAGAGAGAGAAGAGAGAATGGAAACAAAACTAGTCCAATGGCATTGTCTAGTTACCTCGGGTCTCTTGTGGCATAAACAAACCAGATACCTAATTAGTGCAACATCAAAATTCCCAGAGCCTCATGGGAGAATAAGTGGCCTTCCATCCTGGAATTTCCCTATGGCTTGTTAGCTAGCTCTTGTAGCTACTTAAAAAAAAAAAAGATTTATTTATTTATTATGTATACAGCATTCTGCCTGCAGGCCAGAAGAGATGGTTATGAGCCACCATGTGGTTGCTGGGAATTGAACTCATGCCCTTTGGAAAAACAGTCAGTGTTCTTAACCTCTGGCCATCTCTACAGCCACTTGTAGCCACTTTTATGTCTGTGGTGACTTTGGAAGAGCTGGGGAAAGGAAACAGTGGGGACTGTGTTAACATACAAAACATTCTGGGGGCTAAGAGTTAGGCCTTTCATACAATTTCCCCTTCATTTTCAGAACCAAAAATGCCCTTCAGGCTGCAGGATGAAAGGCTTGATTGATGAAGTCAACCAGGATTTTACAAACAGAATAAACAAGCTCAAAAACTCACTGTTCGATTTCCAAAAGAACAACAAGGATTCTAATTCACTGACCAGGAATATTATGGAGTATTTGAGAGGGGACTTCGCCAATGCCCACAGTAAGTAGGACATATTTTGTGTTGTCCACTAGATAAGGACAACAAAAATCCCCAATGGTGATAACGTCTTCTTGTAGCTACTGCGATTTTATTTCAAAGTACCTAGTGTGGAAATCACTTAAATTTAAGGAGATGGATGTCAATTCCACAAAGGTAGAGAAGCTAACTTAGACTTTAAACATCCCATAGTTTGACAATAAGAAGAGGTGGGCAGGCCCTTCCAGCAGCTCTTCTGTTTCAACCCTACAGACAAGGAGTCTCAGAGATCAAGGGACCTCTCAAAGACACAAGTTAGCAGTCAGCTCCAGATCTGGCTGAGTCAGTTAAGTATTTTAAACTTTGACATACAGGGCGATGCTCAGTCTTGCCCTTAGGATCAAACATGGCTAGTAAACACTATGGTCACTCTAGGCATGGAGAGTAAGTCCAGTGATGGCCCGATCCTTGAGGTTTTGTTTGACTTATTCTGTCCTACTGAGACCATGAACAATTTAATGTCAATGATGCAGCATTAGATGGCGGGTGAGTGACCCTGGTGACACCCAAAAAGCTTAAAAAGGAATTTAAGGTTATAGGTAGAAAGCAAAACTCAACAGAAATAGCCAACAATACAGTCGAGTGCCATGAATGAAGCTATGGTCAAATAATTAGATGTGATCAAGCTAACTAACTACTTACCTCCTAACCCCAATATTAAAACTCTGCAGTAATTTCTTCCAGATCTATTTGGATTCCAAGTCACAAGTAGGACAGTGTCACTAATACCCGTAAGTGACTTTTGTAAGGCACAATCTAAGTCTGAAGTGTACAGGTTCTACATCCATAGGGCAAACTATAAAGGAATAAAGTAAAGAAATACATATAAGCAATTTTCTCTGCCTCCCTTTTTTTTTCCTTTTACAAACGAATCAGCCTGCAGCCACCTGAATACCTTGTGATTTCTGTTTCAGACTTTGATAACGCATATGGCCAAGTGTCGGAAGACCTGAGACGCAGAATTGAGATCCTGAAGCGCAAAGTCATAGAGAAAGCCCAACAAATTCAAGTGCTGCAGAACAATGTCAAGGCGCAGCTGATAGACATGAAGCGCCTGGAGGTAAGGGGGAAGGGGGAGGGAGGGGAGGGGGGAAGGGAGGGGGAGGGGAGGGGCCTGGACCCAACTTGTCTTTGACCAAGAAGGAAAAGCCATCTCCCGAGTCATCCGCAGAGTGTCTACTAAATCCATTATTTACCCAAAATACAAGGTGTCCCCTCCCTGGGGATGGAGACAGAAGTCTAGAAGAGACGGGAAGGAAAATCTTGAAGGATGGATAGATAGTATGTTTCAAAAAGATGCGCTCTGTGCTGTAGGCCCACCACATGCTGAGACCTTGGCCCCAGCATCATGGAGGAGGCTCTGTTAGTGAGACTTTCCATTCACCTGGATTAGAGCCTTTCTCTCTTTCCCCCATTCAAATTCTAAAGTGGATCTAAATAGCTCCCACTGCCCAACCTCTCTGCTCCCCTGCAACAGCTTACGGTGAGGAGGTCATGAGAAGCCGAAGGCAAAAGGTAGGACTGATTCTTCTGAGAGTCGAAGAAGTAAGACCCATTTCCAAAAACGTGAGGCGACCACCAGAAACTTAGTGAAGTCAACAGACATTCATAGGTGCATTTCTCTGTCTTCCTTTCTTTAGGTGGACGTTGACATCAAGATCCGCTCTTGCAAAGGGTCCTGCAGCAGGGCTGTAAACCGTGAGATCGACCTAAACGACTACCAGAGTCAGCAAAAGCAGCTCGAACAGGTCATCGCTAAAGACTTGTTCCCTGCCGAACACAGGCAGTACTTGCCAACCTTAAAGATGGCTCCAGTTCCTGACTTGGTTCCCGGAAATTACAAGAGCCAGCTTCAGGAGGCCCCTCCGGAATGGAAGGCATTGACGGAAATGCGACAGATAAGAATGGAGCTGGAGAGGTCCGGGAAGGTTGGGGGTTCACGAGGAGATTCAAGAGGCGACTCTCCAACACATGGATCTGGTTCAGGGAAAGAAAACCCCGCGAACCCTGGACCTGGTGGGTCTGGGTATTGGCGTCCTGGGAGCTCTGGGACTGGAAGTGATGGAAGTCATAACCCGGGCACCACGGGTTTTGGTGGTACTGGAAACTTGGGTTCTGGAAGCTCTAGACCTGGAAGTTATAGACCTGATAGCTCAGGTTCTGGGGTCCTCAGACCTAGCAACCCTGACTGGGGTGAGTTTTCAGAGTCTACTGGAAGTACCAGCTCAGGGTCAAAGAAAGAGTACCACGCAGGTACAGCGGTCACCTCTAAAGGAGATAAAGAGCTCCTGATTGGAAATGAAAAAGTCACCTCTTCTGGCACAAGCACCACGCGTCGTTCGTGCTCTAAAACCGTTACCAAGACTACTACGGGTAAGGATGGTCGCCGAGAAGTGGTGACGGAAGTGATCACGTCGGATGATGGCTCTGACTGTGGCGATGTACCTGACTTCGATACGACCCACAGCTTTAGCGGCAGCCTTGATGAATTAGCCCGAAGGCATCCCGACCATGCTGCTTTTTTTGGCAGTCACTTCGATTCACTCTCATCTAACTTCAAGGAACTTGGCAGTAGGACCCAGGCTAGGGGCGCTGATTCTGACATCTTCACAGACTTTGATAGTAACCCTGGCTCCCATGTACCTGAGTTTTCTACCAGTAGTAAAACCTCAACTGTCAAAAAGCAACAGGTGACCAAGAGCTATAAAATGGCAGATGAGGCAGGAAGTGATGCCCACCATGAAGAAGAAAGTCGGACCACCACGAGGGGCCATACCAAATCGCGCATGTCCAGAGGTATCCACACTTAACTTTCGGGAAGTTCCTCTTGGCCCCCTAGTTACGTTAGCCATTTCTGCAAAGTGCTCACCAGGCACGCAGCATCTCTTTCCTAACCTTCTATAATGCCTTATTGGAATCACTTTTTTTTTTTTTTTTTTTTTGATCATGCTAGACTGTACGTTCCGTGGGGGCAAGGACTTTGCCATGTGTCTATTTCTGTAATTCCCAAATGCCTAACAGGGCAGTCATTGCTCAATAAATATATTTTAAATAAATGAACAAATTCTTCTGACACTCAATTCTGAGTCTGTTTAACCTAATTCATTCAAAAATGTGTGCTATTGTAATATCCAACCCACTAATATTGAGTTTAATATATGTCTCAGTTGACATTCAGAACTGTGTTGTTAGTGTTTATTGACAAATATGACAAATACTTAGTTAGCTCCTCCTCCTCGACTTCTTCTTTTTGATTTTTTTTTTTTTTTTTTTTGAGACAGATCTCAAAACACAGGTTTCTCTGTGTTATCTTAGCTGTCCTGGACTCACTTTGTAGACCAGACTGGCCCCAAACTCACAGCAATCCACCTGCCTCTGCCCCACCCCCCACCCCCCGGAGTGCTGGAATTACCACCAGGCCTTGCTTAGCTAGCTACTTTTAATGATCATTTGCTATTAGTATGTACAAGTAAGATTTCAAATCCACTTAAAGAAAGTTGGCATTTTGAAGACATAAATATCCTCTACTTGCTTAAAATTAGATCTCAGTGTAGGTGCATCCTTTTCCTATGGGAGGTGGGAAGGAAGGAAGGAAGGAAGGAAGGAAGGAAGGAAGGAAGGAAGGA
>OU015751.1:114883010-114899562 GCA_907169655.1 Acomys percivali
AAGAAGAAGAAGAAGAAGAAGAAGAAGAAGAAGAAGAAGAAGAAGAAGAAGAAGACGCTTTCAGTAACCAAGCACTGCTCTTTCCCTCATATCTTTAGCTCCCACATTTAATTGTTTTACATATATTTAGTGTGTGTGTGTGTGTGTGTGTGTGTGTGTGTGTGTGCATATGAGTAGTTAAATTCTTATTACCTTCCTACGAATCTAAAAGCAGACTCTCTATCCTTGATGTTTTTAATGAGGGAGGAAAAAAACCTCCTTAAAATAGAACGATTTTATTTTGCACTAGCAGTCTTTACCTGGCAAACCACAGTACTTCTTCGAATCTTCATTGGTTGCAATATTTCCAAATCCTTTTTTGTATGGGTCCCATTTCCTGCCAAAGTCGACGCTGCCATCCTGACGGTTCTGGATGACTGTCCATCCTTTAGTTGAGACAGAAATAAAATTAGCCTAAGGTAACCAGTAATGCCATCTCTCTGAAAGGAAAGTCTACACCCACTGCCCATTTGTTTTATTTTATGCCTGCTTATGGCCGGATCTCCAAGTAGACACAAGAAGGAAATAAGCAGGAGAGAACCACTTGGGAATGCTATGCACACATCAAGGATCCTTTAAAGCTTTTCAAATGCCAGATTGGATTTCAAACCAAGTGGCCCTGTGCCAGCTGCATTGGTGTGTACAGCCTTGTTCCTGGCATCCAGAATGCTTACAGAATGAGAGGGGAGCCACTGACTGAGCAGGTTTACCTCCGTTTTCTGTTTTCATATCGCAGTATACTCTGTACGGCTTGATGGAAGTGTCAGGCTGAATGAGGTACATCTCTGACGTCTCGCCTCCTTTCCTAATGATCTCCTCACACTCTGCAGGAATGAGATGGAGCGTTATGCTCAGGGACAGTGACGCAGTCTTCAGCCACTTGTTCTCGAACGTAACTGATTACACTGGGTACAGAGGACTATTATATCACAAATATTTGAGAACAGTGTTTTAGGAGCTGTATTCTGTCCAGTGAAGTATAAAGCTCCCTTTATCTTCTACCCCTCCAAACAGAGCACAAGGTATGAGAAAACACCTCCATCTTTCCATGTCCCTGCTATCTATTCACATAAACACATGCATACACACATTAGAGACCCGTGGAACCCCACCCTCACTGGAGTCAAAGAATACTCAACAGAACTGGCCTTAGTCATCAGTCAAGGAAGAACACAACACGTCCAGGGTAGAGTCATGATATGCTAGACTGTCACTGGGTTCTGTTAGGGAAAAGCTACTCTGTTCACATCTTAGTCCCCAGGTTTAGAGAGTGTTAGATCTTCTGGAACTCAGTGACAATGCGTTGGCTAACCTTTCCCGGACACCACAGGGATGTTGCAGCTCACGGTGCATGGGGTACGGCAGTACTCCATCTGAGCTGAGATGTCAGACTCCAATTTTTGTATCTTGCTTCTCAGGTTCTCCAGGATGGAGCGAAGCACACGGAGATTAAGGGGGATATTATCATTCACGGTCTCATCAATATATAACCTCTGGTCTTCCAGAATAGAGGAATACTCGCTTATGACATTTTCATTATCTGGAAAAAACAAAATGATGCTAGCCTATAAAAGTGTATCTAACCATGTAAATACGTTTTTTAGTTTGTTTGTTTTTTTTTTTTTGGTTTTTTTTTTTTTTTTTGGCGATGAACCTTTGGACTTTCAGGAGTCATTACGCAATCATGACTGTTGAACCTTAGAGGCTTTGTTTGGATCATGGCCTGTGCTGCCCAACCACCACTCCAAGGATTGACAAGCTAGAGATCGTATAGGGAACAGATACAGCAAGTCCTGCCTTTTTTTGGTGAGCAGTATTTGAAGGTTCCATTTCAACATATAACTTCATAAAGCAGAGGCACTTGGTGCTTGCACACCCCATGAGTTCTGCAAAGCCTCGGGATTTGCATAGGTATTTCAGATTTCTTTTGATTCCTGAATGTCTACACTTGGGTGAGCTACTCTCTGAAAAGCTTGTGCCCTGCTGACACCCCAACTGATTCCTACCCACCCCACCGGGCCCTTAGCCCTCAAGGGTCACATGCCAGAGGTCACTCACTACTTGCAGATTTATGTCCCATGACCGTTCTCATATTCAGCACCTCATGGGTTAAACTGGCAAATACTAAGTTTTTCTTCTGTGCATATTATCTTCTGAGCCACAAGACACACATCTAATGAGCTGAAAATAAGAAACCACTCTGACAGTTCTCTTAGAAAGTCATTGCGGTGAAAGTAACACCAAGACTAATTAATACTTGAGGGATGCTTGCCAGGCAAACAGCAGCTGAAAGTGCTGGGAGAAGACCCAGGGTAAGCCGGGACAGACAGAAATCAGCACAAGCGCTGGTTGACCTTGGATGTTTAACTGCACGTGACTATATATCTAAAGGTAAACCAATTTTATAAACAAGTCAGCTAGAAGCCCTCAGGACGGCTACCTTTCATTTGTGCCTGCTTCTTATTCCACATGTCTTTCAGGAGGGTCAGGTACTGAAAGGTGGTGGAGGAAGTCTCAGAGACAGACTGGATGTTGCTGTTTAACTCAGCAACACTGGTCTTGATCGGCCTTTCCTGGCTTATCAAAGTCTTTTGCAGCTGACACCCTGTAGGACACAACACTCCCTGTAAGCAAAGAAAGTGCCAGGTGTTAAAGTGGTGGATATTTGTTAAAAATGTACATTAGTGAAACGTCAGTGATCTCATGGGTCAATTAAAAATATGGCCAAAACACTATGAATGTAACATTAATATAATTCTTGATTCTTTTGTGGTTCTTCTTGTTCTATGTAGTTTAATATATATGTTTTATATATATATATATGTATGTATATGTATATGTAAATAAATAAATCAATAAACTTGATTATTTCATTTTGTTTATGGAATACCAGAAACTTTAGAAACATCAGTGTACTCCTAAAAAGAACAGAATGAGTCCTTACCACAGGGGTGGGGGGGGGAATGGGGGGGTGGGGACCAGAATCAAGCTACAAAACTTTTTATCCACCCCAAATGAAGAAAGTAGGCAAAATGCAAAAGTAAAGGCAATGCCCCAATACCTTGGTTTGTTATTTTGGCTCCAGATCCAAGAGTCCCATAAAGGAAGGGTAAGTACAAAAAAAGGGACTCAAGTTCATATATCGAACTTTAATTCTTAAATATGGAAAATAGCTATGACAGAGACTTTGGACCATGAAATATTAAGCTTTCTCTGCACAGGAGACCCACCCTTGAAAGGACCACTAAAGCCCCTACCAGGTCTGGGTCAGCATGAAGACAGCCTCCGGCATCAGGAGGTCTTCTCTCCACTTTCTTCTTGCTGGAATCAACCTTGGGTGGACGGGCTCGATAGCCACCTCCTCCGCTGATAGGAGGAGGGGCGGGTCTCAGGCTAGGAGCATTTTCCTTTCTCCTGTCGATCGGTCGATGGCCACGGGCATCCATGTCATCCTACAGAACCAGATAGGAAAGAAACGCAAGCTAAGACGAGCTGTGAGAGATAATTATTCCATACTAGTGTTACATAGCTAAGGCAGAGCAAGCCTTGTGGTCTGCTACAGGGCTCGCCACTGGCTGGATCAGGTTATTTGCGTCTCTTCAATGACGAAGCTACTACATAAAGCTAAGGAAGTCTCATGAGGGGTGGTGGGCGTGGGCTACACAAATACTCCAGATTGTGAAATCTAAGCTTTGGAACACACAGAACGGTCAGGAACCTAGACAATCATAAAGGATGAATATTCTCATGCCACTTGGGTTAGTAAATTCCTCCAGTTGTTATTAATCCTCTCCCCAACTTTGAAGTTTGACAACTTGATGATCAAGCTGAGTCTTTTCTGATCATATTTGAAGCAAGATTATCTATTTGAAGAAAGCTTATTAGTAATAAGACAATATTTGACCCTACCATGGCACAGAGAATTAAGATAGTGTGGAATAAAGGTACTGCTTTGATTCAAGTCTTGACACGCACTTTAGGCAAGTTACTTTATTCACGATGCAGTTTTCTTATTTATAAAATAGGGGCAACCACAGCTCACATCTGCCTTATAAGATTGTAGTAACAATAAATTTTTTTACCCACTAAATCCCCAGAACTGTCCTTGCCTCATTTTAAGTTCTTCTTACTGTGTTTGTTGCGGCCATATTTCGAAGGCACTTCTCCACCGTTAATTCCTCTTCTAGTCTCAGTTTCAACAAAAGTATTTGTTAAGCTATTCTCTTGAAACTCTATACCTAATTTCTTTATCAAACGTGATGATGTCTGTGACTGAGGGGGACCTCCTCCCTCTGTATATGCTCCTAGGGTATCAAGTCTCTTCTTGGTGACTTATTATCTTTCCTCTGAGTGCCACCAGGCCTCCCCATCCAAGGGACATGGTCCAGACATAGGGGAAGGGAGTAGAGGGGGAAACGGGAGGGAGGAAGGAAGGGGAGGATACAAGGGATGGGCTAACAATTGAGATGTAATATGAATAAATAAATTAATTAATTAATTAATTAAAAAAAACGTGATGATGTTCTCACAGTCAAAGTGATTTTCAGAGTTTTTACAGTCTTGAAGATTATATGCTAATTTAAAAGTCCTTAAAAAGATCCTCAACTGGAAGAGCAGCAATCCGATGTGAAGGTTTGACTTGGGTTAAATATGTTAATCATTTTCATCACCGGTGGTTTTTCTGTGGGGGTCGTATTTGCAGGTGAAGAGAAAGTAAACGCTGGAGGAGTCGGTGGGCTCTCATGGCCTTGCGTGCATCTAAATCACTACACGAGCTGCATCTGAAATTTTACTGCCATTCGTTCCTCAGATCACTACAGTAGTTTACATTTGGTGGGGTGGTGAGAAGATTGAAACCCTGATAGACTGGCTGCGGGTTCCCTTGCTTAGTTACTGATTAAGTCTCCTTCATATGTGTATGTACAGGTGTAGGCATATACTCCTATATCTTAATGGGTGAGCATTCATGGGGATATCCGTATTTCATATTAAAGACACAGTCTCAATCAGACCAGGTCTGTTCTAACACACATTTAGTGAAGTGTGATTTTGTTCACCGCAAATACAATTATGAAAAAATAAAACTACTGGCTTCCTTGTTTGCTTTAGAATGTTGGACAGAGGTGATGTTGTCTGGTATCACTAGAGAAAATAAGTGACAGATAATCTGAAAGAATCAGTGAGGACAAATGTTAGGAAAGAGCACCTACAGAAATAATTAAAACCAGAAAACCCACATTCAGAGCTTAATCTAAAAGACTAGCTAGTAAGAATTTGAAAGCACTTTTGCAGTAACTTATGAAAAATAAAAAAGTACCCAGATACATCCTTTACATTTTTCTTGCCTAAACCAGACATTTTCCTTTTTATTTGTATGATCAAATAATCTGAATACTTACAGACCCTTCAATCCAGATCATCCACAGTGAATCAGCTCATTGTAATGTTAATGTGTATTCTGATTTTTATTGCATATAATGCACTACACAGAGTAAGTATCATCCTGACATATTTAGTAATAAGATTTAAACTATTTTATGAAATTTGCTTTTTTTTTTTTTTTTTGTGGCTTTTTTGAGATTGGTTTTCTCTGTGTAGCCTTGGCCGTCCTGGACTAGCTTTGTAGATCAGGCTGGCCTCGAACTCACAGTGATCCTCTTGCCTCTGCTTCCCTGAGTGCTGGGATTATAGGACTGTCCAATAGTCCACATATACTGTTTGTTCTTTCTTTCTTTCTTTCTTTCTTTCTTTCTTTCTTTCTTTCTTTCTTTCATTCTTTCCTTTTTTCTTTCTTTTGTTTTTGTTTTTGTTTTGTTTTTCAAGACAGAGTTTCTCTGTGTCCTGAACTAGCTTTTCTTTCTTTCCTTTTCTCTTTCTTTCTTTTTTGGTTGTTGTTCTTTTGTGTTTTTTTGTTTTGTTTTGTTTTGTTGTTTTTTTCAAGACAAGGTTTCTCTGTGTAGCCTTGTCTGTCCTGGACTCACTTTGTAGACCAGGCTGGCCTCGAACTCACAGCGATCCACCTACCTCTGCCTCCTTGAGTGCTGCGATTAAAGGCATGCACCATCAGGCTGGGAGTAATTTTTATGACAACAATTAATACTGATAGTGAGTTGGTAAAACCCTGTCTCAAACAAATAAACAAACAAACGGAGACAGGAAGATTGCCACAAGTTTGAGGCCAATCTGAGCTACAAAGTGAAACCCTGTCTCAAAAAATAAAAATAAAAAAGTAACATGAGAAAAACAGTTCTAAAAGTAAGAAAGTTACACCTTATATTAATAGTGGAAATAAACATTACTTTTGTTATAATTTTTTATCTGAAAACCCCCAGCATTTCATTTTCTGATTTAAAATTATCATGTTTACCTGTAGTCAATAATCTGAGGGATTATATCTTATCTTATTCAGCAAAGAGCAAACAATCTACCACAGTTTTTTTCTTTCAAAATATTAGTCTTTTACCATCATAGAACCTATAAATTTAAAAATTATCATTATAATTGTGATAATGTACTGCAAGAACTAAGTGAAAATTCATAATGACAAGACAGATTAAAACACATCTCACATTAGAAAAGCCACCTTCACCCTGGAAAAATAAAGGTGATTAAACCAGAAAATAATATATGACTTTGCTTTCATTATACAGTTCTTGAAATATGCTGAAAGTCAGATAGGTCCCTGAAATTAAGGATTCGGTTTTGTAAGTACAAACAAGGCTTCTTTAGCTTAAATAACTGTTTACCCCAAACTAGGATTCCATTATTTCATATTAATAATATTAATAGCTATATAATATATCTGTTTAAAAAAAATCACCGCATCATCGTAGTCAACATTGGCAGCTTGAGTTTGAACTGAGAAAACACACAACAGCAGTAGCCAGAGATACTTCATGGTTTCAGATATTCGGAAATTCCAAGCAGTCGCCCTTTGCCTGCAGACTTAGCTGGGAGACTGTGGAACTTATATATAATGGGTCCTCTCCGAGTCGTGACTTCAGAAATGGTTACCTCCTTTTGGTTAATATTTGACTTTTTTGGTTCACTTGTTGGCTGAACTGCTTTATCATTTGAGCAACATCTTCCCAGCAGGCCTTATTTACCCGCCAGGCAATTCTCCCTCGCTGCTGGCCTCAAGTGGCTGCTTGGAGTTCACGGAATGAGAGCAAATGATGGGAAACAGGGACGTTCTGAAAAAGAGTCCCACATCGGAGGTCTTGTGAATTGCTGTGAATGGTACAGGAGGTCACAGAGGAGGTGCAAAAGGAAGGCTTAATCCAAGCAAAACTGTCCTTCTCAAGGGCGCTCAGTAAAGCTAGAACCTCATGTTCACACTTGGAGGCAGTTGCTCGATCACGTTTTGCAAGAGGCTGTTGAAGGGATAAGACCATCGCGGTCTATCCTTTCCTCTAGCTGTTAGTTGGAAGTATAACGTAGCCATCTTTCTGTGCTGTGGTTGACAAACATTTGGGGGGAGGGGGGAGGGGAGCCCAGGGTTTTCTTTTATTTCTGTGTTATGATATCAGTAAATTATAGATGCCTAAATCAAGATAATCCTTACGGTAATGGAGCACCACAGCTAATGCTTCATTTTATTATTGTGCCATAAATCCTATTTGTGATATCATTTTAACGTAGGTGAAGTTTCCACAGGTCTCCTTCAGTTAGGACGGCCTACAGTAACCATGACCTGTTTTCTCTTGCCGGTTCTCATAAGCCACTACTTCCGCCTTGTCTGCTCGTTTCTTCCTAGCAGTAGTAGAATCAAGCGCTCCTCCACCCACTCTAATCAAAAAGAGGTCCAAAGTCAATGGCGCACTTTCCAGGAAGTGCATTGCTCAAATGTATTTCTGGGTTTTGTACAGAGAGGGGAGCATTCTCGTAAGCTTTACAAAAAGCTTTTACAAGAAAGATGCGAGTGATCCGAGTTTGGATCATGAGAGCATTTTAAAAAAATGTTTGGAGACAGAGACACGGAATTTCTTCTCTTTGACAGTGCAGTATATCAAATTCTTTTAATTAGGCTGTACAAACAAAGTCTGAGCTTAGATACAGGAAAACACTGATTTCTTTGCAAATCTGTGCTTCATTTGTCACGATGAGTGAACATACTTGGTCATTCTTTATCTTGTTTTATTTTATTTTTTAGAGAAACATACCATCTGACAGAAAAACCAAGTTTGTATGCTGTGTTAATCAAAATGAGATATAAGGATATACCTTCAAAATAAAATTGATAAAATCTCATCCTAGTGATCTGGGCAGGATTTCATTGCTGTGGCACATATTTTTGCTGACTTTAAAAGAATATCTTGAAGAAGAAGAATCATTTTTTGAGCTGTATGGTATTACTACTCGATTTCCAGTCCCTGACAGGTCACCTTCTAGTGATAGTGCTATTCATTGGGTAAATCTGTGCATTCTTTAGTATCTCTGCAGAAGTAAGGCAGATCTTGTACAGCACGACAGTGCAAGTTCCTTCAACTACTTCTTCAGGTCCCTGAGCCTGGCACTCTGAAATTTAACAGTCTTTGCCCACTCAGTGCCCATGGGCCTCCAAAGGGACAGATGATGTCCAGGGTGATGGGGAGACACCAGCTCAAATCATTAATCACAGAATAAACATGTGGACTGGCCTTCATGGCTGCACGCCTAGCCAATGTTTAATAGGCCTAGCCTATTTAATTCTTAAAACCACTACCTTCTACAGAAGTTGAAACTGAGGCTAAGCTAACCACCTACAGGCTCAGAGGCAGCCAGCAAGACTTGAGCATGTCTGTCTAACTCAGCACGCCATGTTTTGTGCCCTCTAAACCACACTGCCCAATGGGATGTGTGTGCAAGCTGTAGAATTTTAACTGTACCTCAGGTTTGCTGTAGCTGCTGCTTGGGACCAGCTCATCTATGGTTATCAGGTGTCTTTGGTTGACATACTCACTCTTACGTCATATTTTCATTCATATTTTTCAGCCTGGTGTATAGTGTGTGCGTGGATACTTATGTCCATGTGTTACATGTAGGTGATATAACATTTTTTTCTCCAGAGTTATTGACAGCTGAAGAGCACTTTGAGTTGTCTCACAGGTCCAACCTGGTGACTCCATTTTAAGGAGAAGGAATACATGGAAACACTTAGGTATTTTTGCACTCTGCTGCCATTGGTAGAGAGGAAAGGGCGTGCTGTTTACTAAGCCAATAATGCAGTCTTCTTCTTCGTATTAGTTGACCTTGTTATGTAAGCCAAGGGCAGTCAATCAATGACAGAGAAAACAGACTGACCCATCCTGCCCAACTGTTTGCTGGCACAGAGACAAAGACTTGTGAACCCCAATTATGGAGACACTCCTTCTTGTGACCTTTTCAGCTTGTGTGAGGCCCAGCCTGCACAGCACAAGGCAATTTGGGCTAAGTAGCAATTTTCTAGTTCCCCCTTTGTGGCAGGTGGGATCGCTCAGTGAGCAAAAGGGACAAGGGCCATGAGTTTATGGGGGGAAAGACAGGAAAATGAAATCCGCCACAGTAACCTGTGCTGAACCCTACAGAGTCAGAAGAGGCTTTTTGCACAATGACATAGCTACCGACCTTCAAAGGGGAAAACGGCCATTAAAATGAAAAGGGCTTCCAAGTCTGCAGCCAGGGACTGAGTAGCAATGGCTGCTTGTATCACGCACCTTATACCTGAGGTATCTCCTATCTATCTGTTGAGCGAGTTTATGGATGGGTGCAGGTGCATGAATAAATAAGACACATCGGTGACCCTGTTGTCTACACAGACATACGATTGGAAATGATACAGTTATTAGTGTTTGGAGTGTGTTTCCCTCGGATTCAACTTAAGAATAACTGACCAATGGGAATTAGCCCTGGAGAGCTGGAGGCCTGGGTAGACATCAGAACAGTGTGCCTGGGAGACCTATAGTAAGAGAGAGCATGTGGCAGGGATGGGAGGTGGGAGGGCACTGGCTCTGTGGACAGCTCCCTCTGCTCATGTAGCTTTGTGTGGAGCTGACAAGGAACCCGAGGGGCAGGGACAGCAGGGCATTTTCTTAACTGACCAAAATACAGACCATAGGACCAATAGCCAGGACAAAGATGCTTCCCTGCTTCTGTTGAGACTGAAAAACCGCCAAGGATGGCGACCGTATTTGGAGTGCAAAAGTGGGACTGCGGTGGTCCTGTCAGTATGGTGACACTACAGGTAACCAAGCAAAGGGTGGGCATGCTGGCCTTATGCCATGCTAGCCCCATCAGAATCTGTTAAGCAAGCTGAAATCTGCAAAGAAATCTGCAAAGCAGAGAATCAGGCCCTTTGACTTGATTTCTGGTTCACAGCAGCATTGCAGAGTGAGGAGCCCGCTGCTGCGGTTTAGCAGCGATAACACTTTCCTGTTCAATCATTTGGTTCTTCAGTTAAATCTGTCAGGCCCTCAGGGCCTTCCTCACCTATCCTGGATCAATAGGTTTCTACACTATTTGAAGGAAAGTAAGAAAAAACTTTTATTGTTGAGTGAGAACACAGATTGGTTAATAATGTCTTTCCTTAAAATCTGCATCATTGTTTTCACACATACAAATGCAGCATTCATATTTATACCCATAAATCATTTGTCATGTTTGCTGATAGAAGAAAGAAAGCAATCCTTCGCATGCTTATGAAGCGCCATAGTGACATCTACTGTCCAAATAAGGTAGTTCAAAACGCCAGCGAGAGCAGGTTTGTGTTTTGGTTTTGGTTTTGGTTTTGGTTTGTAAAGACATGGCCACGTGCACCTTATTCTTTTGTTTTGTTTCTTGGTTTTGTTTTGTTTTGTGTGTAGTCCTGGCCCCGGATGGCCTGGAACCCAGAGATTAGCTTGCCTTTGCCTCCTCCATGCTGGGATAAAAGGTGTGTGCTGGCTCCTCTGGGACAGGGCAGGGGTTCTTAACCAGCTACAGATCCCGATCCCTTTAAAAACAAGAAAATAGGAGGAGGGCAGTCAAGACAAATAGAAAAACAAAAACAAAAACAAAAAACAAACAAACAAAAACCCAAGTTCCTACATGAAAACAAAGTCTGCCTGTGATATATGTGACTTATGGATCCCAGAACTGGGTAATAGGCTCACCTAAGTTTTCTATTAATCTAAGTAGGCAATTTTCACACGGGTGACATAGTCTAAGAATTGGAAGAATTACAAAGCCTGGTGTGGTTTACTTCATTAGATTGCTGTTAGGAGCCTTGGTGCATAAGTTGTGTTCTGGATGAGTATCTAACAGGTTTAGTGAGCACTGTATTACGTATATCACCATCGATATATAAAGGTATTTCTTACGTTTCCGTAGTGTTATTGTGATTTATGATGTTCTTTTGAATAGGTACTACTATCTCAAATTATGTTTTATAGTTATGGTACTTCCTTGCAAAGTGTGCCACCATTAGCCACTTTTACAGAAAATGAGGTCCTAAGGGTAAACCCACATTTAAGTTTAGAAATGGCTAGAGAGATGGCTCAGCCCTTAAGTTAAAGCTCAGAATAAATGCACGTGTGGTGGCCCATACCTTTATTCCCAGTGTTCAGGAGGCAGAGGCAGGTGGATCTCTGTAAATTCAAGGCCAACTTGGTCTATAAAGCAAGTCTAGGACAGCCAGGACTGTTACACAGAGAAACCCTGTCTTGAAAGACTTTGAAAAAAAAAAAAATTTTTTTTTTTTAAGTTAGGGCTCACCACCAAGTAGATTAGAAATAACTACTTTTGAGTTAAAAATGTGGCCTTACTGTTTTTGTGAATTAAAAAATAACGAGTAAGAGCACTGATTTACACTGCTGTATTTGTACTATATTTTCACCCTTCTCAAAGTATTCACAGTACTCTCTGAGGATAGGATCGGCGAACTCAACTACAGTTCAGGAAGAGGCACAGTCAGTGAAAATGCCTTATTTAAGATGGCAAATACCAACTACCTCAATTAATTTTACACAGAAAAACATTTGAAAACGACCGATCATAAACCACTGATTTTACTTGGGTAAAACACAAAACATGAGTACTTTAGCATCAGACCAAATAAATTTTAAAAACTTAAGGTCTCTATCGTTTCTGAAAAACTGCTTGCTTGGACTCTGAGTAAAGACCATTAGACTTCCTGAGCAGGAACCGCCCCTAAGCCGGGCTTTAAGGCTGGCGCGCTTCCTAAATTCCCGCTGGAGGCTCCGCCCTCAGTCAGGGGACTCCGCCCATCCCTCTTAAGACCCGCCCCTCTGCCTGGAGACCCTGTCCAAACCCCGCCTCAGCTCCGCCCAGCGGCAGCCGACTTCCGGCTCTCCGCCTGTAGGCTCCGCCCAACTCTTCCTAAATCCCGCCCTCCACCGTCCTTTGCGCGGCGAGTAGCCAATACGCGTGCGCGGATTGCGTCACGTCCGGGGACAGGCCCCAATCTCCGGAAAGGGCTGCAGAATAGTGGCGGCGATTTCTGCGGCGGTCATTCGAGTTTCCTCACTGCTGAAGGGATAGACTAAACGGCGGCGACATGGTGGAGGTAAAGTAACGTTCGGGTGCCCAAGAGCCTTTTTGTCTATGGAGCTCTGCTTTGCCCACGGATGTGCAGGACGAAAGTTCTGTGAATCTGGAGGAAAGGAACTGTGTAGCCAAGACTGGTGGTCTCGGGATGTCGGGGCGGGAGGAAGGCCGATGACATCCATCCCGAACCCGAGGTTCTGTCGGCGGGAAGCCTGAGAGAACCTGGCAGTACTTGTGCTGTCCCTGGGAGTTGGCGCTGTCCTCGGAGGCGGCCTTTCTGATGCTCCCACCGTGGCTGGGATGCCGGTCCGAAGGCTGCTGGTCCACTCTCTCTTTATCAGTTCGACTGTTATTTCAGCGCTATCAGAGTAAAGCTTGCCGCTCTTGTTTGTTTTTGCACACCCCAAACGTTTCTTAATTTCACCCTTTCCGTTCCAGATCCACAGCAGTCGTCCCAATCTAGCTCAGCATCTTTTGCCAGGATTGATGAATTAGCTTCCAGCTGGTCTAACTGCTTACGTTTAACGAGCACGTTGAAGGAATGCAGTTTAGTGGTAGAACGTTTGCCTAGCATGCGCAAGGCTCTGTACTCAGTCAGCACACGTAAATAGAATTTGAATTGGTCTTGCATTTCCTGCTTAAAACTCCCTTCATTTTTCTTTCTTTCTTTCTTTCTTTTTTCTTTTTTTTTTTTTCTTTTTTTTTTTTTTTTCTTTTTTTGGTTTTTCGAGATAGGGTTTCTCTGTGTAGCCTTGGCTATCCTAGACTCGATTTGTAGACCAGGCTGACCTTGAACTCACAGATATCCGCCTGCCTCTGCCTCCCTAATGCTGAGATTAAGGCCACCACTCTTGGTCTAAAACTCCTCTGTTATGTAGGTGGTGGCAGAGGTTTAAACCTCACTGACCCTTGAAACTTCATGGTATATACTATAGCCCACACTCCTGCAGCATTCACAACTGTGTTGCAGTTCTGGCATTATCTGAACACCTTTGCAAGTGACATTTTACCTAAGCTTGCATTGTTCATGCCTCGGTTCTGTGTAAGGCTGTCTACCTCTTAACTATAACCTGAGAGAAACCATTCATGATTACACCTGGCAATTCTTTTTTTTTTTTTCCCTCTGACTCATCCCATTGCCTGTTTTCCTAGACTCTTCCAAAATGTGGAATTATGTTGCTTATTTTTATCTGTTATCTCTTGAGCACACTGCATGCCAGATACAGTACAAACTCAGGAAATGTTTGTTAAACAAATTACTATCCAAGGCATTATTCAGGTACTTTATCCAGAGCTCTGGCCAGACTGGAGCTTTCTCATCTTTGTTGTTGACTGCATAGTGTGTTACAGGTAATAAAGACTGTATATTCCTCTACATATTTTGCATATAAAGTGCATAATGAATCTAATGTTCATTAGGGTGTTTGGATTAGTTGTAATTAGATGTGTGATTTTGGTTGCTTTTTTCCCAGGAGGTACAGAAGCATTCTGTACACACACTGGTGTTCAGGTCACTGAAGAGGACCCATGACATGTTTGTGGCTGATAATGGAAAACCTGTGCCTTTGGATGAAGAGAGGTAAATTTTGTTCCTCTTTAATTGCTAAAGTATCTACAATTTTACTATTGATAGAAGAGCACAGAGAGAAAGTGACTTTGAAAGGTCTTAAAAAGTAGTGCAGACACCCACAGGATACTTGGGCAATATAAATTTAATTTCTACACTTTTAATATAAGTAGAGTTAGCTCGTTTTTCAATTGATTACCTTTTACAATAAAAATACTTTTAGCTTATCATACTTTATAAATACCCAGTGTGGGGGTTTGAAAGAGAACGGCTCCATAGGATTATGTATTTCAGTGTGTGGTCTCTAGTTGGTGGAACTGTTTTAGAAGGATTAGGAAGTGTGTCCTTGTTAGAGGACATGTGGCCCTCAGGTAGGCTGTGAGAATTCAAAAGCACACACCATTCCCTGTTAGCTCCACCCCCACCTCACCCCCACCTCATGTTTGTGAATCAGATTTAAACTCTCAGCTACTGCTCCAGCACCATGCCTGCTCACCTGCCACCTGCCTCCATGCTCCCTAACCCTCTTGAACCATGAGCTCCAAATTAAATACTTTCTTTTATGTTACCTTCATTATGGTGTTCTGCCAGCAACGGGAAAGTAACCCAGTGATTAAGAGCATCCCTGTTGGGTAATTCTATTTATAGTAATCACTTTGTACGTGCTTTCAGCTTCCTGCTCTCAGTCTTATTGACTGACATTGATTGTACTTGGCCGGTACCTCTACTCCCATCTTTGCTCCTTAGTATAATAAGACTTTTCAGTGGCATATTTTTGGTTCTCAGCAGCCCTAGTTTGGGATTGTGTTGTATGCAGTGCCCTTCTTTGTCCTTTGCTTTTTCTTTATAATCTACTTAATTCCCCTCAATTGTATTTAATTTATAAGGTGGATTATCTTTTTAAGTAATATAAGTACATTTCTCTTAAAATGCTGAACTAATTTAGTGCTTCACTGGGTCTGACTTTTTAGATAACTAGTAAATGTAAATACAAGTTCTATTATATTCTTATATTCAGGCATTTAAAGGTTGTTTTTTGTTGTTGTTGTTGTTGTTCTTGTTTTTGTTTGTTTTGGGGGGTTTGTTTTTTGTTTTTCAAGACAACGTTTCTCTGTGTAACGCTCTGGCTATCTGTCCTGGAACTCGTTTTTGTAGCCCAGGCTGGCCTCGAACTCACGGAGATCTGTCTGCCTCTGCCTCCCAAGTGCTGAGATTAAAGGCGTATGCCACCACCACCCAGCTAAAGTGTTTTAAGAAGATATATTAGATTGTGTATGTCTTTAATTCAGTTGGACCCTTGAGGTCTCATCAAAAAAAATTTTGTGTTTATTGGGTTGCAAACTAAGGTCTTGTTTGGGTTTAATGAATATTGTATGATAGATTGTGAGGAAAAAGTAAATATGTATTGTGTGGAAATACATTTTGAAATTTTGTGTTTGTTAAAATATTATTTTGAAATTTACCCTGGATCAGTGAGATCAAGTAAAGTATTTGTTTATGTTGTTTTCTGGCTATCTGATTGCTGGATGTGTTTTCAGTATTTAAGGATGCATTTCATGTTTATGATTTTTAAATAGTCACAAGCGGAAAATGGCAATCAAACTTCGCAATGAGTATGGTCCTGTGTTGCACATGCCTACTTCAAAAGAGAGCCTTAAGGAGAAGGGACCGCAGAACGCAGCCGACTCATTTCCTCACAAGCAGTATCCTGCCAACCAAGGTGAAGACTCAAGTTTACAAGTGAATTTGTAAAATTAGAAAAAAAGTGTCCTTAATTCCTCACTGGGAGGACTGATTACCTGTTGCTGTTAGAGGGAAGTTTTGACTTGCTCATCAGAGTATAACTAAGATTCTTACTTGATGACTTTTTACTAGAAAGCAGAATATGGTAGTCTGATTCTTAAGAGGTAGGCAAGGT
This sequence comes from Acomys percivali, assembly GCA_907169655.1. Lineage (NCBI taxonomy): Eukaryota > Metazoa > Chordata > Mammalia > Rodentia > Muridae > Acomys > Acomys percivali. The sequence continues at coordinate 114,899,036 of OU015751.1, forward strand.
AACAGTGCAGCCTACGGGGAACATTGGCGTTTATTCCTAACCTGCAGGGAGACCATCTGTGGGTTCTCTAATTCAGAAAGATGAAATTATAACGAACAAAGAGAATCTAATATTCCATGCAGAACTCTACTTTGAAGAACAGCTAGAGTAGGTTGTGAGTGAGTGGGAAAGCCTCCGTTGTCAGCACTGCTGGAGAGAACACACAGTCTTTGTGGATTTGTTAAGGGCTTACCGGCAAAACGAGCAATTCATTTCTGAGGCTTCCATTTAGTTGGAAAGGAAAACTCTACCTAATATTAGTAATACCTTTTAAAAGATGGTACTTGAATAAAGATAAATTGACTGGCGATGAATTTTATTTCTTTTAGGACAAGATGTTGAGTATTTGGTGACAGGTACACATCCGTACCCTCCAGGACCTGGTAGGTGACATTAAGGCTGCACTAGTCTACACAGATGTATTATCTGTTGGCTTAGACATGTGTGTGTGTGTGTGTGTGTGTGTGTGTGTGTGTGTGTGTGTGTGT
>OU015751.1:114907354-114922585 GCA_907169655.1 Acomys percivali
AGCATTAGGGGGAACTGTATTAAAGGGTCACAGCATTAGGGGGAACTGTATTACAGGGTCACGGCAGTAGGGAGGTTGAGCAGCCCTGCTCTAGGCTATCACAGTGGCTGCTCATTGGCTCTTTCATCCTCCAGTCACATTATGAGACTAAGCTGATAGATCATTAGCCTGATTTTAATCTGTCTTCTCTTCCTTGACCACTGTCTTTCCCATAGCACATGGATCATTGTCGTGCATTTTAACATTTTCTTCATTATGTTCAGACACATTGGTTTGGTAGACTTAGAGCTTTGAGATACCTGTTCTTTTTCATAGTCTATTGATTGCATTTTTTACAGATCTGGGATGTGAGAACTAAAGCCAGTGTACACACTTTGTCTGGACACACAAACGCAGTTGCTACCGTGAGGTGCCAGGCTGCAGAGCCACAGATTATTACTGGTATGTTCTGCTTCTCAACCCCACTGCCTGTTCATACGCCATTCCACGCTTCCGACTCCTGCCTTGTGTTGTGTTCTAGTTTCTTATTCATGGCATTTGAAGTTTAGGATTGCAAGATGTTTTCTGGGTATTTTTTCTTTTTTATCTATCTTGTGCTTTTTATGTATCATAGAATGTGTTGGGCATTGTAAAAATCTGTCTAAAAAACTGTTAACATATACAGTTAGGTGTCATTCTACAATGTCATGACTCTAGGGAGTTGAAGTTAGAAAATACATGCTGCCACCAGTACCTTCAGAACTGGTGTGACTCTGACTTGAGTGACAGTGGAACTTTACTGTGACTGGGAAGTGATTATTTCACTTTGATTGTCTTTTTAACTGGAAATATTAAGATTTTTAAAAATTCAGTTTTTTCCTTCCCTGCCATTGGAAGAAAAAATTGCATATTTGTTTTATTTGCTGTTTATATTTTTGATAGCTGATCAGGTATTTTTGTTATTTTTTAATTTTTTGATTTGTGTACTTTGCCTGCATATATGTACATATATCTGTACCTGGTACCCCCGGGGTCAGTAGGAAATGTCAGGTTCCCTGGAGCTGGAGATCCAGGTTGTTGAACGTCACTGTGTGGGTGCTGGGACCAAACCTAGGTCCTCAAGAAGAGAAGGCAGGGCTCTTAACCACTGCGACACTTCTCTAGTGCCTCAAGCAGGCAAAAAGTTAGGAAGAACTAAGTGTAAAGCTGCAGTTTTAGAACCTTGAGGAGATTATCTGCAGTGGTAGGACTTTCCTTTAGTGTATAGCTGTGTATAGAGGCGTACTTTGTGCTGTAACTTGTGGTCTGTCCAGGTCTTCATGTGTGTGTCTTTTCGTTACAGGGAGTCACGACACCACAATACGATTATGGGACCTGGTGGCTGGAAAGACAAGAGTGACATTGACGAATCATAAGAAATCAGTCAGGGCTGTGGTCCTCCATCCACGACAGTAAGTGCGTTTTGCTGATCAGCTTTCCTTTCTCCATGTCTTAGTGCAGCTCCAACTGCAGGAGGGACTGCCAGCACACCTGCGGCCTGTGCTGCTTATGATGACACCTGCGCCCTGTGCTGCTTATGACACCTGCGGCCTGTGCTGCTGTGGACAGGCTTCCACTCATTGCCCAGCTGTTGCTGTTTTGTCTCATGCTCTTACAGAATAGGAGAAAGCCCCTCTACAGAGTGACAGATAAGGCTAAATAATGCTTAAAACCGCATGCCCCAAGGAGGTAGGTAACAGTGGCTGGGTATTTTCAGGACACATGGTATTTGAACTACTTGTATCTGTCATAGATTGTGCTATGTATGCACAGAATAGTTTGACTCTTAAAGAAGAAGTTAATGTACAGGAGGGAAAATGGAAGGACGGCCAATAGCATTGTAGTCACGGTTCCCAGAGAAGTCAAGGCACGTTGCTGTCAAGTCAGGTCACTCCTGACACACACACACACACACACACACACACACACACACACACACACACACTGCTCCCTCTCCTTCACCTTTGTGTCCTGTTTTTCCTTTCATTCCATTTCTCTTTCTCTTGCTCTTCTTCTCTTTCCTTCTCTCCCGTTCTCCAAGATCTTTGTGCCCAGTGTGTGTATATTTGTTGTGCTAATTCACTGTAGCACACTGAAGAAATGCGAACATTACTCTGGGATTGACATGGGTTTCAGCAGTTGGAGAGGCTGGTGGGACTTGGCATGAAGAGAGCGATGCTTCTGTGTCACGACAAACAGGAGCATTTTACTGAGGCTGTCTGGACGAGTGAGCACACAGGGATTTTTCAAAGCTTTGAGTTTCTTTGATGCAACACACTTTCCAATTAATTCTTGTCAATCTTTGTTCCAGTTACACATTTGCATCTGGATCTCCAGATAACATAAAGCAGTGGAAATTCCCTGATGGAGGCTTCATTCAAAACCTCTCCGGTCATAATGCAATTATTAACACACTGGCCGTCAATGCTGATGGAGTCCTTGTATCTGGAGGTAATGCGAGGTTTTCGTGGTGTTGAGTTTGCCCTTCTGTTGAGTGAGTGAGTTAGTCCTACGGCATCCACCATATTAGCCGCACTCACCTGACTAGGGCGTATGTGCCTGGTTATAACGTGTCATCTTGCTCATTGATAATCCGTGCAGCATGTTGCAGAGTTTAGTCCTTTTGAGTTCCCATGTGAGAGAGGTAGGGATCTATGCTAGCAACTGCCCCATGTTTGGTTGGATTTCTAATGTTATAGTGCCTTTAAGGCCTACAATTCTGAATTAAACACAAATGAAACCAGACAAACCATATCAGGGAATTTGAGTGAGCATGTATGTTCTATGCCTTTGTTTTGCTGATGTGGCGATGAGCTCATGGGTCGTCTGAGCTGTTGAAGGGGGTAGAACTGTAACCACATCTTTCCTTTCCAGCTGACAATGGCACTATGCACCTTTGGGACTGGAGAACTGGCTACAATTTTCAGCGAGTTCATGCAGCCGTACAACCTGGGTCTTTAGACAGTGAATCAGGAATATTTGCCTGTGCTTTCGATCAGTCAGAAAGTCGGTTACTAACAGCTGAAGCTGATAAAACCATCAAAGTTTACAGAGAAGATGAGACTGCGGTAAGTTCTTAGTGTCCCCCCCCACACACTTCCTGTTTTAATTTAATTCTTTAAGCTTTTTTTTTTTGTTTCATTTTATGTTTTATATTTAGAGACAAGGTTTCGTGTTGTATCTCTGGCTGGCCTGGAATTTACTTTGTAGCTCAAGTTGACCTTAAACTTGAAGCAGTCTTCCTACCTCCGCCTCCCCAATGCTGAGATATGGGCATGAGCCATCACATGCATTTTAAGGTAGAAAAACTGCATGGCAATTTAGCACGGCCTTCTTATTTGATGACTAGAAAGAAAAGGGCTCATTACAGTACTGAGGGATTCGACATCTGGACAGTGATCTGCTCTGCTCAGTGTGCTTTCACTGCTACTGATGGCTCCAGCCTTACGTTACTTTGTAAATCCAGCTCTTACTCAGACAGCTACTGGGAAATTGATACCTTAATAGTAGCCAATAACAGTCTACTGTGGAAGTGAAATCCGGAATACAGCGGTTGGTGTTGCTGTAATATCTAAATGAAACTCTTGACTTTAGGTGAAAACTCCAAACTTAACGTTAAATAAATCCATTTATCCTCTATTAGACTTGGATAATCCAGGACTTTGCTGCTGATGGTAAAAATTTTCAAGATCCCCTGAACATGTTCTGCCAAGTCATGTGACAGCACAGACAAGATCTTTTTGTTGAAAGGAAACAAACTAATAACACTTTATTTACTGTTCTGATTTTAGACAGAAGAAACTCACCCAGTCAGCTGGAAACCAGAAATTATCAAGAGAAAGAGATTTTAGTGTCTTAATGGCTGTCTTTCGGCTCATAGCTTGATGTTGATGAGGATGTCCAGTCATTTGTGGAAGCGCACTTGCAGAAATCATTGCTGCTTTGTATTTTCAATAAACTGCTCCCCATGTCCCTCACCTGTGTTGTATTTCTAAAATAGATACTTTATAGTTTTAGAGGTTAAATGTAAATACAGAAAGAAATCCTAACATACACTGTTTGGACAGGGTTTTGTTTTTGTGGTAGTGAATTGGGTTTTGTTTGTGTGTGTGTGTGTGTGTGTGTGTGTGTGTGTGTGTGTGTAGGTGTTTTTAACATGTACATTTGTGTACAGTGTGTGTGCCTGGTTCCTATGAAAGCCGGAGAAGGTGTCAGATCCCTGGAATTGGAGTTACAGATGAGCTGCCATGTAGGTGATGGGAATGGAACATAGGTCCTCTAGAAGAGCAGCCAGTGCCCTTAACCACTAATCCATTTCTGAAACCCCTGTTTTGATAGTTTGTTAGAAAATCCTCTTTTTAAAAAAAATTTACAAAACCAATTGCCTTGTTACAATAGGATGTTTTGAGAGGAACACAATTTCTTTTTCAAACAGTTCTTTAAAAACTTAACACAGTGGCTAACAATTTGGGATTAAAAGATTTGAGCTCTTGCAGGACACAGTGGTGCATGCTTTTAATCCCAGTGCTAATGAAGCAGAAGCTGGTGGTTCTCTTAGTCTGAGATAGCCTGGTTTATGTAGTGAGTTCCAGGTTAGCCTGGGCTACACAGACTCTGTTGGGGATGGAGAGGGGAATTGAACTCTTAAACTGACTTATTTTAAAAACAGGGTTGTGTGTTCTGTCAAGTTCTTCACTGTGCTCGGTCCAGAAGAGATAGAAGCATGTTTTCTATGAGACTTGCAGTCTTAGCTTGCTGTAAAAATGTTGTAACTAGGGCCTGGAGAGACGGCTCAGAGGTTAAGAGCACTGGTTGCTCTTCCAGAAGTCCTGAGTTAATTCCCAGCAACCACATGGCGGCTCAAAACCATCTAAATTGAGATTTGGCGCCCTTTTCTGTCATGCAGGCAAAACATTGTGTACATGATAAATAAATCTTTAAAAAAATAAATAAGTAAAAATGCTGTAGCCAGGTCTGGTTCTGGAGGACCCCAGAGGCACAACTTCATAATCTGTGGGAGGCTTGCAGACATCATCTGATAAGCATTTGAGCAGGCTTCTGTTTGGTTAGGTTGGATGCTTTGCCACCCACGGGGCAGATCAAATGTGGGCCTCACAGGAGCTGAGCATGTGCTCTGCTACAGTCTGCCTCCAGTCCTAGCAGAGGTACTTTCTAGGGTAAGCTGGAGGACTCTAGGGGTGGGAACATGGGTGATGAGTCTTGGGTCCAAAAAGCTCCTGCAGATGTATGTCAGGGAAGGTGGTGTTTTCCGGGTTGTTTGCTGCAGTAGTAAGGCACTGCTAAAGAAATGGGGAGGATGACAGGATACGAGCCGTTGGAACCTGTGGCAAAGACTGCAGTCTTAGGAGGATTTTCTAGAAAAGGACTCAAGTTTCTTGTGCCCATGTCTCTTGGTAACTGAGTTTTAGATCGTACGCCTTTGGATCTCAGCTCCACCTCAGTCAAGACTTCAAGCTTTACCTGTAGCGGGGAAATGAGTGCAAGTTAAGCTGCACCGAGTCTGAGCGACTTCAATTCCTGCATGCTGTAGTTGAGGTGTGTGTGATTCTTACAGCCTTTCAAAGGACAGTTTTCCATGGCCGGTTGGAGCTATTTGAATTTTTTGTCCTATTACATTTCTAGGGAACTGCTTCCTAGGGATAATGTGACATGCAGAGTCAGCAAATGCATTGTGTGCATTTGCTCATTAATCCTTAAAACTAACCCAAATGTCCTGGCCATACAAGACTAGTTTATTTAATGGATTGACATTTTAATATTTCCTAGTATTTTCTGAAGGGAAACACTAGATTATTAGGGCAAGGTTACCAAATCATGCTCATGTAAAACTGTACAAACATCTTTGTAAACTAATGGATACTCAAAATTAATGAAGTCACATCAAATTGGTAACTGACTTTGTGAAGTGAGGCAGGAGAACTGTCTGCTTCGTCGATTTCTACTATTTCCAAGTTCTTTGTATTTCATAAACCAACACTAGGAAAAGAATCAGGATGCTGGAGAGACTACCGTCTCTTAACAGAAGAAAGAAAAATAGGTGCTGTCTAGAAACTGTCTTAGTTAGGATTTCTAGGCTGTGATGAAACAGTATGGCCAAAAGCAAGTTGAGGAGCATAGAGTTTAGGTTTGGCTTACACTTCCATATCACCCACCGTTCATCACTGAAGGAAGTCAGAGCAGGGACCTGCAGGCAGGAGCTGATGGAGCAGGGGCTATGGAGGAATGCTGCTTACTGACTCGCTCAGCCTGTTTGCTTATAGAACTCAGGACCACCAGCCCAGGGATGGCACCATCCACAATAGGCTGTAATTATTAGTTAAAAACAAACAAACAAACAAACTCCACAACCAGATTTTACATGAAGGTATTTTCTCAGAAGAGGTTCCTTCCTTTCAGATAACTTTTGTTTGTGCCAAGTTGACATAAATCTAGCCTGCACAGTCCACAAAGGACATTTGTATGAGGAGACTAGTGAGTCCCTGCCATCCTCCCTAGTCAAGTTTCATCTAGTATATTGAGGCCAGAGATCAACTGAAGGAGCTTTTTTTTTTTTTTAAGTGTGCCTTAGCGATGCAGAGATGGCTTAGCGGTCAAAAGGGTGCCTTGTACTACCCTGTATCATGTGGCAAAAGTTTTCACAAACAATTGTCTGTTATATATGAACTTGAAAGTTAAAAAGGTTCAGAAAAGGGCTACCACAAGCTTCAAGGCAGAGTAGGGGTGAATGACTGACAAAATGCTGGCACTTGATTAGGTCTTCCACATAAAATACAAATTATCCCACTTAGTAACTTTTTTTGTTTTGTTTATTTTTCAAGACAGGGTTTCTTTGTGTAGCCCTGGCTGTCTGGAACTCACTCTGTAGACCATCCTGGCCTCAAACTCCTCCTGCCTCCACCTCCCAAGTGCTGGGATTAAAGGTGTGGCCACCACTGTCCACATGTTAATAACTTCGTATAGTTCAACTTTTTGCACAAAGCACTGTAAAATACATTCAATATTGTAAAATTAAATTGTATTGGGATTTATGATGGTTCATTTTGATTGTCAACTTGATTGGCTCTATAGACAATGGCTCTGCGTAGAGCTGTGGGGGTATTTCCTAAAAGAGTTAGCAGAAGTAAGTGGGGGACACCTTCTCGGGGTGGCCCAGATCTAAAGAGGTCTAGGAAGAGCAGTGCAATTTTCTGCCTACCCACCTCTAACTCACTGCTGGTGAGTGCATCCACCCTGTCGTTGTTCCTGCTGCTGCTGCTTTCCTTTGCTGACATGGAGACTCAAATCCCTTGGCTTTCCAGTGCAGACTGAGGATCAATGGCTCTTCAGGAATCCTCCAGGCTTTCAACACCAGCCTGGGGCTCTGAGTTATCCAGTCTCATGAACCGAGCCTTTTCAACATACAAATAGATGTTCCTGGACCCTGCCCACCCCCAGTTCCTATTGTGTAAGCCAGTCTAGTAAATCTCCTTTGTGATAAGTGTTCACTTCACTGGCTGTTTCTCTAGCAAACCATCATGGATATAGAGATTCGGCAATTTACTTGATTAATATTAACTGTACTTTCAATAGGAACCGCTACCAGGGTTCACCTCTGAAAAGAAAAGGGAAAGGCTTATTTATAGGAGAGGAGAGAAAGAAAGAAACACACACACACAGCCTAACAGGAAGCCAGGGTCCGGGAAGCGTCTGACTTGACTTCTGTTGAATTCCCAGTCATCTGGCACATCACAGTATAAAAGGGTAGGTTTAGGGCAGACAAGCTAAATAGCCAGCATTCTTTCATGTAGAATTATAGCCTAAAATTAGTCTGGATTGACTTAGACCATCTATTTCGGCATTCATATGTTGAGTGCTTCTTTTAGGGCAGGCAAACACCGAACAAAATTAGCACTAGTGACACCGATGTGATGTGTCATAAAAACAAAAATTGAGTCCCAGATCAGTGACCTATCCAGGTTGCCATGGGAGTGAGGAAGGTCACAGGGTTTCCTAGCCTACTAAGCTCAGCTCAGTGAAAGAGGAGGAGAGTGGACAGAAGGACATTCCTAGAGGGTGAGAAGATGCAGTGAGTCTGAGAATGGCCAGGGCTGCTGCTAAATAGAAAACATGGGTGGCCGGGCGTGGTGGCGCACGCCTGTAATCCCAGCACTCGGGAGGCAGAGGCACGAGGATCGCTGTGAGTTCGAGGCCAGCCTGGTCTACAAAGATTCCAGAACAACCCTGTCTCGGGGAGGAGGGGGGAGTACTGTCAATTCCAGAACAGTTTTGTGCAGTTTGGTTGTACACTGCAGAAGAAAATGAAAAAGAGTGGGGCTCTGCCTGCTGACTCTACAGCTGTCCTGTCAGTGTCTTTTGGAGTTGATACAAAGATCAAGGTTATTGGTGCTGGTAATGGCACACGAAGAAAAGAGTGTTTCTTCAAAGGAGTCAATGGCATAATGTCCAAACAAGAGAAAGGAGGGGATGATCTTAAGTACACAAGACAATTAAATCTCTGTATGCATTTCTAGAAACTATGACACACCCACATGGCACAGCAAGGTAGAATACACACCAGACACATGCAAACATACACACACACATGCATGAGCACACACACATGCGCGTGCGCGGACACATAGGCACAAAACCACAAAGCTTTATTTACAAAATATAACATTTTACCTAAATAGTTGAAGAGTGTGGCATTAATACATTTGGCAAACAGAACACTTTTTAGGATTATGACATGGCCCATTTAGGAGAAGAAAAAAAAAAATCCTTCGGCGGAGACTCCTGATGAGAGGACTAAAAATGGAAATGAATGTTGGCCAACAGGGTTTGGCCCTGAGGCTGAAGATTGCCGGTGGTAAATCTGGGCTAGGCCTGCAGTGGCCTGGGAATGTTACAAGGCTGAGACTCTCTCCTCTGTCCTACTGTGGAGCTGCCTTCTGTTCCAACTCTGCCGAGGTTCTTCTAGGATAGCTGAGCTCCTGGTGTAAAACAGGACAGTGTTTGCTTAGAGCCCGTGGACACCATCCCATGCACTTTTATCTACCTCTGCATGACTTACAGTGCCTAATGTCTTGTAAAATGCTACACAAGCAGTTATTATATTATTTAGGGAGTCGGGGCAAGAAGAAAGCCTGCACACACTTGGTACATATGCAGTTTTTAATGTCTGGTTGGATGGATATATGATTATGGAACTGCGGACATAGAAAGCCAAGCCTACTTCTGAGATATCTCATCCTTTAAGTTGGCCTCAGATATATATCTGCTGAAGCTTAATTTTCTACTTTGTTTCCATGACTCCAGCCAAACTCTTATTCAAAATAAAATAAAATAAAATAAAATAAAAAAAAGAAGACCCAAACCCCTAGCTCAGCACACAAGGGCCTTGTCCAACAGGATGCCATCTGCGAGACTAACTTTCTCTGCAGCTCATACCTATTTTTTTTTTTTTAAGTATTTTGAGACAGAGTTTGTCTGTGTAGCCTTGGCTGTCAGTGCTTTTCAGCCACCATCACTAAAATCAGTTCTGGGACATCTGACAAATATTTACTTATTATTTTTACTGTGCACATGTGTGCACTGGTGCCACACTCCACCTGTGGAGGCCAGAGGACAGCTTTATGGAGTTGGTTCTCCCCTCCCACCTCTATGTGGATTAGCAGAATGGACCTCTCCTCAGGACACTTGGGCATGTGTGGCAAACACCTTTACCTGCCCAGCCATCTCCGCAACGTGCCAGCGTTTCTAGCACCCTTCAGAGAAACCCCACATTTATTAGCATCCCTCCAGTGCCCCGTGCTCTCTGATTTGATCAACCACACTTTGTTTGGCATTCTTGGATGGGTTGATCCTGGACATTTCCTTTGGGTGGACACATGAGTGTCATCTTCCATCATTGGCCTCTTCCCCTTAGACAATGTTTTCAAGGTTCACCCACTTAGAAGCATGTGCCTGGAGCACTTCATTTGTCGCTAACGACTGTTCCCTTGTGTGCTCTGTGCCTCTCCACTCATTAGTCGATGGATTTTGAGTAAATGGGCTTTTATACATTAGAATAAACCACATAGTAAACACTTGCTAGAAGGTTTTGATGCATTTAGAAGAAAGGCCCTATGGTATTTAGGACTCCTAATTTGTTAGGCAAGTCAAATGCCCATTTACAATAGACTTGGGCCATTCTAACATTTCTGTGTTGTAAATAACAGGCATTTCCCCTCAGTTTTTCAGAAATTAAGAAGCAAAGTTGTCAACTAAATAATATATATATATTTAAATGGTCAAAATCTTGGGGTTACATAAAGGGCATATTGTATCCAAATGCCACTCATGAACTACACATAAGTAGGAAATATTCATATAAAACATTTTTTAACATATTGTTGTAGTTAATGTCTTCAGAAGCAATGTGCAGATGTATTTTGCTTTTCTAAATACATTAGTAATGATAATAATGATTTAAAAAAAAGAACCCAATGCACATAAAACATTTGCTGTATGCCTGGCATTATCCCAAATGATTTTACATATATTAGCACATAATATTTAAAACTAAAATCAGTTACATAATTTACATGGCTCAGAGAAAAATGAAAATTCAAGGCCTGCTGTTTACAAATCAGACAGAAGGTGCCATTAGCAGTAGCTACTACAATATAAGGCTTTCCTTTTTTTCCTTGGTGCTGTTTGTGTGTGTGCGTGCTACTTACCATTCTAAATAAAAATAAATAAGTATTAGCATGAATCTTAACATTTATCTTTACATTTATCATGCAGTGTTCATTTAAATGCAAATATGGGCACTTATTTCATATGCAAACGCGCCAAATTTACGCTTTGCGTTTTATAGCTCATATGTGCCTATGGGTTTTTTTTTGTTTTTTGGGTTTGTTTTGTTTTGTTTGTGCTTACCAGAACACAGTTTCAGGGTACTAAGCAAGACTCTCCCATTCCACACTGCATTTCTTTACGGTGTTGGGTCACCCACCAGTAGACAGGAAAAACTGAGAGCGAAGGGGCAGTGAGGGTGGTCCATTCTTTCCTTCTTCTACATGGTCATTTTCGGCCTCAGTGGTTCCTTACTCTGGCAAGTAATATTTGTTTTTGTTTTTAAATTATGTGTATGTGTGCCGGTCTGTGTGTGGGTCTGTGTGAGTGTAGGTGAGGGAGGAAGCCAGAGGTGTCAGAGTCTCCTTGGAGTTGGAGCTACAGTCAGTCGTGAGCTGTCTGACATGAGTGTTCAGAACCAAACTGGTCTTCTGCAAGAGCTATATGAGCCCCTTAACTACTGAGCTGTCCTTCCACTCGCTGGGAAGCAACCTCAACTTCCTGTCTTCTCACAAAACCCATGAGATCTTTAATAATTGTTTTCAAATGTATGGGTGCCTTCCGCGGAACAGGGTGCAAAGCCTTCTCCTTCTCCCTTGACTGTTCTTTCACTTATGTTCTTGAGTCTGCTTGTAGAAATGTCAAATGCTGAGCAATTCTGGCACGTGCAGTTTGTCGCCAAGTGTGAAATTACTCCTTTCAGTTTAGCTGATAGGCATGTACACACATGCCCAGAAGTCCTTGGCAGGGCCTTTGGGAGGGAACTGGAGGGGTGCTGGTCCAAGGCGTGAACTTACAGCCCTAAGATGAGAAAGTCCTGGAAGCACTGGATGCTCACATTGTGAATGCAGCTAGTTAGTAATAATGGACTGTCGCATAAGAGGAGAGATCTTAGAAATTCTCACCGCACAACTGAGAGATGGCTCAGTGATGAAGAGCACTGACTCTTCTTCCAGAGGAGCTGGGTTCGACTTCCAGCTCAATAGGGCAAGTGCACACCCTTTTGTAACTCTAGGTCCAGGGGTATATGGCGCCCTCTACTGGCCTTTGTGGGCACTGCATGCACACGGTGCTCGGACAAAAAACAGACATTAAAAGAACAACATCTCTCTCCAGCGATGGAAATAGCAGTTAGACTGATGATTTCACAGTGTGTCTGCACCAAGTCCCACACCCTTCTGATGCACACATTTTGTCCCTCAGTATAGCTGACGTTAGACTCACGAGGGTGATCAAGCCGTGCATTTGATCTCCTTTACACTTCTGTACTATTTATAAATATATGTTTTGAAAGATAGATTAGAACTTGATTACCTAATGATTTTGAGGCATCAAATAGAAATATTGGTAAGAATGGCCCTATTTGAACTTAGCTTAATAAAAATTGGAAGTCACAATTCCTTTTTCTTGGATGAAGGAATGGCAGAACGCTCACTGTTCACCTGATTTGAAATCAGAATCTTCCGGTTCCAAACCTATGTCACCCTGAACTGTCCCTTAGCTCTGCTTCCTGGATCACAGTGTGTGTATGTGAATGAGTGTGTGTGTACATGTTCGTGTGTACATGTGTGTATATGTATATGTGTATATATGTGAGTGTGTATATCTTCGTGTGTGTGTGTGTGTGTGTGTGTGTGTGTGAGAGAGAGAGAGAGAGAGAGAGAGAGAGAGAGAGAGAGAGAGATGTGGCCCAAGCTGAACTCAAGCTTGCTACTTAGTCACAGATGACTTGGAACGCACAATCCTCCTGCCTCTACTTCCCCAAAGCTAGAATTACAGGCCTTGTTTTACGAGTCCTTGGGATTGATGCAGGGTTTCATGCATGCTAGGAAAGCACTCGGAGACACACGCCTAGCCCTCACATGTTGCTTTTATTTTACAGATGTATTTTCTATTATCTCTTTCCTCAATACATTAGTTGTTTTTGTTGTTGTTGTTGTTGTTGCTGTGATCAAATGTCTGACAAGAAGCAAGCAAAGGGAGGAAGGGTTTGTTTGAGCTTACCGTTTAGAGCCTGGACATACCACTGACGCAGTCCACTACGTTATATGGGGAATAGGGAGGCTGCTCACATGGCACCCACAGGCAACAGGCAGAGAGAAATGCACATTGCAGCTCAACTTCAGCTCTGTTCTGTATTTAATCTGTGACCCCAGCCCCAGGCATGGCACCACCCACATTCAAAGTAGCTCATCAGCATCATCACTTAACCTCTCTGGAAACACCGTCATGTCTGGAGGTGTGTTTCAGTGGTCGTTTTAAAGCCCATCTATTCTGCATACTAGCAGGCAGAGCTACACCATTCATGAAAGAGCAGGCTTTGATGAATAGTGGGTACTTGATGTTCTTTGTTAGATCATTAAAATCGGAAATCCTAATCATTGAGAAATTGAGAGGATCATTTTCCAGTGTTCTGTCTTGGACTTTAAAAAAAAAATATATAATGAAGATAAATTATTTAGCAAAGCATCAGACGTTAAACATAGGGGTTAATGAAAGTAATTTTAATAAGGTTAATTTATACTTTGCTGAATTTCAAATGTAATCAACAGTTAGCAGCAAACTCATCAATTCTGAAAACACGTGATAAAATCAAGCTGTCTCCGAAGATGAGAGTGTGGCTCTTAGCATCTTCCCTCTAGGTGTTTCCCTGTGAACTTTGGCTGACCTTATTTTGACCCACTATACTCTCTACCTCCTCTTGTGGTTATGGCTTATGCTTTGAAGCTCCCATAAGGACAGAAAAGTGAGAGTTCTGACAGCAGGTATTATTTCTGTAGTTTCTGTATTCCTGAAGAATTCAATTTTAAAGAGGAGAAATGATAATGAATGAATTTACCTGACACCCTTGCTGACTTTTTTTTTTTTACTTGAATTAAGGATTCAAGTAAAGTGAGGAAAGCCCAAGTGTCGGTAGTAAGCATATCTTAGTAGTCTGAGCACAGAACTCTTTTCTGTAACCAGACCTTGAATTGAATGTCCCTGGAGATAAACATACTTGACCTTTATAGATCAGAGGTCTTCACTGCTGATAAGGGGTGGGAGGCGGGGCTCAGATCCCAGTGCCTCTACTCAGCTTCCAACAGGGCAGTAAGGTGAAGAGCACTACATTTGCACCCCTAGGCAAGGTGCTCACTCCCAGCTGGCTCTCTCCCAGCCCCTGGAATGGTGCCACCTACTCTTAGGGGGGGGGTCTTTCTGCTTCCTTAATCTTATCTAGGAATGCCCTCCCAGAACTGCCACCCCTCCCCCGCCCCCCACCCTGAGTTTTGTTTCCATGGTGACACTAAAATCTCATCAAGTTGACAAGATTAAACATCTCAGCAAGCTAAGGGCATAGGCATTCTAACCTATGGCCGAATTTTGCTATCAAAGAATAAAGTGGTCCCAATGGAGCAAGTAGTAAGTGCTATTGAGGAAGTAACTCTTATTTCCTGGAATAGATGCATCATCCCCAATTTTGTCCACTGTGTTTGTCTTTTATAATTGACCCCAAATATCCATTGGATTCTTCCCTGACGCCTTTCTATCTAGGGCCAGCGAGGGCTCTAGAGATGAGGAGAATAACATATCTCAGATCTTTGCTAAAGTAGTCAACCAAACTGAGATGTCTCTGGGCAGTGTGATGCAGCTTTTGGGTGAGTACCAAGATAGACTGATAGTATTTTCATCAAGGTTGCCAAATACAAGTAAGCTAAACACTGTGATTGTAACTTTTATATATGGTTTTCCTGATTGTTTCATAATTGTTCTTACTGTATTTAGTTTATTATAAAAAGGGGGGAACTGTGGTGGTGGATCAGGAACAACCATGTATTCAGATGTTAATTGCTTGCCTGTGCCTGACCCCCCCCCCCCCACCGCCAGATTCTTACTGGTCTGCGAGCAAACCCTCACATATTCAAAATGATGTTTGTGAACCTTGCTTTCCAAATTATACCTGATTGGATAATGAGGTGCCGACATTGGACTGAACAGAAGGGGGGGAGCAGAGTGAAGGATCACAGGCTTGAGGGAGTCTCAGGAGGAGAGGATGGGAGGAAGAGAGATGCAGAAGAGGAGAACAGAAAACCCATTCCAGAGCAGATAATAAATGCAAGTATTGGAGACTTTGGATGGGAAGAAGCTAGACTGATGGTGGGGCAGTATGTGATGGTGGGCAGTGTGTGATGGTGGGCAGTATGTGATGGTGGGCAGTATGTGATGGTGGGCAGTATGTGATGATGGGCAGTATGTGATGGTGGGCAGTATGTGAGGGTGGGCAGTATGTGATGGTGGGCAGTGTGTGAGGGTGGGGCAGTGTGATGGTGGGGCAGTATGTGATGGTGGGCAGTATGTGAGGGTGGGTAGTATGTGATGGTGGGCAGTATGTGA
>OU015751.1:114926087-114936517 GCA_907169655.1 Acomys percivali
AAAAAAAAAAAAAAAAAAAAAAAAAAAAAAAAAAAAAAAAAAAAAAGCCACTGACTCCCACCGTGCAGCCCTCACATTTACTTTCTTCCATCGAAGACTCAGATGCTGGGTCGAAATCCAACTTCCTTTGGCTTAATCTGCTCATTTCAAATGAGGAGGCAAATTTAATGAATGAGAACATTCTTCTAGTTTGATTCTGCTAAACAGTCAAAATGTGGCCTTTGGAACCCTAGAAAACAAAACATGCACACTAACATGTAAAAGTGTAGAAATGCCCAGGGAGGTTAAGAAAATATCCAAATCAAAGGCTGATGCCCAATTTTACTTCTTCAAATTCCCAAGCTTGGTGGTAAATAATTGTAACCAGAATTTTCAATGTTATACCGTGAAAATACTCATGGCCTGTGGATACTTATCCTGATAGCAGCCGTTTAGTTCATACAATCAGGATCCTGCTAAGAGTCTCCCCTGCGGGACATTTAAGATCCTGTGATATGGGGCTGGAGAGATGTCTCAGTGGTTAAGAGCGCCGCCTGCTCTTCCAAAGGTCCTGAGTTCAATTCCCGGCAACCACATGGTGGCTCATAACCATCTGTGATGTGATATGGTGCCCTCTTCTGGCTTGCAGGAGTACATGCAAGCAGAGCACTCTATACATAATAATAAATAAATAAAATCTTAAAAAAAAAAAGATCCTGTGATACTCTTGTTTTTAAGTAATTAAGGCCTCACACTAGACCTCTAAATTCCCTTCATGGCTTCCTTCAAAGCCCTTTAAAATGACACTTTACATATCGTTTTTTGCATCATGACACAGGTGCCATGCTGGTGCCAGTATGGAGGTCATGGGACAACTTCAGGGAGTTGGTTTTCTCATTCCATCATGGATGTCGAAGGGATTGAACTCAGGTTGTCAGGTTTGGTGACAAGCCTCTTTACCCACTGAGTTATCTCACTGGCCCTGCAGCGTCTATTTTAGCTTTAATTTATCCTTTTATTTTGGGAGACTGAGAATAAGAACGCCATTCACAAATCTACCTTAAGCTGTATCATTATGAGCGAACCAAATTAGTTTTTAGGACTTCGGTAACCTTTTCTTTCCTCATAAGGGCCATCATTCACCTGTTTTATTCACTTAGATGAAGCCTACTGGAACACATACCATGATTTTTCAAAGCTATTTTGAAATAATGGGGACCCTGCCCAAACCTTTAAAGAAAAGGGCTTACTTTAATAGATTTTTCTGGAGTATCCTAGCAACAACACTATCATGAAATTTATCAGTTTCTCAGAAAGAATGTGCACTAAATCCAAGAAAAAGACAGTTCCATTTTAGTTTCTTATAAGCACCTTTCTTCATTGTTCCAAGCACTGAAACTTCTCAGGTGTCATCTCTCTGGAGACACCACGAAATGTCCATTTAGGACAATATTTGATGTTATTGTGCCAAGGTTAGCTCTGCCAGTGACACCCAATTCTACCCGAGACTAGAAAGATGACTAGGTAGATATTTTTTAAATTGTATGTAAAATGCAAACTTTGTTTTATGGGTTTTAATTTCTATGCACACAGAGTATGTCACAAAACCTCAATCCCAAAGAAAGCTGAAGCTTAGGACATTCTACTGATCTTGGTTATCCTTGGAGCCGGGAAAGGGTTTTGTTCGGCTGTACCTTCAGCCAGCAGTTGTTTCCAAACAGAGGACTCAAAAAAGAAGTCTTAGTACAAGTGAAGATTAAACAAACAAACAAACTTCCCATGGGTATGGACAAGTCAAGCATGAAATGGCGTGAATGAGGCATACATGCTGCCTGTGGGGCTCTGGCCTGAGCAGATTAGTAAAACTAAAGAGCATTAGAGTGAAACCGTAGATGGCCAGGAAGCATGGCACTTACACGCGTGGAGCACTCACACGCTCCAGTCAACCTTAGTGCCAACCTCTCTGTTATCTTGAAATCCAAATGAAATGGTTATAAGGGTCAGCCTCAGGGAAATTAGCATTCACGAGTCATTGCTACATAATCATCATCTATGTCACAGGGATGTGTACGTAGGCATGCGTGTGAGCGCTGCATATATATGTATATGTATGTATGTATGTGGTTATTTTAATTAATAGCATTATTATCTAGCTATAGAGACCTGGCAGGCATGCTGATTGCGACCATCTGAGTACATCCAGATGAACAGATTAGTATGTCTAGCATCTAGAGGCTGGCATTTGTAATGATAGCTTTCCTCTGGGACAATGCCCTTTAGCTAGGATTAGAACTTATAGAACCTTCTTTTTCTTTTAAAATATTAGACATTCGAAAAAGATTCAGGGATTTCATTACACTAAGCATTCTTCTTTTATTCTATTATAATGCCTTTCGGATAGCAGCTGACAATATTAAATATTCTTTATGAGATCTTTATCTAAATATAATCTGAAATTTTGCCTGAGTTATTGAGCTGTGTGAACATTATTAGTTGTATTCTTCACCCATGTTTAACTCTGATACTCATTTCCTGACACTGGTTTCCTGAACCGGTTAGGTTATGAATTAGGTTTTGGTGCTGATGTTGATGACAACAAAGGAGGCAGGAAGTCAGAGGCAGAAGATGCTGGGCCCTGCCTCATCCCTGTGTGGTTCTTCTCCTTTGCTTCTTTCACTGCCGGCTCCATAAGTCAGTCAGCCTCTCTCTCCTTCCCTTCCCCTCCCCTCCCCTCCCCTCCTCTCCCCTCCCCTTCCCTCCCCTCCCCTCCCCTCCCCTCCCCCCCCTCTCTCTCTGTGATATGAGACTAATTTAAGAATCTCACCTGCTAAAGAGACTCACTTGATTAGACAGCCCCGATGGATTCTTACCAAAGCCCGGGACAGCAAGTATTCATTGACTAGCCGCTGTGTGGTGAATCAAGGCGTGTTGGCTTGATGCTCTGGAACACCCTCCCCGCGCCGCGCATCAGGCACAGCCCCCGCCCCTCCCCCCTCTCCTCCCCCCTCCCGGCCCCGCCGCAAGCCCCCACCCCTGCACAGAGAGGACTGTGACTCTTGCGGTATCCACAGAGGAGGGGAGGAGGCCCGAGGTGAGCACAAGCATCCCCTGGGTCAGAGGGTCAGAAACGGGTCAGCTATGCAGACAGGCAAGCGGGTACCAAAGCCTGTGAGAGCCCAGTTCAGTTCTCCTCAGCAGGGTGGGAGAGCTTTCTCTGGCGGAAATGGGAGTTCCAGAAGAAGTTGCACAGCGGCTGGAGAGATGGCTCAGCAGAGAAGAGTGCTTGCAGCACAGGTGTCTCGTCGCAGCCTCTCTCACTCCATGAGAACCGAGGCCTCTGGGCATCTTCATACACACACACACACACACACACACACACACACACACACACTATACATATATATATACATATATATATATACATATATATATATGTATATATATATGATTGCAGAGAACAAGCGATGGACCCCAAGCCTACTGAACTGATTAGTTCTAATGGACTCTCCATCTTGATCTCAAAATAATTTTCCCTTCAGCCTTCCATTTCTCGGTCTGTAGCTACAGCTTCCAGGATCACAGGCATCCTGCCACTGAGCCGGAGAATTGAATTCTTACCGTTAATTAAAAGAGAAGAGCATTAAAGTACACTAAAAACAAAACAGCGTGCTCTTTTGAATGCTGGCGCTAAAGGAAAAGCAAGTCTAATTAGAGGAGGATGAGAGATTCTAAATGGGACTTGTGGCCACTTTCAAGCTGAAAGCTGGTGGCGCGACGCGCGACGCCTTTGAACCATTCCCTTTCATTGTTTCCATGCAAGCCCCAGCCAGGGCCTCTTCTCTGGACTCCCCCCGCCCCGCCCCCGCCGCCCCCGCCGCCCCCAAGTACTCAGCTTAGCTCACAGATGAAACAAAGATGTATAAGAAACAAACGGAACAAAAAGGAGACAGGTTTCTGAGATAGTCCGGAAGCGGGCCAAGACGGAAATGCCCCCCCCCTCCTCTTTTGGAGACTCTCCTGCCGCTCAAATGTTCAAAACAAGTAATAAGGCCTTGAGCTTCAGAAGCCGGCACCGCCACCACCCTTCATGAGCAACAAAACGTTCTAGAAGTTAGAAAAATTACCGCAACTTGATTTTAAAGCAAAAGTTAGGGGATTTGAAAGAAAAGAACCTTATTGGCTAAGCTACTTTCATCGCCATTGTTGTTTTTGTTGTTGTTATAATTATTATAATTATTAATTTTTTGAGACAGGCTTTCTCTGTGTAGCCTTGACTGTCGGGACTCATTTTCTAGACCAGGCTGACCTCTAACTCACAGAGATCAGACTGCCTCTGGCCCCTGAGTACTGGGATTAAAGGCGTGCGCCACCACACCCGGCTTCATCATCATTATTAATATTTGCTTTTAATGAGCATTTACTATACGCAAGATATGGCATTTACGGACTATAAGGGAAATCTCATTTTGACACCCACCCCTCTTTTTAGTATTTGCGCTTGGTGTTTCTACTTCTCCTTGGGAGCATCGGCTCAAACATTTAAAGGAGTCCCGGTCATGCTGCCTGCTCTCACTGTCCTGTAATGGGAACTTGTGTTTGGAAGTCAGCAACTTATTCTTTGTCTAACTTGTGGCTTCTTCACTCATTAAATGATCTGTTCAGACTGCATGATTTTACACACTTGAGAAAAATCGAAGTAAGAAATGGTTGCCTAAGAGAACAAGCCACTAAATGCAAAACAACTATGTTTTAATAGGTGTCAGTTTGTGATTGTTTTTTTTTTTCAGTTCTATTGAAATGTTATTTGCTTCTCCTTCCCAGCTCCCCAGGGAGTGAGGCAGGCTAAATATCACCTCATCATGCCTGGGAACAAGCCTGGGAATGGTTTTCTCTCTTAAAGACAACTGAAAGAGCAGTCAGTTTTTGTTGTCTTTCTTGCAGTGTGAATCAGTGGGAAAAGCAAATGAAAGGGTCCATGATTGCAAAAACAAATACACAGAGAAGTACAAAGGCATGACACACAAAATAGTGCACTGTGAATGTTTCACCAATTTTCATTTTACTAAGGAAGAAAATCACACGAATTGTTTCTGTCTAAAGTACTCTACTTGAAAAGGCAATTCAGTTTCCTAGCAACCAACACTTCTCCAGATCAGAACGCTGTTTGGAGGAAGGGAGAAATGCCAATTACACAAAGAATAGAGCAGAATTCTCCTGGGCCTTGAAGGGAGTAAGAAGAGGTGTCCTAGCCCAGTTCTATTCTCACAGCGTTGGCCTCTGGGACCTCGAAGGCTCCAAACAGGGTCAGCAGCCAGGCCAAATGAGGGGGCTATCTCTGCCTCTGCCTGTGCCTGGCATCTCTTTTCCTCATTATCTTGGAAACTTGCCCTTTCTAAAACCCCAACATTAACATAAGTATAGCTTGGAAGTCCACTGGGCCCAGGCTACCCCAACTGGTTTTCAAGAAACAAAACAAAACAAAACAACAACAGAATCTCACAACATTCCTTTCTCTTTTCTGCTCATGTGTTCTGATGTCACCAAAAAGTATGGATTATTCCCCCCCCCCCCCCCCCCCGAACTAGCAAATCTGTGCAGACACTGACAGAAGAGATTGCAACTCAATCCTGCTAATAATTGCCCGGAAATACCCTCATCTCACAGTTTAGGTGGCTTTTCTCTCAGGCCACTTCCTACTTCAGGTGATGACTGTGAGTAATAGGTCCCAGGTTAGCCACAGGCTACTGTCTGACAGACATGGCTGCACAGAGGATGCCCCCAGACTCCCCTCAGGTTCGCTTCTTTCTCTGAGCATCAATTGGAACCCTGAGTATGGTCTACTGACCATACTGTCAGTTGATTACAGAAGGGGACAAGACAAGGTTGACACGTGTGAGAAAAGAACAGAAAGGGGGGGGAGGCTTCTAGGACCTCACTTCCTGTGTCCCCTAAACCCTTACAACTCACCCTCCTGACTAGCGGCTTTTAGGGTTTTTGTGGAAGGTTTCATGACCTAGTTGCATCAGAGTCAACCTCAGGCTCAGGTACCTCTTTGCTTCCTGAGGTAGGGCAGGGGTATGGAGCTGAAGTGCCAATCCTCAGATCCTGTGACTGGTTTCCCTGGCAACAAGAGTCCATCTTTAGGCTATGCAGGAGCCACCAGTAGAGTCAGCTCATTAACATACACATCACTTCACTGGTCCCAAGGGTATAGGAGTTGTATGTCCAGAAAGGAGAAAAAGAAAGCTAGCACATGTTAACAACAACAACAACAACAACAACAACAAACCCTTATATCATACTATCACATAAGACCAAATTAAAATAAAATTAAATTAATAATCAGTTCCTTAGTCACGCATGCCATCTTCTGAGTGCTCCCTAGCTGCATTTCTCAGCCCAGGTCTGTTCTGTGGTACTGTCCAGGGCAGCAATGGGGTGGGGGTGGGGGTGGGGTGGAGGTGCTGAGCTTTCAACCACAAAAAGACAGTTTCTAAATTGTTTGTTTGTTTGCTTTCTTTTTCTGCTGCCTCCTTCCTATCTGGAGTGAGTGGATGTTTGTTCACATCTCTCCAGGTCTAAGTAGTGTCACAACACCAACTGCCACACTGAGAGCACCAGGATTTTGAATAACAGCATCATCACCCTGTAGTCGCTCCCCTGGGCAGGATTTGGGTCACAGGGGTCACTATGGGACTCAGGGGTGTCACAGGATAGAAGGACACCCAAGGTGTGACAAGGGACACAGTGTCATGATGGGGAGCAGAGAAAAGAGGAAGGAAGATGAAGTCTCTTGGCTTAGCCCGTCTGGAAGATTCTGAGATCAAAGTGTGTGTGTGTGTGTGTGTGTGTGTGTGTGTGTGTGTATGTTACATGTGTCGTGTGTTTGAGTGCTGCTGCTGATAGGACCAAGGACCTCTCACACATTTGGTAAACATTCTATGTCTGAACTATATAAGAGTTCTCAGTGTCTTAAAGAACCCAGGAGAACCAGTGTGTTCCTGTAAAAAATGGACAATCATTATTTGTTTTTTACCAGTGTATTTTCATTATACGAATGAGGGGATTCATTATGACATGCTCATACATTAATATAATATACTCTGATCATATTCACTTCACAAAACTACTCTTTTTAACGCCTCTTCCATATCCCCAATACTATTCCTTTTGCATTCACCTCACACTCACTCTTTCCCCTTCACCCCTTAGATCCATATATGAGCGACAGCATGCAATACCCATGGGTCCGAATCTGGTTTACTTTATTTTATATAATACCTTTGTTCTCTCCATTCCTGCAAAAGACATACTTTTATTCTTCTTCATAGTTAAATAATACTTCATACTGTATACATATGTCATAGTTCCCTTATTCATTTGTGGATAGACACCTAGGGGGAATCTATAACTTGACTATTGTGGATGCTCATTTTTGGTAGAGTTAGTTATTTGGCCACAGATGCTATATGAGAAATCAGTTGATTCTGTGCGTCATGGATCGGAGAAACATCTCAGGCTACAGTCTTTTGTCTTGATTTCAGGGGCAAGCCCACACTTATTTTAAAAATGTATCCTATATCACTGAAAATGAATTCTAGAGTTGAGAAGATGTGTAAGGGAGCTTGCTGCCAAGGCTGACGACCTGAATTTAACCACAGATCTTATGTGGTGGAAGAAATGAATCAACCCCAGCAAGGTGTCCTCTGACCTCCACACACGGTGTGAGATGACATCTCCAAATAATTAAACAGAAGGAGGAGGAGGAAGAGGAAGAGGAGGAATAAGAGAGGGAGGAAGAGGAGGAGGAAAAGGAGGAGGAAGAGGAGAAGGAGGAGGAAGTGGAGGAGGAGGAAGAGGAGGAGGAAGAATAAGAAACCTGTTCTAGATTGATAATTTCTCTTCCATGAAACTGAAATTGTTTTCTTCCAAAAGGCCTTTTAATTTGAGAAGGTAGATGCTGTCATGAGCAGTATTAATTGTAGAGGTCGAACCAATAGTTTACATGACCTTTGACACAGTATATGACAGGAAATGGCTAAACAAGATGGCTCTGAGACTCTCAGGGGCTCCTAAGATGCTGTGTCATGTGATGAGGCAGCAGTACTATCAGGAAGGATACACACTGATGTGCTCAGAAAACGAGACCCCACAGTTCTGCCCAAGGGAAACTTTGAAATTAGGACCAAGCTTGAATCTCTCCATAGTTCCAGTGTAGATTTAAAACAGTTCCCTTCCACGTGCCTACAACATAAACAGAATGGACCCTGACAGCGCAAAGCCAGATGCACAGAGCTCACAGAGGGCCCAAAGGTGCAGGTCTGCAACTGTGCCTCTATAACCTAATCTGAAACTTAGCAACCCAGAGTGAAGTTAAGGAGACCAAAGAAAAGGCCACTTTTCTGGAATCAGTTAGCGATGTTAACATTCACGTAAACAAAGCAACAACTTCGGTCACACAAATCAACTGAGTTCTCAAGCCTTATTTCAGCCCATAAGAACTATAAACAACACAAAACCCTTTGACAGTCAACAAAGCTCGATCAGTCTGATGTAAAGAACAGTCGGACAGGGATTTCAACTCACACAGGTAGATTATTTTGGGGGCCCTTCTCTCCCACACACACACCTGGAGGATCTCATTTGCTATGTGGGAGCACTAGGAACTCTCTTTTCTGCTGTGGCTCATGTTCTCATCAGGCATGCTGTAGGGTCTAGTATGAAGTCATCTTTTCCTGGGTCTTCGTATAGACTCCTTGTGCTTTGGGCTATGCAGAATATGTGAGAATGGTGGTTTGAATGAAAATGTTTCCCCTAGTCCCCAGCATCAGAATACTAGGTCCCCAGGTGGTGACACTGTTTGGGAGGGTTAGGTGGTATAGTCTCGCTGGAGGGCATTGTGTCACCAGGGGCAGGCTTTGAGATGAAAGGCCTCACATTACCTCCATGCCTTTTGCTCTGCTTTATGCTTTGTAGTTCAAGGTGTAACTCCTGGCTTCCTGTTCGCACTTCCACACTGCTCTGCAGCGGTGCTTCTCCATCATGACGCGTTCTTAGCCCTCTGTGCTGTAAACTGGAAGAAGCCCTTTCTTCTGCGAGTTGCTTTTGGTCACGGTGGTTTTATCACAGCAACAGAAAAGGAGCAAATACAGGCTTCGATACTGCTTGTTTCTGAGATTTAGGTGCTGGCGATGTGACTGGGGATAGAGTGTGCCAGTGGGTACCTGCTGCAGCTGGTGGTGTCTTTTCCGACTTCCTTCTCCAGCCTTCTCTCCTGTGTGTAGATAGAATTTGTATTTGTGCTCCTGGTCCATCTACTTTCCACCAGAATCTGCCTGATAAACCCACCATCCGTAACTGAATGTGGCATAGCTACGCTCTTTCACCCAAACCCAGTAACTGCGTTCATTGGGCCTACAGAAACACAACTTTGTCTACTTTAACAAAGCCAGATTCCTGTTTGGTTTATTTCTATCACAGATCTATGAAGATTTAATTCAGCACTTTGACGATGTCTTTGTTACAGGCCTTCCTATCCATCTTCTCCATGGAATTGTTGGGTGAAGAGCCCAGAAGCGACTTGAGCTACCTAGATCACTGGGAATACAAGAAATGCGTCTGGCTTATGTTCTCAGTAATGAAAGATTTAAGCTTTAAACATTGTCTCCAGACCCAATTTCCAAATATAACAAACTTAAATGAGATTTCATTTGCATAATAAAGTAATAAGAAAAGAAAAAAAAGAAATGCATCTGTTTTCAGGCCAAACTAGATGATGATGTTAATGACAATGACTGTCATGAACTGAGATTTTAGCAAATGCCTGGCCTGGTTCTAAGCTGTTACTTGT
The DNA here is from genome assembly GCA_907169655.1 of Acomys percivali. Classification (NCBI taxonomy): domain Eukaryota; kingdom Metazoa; phylum Chordata; class Mammalia; order Rodentia; family Muridae; genus Acomys; species Acomys percivali. Next base: position 114,935,917 of record OU015751.1, read on the forward strand.
TTCTCATAAGATTGGAAGGCTTTGGGGACGTAGCCACTGTTTTCCTCTTTGACTGATGAGGTCAAGTCTTGAGGGAGATGTGACTAGGTGGTACAGCTGGGACCTAGAAATGGGTTATGCCTTCGGTGCTCTGACTCTAGGGCCCTTGATTAGACTCACACATTCCTTCCTTCCTGAGCACGCTGAATATTCCTAAACTGCAGATAAACAAGCAACCAAACTCATCAAAGCATTTTTCACCATATGAACCCTTTCACAGTTTTCAAAGAAAGATAACAGAGACTGCAAAGCTGTACCAGAACATTCAAAAGGAAAAGCATCATCAGCTTACTTTAGAAAGTTAAAATGCAATCACGTATGGGAGCAAAACCGATGGAACTCTATCTGACCCAGTGAAGCCATGATGGCCAAGAGGCATATTGAGTTATGTACAGCTTTACCCAAGCCACAAGGTTTCCAAGGTGATTTATAAGTTAATTTTCTCACTCAGTTCATCATAGAGAGAAGGCATATGAAAAGGCTCTGAGGCAGTTGGTCACAGTGGCTCTGTAGTCAGGAGAGAGAGAGAGAGAGAGAGAGAGAGAGAGAGAGAGAGAGAGAG
>OU015751.1:114942523-114961066 GCA_907169655.1 Acomys percivali
GGAACTGTACCTAGGTGATGCTGAGGATAAGGGAACTGTACCTAGGTGATGCTGAGGATAAGGGAACTGTACCTAGGTGATGCTGAGGATAAGGGAACTGTACCTAGGTGGTGCTGAGGATAATGGAACTGTACCTAGGTGGTGCTGAAGATAAGGGAACTGTACCTAGGTAGTGCTGAGGATATTCCTGTACCTGGGTGTGCTGAGGATAACACTGTGAGGAAGGAGCATGTTCAGCCTCAGAGGCAGGCTGGCTTAGATCTCAGGATGGGGATCCAATGGCTTTAAGATGAAGATTAAGGAGATGGTAGAGGGCTGGAGGAGAGAGTGGCAGTTTTCAGAAGTAGCACATATAGACTTCATTGATTGTTTGAATATAGGAAGAGAGGGGGAATAGAAGGAGGAGGAAGAGGAAGAGGAAGTAGACCAGAAGAATGGTCATACTACTCTAAGTTAGTGAACTGTATCACATCAAGAACTCATGATTTTGGTGAGAAAGTGATTTGGGGGAATTGGGGTGTAATGGTCTAAATTCAGACTTGGTTATTAGAATAGTCTAGATAGAAAACTAAAGCTGTAGAAATGTGTCAATAGTGGGGACAGTTTCTCTCCTCAAGGAGCATTTAGATGAGGGACTGGTCACTCTTGTCTAGTACAGAAGACAGCCAGATGCAAGCCAGAGCCACCCATGGCCAGACACAAACCAGAGCAACCCATGCCCAGATCGTAAGTGTGCTGCGGGATCCCAGTGGAGCCTCAGTGTGAGGAATCCGGTAGGGGAGGGAGACAAAGTGTTTGCTGAGGAGGATCTTGCAACTCAGGAAAAGGGGCTTGATGACTCAGGGGTGTATCCGGAAGCAGTAGTTCCAACTAGGCTCAGAAGCGGTATTAGCTCCTATTAGCCCACGTATTTATCAACACTTCTGGGGCATTAGCGAGAAAGAAGTGAATAAAATTAATCAGGACCTGACATGGGGGAAAAAATGGTATGTAGGAAGAACCAGGAACAGAAGAAGTAAAGATCGGTTGCTAAGAGATGGGCAAAGCAAGAGTTGCCCTAGTGAGATGGGATCTGAATGAAAATGAAGCGTCCCCATGAGGCCAGTTGCTTTATCAGCCCATCCTTTATCCCATAACACCATCCTTGGTTAGTCGTCTGCCTCCTGACTAGACTGTGACTCCTTCAGGCAAGAGACTCTTTCCTGCCCTGCCAGATTATTCTATGGATTCCCAACACATGTAGCTAAAGGATCTGTTTGTTTTCTGACATATCAAGTGAAAAAAAAATACATGTTTGTACTCCCCCCAGGTACCTCATGGTCTGCTTGTGCCTGGAAATGGTTGGCTCCCCACAGACCAGGCAACTTGTTTATCTGCAGAAAAGAAGGGAGCTAATGCTGGTATTTAACTCTTACATTTCTCTAGCAATTTCGTATCCAGAGGCCAAGTAGAAGCCTTTCTAAAATTAACTAGAGTGTGGTCTCTAGGACCCTCATGAGGCAAAAAAATCAAAGCCCTGGAATGTTCCAGAACGGCAGTCCAAATTAGCAGCCAAAGCTCACTCTGACAACACATTCTTAATAGTCCTGCTGGCCATACTTTTCCTCGGCTTCATAAATCAATGTCCCGTTTCCCTTCAGGGATACTAACTCGAAATCTGAATACTAATTTCCCTCTTAGAACTCCATATTTGGAATCCTGGATGTGTTTCAGCAATGAAAACTATTTGATTGAACCAGTCCTCACTCTGGTGATGGGGAGGCGGGCCAGGGACTTACAGTTGGCATTCTGTGCTTGTATTTCTGGCTACATACAAACATTTGATTGTGGGGAAGACTTTCTTTTCCTTTAAAAAATTTTTTTTAAATTTAAATAATTTATTCAGATCACACCTCAGTTGCTATCCCCTCACTTGGATCTTCCCCTCCCCTCCCTCTTTCATCCTATTCCCCTCCCCCAGGCCTGTGACAGAAAGGGACCTCCTCCCCCACCATATGATCACAGCCTATCAAGTCTCATCTGGATAGCCTGCTTACCTTTCCTCTGAGTACCACCAGGCCTCCCTACCAAGGGGAAGTGGCCAAATAGGAGGCACCAGAGTTCATGTCAGAGTCAGTCCCTGCTCTCCACACAACTGTGGAGAATATGCTGTCCACGGGCTAGATCTGAATAGGGGCTCTAGGTTTACTGCATGCGTTGTTCTTGGTTGGTAAAGTAGTTTGTGCAGGTCCCGGTGGGTCCAGATCCGCCAGCCTTGATGATCTTCTTGGAGGGTTCCAGGACCCTCTGGGTCCTTCTATTCCCCTATTCTCCCATACCTCTCTCACCTGGAGTCCCAATAGGATTTCCCAAGGAAGACAGAATTCTTGACAGCATTAGATAAGTTTAAAAACAAAGTTACAAAGATACCTTGTTATATAACCCGAAGGCTTCCAGAACCGTGTGAACAGTGTGAAGTCTGCACACTGCCCTGACACCACAGAGCCTTGCTCTGTGCTGCCATCTTAACTCTAACTGAAGCCAGTTGGGCTTTGTGCCTCCCATACAACTCTTCTCTTTCTTTCTTTTTTTTAATCAAAATGTCAGGAGATACTCATTTATATTATAGTTTATAGACTTGTTATATTTTAGTGGCAAGAGCAAAGTCATTTCGATTTATGGCAATTTAAAATAATTGCTCTTCTCAAAGTGGAAGGGAAATTAGCCAGCCTGGTAGATCAGCATGCTTGGCAATATGTCTCCATATGTCAACTTGCTGCTCTCTGCACCACCTGCTTGAGTCTTCACCGGGGACGCAGACCGATGAGATCACTGCAGCAAGCTATAGATCTTGGCCGAGTTAACCGGTCTGCTCTCGCTTGGTAATGAGGAGAGTGTCTCTGGAAAATGGGCAATTGGAAGCCGTCACCTCTCAGGGACTGATGACTGATTGCTATTGTGTTGCACCTCTGTAGGGTTAGCGCCATTTATTAGTGGCTCCCTGGCTCTGAGAGCTTACCGTCCGTCCTGTTTTATAGGCAGGACTCGGGGAAATGTGCTACGCTGCATAATTGTTGAAAAACGAAGCCACAGCAGTTTTCTCATGAGCACACTGGCCTTACATGCCTTGAGCAAACTTAGCAATGGGGACAGGGAGGTGCTTTTCAAGGTGGCTTTGGCTGGGGGAGCAGAAAACACTTTCTGATGTTGACTCTGAATGTTTTACCTTTGAGAATAATTGCCATTCCCAAATTCTGGACATGAAAACCCACAGACACAGATCCCAAGTATACGGCAACACTTTTGGTAATTGCTGCTTTTGATTAGAAAGATGTGTTTGGGGTTTAGAACTAATAACTGAGGGGCAAGGGAAAAAAAAGTCAGGATGCTCTTAGGAGAACCATTTTTATTAAACGTACTTGTCAGGGGGAAGGTTCCAAGTTGTTAGTCTTGACAGAGAGAGAGAGAGAGAGAGAGAGAGAGAGAGAGAGAGAGAGAGAGAAAGTTGGGAGAAAATAGTATTCCTCCTGAGGAAACCTATAAAATCACAGAGTTGGAAAAGACCTTGAAGATATTCAGCTCCAAACCATCATTTCATTTCAAGTTACAAGGCAGTAATGAGTATGCTGTTATAGCCAAAGCAGGAAGAGAATGCTAGCTCTACAGCAAGAGGAGCAATTGAGCTCCATGCTGGGAACACTGGTGGGCTTGGTGAGCAGTTTTAAAAGCACCAAGGGCTGTGGAGGGGCCGAGGTTGGAGCCCAGCAGCTGAATGCTCATCTGGCATGTCTGAAGCCATCCGAACCATGCCTAGCAACAAACAATACAGCCTGACAAGGAATTACACTAAAAGAGAGGAAATTGCAGAATCACGTAGTGTGTGTCTGTGTGTGTGTGTGTGTTTGTGTATGTGTGTGTGTGTTTGTGGTGTATATAGTGTATGGTGTGTGTGTGTATGTTTGTGATGTGTGTAGTTTGTGGTATGTGTGTGTGTGTTTGTTGTGTGTATAGTGTGTGTGTTTATGGTATCTGTGTGTGTGATTGTGGTATGTATAGTGTGTGGCATGTGTGTATGTTTGTGATGTGTGTGGTGTGTCTTATGTGTATCTGTGTGGTGTGTATGCTTATGGTATGTGTGTGTGTTTGTGGTATATATAGTGTGTGGCATGTGTTTATGTTTGTAATGTGTGTAGTATGTGGTATGTGTATGTGTGTGGTGTGTGTGTTTGTGGTGTGTGGTATGTGGTGTGTGTCTTATAATATGTATCTTCCCGTGCCCCCAAACTTAGCAGCCACTGCTACATTTCTGTTTGAGTGTGAGATGATGAAAATGAATGGGTCGTCTGTGTGTGCATTAGCAAATTCCTCACCTCTTGGGCCAGTGACCTCTATTGAGGAGATTTCATGGCCCATTATGTAACACTTAGATTTGTTTCCACAGCCTGGATTTATTTCTCTGCACAATATAACCAGAACCCCATTTTCCAGCTGTTGGGCCAAATACTTTGCTTTAAAAGTCATCTTTGTTTTTTCACTGTTTACTTTTTTCTTTCCCACAGGTCAATGGCAACCAACTCTCCACTGTGTCTCAATTCACTTCTATAATTTTAATAATTATGGTTTTGTTTGATTTGCACAGGATTTCTTTTGCCCTTTAAACAGAGTGCTATTTTGTGCTGATGTTTTTTCCTAGTAAGAGTTTTGCAAATATAAAACTTTGGATAGTGCATTTAAACCAAATAACTTCATCTTGATATTGTAAGAAACACATTCTCTGAAACGAATCTGCCCAAATTTCCAGCTGGAATGGATCCTTTGGGACACTGTTGGCTGGATGCAAAGCCAGTGCTGGGATAAATTCCACTTCCTGTGCCATGAAAACACACAGGTTTGTGAGAGAACAGTGCACTAGAGATACAACAACACTCAGTGCACGCACTGTGGGGGTAGGACCAACAGGCTGGGCGCTGCTATAGCAAATTGTTGCACATGTAGTGCCTCCGAATGACCCAACTTAACTGTCTGCTCTGTAGGTAGGTCCAAGCAGATCCTCAGCGAGAGCAGGCGACGCCTTGGCAGGCTGCGTTCTTTGGGAAACGCTGAGAGGAATTCTGGTTCCTCATTTTGCCAGCTCACAGAGGCTGCTGGATCCCTGAGCTCATGGTCCCGCTTCATCCCAGCTTCTGTTGTCGTTTTCTCTCCCGTCTCCCCTGATTTTGATTTTTCCCACCTCTTTCTCCCACATCTAGGAATTTGTGTGACTAGGTGGGGGCCCAGACTATGTCCCTGTGTCGTTCCCTTAAGTACTCCTGCATCTTCCCTTTTCATAAGGTAAGGAATGAGTGTGTAGACATCTTCCAGGGATGAGGGCATCCTGGGGAAGACCAGCGTCTCCCTCCCACAGGGAATCGAGAGGATGCGCCTAGAAGCAAGGGAAAGCAAGGCTGAAGAGTCTACCTTTCCCCTTGGTTTTACAATGTGGCTTTGCTACTGGTGACAGATGCTCTTGAGTTCAATCAGGACACCTGCAAACTTAAAGGTTGTCTGTCATATGTGGGTGCTCTCTGAAGCGACACACATCTCTGTTGTTGTTGTTGTTTTTTTCTTTCTTTCTTTCTTTTTTTCATTCTTGGCCTGCTCACCACACTCAGAAGTGCACAATCACGTCAGCAGTGGTTCCTTTGCAGCATTTCTCCTTTGTCTGTACCCGCGAAGGTCTTTTGAAGTTGAGTCTTTGAGGAATCTCTTCTACAGTACACCTCTACGGCTCTTATTTGTAAGCTTCTCCGTTAATACTTAGAGACAAGGGTTTAAAAGAGAGAATTGTGAATTCAGACCACAGGTGAGGCAGGGCAAACTGGGCATGAAAAATGTACCAGAAAAGAGGCTGGAAATTCTTAGAGTGGATTAGGAAGATAAGTCACAGGGCTAAAACTGTACTTACACACAAAGTAAAACCTCATGAACGAGGGGACATTCAGACCTTTGCAGACACAGGAAGCCTCGTCTCACGTTCCTGCAAATGCAGTCATGATGCTTGCTGTCCATCCCTGCCCAGAGCTCAGCCTGATAGCTAAAACACTCCCACCAGAGGTGGTCAGTGTGGCGCTCACTGACCGTGGGACCTGGGCTTGCTTCTGGGAAGACTGCAGTATTCATCGAGTGCGTCTTGCCAAAAGCCTCTGGTATTTCACTCTTCTGTCCCCTTTCCTTGCCCTGGGACATAAACAGTTATGGAAAATAAAGAGTTCCCATTCAATAGAGGGGGGCTGAGGAGCACCCAATCTGTGGAATTTCAGCCATCATCCCTCCAGGGACTTTTGTCTTCTGTAGGGGTCTTCAGGTAGAGCCCTTAGGGTTCCAGAGCCCCTTGAGTTGATGTTGTGGCTTCTCAAAGTACAGGTTCTTTCCTCAGAATTATCTCAATTGTCATCTGAAATTATCCCATTCACTTTTTCTTTTTTTTAGATAGGAGTTCCTTTCTATAGCCCAGGCTGGCCCCAGCCTCATTATCTAGCTGAGGATGGCCTTGACTCCTCCAGCCTACGCCTCCCAGGTCAGAGGTTACGATCATGTGCACCACTGTCACCTTAACATCATCTTTTAAGGAATTTAAGGGTGGATACACTCTTTATCTCAGTGATTTTCAACCTGTGGGTCACAACCCCTTTGGGGGGGGGGGTCAAGCGACCCTTTCATAAGGGTCACCTAAGACCATCCTGCATATCAGACATTTATAATATGATTCACAACAGTAGCAAAATCACAGTTATGAAGTAGCAGCAAATATAATTTTATGGTGGTTGGTCACCACAACACGAAGAACTGTGTTAAAGGGCCACGCTGAGCATTAGGAAGGTTGAGAATCACTTTATCCATTAAGGTGAGTAAGTGAGCCTTCAACTAAATGACTACTCAACTTATGCCTACTTTTCTGATTAGTTTCAGGGCCAAGAGTGGTATTTTTAAATCATGGACTGTTAAAGTGTTCTATTTGACTAAAAAACAAACAAACAAACAAACAAACCAGTTTATGTAAACAAACAAACAAACAAACAAAAAACAAAAAATATAAAGAGGGGACCAAGGAACATATAATTATGACAGTCCAGAAGGGCTTGGTGAATCTTCCTGGGTCCGCAGCTGGGTTGCTGGGTTGCTATTCTCACTGAAGGAAAACAAGACTAACGCTCTCAGATTTGCCTCTCTCTACATCAGACCCACAGACTCAGGGTGGAAGCATGCCGATCTGTGTTCCCTAGCCAGAGAGAATCAAGGAGCCACATGAGGGAACAAAACAAAACAAAACAAACAACAACAACAACAAAAACGGAGCTACTGACACGAGCATAAACCTCGACAGCCGTTTCCCTTGCCGACGTCTGTATCGGAACGTTCCTCCTGGATACACTCTGTCCCAGTCTGTCCCCATCTGTGTTTGTTACTCGACGACTGTGCTTGAACCCAGCAGGATTTATTTATTTCTCAAAAGAGCTGTGCCTTATGCCTTGATCAAATAGGATTCATATGTGCGTGTCGTTCCGAGCAGACACGCTGGGCAGGATGTGGCTCTTTTCCCTTAGCTGCCTCGACTCAATGGGATCCAGGCATTTTCCAACTGAACAGCTGTGGCTTGGGAAGAATCCAGGTGTTTCTCGCACTGGATATTTGTGGGATTGGCAGCGCCTGGGTATTTCCTTTGCTTTCTCTTGCCTAAAATCATTATAATGTACCCTATCTATCTATCTATCTATCTATCTATCTATCTATCTATCTATCATTGTATACCTACCTATTTCAACAAACCTTGCTTTGTTTTAAGAAATGGATCAACTACTATGCCTTTATGTAATCAATACATAGAAAAACACAAGGATTAAATGCTATTTATCTTTTTCATTTGCTAGGGATGTCTTTTATTCAGTTGGACAGAAACACATATTTTAAAATTCCTTTGTGTGAGGGCAACCACATCATCCTTCTACGCGGAATAATCACCTGCTCAGAAGGTGTGAATTTATTGGAATGGAGGGCCAGGTGTCACACCTGCTCTGACATCCCACTTGTTAAGAACCTGCTCAACTTGGCTTTGATTTCTCTGTGAAGAAGTAAGTTTGCCCCGTGAGGTTTGGCAACGCGTAGACCCTGTTAGAAAATGGTGTGTGGTTTTGGTTTTCACATCTTACCCGACATATAGGAAAGTTGGAAAGAGTTCAGAGAACAGAAATAAAATGATTAAAGGGTTTGGGAAGTGGGGACGTGGGTTAACAGCTAAAGAAAGGCTCGCAGGGAAAGAAAGACAAGGAGTATTGCCAACAACGGAGCCAGGGAAGCCAACCCTCGGTGACTATATGGCTGAGCAAGTTTGATTACCTTGGTCAGGGGAACAGGAAGAAGGTGGTCAGTCTGACCAATTATGAGGGAGGAGAAAAAGAAAGTTATAAGAGAGGAGGGTGGCAGCGGGAAACCAGGTAGCCATTTCTTTAGCCAGGGATTCCTTTTCACACACATAATACAGTCACCCAAAGCAGGGATAACTTCAGACAGTGCTCAGTAGTGACAGGGTTCCATCCTGAGAAACCCATCCCATACTGAAAATGATGTAAAAATAGAAATTCCTCCCAATTAACCTTGGGCACCTTAAATGTGTTCCTAACACCTAGGCTGTAGTTGGATAAAATTATTGATCCCCCAAATCTATTTCATAATAAAGTGTTCATTGATTGCTAATACTTATTTAATCAATGGAAATATCTAAGTTTCAAATTAGTGAAACAGTACACAATTAAAACTGGAAACACAGGAGCACTTTTGTTCTATAATAAAGAAATTATAAACCAAGCAGCACTTGCTGGGGACAGTTCTGTGTGTAACATACATTGTCACTTCCACTAGATTTGAAAACATGGGTCAATAAGATGTCAGAGTTCCACCCAACACTAGAATGAGATGTTATGCTTTTTTTTCATGTATTTTTCCTGTATTCCCAGTGATTCAGAGAAAGAACACATGCTGAAGCCTGAAACACCCACGCTATGTAAAATGCATCATATTCTGTTGCGTTGAAAAGTAGAAGAATCAAGTAAGTGCAGAATCAAAAGGGAACAAAAACTAACACTTTTTTTAAAAATAGCTTAGAGTGTAATGTATGGGAGAAAACTTAATTACCTATGAAATTTCCATTATATAGGATAGGATTCTAATTTTGCTTGTCTGTCTAAAAAATTTGGGGAGCTGGAGAGATGGCTCAGTGGTTAAGAGCACTGGCGGCAGGCAGTTCTAGGGGTCCTGAGTTCAAGTCTCAGCAACCACATGGTGGCTCACAACCATCTGTAATGGGGTCTGCATCCCTTTACTAACTTTCAGGTGTATGTGCAGACAGGCATTCATATAAATAAATAAATCTTTAAAATTTTGTATGTGTGCATATATTCAAGAGTGTTCACACAAGTGCATGTGGGGATGTGTTTGAACATGTGTTCAGGTGGAGACCAGAACTCAACATTGAACATCTTCCTCAACCACCATCTTATTTTTTCTTTTGTAGAAAGTTTTTTTAGTTAGAAGCAAGTTAAAAAAAATAATTATTTATTCTTCAGTAATTTCATATAGGTGTTCAATGTGTTTTGATCAAATCAATGACCCCCCCCACCCCAGTTCCCTTCCTTCAACTCCTTCCAACATCTCCTTTTACATTTTCTTTTCAATTTTACAGTCTTCTCTTTTTAAGCACTGGGTGCTTAAAACATGGTGCTTCCAGTATGTGCATGGGTGTAGGGCCATTCCCTGGAGCATGATGACTTCCCCGGGGTCACATCCCCAAAGAAAATGCGTTCTCCCTCCTTGTAGCTATCAGCTGCCAACAGCCCATCAGCTGGGGCAGAGCTTTTTGAGCCCTTCTTCCACCAGCTTAGAATCTTAACCAGCTTCATCTTATGCAGGTCTTGTGCATGAAGTAGTCACAGATGCTGTGAATTTATGTGCAACAGGCATGCCACGGACGGAAAACACTGTTTGGCCTCCATATTCTGAAACCTCTGCCCCCTCTTCCGCAATGATCCCCGAGTCTCATGGCAGGGGCAGGAGGAGGGTCCATCTTGTTTTGTGAGTCAGGGTCCCTCCCTGAATCTGGGACTCAGATCTTGGCTGGAGTGGTTGGACAGCAAGCCCCAGAGTGCCTCTCATCTCCGCTTCCCCAGGGCTACATTACAGCATCACTGTGCCAGGCTTTTCACAGAGGTGCTGGGAATCTGAACTCAGTTCTTTGTGCATCTATGGAAAACACTTTGTAACCTGAGCCATCACCCAGCCAAAGACTCTGGTTTTAAGACTGTAAAAATACAAAATGTATATATATTAAATGCAGGGTTTAAAATTAAGTATGAATAATTTCTACATTTAAAAAAACCCACTGTATAAATCGGGATTACTCAGAATTTATTTGATCTATCTAAATATCTTCTCAATCTATATGTAAATTTTCTATTATCTACGTACCTACCAAGTATCTATCAATCTACTTATCAAACATTTAACTAACAATTATCCACCTACCAGTCAACCAATACATCAATCATCTAGCTCTCAAATGTCTATTTACTTATCTTAAACACTGCTTGCTTGTTTTAAGTAATTGGCTGTCCTGACTGTGGAGGCTGGTGAGTCCAACATCTAAATGCTACCACGGATGGTTGGGATGGTCCTCCCAAAATGTGGTGAAGGCTTCTTCCCCAAGGTGGTGGATTTGGAGTCCATAGAGTTTTTTTTTTTAAGCATGTAAGACTTAGTGGTGAGGGCCCTTCGCCTCACCGAGGGTGTGGTCTTGAAGGAGACTCTGGCACTCCAGACACTTCCTTCTTTTGTTCTTTGCCATGTGTTGGCAAAATATCCCTCTGCTATATACTCATTCCACGAAGTGCTCCCTCACCCACAGCAACAGGAACAACTGATGATGTTATGAAACATCGAAATGGATGGACTAAAATAAACATAGTTCTTTAGATAAAGTAATAGAATGTAATAGTGTCGGGCGTTTTGTTATAGAGATAGAGGCAAACATAGGTAGTTTAGCGTGCTAGAAGCTCAGAGGGGATTTATATGCTATGCTACAGTCTTGAGACGGAATACTCTTCTCTTTTTTCTTTGAAAGGCCTTCAAATGATTAAATGATGCCCCCAACCCATTATAAAGGGTAGGCTCCTTGACTTCCATGACCTGATTATGAATGTTGACAACATACAAAATTATGTCATAGAGATAGTTAGATTTGGATGTGACTAAACGATGGGGACACTATGGCCTCGTCAACCCGACCTAAAAAATGGAATTATCTCAATCTCCAAATATTCCTTGGTTCATTTTCCCTAGCTCCAGTACTAAGTGGAGTCCCTGACATTGTGGTCCTCAGAGGGTCTGCCCCTGGGGAAAATGCTCGAAAGCCTCCACATTCCACGCGTTTCTAAGCACGTGCCTTCAACTTTTGTTTCTGAAGAGCTGATGTCCTTTTTGTCACGCTCCCGAGCAATCCCTTCCTGTGGCCACTCATTTCCACAAATACGTCCTATGTCCCAGAAACGCATTTTGCAACTTGTCCAGCTTGTTCTCAAACTCCCTGTATCACTGTGCTGCTCTCCATGAGAACTCAGAAGGCTTAAAGGCAACTGCAGAGGAAAACAGCCAGCAGAGGGCTCGACAAGTGACCATGAAGCCCAGAGCAGAACTACCCAGGCCAGGGACCCACTGCACTACTCACCACCTATGTGACTTTGGCCACATCACCTTGGATGTCCCCGAAGCTCAGTTTCCTCACCTGCAAGACAAGGCTAACCATTACAATTCTTGTCCTAAAGGGTTAGCATGAGGTGCTCTCAACTCTGCTTTGAGCATTTTTTTCCAGCTATTTATTCCATTTAATTATTACAATGCAAAGAACTGTCTTCACTCAAGGAGGAAATGATTTTCAAGAGTCTATTGTTCTATTGAGTCTATGTGTTCTATTGAGTCTATAGAGCACCCAATGAGGCTATGCCCCCCACCCTCTCTAGCTGTCATTGTTTTTTTGCTCACGATTGTGGGAATTTTACACTCTGAGAGCTGAGGCATGAGGGCTGATATTACAACCTACTCCTAGAATATTTTCCCCACAAAAATAAGGCCACATGCTATCATCACAGGGTGTTTCCTGTTTGCAATCTCCTTACACAGGCTCTTTTCAACTTCCAAACATCCTTGCATTGCTCCTACTTAAGGGCACAGAAACTTAGTAAAACTCCATAACCTGTCTTACTTTATTGAGCAGGGTGGGGCTTAGCCAGCTTCAAAGGCACAGGAGCTCACCAGTCACACCGTCATTTCTCCTTCATAGGCTCTGCCATTGACCAGGCTCTTGCAGGGCATTGAGACCGTATCACCAAAAGCTGCTTTCATGTGTTTTAGAAACTGTCTCCCTTTCTTTAGAGAACTGAACTTTTAGTACAGAAATTAAAACATCCAGGGAAGGGTACTGAGAAATGGCCAGCAAGCCTGAGATTGCATGTGTGTGTTCCAATCACACAACCAGAGACCCACCAGAAGAAAAGCAGGCATCCAAAGACTCAACTTTCCATTTGTTTCCAAAGTAAACCTCTGTTAACAAAATATGTGTCAGTGCCACACGCAGAGAAAGATCCTGTTTTTTTTTTTTCTTTTAGTCTCAAGGAAATATTGGACAACAATACAGTTTACAAGATAGATTGAAAAAGTTCAAAGTAGCGGGTCCAGGGAGCTTCTTCGTAGGATGAGTAAAACCACCAAGGCAAACCTGGGATCTACCACAGTGAAGAGCTCAGGGTCAATTGATTTTTAGTTGTGGTTTTTCCCTCTTTCTTTCTTTCTTTCTTTCTTTCTTTCTTTCTTTCTTTCTTTCTTTTAGGATGAATTAAATAAAAATAATTTATTCAGATTACATTCTGATTGTTACCCCCTAACTTGTATCTTCCCATTCTCACCCCCTTCCTTTTTCACCCTATTCCCCCTCCCCTAGACCTGTGACAGAAGGGGACATCCTTCCCCACCATATGATCACAGCCTATCAGGGGAATAGCCTGCTTCCCCTTCCTCTGAGTGCCACCAGGCCTCCCCCACCAAGGGGAAGTGGTCAAATAGGAGGCACCAGTGTTCATGTCATAGGCAGTCCCTGCTCTTCCCACAACTGTGGAGAATGTGCTGTCTGTCCATTGGCTAGATCTGACTGGGGGGTTGGGGGTGGGGTCTAAGTTTACTGCATGCATTGTCCTTGGTTGGTACAGCAGCAGTTTGTGCAGGCCCCTCTGGATCCAGCCAGCCTTGATGGTCTCCAGGTAGGATTCTTGTACTCTCTGGGTCCTTCTATCTCCACATTCTCCCATACCACTCTTACCTGGAGTGCCAACGGCTTAGTTGTGGTTTCAAAGCTATTACTGCCTGTCAGTTACTCCAGCCACTGGGTACATTTAGTGAAGAGTCATCTGTCATGAGCTCTTGAAGGTGGTGGGATAGAGCAGTGCTTCTGCTCTGAAAGGAGGGTTAGATTGGAGTAACAAAACAAACAGATGAACCAAAGAGCATCTCTCGGGTACTTCAAAGGTAAATCTGAGTGAACTATGATGTGAGGATGGAGGTTTACCCTGGAGGGCCCTCTAGAAGGAGAGTGTTCAGAGAGAAGTCCCCTTGGTTGCCATCTTAGCTGAGACCTGAATGAGAAAGAGCCTGGAGAGAGAGAGAGAGAGAGAGAGAGAGAGAGAGAGAGAGAGAGAGAGAGAGAGAGAGAGAGAGAGAGAGAGAGACAGAGACAGAGACAGAGACAGAGAGACAGACAGAGAGAGAGACAGACAGAGAGAGAGACAGAGAGAGGGAGGGCACCAGCCCTAGACAGGAAGCTCAACAACTCAAAGTTTCTGTGAGCAGGAGAGGAGAGCAAGGTAGGCAGTTTAGGAAGAAGCCTGAAATAGTCTGAGTAATGAGGCAGTCCTGCAAGTTCTGAAACAAGGGTTAAAATGGCTTGTGTTGCCTTTAAAAACTCATCTGAATGCTTGGTGGAGAACCAAAGGGACAGGTGGTGGTGATGTGTGAGACTCCTGGTGCCTTTGTATTAGGTGGGAAAGAAGACTTCAAAGTCTCAAGCATGGGCACCGAATGTTTAAGGGCACACTTTATTGATACAAAGAAGGACGACTGTATTTTTTAATAACATCTCTATCTACAACACATCCACGGCACAGAAAAATCATTGTATTACTATTTTGTCAGAGGTGCGGTGTGGTGTGGCTGCTGATTAGCAATGGCAAGAAGCATAGAGCACTGAAAATAAAAGGGCATTCCTCTGGGCTTACTGGGGACCACTCTGCTGGCTTTTCGGCCCTCCCTGTAGCACAGAACAGTATCTAGGAAATTAATTCTTCCTTCTGGCCGAAATGACAAATTGCACAAAACCTTTTGCTACATATGGCCGGCCATTCTCAAGAGGGCAGACTCCTTCGGTGGAGCATGCTTTATTGCAGGCCATTTATCAGTTTCTTCTGATAATTATGGATAACTAGAGGGAAACCAACCGGTGACTGTGCAGGCTGAGTGAAATTCTCTTTTGGTTCAGCCCCAAGCTACTTTGAAAGAAGTATCAGCTGCAGAGCCTCGAAAAGTTCTTCTCTCAGGGATGGAGGTAGAGGTTAGCTTCTGGGCCTTAAGCCGCAAGGTCTGTCTGCCCATAAATCATCATCATTAAATATGCTGGGAAGTATGATGGCGCCGCATGCCTAAAAAGCTTCGCAAGCTCCATCCACTGTTGTCATCGTTGGTGGCAGAGGGGAGTGACAAGACGCTAGCATGTCGCTGAATGGTAGGGCGGCATAATAAAGCGTGCTTTGTACCATGTGTGTCACAGATTTTTCGGGGCTTCTGGAAGGTTTTTTTTTTTTCTTCCTTCTTTTCTTTCTTCACTCCCCTCCCTCCCCAAGTTCCGCCTTCCCGGCTTTGCAATCAAACTGGCCCCAGCTGTGCACCGGCCTTTGACTCCATCTGTCCTTCCGCTGGGGAGGAGGAGGCTCTCTCGCCAAACAGAGAACACAAGTTTGGCTCCCAAAAGTGATCATAATAACCCTTACCTTCCTCGGAGCCACGGCAAGCCAGATGGACAAGCTGTCCAGAGGATGGAGAGGGAGCATGGGGACAGACTGATGGCCTCCGCCCCCAACCTAGTATACACTGCACGCAAAGCGGCGCCGCCAGACAACCCACCCGGGCTTCCCTCACCAACACCACTGTCCTAGGCTGCTTGTCCAAGCAGCTCTGGCTCCTTTTTCGTCCACCTATAGAGGTGAGAATCGCAGGTTGGAATTCACTCTGGTGCGAGCCGCATCACGCACACACCGGGAAGGGACTGACAAGTAGGAGGTCGGGCCGGAGGGGGCGTCGCGCAGTCCCCTGCGCGTCAGAAGACGCCAGAGGTGTGTGTGAGGGGAGGGGGGAGCGACCACCCCTGGACCAGCCAGCTGCGGGAGCGGTCCCTCCCACCGTTCCTCCCGCCCTACGCCCTCTCTCAGCCTCCCCGCCTTTACTCCACCCCTTTCCCGGCCGGATCTCCTTCCTCCCTCTGTGCGCGCTTTAAATAATTTCCTCCTTTTTGGCAAAAGAAATAATGCACCTGACTTTACCAGGGGGAAACAACCAGCCGAGCAGAACAAGAAACAGATGTAAAAGGAATAGAAGAAGAGAGAAAAAGCGATGGGACTCTTTTAAAGGCAACCAGGGGCTGGAGAGGTGGCCGCAGCGGCAGAGGCAGCAAGAGGCGCCCCCGCCGGCGTGAGCTGCGGGCAGAGGACGTCTGCACCAGTTGCAGATGTCACACCGGGAACTCCTGGGTCTTTTGATTTGTTTGCAAAACAAAGTCTTTTCTTCTCTGGCTCAGACACTGAAGAGGCTCCTGGATTGTTCTCTGAATCCCACACAACCTGGGAGCTACCCGGAACCTTCCTAAAGAGCCCAGCTGGGCGGAGGATGGGCGAAGGGCGTCAGCCGGCGGGGTCACCCCGTGAGCGGCCCCGCGGCGCCGGCGCCCGGGCACAGCTCTCCCTGCTTAGGTTTTTCGTGCACTCATGGCTATGGGCTGCGTCGGGCTCGTCTGCCCAGGTGTTCAACCTTAGCCTCTCTGTGGACGAGGGGCTGCCCCCTGACACTCTGGTGGGCGACATTCGCGCAGGGTTGCCAGCCTCGCAGCAGCAGGAAGGGAATGGCTTTTTTCTGTCGGAGGACTCGGATGACTCCCCTCTGCTGGACGACTTCCACGTGCACCCGGACACTGGCATCATCCGCACCGCGCGGCGTCTGGACCGCGAGCAGCGGGATCACTACAGTTTCGTGGCCGCCACACTATTGGGAGAGGTGGTGCAGGTGGAGATCCGCGTCAACGACGTGAACGACCATTCTCCTCGCTTTCCTCGTGACTCCCTGCAGCTGGACGTGTCGGAACTCAGCCCTCCAGGGACAGCTTTCCGTCTGCCAGGTGCCCAGGACCCGGACGCGGGGCTGTTCAGCATCCAGGGCTACAACTTGCTGCAAATGTCCGACCTGCCCCAGGACCCCGCAGGACCCTTCTTCCAGTTGCGCTACGGGACTCCTGGGCTACCGGCGTCGGCGCCCCAGTCCTCACTACCCCTGGAGCCCTTAGACTTGGTGCTGTTGCGGCGCTTGGACAGAGAGGCGGCAGCTGCTCACGAGCTGCACGTTGAAGCGTGGGACGGTGGCAGCCCTCGGCGCACCGGCCGCCTGCACGTGCAGCTGCGTGTGTTGGATGAGAACGACAACCCGCCAGTTTTCGAGCAGGGAGAGTACCGAGCTGCAGTACGCGAGGACGCCCAGCCGGGCACTGAAGTGTGTCGCGTGCATGCCACGGACCGCGACTTGGGGCCTAATGGCTTGGTGCGCTACAGCATCCGGGAGCGGCAAGTGCCAGTGGCTGGCGCAGGCGGCCGGCCACCGGGCGATCCAGGATATTTCTCGGTGGAGGAGCTGAGCGGCGTAGTGCGGGTGCAGAGACCATTAGACCGCGAAGAGCAGGCCTGGCACCAGCTGGTGGTCCAGGCTCGCGATGGGGGCGCCGAGCCAGAGGTAGCTACCGTGCGCGTGTCCATTGACGTCCTGGATGTCAATGACAACCCGCCTGCCATCCACCTGCTCTTTCTCACCGAGGGAGGCCTGGCCAGTGTCTCTGAGGGTGCCCAGCCAGGCGACTATGTGGCTCGAGTCTCGGTGTCCGATGCGGATGGCGACCCAGAAAAGGAAGAGGAGGCTGTCAGAGTGCTTGGGGCAGGCAGTATCAAGCTGTCCTTGGAAGGTGGGAACGGAGCCTTTGGGCTGCGGCCAGGTGGTCCTCCTGGAGTATTTTTCCTTTGCATCGAGGGCCTCTTGGACAGGGAAAGCCAAGATCTCTACGAGTTACGATTAGTGGCCACGGATGCAGGGTCCCCACCGTTGAGCACGGAGGAATCATTGCTGCTCTGGGTGTCAGACCTCAACGACCAGCCACCTGTCTTTAGCCAGGAGCATTACTGGGCCTCGGTGTCCGAGGCCGTGGTCCCAGGCACATCAGTTGTTTGGGTCAGCGCTTTGGATGGCGACCAGGCTGGCACTGATCACGCTAGGCTGCGATATGCCCTAGTGCAGCTCTCGGATTCCTGCGACTCTGAGGCTCTGTCACCCAAGGCAGAGTGTGTGCCATCCTTCAGCATCAACCCTGACAACGGTTTAATCAGCACTCTCCAAGCTCTAGACCGAGAGGTCCAGGCTGCAGTGGAGCTGAGAGTGGTGGCCCAGGACCTCGGAGAGCCGCCACTTTCTGCCACCTGCTTGGTGAGCATTACTGTGGACGACGTAAATGACAATGAACCCGTTTTCCTGAGGCAGATGTATAATGTCACCCTGGCTGAGCACTCTTCAGTTGGACATTGCTTTCTGCAGGTGAGTGTATCAGGCCTCTGGCCCCAGCTCAAGGCCTGGGATGGATGATGAGGATATGAGTCTGTCTGGGGACATCTGACAATGGGTGATTATGTCCTGAGGTCTTGGCCCTGTGCTTTCTAAATGTCTTTTCTCCATCTCAGGAGACTTTTTTTCCTGGATTTTTCTCCAGAAAGCACAGTTTCCTTTATGCTGGACTGCCTCCAAATTTCAGTGGGAGGGGCCATCTATTACCCCAAAGTAGCTAACGGGCCATAGGCAACGGCACACACTTTTGAGACCTGTCTGTGGCATCTTGGAACTCGGGTTAGCCTTCACATTTTGAGACGTTGAAAGCCTTTTGAGTGACCACCTTCAAAGTCCTCCTTAAATCCCTTCCCACCTTCTTTGGGAGTTATCAGAGGTTATTGTGACTTCAAGTCATGGCGGCTTTCATGTTGTAGGCTGAGATCCTTCAAGTGAGCTCTTCAGCTCTAGAGGAGCAGAGAGTCACTCCAGTCACCTTGGTTATCCCAGGCCCTGTCTATCTGTGCTTTGCTGTTTGACTTTGGTGTGTGTGTGTGTGTGTGTGTGTGTGTGTGTGTGTGTGTGTGTGTG
>OU015751.1:114987583-115011314 GCA_907169655.1 Acomys percivali
ACACACACACACACACACACACACACACACACACACACACACACACAGAATGTAATTCACCCACTGGATTTGTTTTTACACCTCTCTATATTGCTTATGTAGCTTCCTTCAGAAAATCTTTTATCATACATGTGTGTGCACATGCACACATTTTGCTCTAATTCAAGGCTTTGTACATGCAAGGCAGGTGTGACATACTCAGCTTTTTATGTAGATATAAGCATCTGTCTGTCTGTCTGTTTGTCTATGTAGTTTCTCGTGAGTTTTTCCTATGTACAGTTGGCAAGTTGAAAGTGGACATATTCGAGACAGACAGCTTTATATTTTCGTGTGTGCATGTGTTGTGAGAAAGACCGGAATGCCTAATTTATATATCTACTTCCTCCCTCCCCTTTCCTGTCCCTTCCTTTCTTCCCAACATGCTCAATTCACTGGGCTGCAAGAATATTGCTAAAGTGTCTATACTTCCCAAAGATCTAGAGATTCATTGCAATTACAACCAACATCCCAGTGGCATTTTTATAAACAGCAATCGAAGAACAGCACCCCCATCCTAAAATCCATTTAGCTCTGTGGTAGACTCTGAATGGCCAAACTAGTCAGCTTTAAAGTACCAAGTACAAAACTGTGGGCTACATACTCCCTTACTTCAAAACATGTCACACAGCTGCCGTACACAAGTTCTGTAAACACACATACATGTAGGATTATGGAACAGAACACAGAGTCAAGACATGAAACACGGCATGTGTGATCAAGGGAGCAGAGTATTTAATGAGGAAGTGTCTCTTCCTGTTGGTGGAGCTGAATCAAGTATACTGTTCCTGTCCTTGCCCTTTCTCCACAAAGGGCTTTTCCTCTTCTTTTCCCTTGCCCGCCCTCCCTCCCTCCCTCCCTCCCTCCCTCCCTCCCTCCTTCCCTCCCTCCTATCCTCCTCCTCTTAACATCCACCACCCCACTGGGATTTTCAGTGCCACTTACAGAGACCTTCCTCATAGTCCCACAGTCAGAAGGAAGGCTTCTGCTGAGTAGACTATGTGACTTAACCAGACTTCACTGGGCTCTCTCTTACCTTCTGCTCTCAGATAGTGTGTGCACTGAGTAACTTTATTCACGCCACATCACTTTATGTCCCTGAAAGTGAGATGTAAGTAAGACAAATTCTCAGGATCCTGGCTGCTAGGTTCAAAGCATGCTTTTCATAACATATAGCTTTGGGGCTGGGTGCACTTTGCTAGAAATTGCCAAATTTTCTGTGCATAGCCTTTGCTATTTTGCCCAATAGTAGTAGTAGTAGTAGCAGCATGTGCGTGTGTGTGTGTGTGTGTGTGTGTGTGTGTGTGTGTGTGTGTGTGTAATTCTCAGACTTTTGTTTGCTTTACTGGGCATTTATCTTAGAATCTATGATTTGGTTTTAGTCCCAGATCTCTAATTTATTAACTTGAATCATTTTATATCCTATGCATTTGTAAGACACTGGAAGGAGGAATGGAACAAGTAGGTGCATTTTATGTGCTTAAATTATTTCACTTACCAGCTTTGTGTTGTGATTATATGCTCTTCCTTCCATTAGACCATGAGCTACTTCAGAGTAGAGTGGTCTATGCTTTTTATGACTAGAATATCAATGCCTGGTGCATATGTGTCGTGTAATAAACACCTGCTGTTTTGATTTATAGTTTATAGTAGAACAGTGGGACTTCAAAACTGAGAGGCCTAGAATGAGTTCAGGAGAAGAAGTAGATTTGGTGAAAAAATGCAATGAGTGACTTAGTGAATATGTGATTTTCTTTTAAGAGACTCTTGCACCAGTAGCAATAAAATAACAGCATTATGGGATGGACTCACCATGCCTTGTTTAACTAGATGCTGTTATAACATAAATTAAAATGATATTCCATCAGTACATGACTTGCGAGTAAATGAAACCGTATACTGTATGGCAGATGAGAAAAATAATGAAAATATTTAAAAGGAAAAGTGTCCCACAAATACATTTGAAAGCGAATGTCAAGAATTGTCAGGACAAATGAATAAGTTTGCAGGAGAAATTCTGCATTAGGGGGCTCTGCTCAACATAAGACTCTCCAAGAAAATCCTCTAATGGCTTTAAAATCAAATGATTAAAATTTCCTCTGTGTAATAAAACACAATTGTACCTCAGGCATGCAACAATGTAGCTGACTCTTGTTTTATGAGCTGTGTCTATATAAACTATAAGAATATTCAAAATCATTTATAATTTAGTGTTACTGCTCACAAAACATGTCTGTACAAAAACAAAACAAAACAAAACAACAACTGCTCTAGTCATTGTGTAAGAATGTGCCGTTGCTGGAGGACTGCCTGCATTGAGTAATTCTTGTCACGTGAGACAACAAATGAGAGAACACATGGCCACCAAGAAGGGTGGCAGACAGATGTGGCTTTCCAACCAGGCTGGTGGTGCCCACGCATTCCAGTGAACTACCTGGTCAGGCTGATTTAAATGTGTACCTGCCACGCATTCCACATCAGGCCGACGACTAAATGGGCTCGTACCTTCCACATTTCTTCATGCTAGTCCCTATTCTTGGCATGACCATGGGACAGAATGATTTCATCAGGCGGCAGGGACCGTGGCAATGAATACCAGTATCCGTGTGGATATCTGCAAATGCATATGAAGCATCTAAAGATGTAACTGCTCTTAAACAAGCTTGATTTATGAGCCTCTTCTTTTCTAATGAGAGACAGGAAGGGAGTGGATCTGGAAGGGAGGGGAGGAACTGGGAGGAGTACAGGAAGGGACACTGTAATCAGAATATGTTGTATGAGAAAATAATCTATTTTCTATAAAAGGAGAATATGTAATAAAACACACTTTTATAGAAATGTTGCTTGCCTTATAAGTGATATTTTAAGATTGGATTTAAATATTTTAATTATGTATTTGTTAGAATTTAACCTACATGTAATCTGTTTCCATTCAGATTTTCCTAGAAACACGTAAATATGTGAATTACTCTGCTTGGAGGTGTATTTATCTCTTTCCTTGTGGTAAAATTACAAATATTGATTAAAGTCCTAGGAAAAATTGGCTGATATCTTCTTCACTAGTTTCATCATTTTATCAATTTTTGGGAGAAGGCTTCCATATTTTAAATCATTGTCCTGGCTAAATGCCTAGAATGAAAGGAATTCAAAGTCTAGGTTTAGGAAAGAAAAATGAAATATGTAATACTTTATTAATAAGAAATATGGCATAGTATCACTTTAGGCCTGGGAATTTTTCTTATTTATTGAAGAGACAAGTTGAATGTGTTACACTATAGTATGAACTTTATTGATAGCATAGACCAGCTCAGCTGTCATTACATGTGGGGTGTGTGTGTGTGTGTGTGTGTGTGTGTGTGTGTGTGTGTGTTAAGCTTACAAATAATTTCTTATTCTATACAGTACATAAATGGATTTTAGGTTCATGCACACCTTTCAAAATATTCTCTTTGTAAAATTCATCCCAGATTAGAAAACTTGGTCTCTCTGCGTAGCTGAAATGAACTCTGGGTGTGGCTGGCGTGGCACTTGTGTATAACGGGAACGACCTCCTGTAGATGTTTTTTCAGTTTTTAATACCAGCAATTCTAAGTTTTAAAAATTTGTATTTCTAATTATTTTATGTTGTGCGCACATGTGTGCATGTGTGTGCACATGTGTGCACACATGTGCATGTGCCACAGCACATGTGGAGGTCAGAATCCACCATGTGGGTTCAGAGATTGAACTCAGGTTGGCAGATTTGTCGGCCAGCACTTTTATTTCCTGAGACATCTTGCTGACCCTAAGCCAGCAACCTTATACAACCTTAATAAGCTGAGATGAGTACCTGAAACCCTTCTGTTTCCTTTTGGGTCAGACACTGACATCTGTTGAATACAGAAAAGGGACACCTGAGCTCTTTTGGAATTCTGTTGGTGCAGTATTACATACATGGCAAGCAAGGGATGCAGCAATAAAAGAGGAATTATAGGAAAATCTGTATAAATCTTAAATTTCCTTTTGTAGAAGAAGTAGAGCATAACCTATCTATATTCTTGAGTTTGAAAGAAAACAAAGTCTTGGACCTATTGCACAAACCCTACCCAGCATAAATACTCTTACACTGATTGATAAACATTTTGAGCACTAACAGTGCAGTTTTTAATTTGGCCAGGAATATTTCAGGTTTCAGGGCTGTCAGTCTGGTCTCATTACCATGATTTACTCTGAGGAGATGCTCTTAGTATTTAACTAGGTCACTTTCCCACAGGTCCTGCTGGATGTGCCAAGAATGCGAGGTTCTGACTGCTCTACCTGGATTATTTATTAGTGTTGCACTTACAGCAAGCGACCCCGAGGGATGAAGCCAAGGTCTCTGTTCACAGAGCCTGCAGGCATGTTTACTCCTCCTGACAGCGCTGGCATCTCAAGTCCACTGCTTTGTGTCCAGTACCATGTGACCCTGCACTGCACCCTTACAGGCTGGGCTTAGGGGAGGGACACGGATATGCTGCCCCTGGCTCCTGCATTTTCTATGAGTGACGGGTCTTTCATCTCTCCTGTGGGACATTGAAGGTGACCAGATGACACCTGCTTCCCCTGATCTGGGAATGGCAGTTGTGTCCTGCCTCTTCTTAGCTACCCTGGATTCTTGAGCTCTGGTACTTCGGTTTTCTAGTGTTATGACAAGATGCAAAGCCCCGGTCTAAATGAACCACTCTGCCTCAAAATACCGATGTAGGATTGTATTAAAGTAACCTAGTTATGATTTTTTTGGTTTCTTTTGGGTTATCTATAAACTTACTATCTTCCCACTGTTTGTCCATTGTTGGCAGGTAAATAAATACAGAGCTGTTAAAACCTGGGTCTCAAAGTTGGCTCCAGGGTTCAGAGCCTTGTGGAACTGTTGTTTCCTCCCTTTGTGTCTTTAGTATTTTTCTTCTTGAAAATCTTTGGTTATATCTCTGTGTGTGTCTTTTTTTTTTAATTGATTTGAGATGAAAGATAGTGAGGTCTATGGGCCCAAGTCTGACCCCACAGACCCTATCCTATGTAGTCTCTTTACTCAGCGTGTGGAGTTGATTTTATGACTTGTTTTCATCAGCCAATGGCAGAAGGATTGTCTGTCTCTTCTGAGATCGAGTTGGAAGGATAGTGAGAGGAGCCTCAGGTGCACATTCTCCTGAAGGGGCCTTCCTGCATGTGGATTACACACCCCCATTGGTCATGTAAGTCAGATTCCCTATGAATTATGCTCAGGATAAGACACCAAGGAAGGAGACAGGTGTGGGAGAAAATCTCTTACATTTGGCTTATTCATCTTTGAATTATTTGACTTGTCATTTTCTGTGTCATTCTTCCAAATAGGTGTCTAGATATTGGGTAGATTGCACATTTTGTAATCCTATGTTAGTGGTAAAAAACAATATAACATTATCTGGGAAGGGGCTGGGCTCCCAGCTAAGAGCTTATTCCACCCCTGAGGAGGACCCAAATTCAGTTCCCAACACCCGTGTTGCGATGATTAGAACTACCTGTTACTCAAGTGTCAGGAAATCTGATACCCCCTTGTGGTCTTCAAGAATACCAGCACTCATGTGTGCATATACTCTCATGTGTGCGTGCGCGTGCATGCGCACACACACACACACATACACACACACACTTAAAAATAAAGCAAATCTTTAATAATTTTTAAAACTATACTTTAGAATACCCTTTTCTCATGGTCTTTATAGGATATTAGCTTTGTATATTTATTTCTCTGTAATTATGGATAGTAAATAAATTAAATTTTTTCAGCTTCCTTTTCATTCTCTCTACCCTAATGCTTAACATTAAAATATAGAAGAAGTTTAAATCCTATCACTTAATCATTGTATGATCCTGTACAAAGTATTAAACCAATAGTTTTGCACTCATGTCTCTCTGTCCCCCTTCATTAGCATAGAGGCAATAATAGGCATTTCCTAACATTCAGGTTTTGATGTGAGAAATGAATAATGACATTATTTCCTCACTTATTTTATGGGATGGCAATGAAGAGAAAAAAAATTACACAGAAACTTTGGTATGCTGGGCTTTTTCCTTCATTGTCATGTGTGAGGCAGGAACAATTGAACGGAGGTGCCCAGCAGGAAAAGATCAATGTGGAAGGAATCAGGTAGTAATTATGAGGCCAAAACCATGAGGACAAAAGTTAGATACCTTACTTGTTAACTCAAGAAGAAAGAAAAATAGTGACAAAAGATAGAAGCGAAATATCTCTGGATAATAAAATACGGTTGTGCTTTAAAGCAGGGAACAGAGTGGGACGGGGCGAGCATGTCCCTGCCAGGTGGCTGCTATCCCTTTCCTGCCTCTGAATTTAGAAGGCATGACCTACTTTTTATGCTTTTGATTAGTTTAGCATCAAGTATGGGAGGACAGAGCATTGAATATCACGTTTTACCTCAGGGAAAACTTCCTGGGAAGCTATGGAAAGTGATAAAGGCTGGGAAAGGCTTCTTTGGATAAACTCCCCTGCTTCGCTCAGTGGACGAGTCACTGAAGTCTGCACATTGTTGTTTTTCTCTAAATGAAAACTACAGTTGTTTTCAGGCAGCTATGATATAACCAGATGGTAACACTATCAAGAGCACAAGGGGAAAAACTGTGTTCATCTCAAATGCCTTAGACAGATTGACACTGGGATGTGCAACTGGCACTAAAGGAGAAAAGAAAGTGAACTTTCGTAGAAACGAAGTACAATAAAATACAGCAAAAACTCTAAACCACTAGATGATGGGACTAAAGTCTGTGTGAATTTTAGGGGTGCTCCTGAAGAGCGGCCCTGGGCGGGGCTGGGAGGGCTGCTGCACGGTCTTTCTGTGCTGATCAGTGAGGCTGTGGGGGAAGTTTTCTGAGGACTTGAATGTCCTGTAAAGGATAGTACTGAGCCACCATCCCTCTGCCTGCTGAGCTAATTCTCCTTTGTCTGTATTAACTGTTTTTTTTTTTTGATAACTCAATTATATCTTTTCAGTTCAAAGTTGAGGCCCAGGAGCAGGTTTTTCCCCATTCTGTGGGTATTTCAGGTTCCTGGTTTATTATCCTTGTTACTATGACTTTAATCAAACCGTGTATAGACCTGCAACTTTCCTCATTCTGATCCTTTGCAGTTACTGGTGAGATATAAATGGCAATAAAAGTAATAGCTAATATCTCTTTTTTTGATATAAATTTTTTATTGAAAAATAAAATCATTCATATTACATCTCAATTGCTATCCCATCTTGTGCATCCTCCCATTCCTCCCTCCTTCCTGCTTTCATCCCATTCCCCTTCCCTATGATTGTGACTGATGGGGACCTCCTCCCCTTGAATATGATGCTAGGGTATCAAGTTTCTTCTTGGTAGTCTGCTATCCTTCCTCCGAGTGCCATCGGGCCTCCCCACCAAGGAGACATGGCCAAATATGGGACACCAGAGTTTGTGTGAAAGTCAGTCCCCAGTCTCCACTTAACTGTGGAGAAATGTCCTGTCCCTTGGCTAGGTCTGGGTAGGGGTTTGATGATGACTGCATGTATTGTCCTTGGTTGGTGCCATATAGCTAATATCTCTTGAAGACTTACTAGGTGCTAGACAATGTCATTCACTGAGTATAAAATCTCTGGCTTAATTTTTAATTTCATGAAGTCGGTCCTGTGATTAAGATACTATATGTATGTGCAAATTGATGCTTAGACTATAATGAAATACCTGAGATCAAATACTATACATACGATCAAACAGATAGCAATGGTGGCATCACAGTACCTGTGCTGGGATACTAAGGTAGCTTACAGCTGTCTCCATGACAATTGTTCTTAGGAAGAGGTTCCATCTAACAGGCATGAAAATCTTTTACCTAAGCATTGACTAAGCCATCCAACAGAAAGTGTATCCAAAAAGGAAGAAACAGGGATCACCAGAATAAGCGTACCATTTATGTAGCCTTTTGTCTTCTTGTTTTGTTCTCCCTGTGAGCATCTCTAAACCGTTGGAGATATTTGCAAGTTAAATCAGTGTGATTAAGATCTCAGATTTAGGATGTGCTTGATCTGTATGTATCTATAGAAATGTACCAGTGGTCCATGCGACATTGGGGTTTCCTAGCGATTCATGGTGGTGGTGGTTGCTACTCAGTGAAGTCCTGGCCAGCTATCACTTTAATGTGTGTAATTAATTGGCAGTCTGGCAAGTTTAATGAGGGGAAGGCCTTACTTAAGTGTTAATTTAGTCCCTGATGAGTTAGTTAGGGACATTTATAGCCATTATATCTGGTTGAGTTTTGTAAGTTTTAAAGGATGTGGAGTGGAAGTGGTACCCATAGTGGGAGATGCACCCATGGGTGGAGATTCTACTGCAGGCTGAGGAAGGCATGAAACTCCTTTGGGGAGATTTAACAAGAAACCCTTAGCAAAGGTTCCTGGGAGAGGTGCCCTGAAGGTCATCCCTGCAAGGCACAGAGAGAGCAGGCCGGTGGGAGCAAGACATGGTGAGCTGATGTGATGACGGGACCAGTGTTTGTGGGGGCTCGATGTGAATGGCTGTCCCAGCTCCCCTGGCCTCTGCTCCTTTTGAGAGAAAATAAGAGAGACAAACAAACAAACAAGCAAACAAAAACACCTTCTGGTGTGAGAAACTTTTTATGTTTCTTTAAAGTACCACTATGTTCTTTCTTATGAAACAAAATGAGTGAAATTTGAAGAATTTTGAGGATGGGGGTTTTGTCACCTGGGCATCTGCTTCTTTTCCGAGTTTTCTGAGGAGGCTCCACCCCTAGGGGAGGAGGCAGCGTTAGCCTCTTTTTAAATTGTCATAATTCATTTCCTCTTGTTATGATAACTAAATTCCTTCATGAGAAGAGCAATCCTGACAAATCAGAATTTGCTTTTGTTCTCTTATATGATCTATAGTGATTTTTTTTTTTAAATTTCCATTTAGAATCAAACATTGGATGTTAAGTACTTAACAAACCCATCAGTTCAAATATTTAGTATGTTTTGTGGTTGAGTCACTCAACTATGAAATTCTGCATCATTGACAGGAGCAGCTGGCTCCTCATCTGGCATCTCTCCACTGCATTCTGCAGATCAGGAGCATCTCTGCAAGAATACCTCTTGTAACCCAGAAGTGCTCTGGGAAGAAGTCACTCACCAAGTGTTTCCTATGGTCGAGCCCCTATTCGGCCTTGTGGAAACGAATTATTAGCCAAGGATTATAAAAGTGTGCATGTTGGTGTGTAGGGCTTGAACTTGTTTTTAGCATCTGTCAGGCGTTTGTATGTACACCTAAGAGGCTGCAGCCTCAGAGGGCAGGATTTGAATGGATGGCATAGTCAGTCTAGCAGACTTCAGAAGTCAGCATCATATCAACTCTTGAAAGCAGAAACCTGGTGTTTCTTTAAACTTTTTGGTAATTTCCATACATGAGTTTAGTTTATACCATTTTATCCCTCCTTCACTCATCTCCAATTCTTCCTGTGTTCCCCCATTCCTTCTCAAATTATTGGCCTCTTCTATAATTATAAACCACCCTTCCACATAATCCGGGACACACACAATACACATATATCTCCTACTGAGTTGATTTAGTGTTTCTATATGTACATGTGTTTAGGGGTAACCACTTGAGGCTGGATAATCTATGAGGTGGTTCATCCTTGGTGAAAACTGATTCTCCCTCTCTCAGTAGCTGTCCATTGCCCATAGCTCTTCATCCAGGGGTAGGGCCTTGTGAAATTTCTCCTGTGCACATTGGAATGTCAACTGATGAGATCATTATGGAGGTCTTGTTTGGGAAAGTAATCGACTGAGATGAGATTTCTTGGGAATAGCTTTCTTGTCCTGTCTAGAAGAAACTACCTCATGGCAGGGGTCCGGGTCCTCTGATGAGATTTCTGGCACCCTTTTTGTGATTTTCTCTGAGTCTTAGGTGCAGAGGTTGGGTTGTATAGATGTATGTACCATGTGGGACAGAGAATGGCATGGTCATTTACCCTCTGCATTTTGACCAGTCGTGGCTCTCTGTAATGGCCTCCTTCTTCCGTACAAAGAAGGTTCTTTGATGAGGGATGAAAGTTATACTCACCTGTCTGGGCTGGTGGGAGGATTGGTTTGTCTTTTTTTTATGACTTTTAAATAATCTTTATTAATTAAACTTTGTTTTCACCAAGATGGTTTTAAATGTTTGCGTTTTGTTCTCTCATATACAACTAAAATATCTAGGTGACCGCAACGTCAACATTATATAAGTTTTGCCTGTTTATTTGTTTTCTTCTTTCATTGAAAATAATTTTGTGCGATGTATTCTGATTATGGTTCCCCTCCCCCAACTTCTCCCTGTTGTTTCACCCTCTTTCTTATCCAGACCCACACCCTTTCTGTTTCTCCTTAGAAAACAAACAGGAATCCAAGGAAAAAATAAAATAAGATAAAACAAAAACAGGCATATCAGAATAGGACAGAATAAAGAAACAGAAGAAAAAGAGCCAAAGAAAACACAGAAGAAACACATATAAATGCAGAGACGCACACATTCGCACCCCCCCCCCCAAGAATCCCTTAAAAATACAAAGCTGAAGTTATGAGATAGTCACAAGACTTGTAAAGTTAAAAAACAATGCCCTGACATGTGGTGAGATAATGAACCTCCAAAATTGCTGTTGAGTTTGTTTTCTGTTAGCATCTACTGCTGGGCTTGTATCACCAGTGAGTCCCCATTGGAGAAAACCAATTTTGGCAGGTTTTTTTTTTCCTTTAAACTCCTCAGCACACTCGTGTACACACTCCTAATACAGCTAGATCTTTTCATTATATCAGGGAGGACCATTTAAGTGTATCCAAATGCAGATTTTCAGTTTCAATACAGATTTGTGCAAAATATGCCACTTATATCAAAATTGTGTTAATAGAGTCTTAAAGCTTTATACCCTGACCTGAACCAGCAGGCACCATGTTGTGAACTTCAAAAGAAATAAGGCAACACTTTTGATGGTGGAAGCTGTGGAGCACCTACAGCACAAATACCAAAGGTGCTCATTCTTTGGAATTGAGGATGGAGAGCTTGTGCCATGACATCTGTTTTCCAGTTTGTCCTTTGGAAGCACAGGGTTTATACATAGGGAGTTTATGAACCAAGTAACTTGATTCTATAATGAAAATTCCATTTTTAATGGAACTATGGGGATTTTTTTTCTTTAACGAGGAAGCTTTATTTAGAATTTTAGCAGATTACCATTTGTTTCTCTTTAGAATAAAAAATGTTCTAAATGGAAGTATATAATTTTGAAATAATATTATTTTAATTATCTACAAATACCTGTTTTTGTGTTGTGTAGTAGTTTCCCTTTTCTTTTTACTCATTTCAGTTAGAATGAGAATGAATCAATGTTTGTTTTGTTTTATTTTTGTTTATTTCAAGGCAGGGTCTCTCTGTGTAACTCATCTGTCCTGGAACTCACTCTGTAGAGCAGGCTGGCCTCAAACCAAAACCCAGAGATGTACCTGCCTCTGCCTCCCAAGTGCTGGGATTAAAGCCATGCACCACCACTGCCTGGCAATCTGTGGTTTTCATTTATTTTAGATTTTTCATATCTATGTGAACATTTATTTGTGGAGGAAAAAAAACACGTCCTCAAAAGTTAAATGTAAAGGCATAAGCATGTAGATTCAAGTATATTAATATAATCATTAATATTATATTAGTGCTATTATAATTTTATATCTAGTTTCAGTTAAACGATTTTCCGGGTCAGTATTCCTTAGAGTGTGCTCTCTGCTCCCCTAGCAGCCTGGTTACCTGAGAACTTGCTAGAATGCAGCTTTGTGGTGGCACTGGGTCTACAGACACAGAAGCTTGCGGTAGGAACAGAGGAAGGCAGTCTGTTTCAACTTGACCTCTTGACGATTCTGAAGACCTTAGAATAATTGCTATAATTTGGAGTTACTTGCCAAAGCAGTGAGCTTTCTTGTAAGCAGGATGTCATATGTTGTATAGCTGTTCCAAGAAACAAAACCACTGGAACTGGTAGCTAAGTAGCAGATCCCTTGCCTGCATCCATACAAGGCCCAGGATTCAATTCTCATCACATGTACAGTCATAAAGCTTCCTTCATTAGTGAAAGACCCCCCCGTGGTGTTTGAATAAAAATGGGCCCCCAAAGGCTCATAAGGAGTGGCACTATGAGGAGGTGCAGCTTTCTTGGAGTAGGAAGTGTGTCACTGAGGGGGAGCGACCTTGAGGTGTCTGACGGTCAAGCCAAGCCCCATGGCTCTCTCTCTCTGTCCTTCTGCTGCCTGCTGAGCTGGATGTAGAACTCTTGGCTACCTCTTCAGCACCATGTCGGCCTGCGTGCCGCCATGTTTCCCGCCATGATGACAATGGGCTACACCTCTGAGCTATAAGCTAACCCCAACTAAATGCTGTCCTTTATAAGAGTTGCCATGGCCATGGTGTCTCTCGATAGCAGTAGAAACTCAGTTAAGACATCCTCTCAAGCACAGACATGAGATTAAGACCTGCGGAAGTCCTGAAGGCCGGTTCCCATGCTCTCCTGTGCAGAGTGCCATGGACACATGGGGTTGTCCGTGCTGTTGTTGAATGTGCTCGTGTCTGTGTTGATAGTCTCTGTCAATGTTTGGGTTTGTGGAGAACAAAGAAGGAATCTCAGGGGACTAACATCCCCAGCATCTGCTGTATTGAGGATGGCACATGTAGAAACTGCTCATGAAATGTTTATTCGAGAATGGGCCTGAAAGCCTGAGGATGTAGCTCAGTTGGGTGAGTGTTTGCCTAGCTTGCCCAAAGGTCCAGGTTTGGTTTGAAGTATCACAAGGTACTATACATTTGTGGGGAAATGGAGACACGAGGGGCAGAAGTTCAAGACCACCCTCAGCTACGTGCTGTTAGAGGCTGGCCTGGGATACATGGGAGACTGTCTCAAAAGAAAAGAAAAAGAGAGAAAGATGATAATAATAATAATAATAATAACAACAACAACAACAACAACAATAATAATAAAATAAAGGCTTAGTGGCCTGTAATTTCAGTTACTCTGGAAGCTGAAGCATGAGGAATGCAATTTGAGGCTTTGTCTGGGTTACAGAATGTGTTTGAGGCCAGAACAGACAATTTAGACCCTGCGTAAAGGATGGAGAATGTAGTTCAGTGAAAGTATGTTTGCACGACATGTGTGAG
Source organism: Acomys percivali (assembly GCA_907169655.1). NCBI lineage: Eukaryota > Metazoa > Chordata > Mammalia > Rodentia > Muridae > Acomys > Acomys percivali. The sequence continues at coordinate 115,000,823 of OU015751.1, forward strand.
ACCTGGAGCTCAACCCTCAGTACCGTGTGCCATCAAAAAAATGTAATATGCTATTGATATAGACTGTGGTTTCCAATCCCATGACTCCCAAAACATTAAATTAAAAGTGTTCAGTACAGATCAAAGATATTCCCTGGAGTCCAGCTGTACTGGGAAACTGAGGCAGAAGGAGCACTCAAACATGAGTGTCATGAAGCCAGCCCAAAGCATGCGGAGTTTGCTTGTAGAACCACAATAGTAAAGAGAAGATGTTTTTTTCCTTCCCAGGGGTTGGGATGGGTCTTGTTTTCTCAGCCAGTGAAGAAAGGCTTTTTATTAAACTGAGGAAACACACACACACACACACACACACACACACACACACACACACACACGGCACACAAACAGCAGAGGGAATACTCAAAGCCCAATCTTTCCTCAAGAGCTGAGGGATTTTAGGGTTTTTGAGGGGGCAGTTCTTCCCCCAATTTAGGATTGGTCATTTTGAATAAAGATGGGGAGGCTAATAGGCCCATAACTTTTGGCCAAATATCTATCTCCTGAACCAACTTGGACCTTGTCACTGGTGAGGAGGCCCCACTGGGGGAGAAAAAAGTGTGCCAGGCCTTTGTCTTGGGTTGGGTGGTAAGGAGGAAGCCATACACCTGCCATCTTTAATATCTGTCTGTGGTCCTGTTCTCTGTTGGTGCGCTTGTCACGTTACTTACCAATTCCTCGCCCCTCGCTTTCATGAGGTTTCAGGTTCATAAAATTTATGGTTCCCCCTCATTTATACTACTTCTTGTCCTGTAAAGACTATAATGGGGGAATCTTTTGTGAATAAGAAACACTTGAGCAGCCACTAATATACCTCTTTGGAATATTGTGTTAATTGAAAAAAAAAATGGTGCATGACATACTGGGAAAAAAAAAGGGGTGGTGGTGGTGTAGCAGAATTACTATTTGGGGTCTCCAGTCTGCCACATGGCAAGTTTCATTTAAGTCCCTCACAAATTACACCGATACCATGCCCTTTTCTGAAAAAAAAAAATGGAGTTAAGCAAATCTTATCACAGGATTACTTTGATAGTGAAATGAACTAGTGTGAGCAAGGCTGATTCTCAGAAGTAGTGGGAACTCTGGCTGAAATATGTATATGCTTAAGGATAGAGCCAAGCGATCGCCGACGGCCTCGGCTTCCCTCATCCCCATCGCTTCCTTCCTACCACAGCTCCCCTGACGATAGGTAAAGCCAGATGAGTCTTTGTTTATATAAAATGGCCCAGATCCCGCTGTTCTCATGGGCTGGCCTGGATCTTCCTCAGGTAGTTTGTTACAGAGCTTAAAGATTTGGTAAATGAATTATAGATTCTAAGCCGGAAACCAGATGCCAGGAAAACAGCACCGACAATGGACCTGGGCCCGGTGTACTGAACAGTAGCTGAGGTTTCTAGTGTGTTTTGGGAGAGAGTTTACTACCCTGGCCTTCTAACATGTTTTCAGACAAACTGAGTGTTTGCACATTGCTCTTATTTAGAGTTTTTGCCGTCAGATTCTTGCACAGCTGCACCACAGCTACATCTCGGAAAACAAAGCCTGCGGTTGTTATACATGTTGACAGAGAATAGTTAAAAAGCTGCCGTTTAGCATAAAAACGGAGTCAGCTATATTTCTCCTATGAAATCAATGAGGGCTTTAATCCCTGCAGATTAGGTCAGACCACATTGTTAACTGGGCAGAACAGTGCTGACTGCAAGAGCAACCATGCCATGAGTGGGTAGCACTTCTCAGCAGTTTTTAATTTAAAAAAAAAAATTAAGAATTTTCTGCAGGAGCACTGCACTTACATTGTTTTCACCCTTGTTCTTCGCAGCCAATTCCTCCAGTGACCCCTCAGATCTTTCCCAATTCATGACTTCTTCTTTAATTATTACTGTTATATCTATGCCTATATGATACAACCTGCTGAGACCATTTAGTATTGCTTGTACACACATGTGTTTAGGGCTGACCACCACATGGGGTTGGATAACCTATCAGTGGGCTTGTCCCTGGAGAGGATTGATCCTTCTCGCTCAGGAGCCATTAATTGCCCATAGCTCTTCCCCTAGAGGCTGGACCTGGTGAGATTTCCCTCATGCACATTGGGATGTCAAATGGTAATGTCATCGTGTGGGTACTGACTGAGATGAGAGTTCATTGGTGCGCTATCCCTGACATGCATGGAAGACACGATCTCACAGCAGACATCCTGGTCCTCTGGCCCTCACACTGTTTCTGAAACCCTTTTGTGATACTCCCTAGGACTCTCCTGCCAAAAGAAGCTTCTTTGGTGAGAGGTAGGCACTGCAGTCCTCTTCAGATACAAGGATAGGTCTTTAGGATGCAGTTAGAGATTATACTGTTTAGAAAAGTAACAGGAATAGGTTTTCCTCTAGGGCCCATGACTTGTTTGTTCAGCCATGAGTAGCTGGCCAGTTTTATAGTAGAAGGCATGAATTTTCTTCTAATCAGTGGACCTTAAATCCAATGAGATGGTTGTTGGTTATGCATATGATATAGTGCCACTATTGCACCTCGGAGAGCCACTCTGTACAGTTCTTATGCAGCTAATCATAGCTGCTGAGAGTTCAAAAGGACAGTGGCCATGTCCTGCCTGGAGGACAGAATTCCATGGCCTCGACCCCTCCATACAACTTTTGCATTCCTTTCACGCCTCTTTCAGGATGTTCCGTGAGCTTTTCAGGGTGTGATGCCAATAGCCTATTTAAGGCTGAGCACTCTACAGACATTTAGTCTCAGTACTTTGGCCAGTTGTTTCTCCAAGATTGCCACCCACTAGAACAAGAAGTTTCCATAACCAAAGCTGAGAGCACCACTAAACGATGGACATAAACATACATGTTTAGAAGACAATTTGACAGACATATCATGTTCATTTGACAAAACAACAGCAGTGGCTTCCCCATTAGGGCTTAAAACCTCCCCCGAAAATGGACTTTTGGCCAGTTTTATGGTAACAGAAATGAATTCCCTTCTGTGAAGCAGGACCTCAAATCCAGTCAGAAATCAGCTACCTATGCCAATAATAGTCTGGCTACGATTGCCCCAGTGGGTAGGTTCTGCTTGGCTCCTCAACGTATTTTTGAAGTGTTTTGATTTATGACTTCCTTTGTTCCATTACTGTAAAAACTACATGAGATTGTTGTCACACTTGAACATGGTATTTGAGGAACCCTTTCTTCTGTTCTGGGAGAGGGGGGTTACATTCAATCATAGTTGGCTCTCCCTGTCTGTGAGGTAAGGGCTGAGCTTGTCCATAAGCAGTTTCTAGTTGATATTTCATTCACACCAATTGTCTATATTAAGTAACTTACTAGTTTTTGTCTTTGAAAGCTAAGAGCTAAATTAGCATCTGTCACAAGAATGGTTTTAAGAATCAGTAAAGGTGCGGCATTTGTGAAATTTAGTGTGGTAGGCATCAACCGTAATATGATTCTGTTGCTACAAATCAGCATGAAAACAAATCCACTTTGGTTGTTATGCCAGTGTACGTGTTCTGACGAGCAGGCTCTTTCCCTGGATTTGATGTACAGATGACATAGGAGAGGAGCCTGGGAAGGACTCGGATTGGGTAAGCAGCAGACGATGGGAAGGTGAGGCCACCATGACTTTTGAAGGGGAAGAGGGACAGATGGAGTGTGGGACGTGATGAATACACAGCTCTGGCAGAGTCTTGGCTAGACCAACAGTGTCCCAGTGCAAGGACTACAGAGTCAACGGGACACTGAGCAGGAATGGCCCAGCCATTGCACCCACTTGGCTGCCCTTGGCTGGGAGCAGCTGGGGCAGAGAGTACCCCACAGATCTTGAAGCTGTTGGCCTGTCCTCTTGGCAAGCTCTCTCCTGCAGGGAGAGCCAAGCAGCTCATGCTCATGACCACTGGCAAAAGAAATGCTCTCAATGGTGATACTGATTACGAGGCTCTAAAATTCACATCAGAAACGATCACTAAAGACGTTGAACATTTCTTTAAGTGTTTCTCAGCCATTCGATATTCCTCTCTTGAGAATTCTGTTTAGTTCTGAGCCCCATTTCTCAATTGGGTTATTTGGTTTGGTGGTGTTTAATTTCTTGAGCTCTTTATATATTTTGGATATTGGACCTTTGTCAGATGTAGGGTTGGCGAAGATCTTTTCCCAGTCTGTAAGCTGTCGCTTTGTTCTCTTGACAGTGTCTCCAGCCTTACAGAAGCTTCTCAGCCTCATGAGGTCTCATTTATTAATTGTTGACCTTAAGGCCTGGGCTGCTGGTGTTTGGTCCAGGAAGTTGTCTCCTGTGACAATGTGTTCCAGGCTCTTCCCCACTTTTTCTTCTAACCGATTTAGTGTCTCTGGTTTTATGTTGAGGTCTTTAATCCATGTGGACTTGAGTTTTGTGCATGGTGACTAATATGGGTCCAATTTCATTTTTCTACATGTAGACATCCAGTTAGACCAGCACCATTTGTTGAATAATCTATCCTGTTTTCATTGAATAGATTTGGCTTCTTTGTCAAAAATCAAGTGATCAAATGTGTGTGGATTCATATCTGGGTCTTCGATTTGATTCCATTGATCCACCTGCCTATTGCTATGCCAGTACCATGCTGTTTTAATTACTGTTGCTCTATAGTACAGCTTGAGATCGGGTATGGAGATTTCTCCAGAGGATCTTTTATTGTATAGGACTGTTTTTGCTATTCTAGGTTTTTTGTTTTTCCATATGAAATTGAGAATTGATCTTTCAATGCCTTCAAAATCAAAAGGACCCTGATATACCATCTTACACCCATCAGAATGGCTAAGATCAAAAATTCAAGTGACACCACATGCTGGCAAGGATGTGGAGAGAGAGGAACACTCCTTCACTGCTGGTGGGAATGCAAACTAGTACAACCACTTTGGAAATCTATCTGGTGCTATCTCAGAAAACTGGGGATAGGGCTTCCTCAAGACCCAGCTATTCCACTCCTTGAAATATACCCAGAAGATGCTCCAGCACACAACAAGGACATATGCTCAACCATGTTCATAATAGCCAGAACATGGACACAGCCTAAGTGTCCCTCAGTAGAAGAATGGATAAAGAAACTGTGGCACATTTATACTATGGAATACTACTCAGCTATTAAAAACAAGGATTTCCTGAAATTTGTAGACAAATGGATTGAACTAGAAATGATCATAATGAGTGAGTTAACCCAGAAGCAGAAAGACTCAAATGGTATATACTCACTTATAACTGGACACTAGCCCAAGGGGCATGTCCCATGAAAGTCTTTACCTACCAGGAAAGTGGGATAGAGGTGAGGACATCCTATTGGGACTTTAGGTGAGAAAAGTATGGAAGAATGGGGAAATAGAAGGATCCAGAGGATCCTAGAAATCTACAAAAAGAACATTATGACAGGTGGATCTGGGCCTAGGGGTCCTGCTTAAACTATGGCACCAGCCAAGGACAATACATGCAGTAAACATCGAACCCCTATCCAGATCTAGCCAATGGACATGACACTCTCCACAGTTGAGTGAAGAGTGGGGACTGACTTTCACATGAACTCTGGTGCCCCATATTTAACCACGTCCCCTTGATGGGGAGGCCCGGTGGCACTCAGGGGAAGGATAGCATGCTATGAAGAAGAGACTTAATACCCTATGATCATATACGGGGGGAGGAGTTCCCCCTCAGTCACAGTCATAGGGGAGGGGAATAGGGTGAAAGTGAGAGAGAGAGAGAGAGGAATAGGAGGATACAAGGGATGAGATAACAATTGAGATGTAATATGAATGAATTAATAAATAATAAAAAAAGGAAAAAAAGAAGTTATTTGTTTAAAAAAAAAAAGGAAAGAAACAATCACTACTGTGAACTTCATTACTGCTCATTGTCACAGTAACATCCATTTTATGCGAGATCCCAGAGTAAGACGAGCTAAGTTACAGCTTCTCTGTAAACGTGATGCCTAGTTCCTTGCAACTTGAAGCCTTGTATTTTAATATTTACGTTGTCCTATGTGTAGGATCTTGAAAAGAGCTTCAGCTCTCTTTTAAAAAAACATACTGTGCCAATAGTTTTCTTTCATTCTAAATATAATACATATTCCTTTTAGACTAATGTGAAATATAGAAAGCTTTAGAAAAGAAAACAGAAATGCTTCTAATACCGCAGTAGAAATAAGCACAGTCAATGTGTTGTGGCAGCTGCTTTAGGCTTTAAAAAGCATGTTCACACATAGCAGGGATTGTTTAAAGGTGTCTGAAAATATCGACAGAGTTGGGGGGGGGTTGTTGTTGTTTCAACAACGTTCTAGCCCTACCCAGATATAGCTCGTCTGTGAGCCGGTGACGGTAATTGACAAGACCACGGTGTTAGGCACAGGTGAGAAGTCAGGCCAAGGAAAGGAAGAGCCAACTGGGCAAGATTACTCAACAAGAAACCTCCAGCTACTTTTGGAGGGTGGCATTCTCACAGTGGCTCCAAAGAAATGGAGGTCTAACTCATATCCTTATGCTTGCATAGCAAACACTTACCAGCTGAGCCGTCTCCCCTGTGGCTTTTCGTCTGGCTTAATGTGTCTTAGGAACCTACACAGAAAAACAAAATGTACTGTGTGTGTGTGTGTGTGTGTGTGTGTGTGTGTGTGTGTGTGTGTGTGTGTGCATGCAGGCACATGTACAAGAGGGACAGACAGACCATCCCAGATATAAAAAGGAATATGTGTAGTTAATGAATGCCATAAGATATTCTTCATTTTGCCTATTTTCAATTAACACTATATTAAATGTTTTTCTCAAACAATTTAGTTTTTCTTAGAAACACAGCTTGACAGTGGGTGTGACTATTTCAGCATAAATGTGTGCAGCCATATGCTTGATTCTTTTATTTATGCATGCTTAGGTTTTACTTTTTCAGTTTGCAAGATGTGATGAACATACTTGCCTGCGGGTCCTTTGTTACGCTTGCAATGACTTGTAGACTTAAGTGCCAGCGCTGAGGTGGCTGGACAGGAGGGTGTCTTCATTTGAAGAGGTTGGTACCTACTGGGCTTCCAGGAAGTTTGCTCCCCTCTGACTCCTGTAATCACCTCTCACACTGCATTTACTTGAAAAAGAAACAAAACCCATTGCCTGTTCCTGTGCAAATATATTGAGTCATTTAAAACTTTTACTAGGGAAATTGAACATTTTCCCCTTGTTTCTCTAGGTAGTTTTGTTGGGGCTTCTGTTCCGCTGTCTGTCCATGTGGCTCGGAGTCTTGTTATTGATTATATTGGCTAGAAAGTGTTCTTATTATATCACAGGTATCAATCTTTTATATCTATTCTTCTTTCCTTTCCAGATTTTCCCTTGCTTTTGAATTCTGTTTATAATTATTTCCAATGAATGGAAGTTCCAGACGTTTATCAGGCAGGTTTGTCTCACGTTTCCTTATAAGATTTTTTTTAAAACTCTTCCATCATTGGCTGAAAAAAGCCAGTTAAGTACTTGGAATAAAATAAAGTTGGAATCTCAAATTAAACTAGATGCCAAAATCAATTCCAGCTGGAACAAGAAACTGTAAAAATTCTGTTTTCTATAAACAGGGATTTGTTGGTTCCTTCACTGTCTGGCTTGGTGCTGGTAGAGTAATCTGCAGAGCTGTCTGTGGAGGATGGCTTTATATGTGGAGGCCCTTTTTGGAGCCTGGTTAAGAATAGTTTGTTCTTGAAGTGGAGCTGTTTGTCTGTATCCTTCCAGACATGCGTGCAGGCATTCTCTTGAGGATGCTTTTGTCATCAGTAAATAAAAGGGCCTACAGCTCTCAGGACCCGCCACACTCACATTTGTAATAAGGGACACACAGTATTTTATTTTCTCCTACCAAGTTCCCTAGGGCACTGAGGCAGCTCCTGCAGGTAGATTTGGGCTTTTGCTTTTAAGATGTGTGAAACAAGACTCCAACTTTTAATGTTTCAAGGTTCCTTAGGAAATTGTTCATGACAAGTTTGTTAGAGGGTTAATGCTGCCTTCTCTCAAAGATGTACAAATATTGCTGCTCTTAGTGTGCTGTGTGCTAAGTTGCATGACAAGTTAAAATGTCTTTAAATGAACAACTGGGCTAACAGGCTCTGTGTTTGTTTTATACTCTGTCATGAGTGGCATATGACTGTTACTTAGTTGCTTTTCTATTGCTGTGATAAAAACACCATGACCAAGGCAACTTACAAAAGAAAGCATTTGATTTGGGGGGCCTTCCCTCCCCAGAGGATTAAAGTTCACCATGACCACCATGGTGGGGAGGCTGGCAGCAGGCAGGCAGGCATGAGGCTAAAGTGCTAGCAGAGAGTTTACATACTGACCCACAAGAAGGACGCAGAGAGAGAACTAACCAGGGATGGCACAGACTTTTGAAACCTTAAAGCCCACCCCCAAGTGACACATCTGTTCCAACAAGGCCACACCTCCTAATCCTTCCCAAACAGTTCCATCAGGTAAGTACCAAAGTTTAACTATATGATCCTAAGGGGGCCATTGTCATTCAAACCACCACAGTGACCTTGCTAAGGTGACTCTGGATAATGACACGGGTGTGTAAAGAAGGAGAGAAAGCAGGAAACTACTAAACAGGTCATCTTGTCCTTTGATTTTTAACCTTACATTGTGCTGTGGTCCTACTCGATGAACATTCAGATGGATTTAAATAATTTATGATAATAAATACATTGTCAAATATTTTCCCTCTATCTGTAGAACTCTATCAACATTCTTTTTCCTCTCAGACTTCCCTTTTCATCAATTCTCTGGTCACAGTTTTTGTAACTTCCTCATCCCTCTGACCTGGTAATGGGCTACATCTCATGAACCACTATAGCCTTGGGCCTTTGCCCACTTCTTTCCAAGCACAATGGACATCCAGATGTGCAATTTGATGCCCTTCCACTGGAATTGTTTTCCTTCACTATTTTCCTTTAGAGAATCCATAAGTAAACTTCATGCTGTGGCAATTCATGTTCAGCTGGTGTTTGCACATTGCCTAGAAACAGAAGTAAACAAGGTCCAATCACTCCACGAGTTCGTAGAGGATAGGGAGGATATGGCAGCAGGAGCCAGTGCCATGGACATATGGTGCACTTCTTCATGTGACTTGCTTGGCCTTCAGGGATATTTTGAGCCTATATATAACATGTCCATCTCACAAAGGAGTCCCAATATGCATGACTCATATTATGGTTTGTCAGGTGTATTAGTCAGTGTTCTCTAGAGGAGCAAGTTATAGAGTAAATCTATCTATCTATCTATCTATCTATCTATCTATCTATCTATGTATCATCTATCCATTACCTGATTTATTAGAAAGACTTACATGCTGTGGTCCAGCTGATCCAACAATAATTGCCTGTGAACAGAAGGCCCAAAAATCCAGTACTTGCTCAGTGCATAACGCTGGATGTCTCATCTGGTCCTCAGTATATGCTGGAATACAGAAGTAAGCTCTGACACCAGTGAGGGAATGGGCTTGCTAGCAATATGAGGGCAAGCAGGCAAGAGCAAACGCTTCTTTCTTCCCATGTCCTTTTATATAGGCTTCCAGCAGAAAGCATGGGCCAGATCAGATGTGATTTAAAAGTGTGTTTTTCTGCCTCAAAGACTTAGATTAGAAGTAGATCTCTCTGTTTCAAATTAAGCAGAATTCCCTCACAGGTATGCCTTCTATTTTTGGGATCAAGTAAATTCTAGGTGTAGTCAAGTTAGCAACCAAAAATAGCCTTCACATCAGGTCAGATCACACTCATTTTTATCATGGACATGGTATATTGGTGGCCTGTGGTGAACTATGTCTAGTAAGGGGATAGGGGAAGAATAATCCAAGTGTGGCAGCTCATGCCTCTAACCCTGCCACTTTGGAGGTTGAGGCAGTATTTCTGTGCGTTTGAGTGGAGCCTAGGCTATATAATGAGACCCGCCCTAAAAGTTGTAACAACAAAAGCAAAGAAAAACAAAAATGAAGGGAGATTATCTATGAAAAAATTTTTTCTCTGAGGACTCTAATTTAGAATTCTGTGGCTCACTGGTGGGGTTTGGACCGGCCTTAGATATCTTCTTGATATATCCCTGGAATTTAAGACCACAGGGTCTTCTCAGTCGCATGAGCTACTGAGCGGAGCATCCTGCAGAGCTGATGTGCCTGTTGCTACTTCTGAAGCTCTGGCTCTGCTTTTATTAGCAACTTTTAGTGGTCTGGACATGCTGTCCCCAAATTCCCTGAAGGGTCACTAGGCACTGTACAGAATTAGTTGTAAGAAGGACCAGGTGCAGCGTCATTTACTTAGAAAGGATATTACCACATGTTCCACACGCTGACTCTAGAATTTCACTCAAGTGGGAGGCTCCTGAATTTTCAGGATTTTTCTTTCATATGGGATGTAGTTCCCCTACACCCCCTCAACACACACACACACACACACACACACACACACACACACACACACACA
>OU015751.1:115020250-115030733 GCA_907169655.1 Acomys percivali
ACACACACACACACACACACACACACACACACACACACACACACACAGAGCTTAAAGTTAAAGATAACATGCAATGTTTGTCTTCTTAGTCTAGGTTACCTCAGTCAGGATGATTTGCTTCTGTTCCATCGATTCACCTACAAATTTTAAATGTCAGCTTTTCTTAATAGCTAACTAATGTTCTGTTTATATAAATTGCTACATTTTCATTAGCGGGTCATTAGTTGTTCGATATGACTAGAGTAGCAGCAAACACGGAGCAAACATCTCTGGAGTAGGATGGGCAGCTCTTTGGACATGTGACCACAAGTGGTATAGCTAGATCTTGAGGTGGATCTATTTCCAGCTTTCTAAGGAACTGCCATGCTTAGGTCGATAGTGGCTGTACACGTTGTCGCCGCCGCCAACGGTGGATGCATGTTTCCGTATTCTCTATCCTTGTCAGCAAGATCTGTCATTTGTTTGATTCATCTCGGCCATCCTGATTGGGTAATGTGGACTCGAAAGCAGTTTTGATTTTGCGTTTCCCTGGTGGTGATGGATTTTAAAAAGTGTTCCCCCAGCCATTTGTGTTTCGTGTTTCGAGAACTCTCTGCTTACTTAGCCACCCCATTTTTAACTGGTCCTGTGCTGCATCCTACGTCAGAGGCACTTGATCTTTATGTGTGGCTTCTTGAGAACTTTGTGCATCTAGATATTAAACGTCTGTCAGATATATAGTTGATGAAGATTTTTTTCTTAGAAAATGAGAATTTTTAATGATGGAAAAATAGCCTGAGAGCAGCAGAGATGACCACCATCCATTCCCAGCCCAATAATGACACTAGCAATGTAAGGAAAAAGAATAACTACAGTACCCGTGCAGATAAGGAGACAAGTTGTCCTGGTATGCACAGCCCTCCAGCACCACCCAGCTTCAGTTGCTACTTAGAAGGTGAAGAGAACATTTGGAGAACGAGTTAAAAAAGGGGGAGGTTTCCAACATACAGCGGGATTACTCGGAGTAATCAATAAAATATGAGCTCGGGTCAGTAAGAGATTTGGGCCCAGAGCTCAGTGCTTTGCCTTCCCCTGTGGAGACCTTTGCTTACAGGATTGAGGAATGAGGCTATTTGTTCTGAAGGTCACCAAGTAGAGACATGCTCAGAAAATTATAGCCTCCCTGGGACTAGTCATTTAGATTGTGCTGGCTAGGAGCAAACGGACCTCTATGCATTTGCCATCTAAATTTTGTCACCAGTGATAAGTCTGAAGAGTTGCCCAGATGACCCAGATGGCATTTGGAGTGGGGGAGTGAGGGCGGCGTACGTGTGCTTGATATAAAGGGTGTTTTACTTAGTATGGCAGCAAGCGAATTAATTTGTCTATTTATTTTACCCAGTGGTTACAGATGGCTGGCGGAGCTCATGCCTCCTCAATCGTATGCTGTCATCAGACCGCGGCATAAGCACCATTTGTCGCGAGCATGACATACATCCTCCTGTATCCATCCTTCAGAGCCACATACTTTTATCACCTTATTTTTATTTGTTTGTAAATAACAATTTATAATAAACAAAGCGCTTCATAAGTAAACATTGAGACTTTCAGACAGACAGACAGACAGCTCTAGTTGACAACCTAGTAAAGGAAGACAGAAGGATTATACAGTACAAACTAAAAGTTTAAACAGAGACCAGGTGACTAGTATTAATTTCTTATTTTGAAGAGAGGATCTTTGCTCCGCTCGCTGCCTTTAAACTAAACATGGGAAAGAAGCATTCTCAAATTTTTATTCATGCCATACAATTTGATTATAACCACAGTAACGGATTTACTATTTTCTACTTTTACTTTTTTCAAATACTATGTGCTTTTAAAAATGTACTTTCCATGTGTTTGACCTAAGCAGGTTAGAGGAAAAAGAGAAAACTATTTACCGTGTGTTCCTCAGGAAATGCAGTCCCCTTCCATCCAAAATTTCTGTAGTGGCTTTATTTTGGGGCCCCAGAGACTCAATAGGCTGCTCCAATCTTTTGAACATTCCACATCATCATATTGAAGAAATTTTGGCTTTAAGTTTTAGAATGTGATCAAGCCAATTTCCCTTTGGCTTTTAAGTCACTGAGATTTCGTGTCCTATTTTAGTGTGTGACCACAGTGAAGACTCAATACCACATCCTAAAGCACCCATATCAAAGAACTGTCGCTGCTGTGATAGCTCTATTTTTGCCCATGCCAACAAAATTTTGAGTCACTGTATAAAATGCTGGCAAAGTTCAAAGAGATTTCATAGAAACTCTTAGCCTGCTGCTGGTGTGTGTGTGTGTGTGTGTGTGTGTGTGTGTGTGTGTGTGTGTGTGTTTTGAACATATAGCTCCAGTTTTCCCAGACTCTTCCAACAATGTGTGTGTGTGTGTGTGTGTGTGTGTGTGTGTGTGTGTGTGTGTGTGTTGAATATATGGCTTCAGTCTTTGCAGACTCTTCCAAGAGCATATGTAGAAAGAAGCAAACATGTGAAAGACATTATCTGGTGAAACCCAAAAGTCCAAACTGTGCAGGAAGAATGGAGCTCACTTGTGATTTTTTTTAAAAATAGGCTTCTCTTTGTATCTTCTTTAAAATAATAAATTAAATTATTTTCTTTATCTTATGTGCATGCCCTTTGCCCGTGGAAGCCTACAGGTGGCATCAGATCCTCTGGGACTGGAGTTATAGGTGGCGATGAGCCAGCATGCGAGTTCTGAGAACTAAACCCACATCCTCCAAAAGAGCAGCCAGTGCTCTTAACCACTTAGCCTCTTCTCCAGCCCCTGTATCTTCTTTGGTCTCAAACTTCTTAGCCTATATGGACAACAAGGGTAAGATGTAGTTGTTTTTGTGTGCCTGATAGGATGTCTTGCAATTTTTGTCTCATTAACATAGAGATGCAGATAAGCTCAGTCATAGAGCTTCATTTAGACTGTGAATGTCTAATAGCCACAAAAGTCAGTGTAGGGACAGTAAAACACAAATACATGAGAATGTGTTTTGATCTTCTTCAGAGGGTCATGGTATGCAAACAGGCGTGCTTATATCTGCCGCATAAAAATTTTATTGGAGATGAAAGAATCCTGAGAAGAACAGTAAAATTTTTTTATTTAAAATATATTTTGATTATATTCTTTCTTCTCCCATGACTCCTCCCAGATCCTCCCCACTTACTGAATTTCAGGTTCTCTCTCTCTTTATCCTCCTACAACAGTAACAACATCAACAACACCGTCAAATGAAAATCTAAACAAAGAAGAAAAAAAAAAACCCTGAGAAACACTGGTACAATATTTTGAGATACAAACCCAGCTTCACAGTGCAGGATGACCCCCCCCAGCATGATAGGAATATAGGACAGATTTTGATATTACATACTAGTTGAATGTTTTCTTTGGTTCAGATGTGTGTCTGGCCCATGGGTTGAATGTGTCATTGTGAGCCTGCGGTACTGCTGAGAGGTGATGGAATCCTAAGAGCTGGAGCAGGAAGAGAGATAGTTGGATTATTAGGAATGTGCCTTTCCAAGAAACACTGAGAACAAGACTCCTATTCTTTCCCTTTATTTTTGCTGCCCATCTTCAGCAACAGGGGCTTCTTACTTCATATTGCGTTGCTTCTGTGAGATGGTGCCTCCCCACCTGAGGGGAAATAAGGGGATCTGATCATGGACCAAAATAACCGTTTCCTCTTATGAAGTGGTCTCTGGCAATTTCTTTACAGGAGCATAAAGACGACTACCAAGTGTAAGTTCGGTGGTTTGCTAAACATCAAGCTGAGTTTTCAGCGCATCAGCCTTGAGCGTTAGATTCTAAGGCAGGAGCCTGGTCTTCATCCTTACTTCAGTCTCTTCTTTCCTCCAGGAGCTGCCTCTGCCTCCTGGAAGGATGTGGGATAAAGAAAGTAAAATACTTGGCCTATAGTACTCAGTCAGTATGAGTGCAGACAGCTAGGGGACCACAAAGGAAGAGTGGTGATATGGCATGGATTCGATGAAGCGAGGACGCCAGGAAGTACACAAAGATAGTTGGGAAAATAATTACACTTTTATTCTTCAAATAGCTCCAGCTGAAGCTCCACTAAGTTGCTGCATGGCAAGTGTCGCAGTGTTATCCGACCCTGGACTTTGATACAAAATGAAATCATAATTTTTTTTTTTTTTTTACAGCACAGGGGCACATTTACTAAGGCATGTTACCTGTGGTTATAATTACTTTGAAATTATTAGTCCTTGCCTAGATCTTATTGCTTAGCCTATGGATAAAAATCTGTGCTTTATAAATTTCAGATTTACAAATCAAAATTTCTAGTTGATAAGCGCTACCATAAAGAAGAGAAACATAACAGTATGGAGGGCATAAATGATAGACAGGAGAGCCATGCTCACAGGCAGAATAGAGCTACAGTTCATTACTAGGATTGTCAGAAAAAGCATAAGAAAATATCTTAGGCACATATAATATAAAGCATATGTAAATACTGGACATTAATATGGTCAATGAATATTAATTTAAAAGTTATTTAATAAAGAGTTAGCAAATTGTCATAAATTTAAAGTAAAAACAAAAGTATAAAGTAAAAATGGGCTTTTCATCATTAGTAAGTTGTTTTGTAGAACAATTTGATGATAAATTTCAATTTTCATTGCTATTTTGAAACAATCGCTTAAGAAGCCACGGCTAGCCTTAAACTTGTCCTCTTGCTTGAAGCTGCCAATTGCTGGAGAGGTACACCAGCATGCCAAACTTTACTCTTTAGTAAAATACTAACTGTTGACTTTGAATCCCAAGCTTTATAAAATTTTAAGGTGTTAGCATTTTTGCATAGAGATTTTACATATAAGTAGCATTTTCATTATGAAGAATGTAATGGGACTTAAAAGAGTGGGGAAACATTAGTAAATTCACAATCACGTCTTTAGAATATTATTTTGTTTTATTCATGCATGCAAGTGTGTGTGTGTGTGTGTGTGTGTGTGTGTTTGCTATGTGCCTGAGTGTAGGTCTGTGCACCATGTAAGTGTAGACCTCAGAGGTCAGATGAGGCTACATGTCTTATTGGAGTCACTGGTGGTCGTGAGCCACCGTGTGACCACTGGGAACTGACTGAACTCAGGCCATCTTCAAGAATAGCAAATGCTTCAAAGAATGGAGCCATCTCTCCATCCCCCAAAGTCATATTTTCATAGCATCACGATGACAGCTTGAGACAAAGCTGTGTGTGCTGACATGGAAACTCTTGTCAGATAACACCAGTGCATGTGAAGTCATGGGGAAAATATGTGGGACAGTTCTGGTGATGTCAGACAAAGTCCTCTACCCCCTGAGATTCAAAGAACATGGAAAATGTGCTGATGGCTATAGGCCCAATTCTTATAGGTTTCCATTTGGTGGGAGGGGAGGACTTGGAAGAGTGAGTGACAGAGGGCTTATTTCTAGCCATCTGCAATGTTTTGTGATGAATTTTAATTTATACATAGTTACGTAATTAAGTAAAAGGAAAAGTGAAAATGATTACATTTACTATAAAAGAACCAAAAACTTTCAGAATACTTTGTAATAAGCCTACTGGGAAATATACATACCTTTTGGAAAGTGAAGTATTACTTTAATTTTAATATTACATATCTAAAAGCAATTAGATTGGAAGTTGTACCATATTTTTACACTAGATGATTCAATATAGTTTTATAGAGGTTGGTGCAGTGCTAGTCAATAGCCCACTGGAAATTAAACTTAACCAAGTAATACAACAATTTCTCTACAGGAACAGCAGCAAAAGCCCAGGCAAGAATACCTGACATATTCTTGAAAATAACTTGTAATCTATAAATTATAACTATAACCTCTTTGACCTGGATGAAGTCCATAATCTAACCTCTACAGCCTGTATAACTGATATAACGTCTACAGCCATTCTAACTGTCATTACCTATACAGCCTGCATAGAGCTACAGCATGCTTAACTACCACAACCAATACAGCTTATATCATCACTACAGGCTGCATCACCAACGTAACCTACACAGCAGGCATGACTTCTATAGCCTGCATAACTGCCATGACCTCTGCAGCTTGCATAACTGATACAACCTGCATAGCTGACTTTACCTATTCAGCCTGCATTGCGCCTACAGCCTGCCCAACTGACGTAACCTACACAGCTGCGTAATTGTTACAGCCTGCATTACTGCGGGACTTCTGCAGCCTCAGGTGCAGTCTGGAGTGGATTCCATACAGTGTATTTTTGATCATATTCTTCCCTCTGCTCTCCTACCCTGCCTCCTATTGGTTCCAGACTCTGGGAGTCTGGGAACAAAGGCGCCTCAGGACATGGTCTGTACGGTATTAGGCATAAGGGGCACAGAGGTGGAGGAAGGGAGGCACTAGATCAGGGCTCAGCTGCTGGGTAGATTTAGGATGGTTTTCTCATTCCATTGCTCCTGGTTTTATAGAACGGACATTTTATTCTGGGTACTTATTGTTTGTCATCCCTTGACCCACTTCATCACAATATTATACTTTAGGTCCGAAACAGATTAGTACTTGAACCATTCTCCCAATATCAGACCGACATTCCTTCCTACGTGCTGTTCGGTTTACTTGAAGCGGTTGTGCTGTGACTGAAAAAGAACTGGGCTCTTGAAGTCACATGGTTTGCACACTAAGAGGTCCCATAAAAATAACTTACTTTTTACATTACAAGTTGACAAATTACAGTTGCATATAAATTCTTTATCGGTATCCATGCTAAAGGCAGGCTTTGTCTCCTTAACAGTGTGAGACAATAAATTTTTTGTTTAAGTCTCGCAAAGTCTTACTCAGTTAATTGGATCCCAAGTTCCCTGTAATAGCTGAGACTCAGGGTTTGGTGTAGTGGTGAGCAGCCACCAGCACCAATGAGAGCAGCCACTGCTGTTTTTCGGTATTGTAAGGGTGCCAGTGCGACTCTGCGCTGCCCTGTGGATTCGGTGGAATTCCATCAAGTGTTTCAGAAGACTCTGTGTGTGTGTGTGTGTGTGTGCGTGCGTGCGCACACACGCGTGCAATTTGACAAGGGATTAATAAAATAACTGTAAACACATACCAAGCTAAGAATAAGTGGGGTAGTCAGGAGGAGACAAGGTCTGGGGACTGATGCTGTGGGGTCAGAAGGCTCAGCGAGAAAGCGCAGGAATGGAGACATGGTGTAGGCGTTGGCCAACATAGGAGAGACAGATCAATGAATAGAGCAGGAGAGTGCCCCAAAACAAGTGCACATGTGGCTGCTCAATTTATTTCTGAAGTGGAATTACAGAGCCACAGGGCGAGTTGGTCCTTTTTAATAAGTGGTGCCGGGATAATCAGAACTTTAGAGGAGAAAACGCAATCAAATCCTCCACAGTCGCTGTACTTGAAGATGTCGAGATTGAGCTCGTGGTAATTAGATGAAGCAGGAGACAAATGAATATTGATGAAGGCTGCAGTAACACACAGCTTGAATTTAGATTTAAACCCATACATGATCTAGATTACCTTTTATTTTTCTGGGAAAGCAGATCCAAGAATTTTATATCAAGATCTCTGGTGTAGAGGTTTACATGTGGACCATAGTTACCTCTTCATCCTGGGTGTATGTCCACATTCCTTCAAGGAGGACCTTGACTTTTTTTTTCTGCTTCCTCTGTCTAACCAGCACCCCTGAAGGATACTGAAACAGATCGGCGGGGGGGGGGGGGGACTTTTGCCTTTTTGACACTCTTAAGGCCAACCACAAATGTCCTTTGAAATTTTTTTTTTTCATCCTAAATGCCCCTACGTTCTTAGGTGAATCCTAAAACCTTTCTGCAGCCTTAGGGGATTTTTGAACACTTCTGTGGCAACAACACAACTGGTTTAAGAAGATTGTCTTGGACATCGGCATAAAGTTTTGTGTCATCTTCTTCTGTGCTACGTCGTTCTTTCCAGTTATGAGCTATTTACTACATGTGACTCCTGTACCGAAGGACAGAAACCAAGGCTAATTCAAAGGGTACCCACACTGCTCTCATTCACTGCAGCATCACACCCGCCTCTGAGTCATCTGCGCTTTTGTGTCAAGTCCTTGCTAAATGCTTTATATCACCTCATTCATTTCCACAACCTCCTGTGACGTGGTGGGTCAGGGTTTAAGACCCCCTGTTTTGCAGATGTGGAAATTGAAGCAGCGAAGATGAATGGCTTCCTCAAGATAACACAGCCAGGAAGGGACAGGGCCAGAGGACAAGCCCAAGAGAGTCCTCTGCTGGAATCCCTTACTCACTCTGCTTCTTAGTACGCTCAGAAGGAACCGATTACAGAAGAGACATTTGAAAGCGCCGTGACAATGTGTTCCAACCTTGGTTAACTTAAGGAGGAAAACAACTCTTGGGTAGATATTGGGTAACTTTACACACTGCTCCCAATCCTTGGAAGCTGGAGTTAAAGGAGTATGGGCAGGAACCATGGGTACTAGATCATGCTGCAGAAGAAAACCTGACACTGCTTAGATGGGTTCTAAACTACTCCTTGACTGTTTCCTGACCCCAGACATGTTTCTTGGTAGAAACATCTGCTTGGCCTGCCTGAGGACACTAGGTTCATGTCCCAGCTGCCAAGAGTGCGGAGAGGGAGTCATTGCCTCCTTCGGCTCTTGTGAGGAGGAACTGGACGTGGATAACTGTCAGGCAGGCTGAGCAGCCAGGAAGTGAGGGAGTGCTCCCAGCTCTTCATTTTTGTATTGTGTCTGAACTCCACAGCTTCAGTGCTGAAATGCACGTTTGGGGAAGGCAGGTGCTATCTCCTCAGCTAGGAGTCAGGGTTGCTGTGTGCACAGATAGGATGAACCCTCTCAGATAGTAACTGCCTCCCTTTTATAGGTGCACAGGAAGTAAAAGACCCAGTTCAAATACTATGGCTGGACTGTGCTCTTGTTTTTAAAGTTTCCCCCTTGTCACTAGAACAGCAAGGCCGTGTCCTACTGGAGCCTAGAATTCAATAGCGCTCATCTTTTTCTTCCCAATTTCCCTTCCCCCTCTGCCGTGTTCTCCAAGTTTTTCAGCAGCACTGTCTGAAAGCCTTCTAACTTTTCTATTTCCTTTGTGTTAATGTCCATCTATTTAGCAGTTATTATCAGTCTAGATGCTTTTTCATGTCTAGAATTGGCTCTGTCTTCATTTTTGCATTTGTTTTTTGACATGAATTCCTTTTACCCAACTGAACTTTCTCTCTCTGCTTGTACCCTCTTCCAAAATGCCTTTCCTGTTGCTATCGTGGTAGCCTGAAGCACCATTCAGGCTGTACCACTTCCTGATCCATATGACTGGTTGTGGCATCTTGAGCTTGAATCTGAAAGGCCAGGAAACAAGGCCCTAGAGTAAATCTCAAGCCTGGTTTCCCATCCAACGGTTTGACATGCACATGCATGGTTGTAGTTAAACTGTTCATTCGCCAATACTTTGACAGCAGTGCACGGCTTCTCTTCTGGGTGTTAGCACACAATTCCAAGTGGGAAGGTGTTTCCGTTTCACACATGAGGACACAGATCCAGTCTGGCCCGTTCCCCAATTCCCTCTGATAGTAGTGACAGAGCTGGGTTGAAAGCCCTGCTTTGAAGCCCAGAGACCCTTGCTCTTTCCAGGATATCAGCTCTCTTCTTTTCATTGGCCATGTCAGTTTTCCCTGTTTTTTTATTTATTTTTATTTTTTTTAGTATTAATGCGTTGTCTTTATTTGCTTTGTGGTGCCAGGGATACTTACACATAGTAAGCAAGTGCCCTATCACTAAGCTGTACCCCAGCCCTGAGTGAATGATCTTTTTTTTTCCCTTTTTCTTTCTTTTTTTTTTTAATTAATTTATTCTTGTTACATCTCTATAGTTATCCCATCCCATTCTCCCCTCCCTCCCATTTTCCCCTTATTCCCCTCCCCTATGACTGTTCCTCAGAGGGATTACCTCCCCCTGTATATGCTCATAGGGTATCAAGTCTCTTCTCGGTGACCTGCTGTCCTTCCTCTTCCCTGTTTAGAATGCCTTTGCCCTTCCCTGCTTTCCTCCCCTGTCCTCCTCTTCTTCTCTTTCCCCTCAGTCCCTCCTTATTTCTCCTCTTTATTGATTTATTCATTTCCCTTTTCCTAGAATTTTTGACACAGGGTCTTACTCTGTAGCCAGGGCTGGCCCAGAGTTCACATTACCACCCAGGCTGGTGTTGAACTCGTGGTTATCCATCTGCTTCACCTTCTTGACTGATGAGAAGAGCACACGCATGATCCACCATGCCTGATTCCTTTATTTTTATGGGTTGAAATTTTTCCTTGTCTTTTAAGACTTAACCTGACATGGCACACTTTCAGTAAGTCATTCTTGAATTGTGCCAACTTGGATTGGTTTCCTGTGAGCATTTTCTATCTATAGCAACACTTTGCAACATGCTTCTTCTTCTTCTTCTTCTTCTTCTTCTTCTTCTTCTTCTTCTTCT
>OU015751.1:115030743-115041729 GCA_907169655.1 Acomys percivali
TTCTTCTTCTTCTTCTTCTTCTTCTTCTTCTTCTTCTTCTTCTTCTTTTTCTTCTTTCTTCTTTTAAGATTTTTATTTATTGTAGTTCTGTTGAGCCAACAAATTTGGGCAGAGGAGGAGGGTGCTGCAGAGACTGATATACCAACCAAGGACCATGCATGGTGTGGATCTAGACCCTCTGCCCAGATAGAGTACCTAAGCAGCACAGTTTTTTGTGGGCCCCATAACATGGGGAGCAGGGACTACTTCTGACATGGACTCTGGCTCCCACATATTGATCATTTCCCCCTAGTGAAGCATCCTTGCCAGGCCACAGAGGAAGAGGATACAAGCAGTCCAGATGAGACTTGATAGGCTGAGGTCAGATGTTAGGGGAGGAGGGCTCCCCTTTCTGAGGACTAGAGGAGAGAAGGATAGGTTATCAGGGAGGGAAGATGGGGTTGGGGGTCAATGAGGAATAGGGGCTACAATCAAGATGTAAAGTGAACAAATTAAGAATTTAAAAAAGACTTTTGTTTATTATTTATACAACGTTCTGCCTATGTGTGTGCCTCCTCACCAGAAGAGGGCACCAGATCTCATTATAGATGGTTGTGAGCCACTTTGTGGTTCCTAGGAATTGAACTCAGGACCTCTGGAAGAGCAGACAGTGCTCTAAGCCTTTGAGCCATCCGTCCAGCCCCTGCAGCATGGTTCTTTACATACAAGCCTTATGGGGAGCTGTGCACTCTCATCTCAAGAATGCTAAGTCTCTCTTGCTTGCCCTTCCTTGGGAAGTTCCACATTGAAGTGAGGGCTGAGGTAGAAGTTGGGAGTGTCAGTCAGGGCCAAGGTTCCAGGAAAGTCTGGGATGTAAGTCAAGTCTAGGCAGGCTACCCTACACTAATTCCTTGAGTAAAAGAAGTCAGAAGGTCAGTGTGAGGCAAGGAGACTAGGTCCTGGGTCAGAGCAGGGCAAACAGAATGCCCCAGGAGTCCATTGAGGACTGAGGCAAGGTGTCTAGATTTACAGGAACAGGGAGGCAGCTACAGAATATTTTAGCCATTAGAGTTTGGATCTGGCATGACTATTAAAGGGCCATGTGTTAAAAGGCTTCATCTCCAGCTTGGGGCACTTTGGAAGATTATGGAACCTTTAGGAGATGGGGTTAGAAGGGAGGTCAGGTCCTCACTGGAGTACTCTCCAAGGAGACACTGGAACTCAAGGCTCTTCCTTTCTGTGTACTTTTCTGCTGCCAAGAAGTGAACAGACCTGCTCTGTACACTCTCTCGACACGATGTAGCGAGTCTCTATAGGCACAAGTCAAGAGGCCCAAGTAGCCATGGACTGAACACTGTGAGCCAAAATATGCCTGTCCCACATAGGGTTATTATCGCTGTTATGAAACACCAAGGTCAAAAGCAAGTTGGGGAGGAGAGGATTTGTTTAGCTTATGCTTCCTCAACACTGTTCATAACGGAAGGGAGAGAGGGCAGGAATCAAAAAGGACAGGAACCTGTAGGCAGGAGCAGATACAGAGGCCATGGAGGGGTGCTGCTTACTGGCTTGCTCATCATGGATTGCTCAGCCTGCTTTCTTATAGAACCCAGGACCACCAGCCTAGGATGGCTCCACCCATAATGAGCTGGGCCCTCCCAGATTCTCAGTTGAGGCACTCTCCTCTCAGATGACTAAAGCTGTATGAAGATGACATAAAACTAGCCCGCACAAAACCGTTCCTCCTTTTAATTTGATTAGCTCAGGCTTTTGGTTGCAGCGGTGGAAAACTAATACAGGCAGTAAAACAGCACAAGATTTTCCAAACTGTTGCAGCTTTCAGAGTATGGGTGGGCCCCCAGTGAAGAAGCAATTTGACACAGTTGACTGGGGCCAAGGGCTGCAGGGTACAGACTAAGAAGGCAATGACAACAGTGCTTTCTAAAGCCATTTTTAAAAATCACTTATGCTTCCCTTAAGCATTGTGGCTTCCCAAACTACCTCTCCTGTATACGTTTTGTTATATGGAGCCCCATGTTCCAGAATGCGCTTTCTACTGATACTATGAAGATGTGATAGGGAGGAACGCCAGTTCTGGTGAAGACACGTCTCCAAATATGTGAACTGCTCTGTCACTTTAGACCTCCAGTTTGAATAACGGGGCCTTGCTAGAACCACCTGGCCTGTAAGCCAAGCAAGGATTTGGAATCCCTCGTAGATGGTTTCCAGCAATGCTCGGAAACACTGGAGATATCAGTGGATGGCATCATTCTTTCAGGGAGAGCTGCGCTTAGCTTCACATAGCTAGAGATCCTAGGGACAGAGATGCGTTCCCCAGATGCCACCAAAGGGGCTGAGGGGAGCTGGGATTTGCACAGTACAGGGTATCACATATTACCTGTCCCTTGAATGGGTCTTGTGCTTTGAGAAGTAGTCTGTCCCTTTACTCAGCTGTGACTTTGGGATGACTTTGAGGGCAAGTCTCTGTACTGAAGGGACAGAGCCCAGCAGGCCCTGTTGCACCGTGAATAATTGTTGTCACCTGTGCTTTGGCGGCATCATCTCAGCGGAGCATCCTGTTTATCTGCCACTGTCAAGGTGTGTTTTATCAGGCATCCGCGTTCTCCACTGCAGTCTTGCCTCTTGCTGGGGAAAGCTGTTAATTAAAAAAGAAATAGAGCTGCCAGAAGTGAATTATTGAATTCTGTGCTTATCTCCGGACTCTACCTGTTGTAGCTATCATTATCACAGGGGAAGGGGGGGGGGCCTGCAGTCAGAGTCGGCCAGCTGTCGCAGACTTGCAGCAGAGGGGAACAGCATTGCCAGATAACGTAATCCTGTATCGGAAAAGGAAGGGATGTATGAAGATTGCCTGGCTCTTTCTGTCACTTCTCTGATATGATCAGATTGGAGGTAATGCCTTAGTCAGGCTCCTAGACCTATTTATTGAGAGAGCCTACAAGGTTTCAACAAGTTCCATTTTCTGAAGCCTACTGGCATTGCTCACACATTTTCCTGCCATTAATCCAGAAATCCGAGAGATTTTAGTTTGAATGAGCATTCAGTTGAGCATCTGCATAAATCGATTCATTCTCTCAAAAGGGAATTTGTTTTCCATGTTTCTGCCTGTACCTTGCTTTTGTCTTCATTTTCTGCCGCCGGTATATTGTCCCGCCAACCATGGCCGACTTTCATTTTTCTAGATCCTGTATCTTCTCCTTGTGTTTCCTTCTTGTTAAATGGTGTTGTCTGTGTTCCTTTGTCTCGTGTGTCTATTTTTATATTTTATGTTTTTGTAATTTTTGAGATCGTAATATTATATAATTTCCTTTCTCCTTTCTCCCTTCATGTCCTCCCTTATACTCCTCCCTGTTCTCTTTCAAATTCATGCCTTCCCTTTTGTTCATGTTGTTACAGGCATATATGTGTGCATAAATATATATATATATGCAAATACATAAATACAACCTTCTCAGTCCATATAATATTAATTTCATGTATATGTTCGGAGATGACCATTTGATTTTGGGTAACCGGCTGTGATGCTCTTTGATAGGGAAGACTATTTGTCCCACTTTCAGCATTCCTTAGTTTCCCATAGGTCATTGTATAGGGTTTAGGCCTCTTACGCTCACCCCCCCCCCACCATCTGTTATGCTGTCCACGTTAGCAAGTCT
Organism: Acomys percivali; assembly: GCA_907169655.1. Classification (NCBI taxonomy): domain Eukaryota; kingdom Metazoa; phylum Chordata; class Mammalia; order Rodentia; family Muridae; genus Acomys; species Acomys percivali. Next base: position 115,034,397 of record OU015751.1, read on the forward strand.
ACGACTGTGAGACTGTGTTTCTTAGGAATGTCAGAGGTGCACTCATAACGTTTCAGCTACATAACATGGATTTATTTTAAATGTGATTATGTTAATTCACTTCCTATATATCTAGATTATTTAAACTAGAATCCAATTTACTCTTTTTTTACTTTTTGAAGTCTTTGATTCTCAAAAAATCCTTGCTTTTCCTTGTTATCCTAGTTGTCATTCACAAGTCAGACCAGGAATGCAGCCATGTAATTCATTTTACACTGAGACTTGCTTATACACTCATTCAGTGGTAAGTACTTGTAAAGATTTTGTGCTGGGTACCATAGGTATAATAATTTATTAAAAATTATTTAAACATGTGTTTTAAATAACAGCAAGCTTGAAGACAGGAAAGTGAGATGTTCAGTGTCCTGTAGCTGAAGGTGTGGTCCCCAAACCAGCAAGGGCAGCATCACCTGGCAGCTCCTTAAAAAGGCAGGTGTTCAACTGCCATTCAAGGTCCCCTGAAATAAAGCTTACATTTAATCACTATCTTGGGTGGTCTCTGTGCCTCCTAACACTAAAGGAAATGTACACATATGTACGGGAACATTCACACAGGCATTCAATTTCAATTACTTACTAATTATGGCCAAAATGTACAAATTCAGATTGTAGAATGAATTTTCTCTCAATGGTGAGAAGCTCACTTGGCTTCCCAGTCTGCAACACTAGAATGACACGTTGCAAGGGCTTTGGGCCAAGTTTGCTGTTTTTGATTTATTCACAGTTCAACAAGTCAGTTCCGAATACCTCGCTGCTTGATGTAAGAAGGAATGAAAGATTGGCCTCAGTTTTGTGAAACCTACTTTTAACAGGAGACACAATCAATTTTTCAAGTATTGAAAGTATTCTGTGGTCATAGAAAGAAACCAAGCACTGACACATACTGTAACATGGGTGACCTTTCAAGTGCTGTGTTCAGTGAAAGGAGCATGTATCCTCACAAAGACCACATATGATAAAGCCCAGGATAGCAAAATCCATAGAGAAAGAAGCAGTTGAGCATTAGCTTAAGGCCAAGGGGGTGATGGTAGAAGCTAAAATACACAAGACTTCTTTTCAAGGTGATTTTTTAAAAATCATAAAATTGCCTGGTGATGGCTGTATGTTCCTGCTAAATTTCATTGAGTTGTATGCCTGAACTTGGTGCATCTTATGGTGTGTGAATAATATCTAAATATGATCATAAGATGTGAGTTATATTGCCGTAAATGGGTTATACATTATTTGGTGGGCCTGTGGATAAGTATTGCATGCTATGAGTGTGCCGTAGAGGCTTCCGGGATGGGCAGTCTTCTTTGGTTTTATGTCTCTATAGCTAAATGTAGGTGTACATGAGGGAATGGTGAGAATCAGATGAAGGAGAAACAGAGTACTTCAGGCAGAGCAGTAGGCTTGGCCTTGACTCTATTGTAGTAAGGGGCATGGAATATCTGAAGCTAGTAAGACGCAGTATGAGCTGAGGAGAGGGATGTCATGAGGGACATTGGTAGAATGACAGGGCTCAGGTCATAAGGGAACAATATGACATAAATTTTTGTCTTTTACCTACTCCAGTAGGTAGAAATCATGCCTGACACTGTTACTGAGTCCAAGAAGCTGTGGCTGGATAGGTCATAGGCTCCTTAATCTGCTAAATGACTATATTAAACTGAATTCTAATGACTTACTTCTATGTTCATAGATTAGCTCAATGCTCATCAGAGAGACTTTTTTGATGTAGATGACCATTAGCATAGAGCTCCACAGCTGGTCAACATGCAGATACTAAGACTTTATAGAATGACCAGCCTTAAATGGGACATCTGTATCACACCCATATCCCCGCATCTCATTGAGGGATCATTGAGGAAGAGGGGCTGGAGGGATGTGAGAACTACAGACATTGGGTAACTCCAATGAAACAGTGTTTCTAGACACAACAGAACAGTTGCCCGCATGGACTCACAGTGGTTGTGACAGCATGCACAAGGCCTGTGCAAGGTCAAGCCAGACACAATTCTAGCATGGGGAGGGGCAGTGATCACAAAGTACCACCACTAACTGAGGAGTTATTGGCAATTACTCAGAGTGTGGGAGGCTGTTTTCTTTATAGGTGAAGGATATGAAAGGGCTACTCATGTTCCAGTAGACAGCCTAAAGCCAAGCACATACAGAGAACACTAAGTGCACTCAATGGGTTTGAAAAAAAAAATGAGCAGATGAAATAGGGTTGGAAAAATGGTGGCTGTAGGTGTGAGGAATCTTAGGGCCGAGAATGTAGGGTTGGATTAGGTCAAAACACATATATGCACACACAAAACTCTCAAACAACAAAAATGAAGAGGAAGAAGAAGGAGGAGGAGAGCAAGAGGAAGAACAAGAAAAGGGAGAGAAGAAAAGAAGAAGAGGAGAAGAGGAGGAAAAAGAAGAGAAGAAGAAAAGAAGAAGGAGGAGGAGAAAGAGGAGGAGGAGCAGGGGGAGGAGGAGGGAGACGAGGGGGAGGAGGAGGGGGAGGAGGGGGAGGAAGAGGGGGAGGAGGGGAGGGGGAGGAGCAGCAACATTAGTCTTTAGGCTAAAATAATAGAAACAATGAAGAGCTTCAATAAACAGGTATGCTTTGTGCTCTAGATTTGTCTCAGTTTTAGGTGGATCCACATTTGATTGAAATAGTCTAACTAAGAATTATACCACCCACTACTTCTTTGCTTCTCAGTCCTTTGGATTTCTAATGATCTGTGCTCCTAGCTTTTCTCTGTCCCAGCTTGCAGACTGGGACTTCTCAGCATCTATAACCATGTGAGACAATTTCTACAACCATTGCTCTCTCAGTGATGCATCTGTGTGCATGTTGGTTCAGCTTCTCTGGGGGACTCTGGCTAGTGTAGTGTATGCTGCTGTTTTGATGATCTTTCTCCCTCGCTGGCTCAAAGTAAGCAATTAGAAAATTGCTTCCTGGCGGCAAACAGCTGGTATTCCTTTTATATCTTTCAGCTTTTCTCTCCATCTGCTCTCCTCAATCCACAGACTCCGCCTCTGAGTATACATCACCCCCGTGACCATTGCTCTGAGTCTCACTGCTTCTCACCTGGGCTGGTCTAAAGCTCTCTCAGCCCATTCATTACATCAACCCACTTCCAGGTCATGACTTCTCTGCAGTCAAAGATGCTCTTCAATGAAAACCCTTAAGCCATAGCAAAGGGCTATGGATGAACAGCAGCACCCGTCTCATTTCCATAAACACCTGTCAGAAATCCCCAAGTCTTTGGCCCTGGAATTTTTTTTTTCCTACAGATTTTTTGTTTGCTTGCTTTGTTTTGTCCTCAGTTTGAGACCCAAATCCAGCTCCAGCTCCCTCCCTCTTTGGAAACCTTCCTTAGTGTCTTCAGACTGAGCCACGGGCTTGTTCTCTTCTGAGAACTGTGCAGTCTTCCAAATGACACCCTGTACTTTTTCATTGCTGCTCACTGTCCCACAGAAGAGACTATGCGGTCAGTTCCCCCTTACAACATAGAACTTGACACCTCAGTAGATGAAAAGCCCTCTTCAAAGACTCAGGTCTGAACCTTACTGTGTTCCATAGGAAAACAAAAGGGGTTTGGTATTGACTTGATATGTAACTTGAGTTACCCCCCCAAAACTGCAATTTTTAAGTAAAAGGAGAGCAGACTAAGCTTGGCGAGATGGTTCAGTTGCTAAGGTACTTTTCCATCCAAGAGTGAGAACCTGCTTCTGGATCCTCAGCACCCACCCAAGAAGCTGGGTGTGGTGTGCACAGCCATAATCCTAGCACTGGAGAGACAGACACAGGCAGATGGCTAGAGCTAGCTGACTAGGAAATCCTACCGAACCAGTGAGCCCCAGGCCCAGTGGGAGACTCCATCTTAACACACGAGGGGAAGACTGTCAGAGAAAGACACTTGCTATTAATCTCTGGCTCGAAGTCTTGAGTAGTGAGTGGAGTCGCCCACTCAGAGAGCTTGCCGGTCTGCAACTGTAGCTGCTGTATGCACACATGCTGTCTCTGTGTGCACTTATTTAGCCCTGTTTTCAAATATAAAGTATGAATAAGACACTTATGCACAGCATTCATGCTGACTCCGTGTGCACACCCTTATTTAATCCTTTTTAAAATAGGAAAAAAATGTGTATAAAAGTATGTTGAAAATGTCTTCCCATAATTCCAAACCTGTTTATTAGCATATGTTCAAGTGTATACCCTATTGCATTTCTTATTTTAGACATAGCTGGGCAATTATATACTGAAGTGTATGCTATTTCACTATGAATCTCTTTCTGGCTACTTCTCCTTTATATCGCGGCCCAGACATTACATCAATCAGTTTTATAAAGGTATTTCATCTTAGGACAAAACAGGAAATATTAAGTAAAGAGAGTTATTTTATGACTTTTCCTGGGAATTAATGAATCAGTGTCTGTTCATCTTAGACAGGGCACTGAAAACAAACCAGAAAAGCACGGGGAGCCACTCCATTTGCCAGTGCTGCCCTAGGAAGGGTAGAGCGCTGTTAGGGGCCTGAATCACCCTTACAGCCTACCCAACAGGGGTAAAAACTCACACGGGTCCCTCTCGGAGTTCCTTGATCTCTTTCCAGGCAGCTATGTGGGGTTCTTCTCTCTTAGCAGCTCTTTAGTTTTTACAGAGGCTTGGGGAGGGGCACGTAGATCTCATAAGCTCTGTGAGCATCCTGAGCCAGGGCCGCCTCTTTCCTTCAGGAGACAATGCTTCAGTTCAGAGGAACCAGCTGTCTGATAAGGGCGCAGGTATGGAAATGAACAATTGAGGTTGACTGACAGCCTTTCTACTGAGATAATGTCTCATGAAGTTGCAAGTGCTGGCATTGAGCTCCCCGTGCACTTCAGGCAGGCCTTGAACTCTCTTGCCTCAGCTTCCAAGTGGAGTGACAGGTATATGTGACCTGGCCTGATGCCAACTTTTTATAGTAAACATAAAGTCTCATATTCCATTATGCTGATTATTTAAAATTAAACATTTTAACAAATGCTTAAATCCTTGTGCTATTTCCTGTAATGCACTTTTGCTAGGGGTAGAAGATGTTAAAGAAGGTTTTAGTGAGTGGGGATACAAGGCAGGGGTTCTGAATGAGGAGTCACATTCTGGTCCTAGTTAGATAATGATCTGGGCTTAGGACATCCATCCTTTGTCATCAATACACCAGGGCCATGGACACATTCTTGGGGGTCTACAAGTCTCACTCCTATGTGGGCATGTGTGAAGTAAAAGATGGCTTAGCTTGATGGTTTTCCATTTGTCCAAATGACTGTACCGTGGTAAGAACTTCCATACACATTCATTTAAGGCTCTCTTGTCACCTGGCAGGATTCTTACTAACAGAAGACTTGGCCATTTAAAGTGCAACAGAAATGAAAATACTTGTTCATGTAGAGGTAATCTTAATAAACCAAAGGCAACTGGCCAGTTGCCTTTTTCCTGTTGGTACCCTTTAGTGATTGCTCCCTTTTCCTGCTAGCCATGGTGTTTTCTGCCATGAAAGCAAAAGTTAAAATAGGAAAATTATTGCAAAGTGAGATTTTAGCATGGACATGCATGCGCGCGCGCACACACACACACACACACACACACACACACACACACACATATACACACACACAGTTTTTGTTTTGTATTCCAAATAATGAGTGCACAGAATAGTCCATCTTCTGAAACAGTCCATGCTCATGGTCCTTTGGTGTTTGTAGGTTGTTCTTGTGTGAGGTCCAAAAACATCATGACGTCCTTCTTTGAAGCAGCTTATGGGACCACTGCTGCTCTGAGGAAGTCAATCCAAGTAACTGTTGAGTAGTGACTGCGTGCTCTGGCTGGAACATGAGCGATCTTGAACCTGGCCTAGGGAGTGTGGTAAAAGCTATTAATCCTGAGCTAGCAGTTGCTGGGAACACGCTCAAGGAACACCTGGGGGTCTGCAGTGAAAAGGAGAAAGGACAACAGCCTCTGCTGATCTCAGAGGAGACGCACAGGGGACTGGCCTGAGGTGGTGACAGGGTGTGTTGTTGGCTTGTTTCTACTCTCAGGCTCGTTCTTCTGTCTTCCAAGAGAGGAACCCACCGCAAGGCTGGCTCTCATGAAATCTGGCCTCAGATGGAAATCCTTCATGTTCCATGATGCTGACAAAATGAAGCAAGCGTCTGACCTTGGAAGGGGCCATGTCATGTTAGTTTTGGCCTTGCAGTGTGAAGACATCTGGGAAATAAAATGAGTAGAGCTGACTGGAAACGTGAGCCCGAGCCAAGACTGTTCAAGAAAGGTGTGAGAAGGCCGAGATGGCGTTCCCCTGCATGCGTCCAGCTCTCGGGACTTGGAAAAGCAACCGAAATCGTGCTGTCACATGCAGGAAAACAGGCTTCGTTTATAGGAATTTAATAAGGGAGATTTCCCCAGACCCTCTTCTATGGCCTAGAGCGGGCTATTTAGGAAAGTGCATGGAGCGATGATGAGATCCCAGGGGACCCATCTTGTCAGATCTCAGAATGGAGTCCCCAAGACTTGAGGAGTCATAGTCTCCTAGAGGCAAGGACCAGGAGGCTGTGGAGAGGCAGACTGTAGAAGAAGGAAGCAATAGTAGCAGGACTTGGGAAGTGGAAAGACTAAAATCGGAAAGGGTAGCGTGGCAGGAGGGACCTGAAAGGGGGTGGAGGGACACATTGGATAAGTACCCCTCTCTATCCTTGTCAGCTGCTACTAGGCCCTGAGATGGGACTAGAGGTCACCCACGTCCTTCTGATAGGAAAAAAAAAAAAAAAAAAACCTAGGCAGCTGCAGCTGTGCTCAGTTTCCTGGTGGTCAGCATCCTTTGGGGTAAGGATGCCTGACATGCCTTTCAGGAGGCCCTACCGCACCCTTGCAGTGTTCTAGGCCTTGCAGCACTTTCTCCCTGAACCTCTGCCTCCTCTGTCCTGCCGGAGGCCCTCTGAGCTGCAAGGCTGGCTCACCTCTGCTGAACATCGGATCCTGTTCATGATGCTCACCTCAGTTTCACAGCCTCAACCCTTAAACATCTCAGGTTGAGGATACCTACTAATACAAGTTTTGATTGCTCTGCCCCAGTCTATGTATGTTTATTTTATTATAAACCATGGGTAAGAATTATGTTTATAGGTATGTAAGTACAAATATAAACAAAGTATAAGCAAAGTATAACATATGTGCATGTGTGTGCATGCATGTGTGCATGTGGGGTGGGGAGAGAAAGAGAGGGGGAGGAGGGAAGGAGAGAGAGAGAGAGAGAGAGAGAGAGAGAGAGAGAGAGAGAGAGAG
>OU015751.1:115041739-115056062 GCA_907169655.1 Acomys percivali
GAGAGAGAGAGAGAGAGAGAGAGAGAGAGAGAGAGAGAGAGAGAGAGAAAGAGAAGCAGGACTATTTGCTCAAAGGAAGGGGAGCATGTAGGAGGAAGGATAAGAGCCAATGGTAAGAGGGGCATAAATAATACTGAGAAGTTATACATGCCTGAAAGTGTCATAATGAAACCCAAGACCCATTATTTTGTATGCTAACTAAAACATAGTAAAAATAAAATAATACAGAAAATACTACCATATGATTGGAAAAATATAGGCACTCCACTTACAATAAAATATTAAGAATAGAAATGAAGACAGATGATTTTAAAATTATCTGTCTTTTGTCACTGTTACTATTTGATACAAGCACCCGCCAACACCATCCCCCCCCTTTGGAGGCAGACAACCCTTGGACTTCCGCCCAGTCTCCTGCCTTAGCTTCTCACGCCTTGGGATCACAGGCATGAAATACCACGCCCAGCTGTTTAGTTTTCTAATTATTAAACTAAGTTTGTTTTCCTTTCACAACTGTGTACAGTCTGTCCCTTTGGGGAGGTGCTGGAATGCCGTGGCCACCTTGTGGCATCCCCTGCTGGGGAGGAACTGTACTTGGCTGCATTCCCTGTCTCTCTTACTAGCCTTCTTCTCTTGCTGGTGGCTCTACCTTAGCGCTACTCAGAACCTGGGAGACCGAGTTCTACTTCCCCAGTCCTGGGTCAGACATGCTTGGGAGGCTTAGGCCCTGGATTCATGGTTTTCCGTGCACTCCACCAGGTCTCAGTAGACCATGCTGAACTGATCTCACACTCTGTCAGCAAGGAGGCAGTCTACCCAATAGCTGTCCAGTCAAAAGCACATATGGGGTAGTAATTAAGGAGTGGCACCTCCAGGGGCAGTGACTCCCTAGAAATTGGAAAAAGTCTGTAATTCTGAGAAACCTGAGGCTATTAGAGATGAGGGGGAGGCAGGCAGCTTCATCGCAGTGCCACTGACTCCAGTGAAAGTGGATGCATGCAATTAGGTTGGTGTGTAGCCAAAATTTTATTTTAGGTCAAACTAGTAAACGAATTCATTTGAGGGAGCAGATTAGTCAATAGTCCTGCCAGATGACTGAAAATATAATTCAAATGGCAATCAAAATCCTTAAAAATTAGCTGAATACCTATGTTTTCCTCACTTGCTGATTTGCAAATAAAACCAGCTCCAGCAAGTCCCTGGTGTCCTCACTAGGATAGGTCAATGATAATGAATTTAGCCAAAGTAAATAGCCATGTGTTAGGCATTTGGACAGCTGTTGAGGAGGAAGGCACGTTATAGGGGGTGAGCCTTTGCCACACCCACATGAGCTCATCGAGGATGTAGCCCTAGCTTGACCCTGTTAGCAGCTGTTGCATTGCGGAACTGCTGTGTTCCCCTGAGGCATGACACCAGGGCAGATCAGACCTGTAGCACACAGACAGTAACTCCTTCAGGAAAGAGCTAAGCAGGGACTCACTGCCAGCTTGTTGTTTCCTGTGATCTGTTCTTTAATACCTATATTAATTTTAAGTGTTTATATATTAAAAAAAAGAAAGCCTGTGTTTCGTCTTTGTGGATACTGATGTCTCAGAGCCCTGAAGGCATAGTTTGGGGCAGGAAGGTAGAAAGTTGTAGTTGGATGGTCGTCCAGTGGTGGCATTAAATACTTGTTTTGAGTAAGAGAGCAAGCATGTGGTGATGCCAGAGGCTTCTTAAGTTATAGCCCGAGTCTTTAGCAAGTGCTGTGTTTCCCTTCGGGAAAAAGAAAAGGAATGAAAAGGAAAGGAAAAAAAAAAGAGAGAAGAAAGCTATTTGGAAATGCTTCTTGTCTTCACTTCATATTATGCTTCCTGGGAACATTTTGTTTGCTTCCTCTCACATCAGAGGCCCAACCTCATGTACGAAGTTGTGTGTGTTTTGGTTCAGTTTAAAGACATTTCACATCCAAGCTCTGAGTTGGCACTGTGTCCCAAACCTTGAAAAAAAAAATGGCTTCGTAATCAACTTTGTGTTCTGGAACCATCTTCCAAACATATAGAAATATTGCTCTGAATTGGATTGCACACAAACACATTGAACGTATTTATCTGTTTAAAGAACAGTCATTGACTGCTTCCTGTCCGTCTGGCATTGTTCTAGAAGCTGGGCGTAATGCTGATGAGTAAGATGTAGTGCCTGCCGTGTGGACATTGTTGTTATTCTACGACAGAGGGGGAGTTTTGAATTAAAATCCTTCACATAAAAATACATCCATAAGTAAATTTTAGATATTAAGTCCAAGAGGGAAAATAAAGCAGTGGATGGATCAGTGTCTTGGCGAGGTATGAGGTTTATTCAGACTATGAGAAAGTGAGAAAAGTTCCTGCTCTGTTTACAAAGGCAGTAACAGGGATAAGGGAGAGAAACCTCATGAATCCGTGCGTTGCCGGGGGCTAGTAGCCTAGGCAAACCCTGAAGCAGAGGGTGTAAGTACCTCGAGGCCAAGACAGACCACGGAGGGGGAGTGGTTTCTAAGACTCTGTCTCAGCCGGATGTTATCACAGGACAGGAATCTAAGACGAGTGCCTTGAACCTCCCTGGTTCCCCACTGTTCTTCCCTGAAAGTCAGATAGCCATAGGGATACAAGACATAGTCCTATCTGTACAGGTCAGACTTCTAGGGCAGAGGACAGCAGCAGGAAGGATGGGAGTGTGCACTTTAGAGAGGCATGCAAGTGAAGGTGTTGAGCATCAGAGGACGTGGGCTCCCTCATGGACCATAGTGATCTGGACTGGGAGGCAGTTTCATTTTAGGTGGATCAGAAATAAATGTGAGGGGCTGGAGGAATAGCCCAGTGGACAAAGCATGAGCCATGCAACTATGCAGAAGAGAATTTAGATCCTTAGCATCCATGTAAAGAGCCAGTGGGTGGCAACCCACTCAGTTGGACCAGTAGAACCTTGAGTTTCAGGTTCAACGAGCAATCCTCCCTCAGTGAATACAGTGGAGAGCTACCCAGGAAGGCTCCCAATGGTAACCTGTGCGTGTGTGCCCAATTACGTGTGTACACTAACAAACACATATGCATATGTCAACATACACATATACAAAAATAAATATGATTTTGGAAAGATAACCAGCATCATGAAACTAGACATAGGTGGCAGCAGTCTAGACCTCTACACTGCAAGTCTTGGATCTAGAAGGTGAGGAAATGTCCGTGTGTAGCAAGTATGATTGAAATTGCATTTAATGATAGACAGTTTGTTGATTGCTGGGGGAGGGGAGGAGGAGAGGAAGGAAATGCCTAAAATAAATTGAAAATGTCAGGCACCTGAGGGCACACTTGGGACATATTTCAGCAACAAGTTGACACCATGGTGATAGTACTGTCATCTTTTCAGAGCCTGGTGTAGTTTAGATCAATTCTACTTTCATCTAGACCTGACTGTGTGTAGACTTTCTTTCCATTGTTCCTAGTTAGCTTCCTTTCTCTCTGTTCCTGTCTCTGGCTTTCTTATTGCTGCGTTCTCAACGAACATGCAACAAAAACACCCAGCAGCTGATTTTGCATGGTTGCGATATGGAAATGGTAAGTCAGTGCAATGAAAAGACCAGGCAGGGGTCTGAGTGTCAGCGTTGCAGAGCTCCTTAGCGATTCGTGGAGGCGATAGTAACTGAACAGTTACCGAACGGCAGAAGAGCAGAAGAGCTTCTTGGGGGAACTTGGTTTGTTTCACAGAATTCAAGACCAGCTTAGAAGATGGATCACTTGAATAGTAGTCCAGATTTTGGTCCTGTAGGACTGTTTCACTGAAGAGCTTAATTCTTTGCTTGAGGTTTCAACTTTGTATTAATTACAGAGAGTGGTATCTCCTCAGTAACCAGACAATAGAAATCAAAGAGAGGTGTGTGTGTGTGTGTGTGTGTGTGTGTGTGTGTGTGTGTGTGTGTGTGTGTGTGATTTTCTTCTATTTGATGGGAACATTTCCTTTTCCTTCTTCTTCGGATCTCAGGGGTCTTTAAGGAAGAGAACACAGATAGCCAGATGGGAGAGGGGACTAGTCAGGGCTCAATTCTAAAATGCTAAGGTTGTTGTGTGTGGTGTGTGTGTGTGTGTGTGTGTGTGTAACAAGGTTAGTGCATTCCCAGAGGGGATGAGAAGTGTGATTTTTGTTTTTTTTTTTTGCTTGTTACCTAGAGAAGACTCCTTTACAGGTGTGCTCTGGGTTCACACCATTTTCCAGGCTGATAAAGACATAAGTAACTCATTTGGAAAAAGAGCATTTATTTTTCTTTTTCTTTGTTTTGTATCTAATTAGCAACTGTGTGGTTTTTGTTTTTCTTTCTGGGAACTGTACTTCCCTCAGAACTCTTGAATGTTTTCGTTGGAGCTTTAGAGTAGTTTAAAGAAATAGGCTACTACAAAAATAGCCATGCTGTACTATAAAAAGGTCTAGCTTGCCCAACATGCAGACACTATAGATTGTTTCCTGTGAAAACTTTTTCTCAAAACTCCTAAATTTTCTTAAGAGTTTTGGAGATGGTCTTTCTAATTTTGTTCATTAACCATAGATCAGGCACCATCATAATATTTAAATTAGAGGAATCACTGTTCTGCAAATGAGATATTGTTAATGTGATTTTTAAGTGATCTTGTTAAATGCATTTCACACATGGGTATTCTAAATTTGCATTTTTATTACAGAGTTCTGGGATCTAGTCTAGATATGTTGGACATTAGTATTAAAGGTGTGTTAGCATTAACGTTCTTACTTCACACTTGCTCCTGAAGGCAAACTTTATAGCAAATACATGCAGAGGTGACTGGCACAACTTGTGAAGGACTACCTATGTGTGCGACACAAAGGAATAATGGTACTTGATGTGTTTGTTGGAACAAAAGAGAGGGTTCAGTTCCTAAGATTCTTCATTTGAAAGGGGATGGGAAGGGACAGGGATGACCAGAAAGAGAAAATGCATGAAGAGTCACAGGAAAGCATGGAGACTGACTTTTGTCCTGCCCCACCAGGACTGTGCTTCTCCTGGGACACATTGTGAGCATGTAGATTAATAATTTGTAAACACTGGTGCGGTCAGACTTGTGATGGACCCCAGGGAAGCTCGTAGGAAGTTGCGCAACCTACGCCTCTACCATGCTCCTCAAGGCTTAGAGGTTTTGCTATGTGAAGCAAATAAGAGGTAGTATTAAAAAAGGAACCAAACGACTTTCCACAGCAGGGGAAGAGAGACCAGATCTGAGGGACTAGGGAAACTAGAACCATGTAGACATGATTGATCCGACTATTACCTAGGCCCTAGGTTTGGGACGCCCCCTTAGGAGAAGGATCTACAATTCCTCAATCTGAAGCAGATAGATCCCTTGAGCTCAGAATTTGCACATGTTAAGTGTGTTCCTCGGCAGTCCAAAGTTTCCATTGGTGTTTTCTTTTAGGTCTCATCATGAACCTCACCACACATCAAGCCACTTCAGGACTGCTGAGCACTTTGGGAGTGAGACTGCCTTCACTGTTTTCTGTAGTGCTTGGTACCCAACACATCATAGGGAAGGGATTGTCTGTGATTGGTATCTCTAGTCTCCTGTGAGAGATACGTCCCTGGAATCAGCGGAAGCTGGAATAGGGTGTGGTCATACCCTTCCCACAACAGTCACTATTATCCTATCTCCAAGGTTGCCAGAGACTTTAGTGTATACAGTCAGATGCAGTCAGGACATTAGCAGGGCTGTGTGTGCAACAAACAGCCAACGGGGAAAGGAGGCGGGGATTGTGCTGCAGCTCAGAAGAGACTCACTTTCCAAAAGAAAATGTAATACACGACTCCTCTGAGAGTAAACTGTGTAATAGGTTTGTCAGGACTCCAGAAGAGTTTCTAGGAGTAAGATGTAATGAGATGAAGGAATTTAGTCATTAACATCCATGTGTGGAATTGGTTCTCACTAGAAAAACATGTCGGGGTATCATTTACACTTTAGCTATAATAGAGAAACAGATTTTGGGCTTGTCCTTCCACTCTAAACAGCATAAAACCAAACAGACTATAGGAGACAACTGTTTCCAGGTGTTGGGCAGTAGGCAGAGCAAGACTGGGGCCTTGAAAGGAAAGCAGCATATGAGATGAGCCCTGGTCTGCTCTGGTTCTTTGTCTCAGTGTACTTTGCTGACAGTGGTGTGATGAGCTGGAGCCTGGGCCAAATAGTGGCCTTGCTGAACCGAGAGGCTGTAGTTAGGACCCACAACTTTAGAAAAAGAAGTTGATTGGAAGAGTCCCCTAGATCTATGTTTGGTGCAGGTGCCCTATACGGATGTGGGCAAGTTCTGTGCATTCAGCAGTGCTATTGCTATGGGGAGAATTGCTGGCACCAGAGATCTGGAGCCTGCCTGGTACTTGAAGATGCTGGAGTTCCATCAGCAAGGGGAAGAGCCTCTTCTCAGCAACGAGGATGTTTTCTTAAGATTATAGAAAGGCCATACCATAGGGCTAATGCTTCAAGTAAGAGCCAAAGACAAAATGAGACAAAATGCCAAGTCTATAAAGGAAATCAATATAATTAAGGCTATTCACATTATATCATACACAATATCCAATGAACACTAAAATATTAGCAGACACATTTAAAAAGCAGGAAGATATGATTGGTTATCAAAATTTGAGGAACAGATCCCCACCCAAATAACAGCTGTTACATTTATCATACGAGGACTTTTAAACAGCTATTTAATTGTGTTCAAGGGTTTAAAAGAAATAATAGCTCTAATGAGAAGCTGTGTGTCAATGCTCGCAAACATTAGAAACTATACAAAGTATTCAAGTGAAGAGGCCAGGCTCTGGTATAAAAGTTCTAATCTGAAAAATGGAATGAGTAATTACTGGATAAAATAGACACACAGAGAAAGAAAAGAAACAAGACAGGAAGATAGACGAAAAAGAAAATAATCCCAGCAACCTTTCTCTTGATATATGAGGACCCATAGGACCTTCCTACCCAACAACGAAGAGCACACAGCGGTGGCAAGGACACACACATAAGATACTGTTCACTGTAGATACAAAAGCCTCAAAAGTACATAAGTGAATGAAGACATAGACTGTGTCCTATGACCATATGGATTTAACTTCATCCAGCCTTAGAGAAAAGCCAGAGTGTGCCAGCATGAAATGGCACTATTAACAATTGATGTGTCTCTCCACATCCTCGCCAGCATGTGGTGTCAGTTGAATTATTGATCTTAGCCATTCTGATGGGTGTAAGATGGAATCTCAGTGTCGTTTTGATTTGCATTTCTCTGATGACTAAGGAGGTCGAGCATTTCTTTAAGTGTTTCTCCACCATTTGATATTCCTCTGTTGAGAATTCTCTGTTTAGTTCTGAGCCCCATTTCTCTATTGGGTTATTTGGTTTGGTAGTGTTTAATTTCTTGATTTCTTTATATATTTTGGATATTAGACCTTTGTCAGATGAAGGGTTGGTGAAGATCTTTTCCCAGTCTGTAGGCTGTCGCTTTGTTCTCTTGACAGTGTCACTTGCTTTACAGAAGCTTCTCAGCCTCATGAGGTCCCATTTCTTAATTGTTGACGCTAAGGCCTGGGCTGTTGGTGTTCTATTCAGGAAGTTGTCTCCTGTACCTATGTGTTCCAGACTCTTCCCCACTTTTTCCTCTAATTGGGTTAATGTCTCTGGTTTTAGGTTGAGGTCTTTAATCCACTTGGACTTGATTTTTGTGCATGGTGACAAATAGGGGTCTAATTGCATTTTTCTACATGTAGACATCCAGTTAGACCAGCACCATTTGTTGAAGATGCTGTCGTTTTTCCATTGAATGGATTTGGCTTCTTTGTCAAAAATCAAGTGACCAAATGTGTGCGGATTCATCTCTGGATCTTCAGTTCGATTCCATTGATCCACTAGCCTATTGCTGTGCCAGTACCATGCTGTTTTAATTACTGTTGCTCTATAGTACAGCTTGAGATCAGGTATGGAGATTCCTCCAGAGGATTTTTTATTGCTGGTGGGAATGCAAACTAGTACAACCACTTTGGAAATCTATCTGGCGCTTTCTCAGAAAAATGGGAATAGGGCTTCCTCAAGACCCAGCTATCCCACTCCTTGGAATATACCCAGAAGATGCACTACCACACAACAGGGACATATGCTCAACCATGTTCATAGCTGCCTTATTCATAATAGCCAGAACATGGAAACAACCTACGTGTCCCTCAGTAGAAGAATGGATAAAGAAACTGTGGTATATTTACACTATGGAATACTACTCAGCTATTAAAAACAAGGAATTTCCGAAATTTGTGGACAAATGGATTGAATTAGAAATGATCATAATGAGTGAGTTCACCCAGAAGCAAAAAGAGTCAAATGGTATATACTCACTTATATCGAGACACTAGGCCAAGGGGTACGCCCCCATGAAAAACTTTACCTACCAAGAAAGTGGGTCAGAGGGGAGAAAATCCTATTGAGACTTTAGGGGTGAGAAGCCTGGGAGAATGAGGAAATAGAAGGATCCAGAGGGTCCTGGAAAACTACAGGCGGGTCTGGGCCCTGGAGTCCTCCTCAAACTATGGCACCAGCCAAGGAAAATATAGGCAGTAAACTTTGAACCCCTACCCAGTCTAGCCGATGGACAGGACATTCTCCACCGTTAAGTGGAGAAGGGGATCTGACTTTCACACAAACTCTGGTGCCCCATATCGGACCATGTCCCTTGGATGGGGAGGCCTGGTGGCACTCAGAGGAAAGATAATAAGTCACCAAGAAGAGACTTGATACCCTAGGAGCATATACAGGGGGAGGTGGTCCCCCTCAGTCACAGACATAGGGGAAGGGAGTAGAGAGGGAAGCGGGAGGGAGGAAAGAAAGGGAGGATACAAGGGATGGGCTAACAATTGAGATGTAATATGAATAAATTAATAAAAAAAGAAAAAAAACAATTGATGTGTCAGAGAAAAAAATTGAAGAGTAAATTGGAAAACACTTTTAATTTAGTGATAATAAAACACATTAACTTTGTCCTATGCATTAAAATCAGCTAATAGACAGATATGTTTTATTTTTGTATAAGAAAAGAAGGATACAAAGTAGGGGAAGGAAGTAAATTGAAGGAAGGAATTTTAAAGAGAAAATCTCATAAGTGAGAGAGTATAATTAGGGGAAATTAACACAGGAAAGGTTCTTTGAAAGGTAATAAATTCAACAAGACCCTCGGAAGAACAATCAAGAAAAGGAGAAAATGAATTATCAGAAGCAATAATGAAAGCAAGGATGTAACCACAGAGTTTATATACACTGAAAATGTAATATGCAAGACTTCATATCAATAAGTTTGCCAGGCTACATGAAATGGGCAGATGGCTAACTACAGAACTGATTCAAAAGAGCATTTTCAGTAGCTTAAATGTATTTTGTATGCATAAGATTTATAATAATGACTCATGCGCTTCTTCAAATTCCCAGTTTCAGATGTTTTTCGGTGCTAAATTCTAGCATACACCCAAGAAAGAATTCATACCAATGGATTTTAGCTATGGATTAATATGGGAGAAAAACCAGAGATAACCAACTAGCTAGGCAAATATGAGTTCTTGTTTCTCAATTTTGTATTCCTTCAGCCCATGGCGGCTTTGGACCATTGCTTTTGGACCTGTGACAAAGATGGTACAAATGTAGAAGGGTGACACTGTCTGTATCACCTCATCCAGGAAACAGAGTTAAGAGGAGAGGTCAGGATCCCAGTGTCCTCACCAGGAACACACTTCCAACACTCTCACATCTCCCTGTTGGGAACAAACTCCTAAAAGTTCCAACACCGCCCAGCAGTACCACAGTTGGTCTCTAAATGTCCAACACGCATGAGCCTTTGAAGAACCCTCTTGCAAGCCACAGCTCAAGATCGCAAAGTATGGATACAGAGGTAGAAGAATGTTCCTCTGCAATTACTATGAAGTAAAGATAATGCTAACATGCCAAGAGACATTGAGACATTGAAAATAAACGAAATTATGACTAGTGTCTCTCATGAGTGAAGATACAAAGACTGCATCAAAATATTAAGAAATCAATACAACAAAATGAAATTAAAAAGCAATTGGGGTTTTAATACAATGTGCTTAACCTTTGAACTTAATGGAGAAGCTGGGTGGGGTGGCTTAGTGGGTTAAATGTTGGCTGTACAACTGTGAGGACTGGAGTGCAAATCCTCTGAGTGTACATCTCATGGCAGTAAATGAGGTGGAAATGCATGGGTTCAAAAAAAAATGGTCCTCTCGTTTTCTAGCAGCCTATGAGAGTGGGACATCACAGATTAGGACCTGGGAGGCATGGGAGAGAACTGTGCAGTAGCAACGTATACAGAGGAATAAACAATATGAGAACAACACAGTGCTGGAGAGAGGAAAGGATTTCTTAGCCATAAAAAATAAAATAAAATAAAATAAAAAACCAAAAAACCAAAAAACAAAAAACCAAAACTTTGAGAACAGAGGAAAGATACCTAAGAAAGATTTTTGAAGTACCACACTGAACTCTTGTTACTGTTCTTGGCCCACAGAGAGGATTTGTGTTGCCTTTGAAGTGCGATCATAAAGCACGGTCATATTTCATCTCTGTGTGTGGACACTCGAAATGGTAAAGGCTTCAGACAGAATCCAATGGGTATCTTTAGCTCTCTTCTGTAGCTTTTGAACTCACCCTACCATAGCATGGGGAGTGGGGGTAGTGAGTAGGCCCCCAGGAGCACAGTGTTCTTCTGGTTTCTGGGCAACCTGGCCTTTGAAAGCAATTCTGTAGGGTCCTTATCAAACAGGTAGTGAGAAATTGCTTTGACTGAAGACCACTGACTTGTCACCTGGGCCAAAGATAACTAAAAACATGATGAAAGCCAGGGACTTCCACCTTCATTTTGCATCTGTCTCCCTCCATTTGGGTCACCCATATAGTTATCATCTTGAACCCATGCTCACCATCGGTTCCAGGAAAAACACAAATCTATGAGACAGATCACTCCCCATATAAGGGTAGTTCTCCCTAAGGGTGAGGCTGTGTCCAGAGCAAAAGTGGTTCTGTCCTGAAAGCTACCTTGTTTATTCAAGCAGTGAGGACTTTTGGGGCCCACCTTCTAGACCAGAACTGAGAGTGTAGTTGAGGAGAAAACCACACCTATACCAGGGCTGCTTGAATTGCACACTTCTTGCCTCCTAGCTCATGCCAATACCCTGACCACACATCTAGGAGTCACAGGACAACCTTATTTGTACCTCTTCCCAGGGTAGCCACACTGAATGACTGCCTTCCCTCTGCTCTTTACAATGCCTCATCTTGTTAATTGCCAGACTTGGAATGAGTAGAAGAACTTGGCTTTCTGGAACTGTTGGAGCCAGGATTTGGCTATACTTACATCTCCCAACAGTAAGGGCCAGTCTTGGAAGCCTTGTCACTTTGACAGCCAATCTTCTGGGTTTTGTAAGTGAAATATGCTGGTGGTTTCTCCATGGGCTGCCTGTATAGGGTGAAACGCCCTATGGATTTATGTGTTCTCGCAATTCACTCACAGCAGCTTGGAATGCCCCTTCTGCTGTTTCGCTCCCAGAGGGACCCTTAAGGTTTCTCTAGTTGAGTGGAAACAGCTTGGAGCTATGGAAACCTCAGCAGAACATTCTGGGCACAGCTGGAATCGACTGTGTAGGCCGCTTGGCCACCGAAGACTGCCATTAGCTCTTGTGGGTTCAGCTTTGGGGTACAGATCCCTTTGTCACCAACTCCCTCTGCTGGCATTTGTGTTTTCACCTGATGACTAAGCCCTGTTCCTCATCAAATATGATTTTTTTTTTATCTCCATGGGGTCTTAAAAATAGCAACTCCAAACCCAAACAAAATGTATTTATTCACAAACATAAGGACTCCATGAAAACTGATTGTTTATAGGGCTCATTTTCCATCCCACCTTCTTGCCACTGCCCATCAGAGTTTCCAGCCCTTCTACAGTCATGATCTGTGGGCCTCTGGGTGTATACACCACACCTCGACACTTCATTGTCTGGGTCAGCAGTGAAAGATCTCTCACATAATGTACTGCCTCTCTCTCTTTGTTCAATATATAAAGTCCTTAAAATATAAATCAATATAAACTGTCACTAACTATTAACAGATTTGAGCTTATGATTTTTTTTCTTAAATTTTAAAATTTTTTGGCAGATTCCAATGTCAGAATCTTGCATGCCATCTGATTTAGAAGAATGCTAAAATCAAAGGTGGAGGAGGAAGGGTAGATAGGTTAAAACTGAGCTGCGCTTAACTGTTCTGGGAATGATACCATATTTAAAATCAATCCAGAATGGAAAATGGAAGTTTCTCCCAGGCATGACAGTCTATTTACAGCCCTGTTTCTGGTTTCAGTCCTCCCAAAAGGCAGATACACTGAGAACTCGTGGCCATACATGTGTTTCCCATTCCCTGTCCATCTAGCCGGAAACAGATTCAAGCGGAAAGCACAACCTTGCCTGTGAGTTTGGTGACGTAAAAGGAGAGCCTGTCCCTCTAAACCTTCTGCCAGGGTGTGGTCTGGCATGGGCAGACCTGTCCTCAAGGGTCCCTGCTTTTGCAGAGACCTTAATGAGTCAGGTATGCATGATTATCTTACATCTTAGATTTGAGTAGGGATGAACAGTTAATTATTGTTCCGTTAGGGCGGGCAGGCATGCAGGGCTGGGAAGCATCCTTCTGGATATCACTGGAATGAGAGTGACTAAGTGCATCACTGTCATGGGAATAGTGTTGGGAAAAATGAGACCCCTGTAACCTTTATTTTCCACAAATCATGCAGAAAATTTTGAAGTCACTCTGTGTTGTCAGCACATTGCATGGGACATGGCTCACTCTGACTCCAACAGTGATGCGTTGAGCTGTGGGGGAGCATTCTGGAGCCACATAGTGTGACAGTAGAAGGGCTTACCCTTTTGATGGATGAAGGACGGTGGGAAGGAAACAGATAATTAGTAATAATAATTGAGTTTGTTGAGTACTTATAGATCAGGCATTGGCTACTTCTGTACCTTGCTTCCTTTAAATCTTCATATGAGAAGAAGTAGTTCGCCTCCAATTAGCATCATTTGACACAATTCATAAGTAACTGATGTCAGGTTCAAATTTCTGTCTGAGACCCCTGTTCTTTTAGGGCGTAGAACAATTCAAATAAAATTTAAATCCCAGATGCTATTGATCACAGTCTAAGGCCTCTTGGGGACACACACACTTTAGACCCTTTAAAGAAAGGACAGTAGACAATCCTGTTTCTGATGAGATTTCTTCTCAACGAAAACTGAAGTGTAGAAGTCCCCATACGTTCTTTCTCTTCTTTTTCATCACAGACCTTAGCCGTTCACAGGCACTTCTTTTCTATCACTTTTCCCTTTTTCTTTTCTAGTTCTTCACGACAGAGTTTCCTTGTGTAGCCTTGGCTATCCTGGGACTAGCTCTGTAGACAAGGCTGGACTTGAACTCAGGAAGATCCACCTGCCTCTGCCTCCCAAGCTGGGATTAATGACATGCACCGCCACTGTCCGGCCTCCTCTTTCATCCTTTGATTTCTTCTCTCACTAGCTGCTTCTTTCTATACAGTTTTGTTCTACTCAGTGCAGATATGAGCCAGCCTTCTGATACGCCGGAGCTTTCATTATTTACTTCTAGGGGTTGGGGAGAATGAAAGAAAAGAGGAAACGACTTCCCCCAACCCATCTGCCAGGCCCTCATTATGAAAAGCTGTTGCCGCGAGAAGTCATGCTTCA
Source organism: Acomys percivali (assembly GCA_907169655.1). Classification (NCBI taxonomy): domain Eukaryota; kingdom Metazoa; phylum Chordata; class Mammalia; order Rodentia; family Muridae; genus Acomys; species Acomys percivali. The sequence goes on from OU015751.1 coordinate 115,055,538, forward strand.
GAGTTGGCAGCTGTGAAACATGGCTTTAGAGAAATGATATTTTAAAAACAAAACTACTAATAAAAGTCCTATCTCCCTTTGGAAGAGTTAACTGTGGAATGGGGGCGGGGGGGGGGGGAGGAATTAACCCATTGTCAGTCATGACCATGCTTAAGGAGCAGAAGCCGGAGGCCAGGAAGGAGGAGCATTGTCTAGAAACTGGGAGATGCCATCCAGCAACTGAAGGATTGTCATAAGTCTGTGAGGGAAAAAACAATTTAGTAAGATGCATAAGAAAGTTAAGCGATTATATATTTTAATGATGTGATATTTTGTTCGAACTAAGCCCATTTCCTGAAATTCCCAGTTTCAGAAAGAGGAAATGGGTGGGGGGTTCTCTTCCTGGCAGTAGAATTTGTATCCTTAGACCTGGCCAGACTAACTTTACTTGAGATTTTTGACTCGATTTGTGAAAGAAGTTGAGAACAGAAACAGAGAGAGAGAGAGAGAGAAAAAAAAAAAAAAAAAAAAAAAAAAAAAAAAAAA
>OU015751.1:115066748-115077969 GCA_907169655.1 Acomys percivali
GAGAGAGAGAGAGAGAGAGAGAGAGAGAGAGAGAGAGAGAGAGAGAGAGAGAGAGAGAGAGAGAGAATTGTCATTTGGGAAGTCTGTCAATCAAGGAATCAAATGAATACTTACATCATATTAATACAAAGTGCCTCTTTTATTGTATGTACTATTTAGATGGTTCCTGTTGCTATTAACTGGGTTAGACAAAACAAAGGAATCACACTGAACCTTCAGGTTTAAGAATCTGACGTTTTATCTAATTTGTCATGTGTCTCACTACACACAGCCCCTCTCGCTTTATTTGTAGTTTCTCTTTCTGTGACTTCATTTGCCTCTAGTCAGCTGGCCTGAAAATATTCATGGAAAATTCTAGAAATGGATATAAATTTCGAATGGATATTCTTAGTATTGTAATGAAACCTTTATTTTCCTCCTCCTACCTACGATGACAAATCACCTCCTTGACTAGCATACATTTTCTCTACCTGGGCATTGGTTATTGTTAATTCTTGATTGTACTGCATAATCACCACTACGCACATATAGGGAAGAATTTAACTTTTGGCACCATGTGGTTTTAGGCATTTGCTGTAGGCTTTAGCCTTCATCCCCCTTTGATGAGGAGTGTCTACTGTATGTGTAATATAGCTAGTTAAAATAACCGTTTCCACAGTTCAGGTTGTGTTGGCTACAAGACTGTGAACAAAAATATCATGTATGAAGTAAGAAAGTGCATTTTCCCCTGAGCAGCTGCAGCTACATGTCCATGCGCCTGCTTTAACAAGTGAAGGGTGGCTGGCACTTTATCCCCATGTGCCCACTGGACAAGAGGTGCATGCCTAGTACCCAGTCGGCCTAGCTATACAGGGCTCTGGCTCGGTGTCCCCTCCAGATGGAAGCATAGACGCTAGTTGTGAATTTTGACTTGGTGTTGGTTTTCTAGAAATTATATCCCTTAACTGTCTGGCTTTGTGGTATGGGGTGGTGTGTGGTGTGATGGTGTGTGTGTGTGTGTGTGTGTGTGTGTGTGTGTGTGTGTGCGCGCGCGCGTGCGCTTCTGCTTTCAAACTGGCTTGACACATTGAGGGAAATCACATATCTCGTAGGAATGCTTATAAATCCTTGTGTGTAGACAAGATGACTCAAGTACAGTGAAAGGAACCAAGATCATGTGGGGCTGGGTCCAGAGACTGAGGCCTTTTAATTGGAGTGGGCTTTCAAAGCATCACGATGCATGCTTAGGTAAAAACATGTTGCCACCGTGTCTGCGGCTTCACCGTCCTTCCTTCTGTCTTACAGGTAAAAGCCTTTGACGCAGATGCGGGGCTCTATGGCTTAGTGGAGTATTCTCTTTACGATGGATTCCAAGGCTATGAAGCACCTCCGGGATTCCAGATCGATCCGCAGGATGGGCGCATCTGTGTGTCCCAGGACATAGACAGAGAGCGGGATCCAGGCACCTATGATCTGCTGGTGAAAGCTAAGGATGGGGTAAGCCTTTCAGCCTAAAACACAAACGCCCTCGAAAGGGAGCCACAGTGAGCACACGGGAGCATGGCACAACTACTGATAGTTAGCTTACCATGTCCCACACGGCCACTGCTTCCCTCTAATACCGAGTGCTATTTTATCATCAGTGAATATTTTTAATGGATAAAGACTATAGAAAACATAGCTACCGTACATCGCCAATCAATCTTTGATGATATCTAATATCCACACTATGTTAAAGGGTCTGCATTGTCTAATTATACCTCTTAATAACTGGTGTGTTTGGATCCACATTCAAGAGAAACCACAAATTAATTTGATTTATATAACCCCTGAGTTCCTACCCTACCCTTCCTGTGGCATTTTAAAAATCAGGTCACTTGTCCTGTATATTTTCCACATGCCAAGTGTGGTTGATTGCATCCTTTGGATCGTTTTAATTCGCTCTTTTATCTTCACTATTCCCTATACGTTGGCATTTGGCACAGGAGTCTGTGAGCGGTTTCAGTGCTGTGCATCTCTTCTCGTGGCAGCAGAATGGCTTTTCCCTAATTCTATTATTCCTTTTGCATTTACTATATGAGCCGCGTCAGCGCTAATGTTCTTCCATCAACCATTTATTACCCTGAAAAATAATTCAAACGGGAAAGGCAGGGTAATCTCTCTCCTTCCCCCTCCCCCTCCTTCCTAATCTCCCTTCCCTCCCTCTCCTCCCCCTCTCCAGTTTTTAGAATTGGTCAGCTGATGCTCTACCTGATTCCCAAAGGTGATTAATATTTTTTGTTCCCTGTTTTGAATATAAACTTTTTTATCTCATATATTTGGCAGATTCACAACACTGCTGACCTTTTATATATATATAAATATATATATATAATATATATAAAAATATATATATATATTTTGACTTTTCATTATTTTATTTTATGTGTGTGGATGTTCTGTATGCACTCATGTCTGCACTCCTTGTGCACGTCCTGTGCCTACAAAGGCCAGAAGAGGGCACAGGGCATTGGATCCCCCTAGAACTGTACTTACAGATGGTTGTGAGCTGCCGTGTAGACCCTGGGAATCTGAGCCATCTCTCCAGCCCAAACAGTCATTGTTGACACGCACTTTGACAGAGCTTTGCATAATGGAGGCGCGTTTGATATTTATTCCAATGTAAACAAACCAACAAGCAAAACAAAACCTCATAAGCTGCCAGATGAAATGTGCCTAGGAAAGTACACAAATCATAAATGTGGCATAGTGGGTATATTGAAAAGTGAGTGTGTTCAAGGAAGCAGGCGAGCTGGTGATAGCCTCTCTCACGACCTTTCTCAGGACTCTTCCCTCCGCGTCCAGGCCCTGCCCCCTTATCCTCACCCTACACTTCATGAGAGAACATTATGAACTTGTAACAGCGTACAACATGTGTTTCCATGTTCTTTCTTTTGCTGAACGGTATTTGGGAATATCTTTTATGCTGTTGCAGGTGGCTCTAGTGCCTCACTCATATTGATTGTAGAATATAGTGAATATTATCACAAGCTTATATGTTCTACAACGGATGGTCTATTTTAGGGTGTTACAAATAGTCTTTCCACTAACACTCTTTTGAATTAAATGTATTTTAAAATGGGAAACAAATTATAAAAATGTGCATATTAATGAAGTAACATACACTATTTTAATACTTACGTACATTGTATAATCTTTAAACCAGGCTGACTGTATTTACCTTCTCAAATATTTCTTCAGGCTTTATGAAATGTGTGCCGGGTTAACGTTACCTCTAGCCACCCTTCTGTGTAAAGCACCCCAGAGTTCTCTTCTCTTGCACTACACCAACTTGCACCCCAGGGTCCAGCCTTTTCACATCACCCCACCTCTCATGTTTCTCTCAATCTTTTGTAAACAGAGTCCTACCCTTGCTTTATGAAATAATGTTTTATATTTCTCATGTAGAGTAGATCACACAGCACTTTTCTTTTTGTGTTTCACTTACAGTATTTTATGTAAATATGTAATTATTTTTGTAATTATAATGCAATTATATTTACTACCATCTAGATTGTCTCGGGTGACAGTTCAGGTCTCCTGGGCCTTTGCTTCCTCAGAACCATCTTCACCTTCACTTACCTTGAACAGATGAGGCCTCATTTAAAGACGATCATGGTTCCATCCTTTGTGACCATCAGGTTGGGCCCCTCCAGGAGTGGTCTTCAGGGTGCTGTCTCCTAAGAGTCTTGTTTGATGCCTGTCACCTCTAGCTACTTTTTATCTTTTTCTCTTTTCCCCCCTTTCCTAGCTTCTGTTTTCTCCCTTCTCTGACCTAGGTGATTTTGGCTGTCCCATAATTCATTGTCCATTCACAGAAGAATGAGGCACAATAGAAGTTACCCTCTTGGTCTTTTTCCTTTCCTTAGAAGCGTTGTAGCCCATGGCCAGAGCCATGGCCACCAGAATGCCAGATGACAGAGTGAGATTTAAATGGTAACCCCAGTCCTCACCCAATTGCTACTTTCTTCCTCAGAGGAGAAAATACATCTGGAAACTTGATGATTGTCTGAATATTTGCTCCCAGTAGCTTCCATAAGCATTGGTGGTGCCTAAATAGAGGGACGGACATTTGGTAGCACAGTCTGGGTACTAGCCCAGTTTCCTATGTAAACAGCTTGCTCCTCACGAGTGCATTCTGGGTAAAAGTATTCCCTCCTAGTCTCATGGACATGGCCAGGAAGTGGTTTCTTGTGTCTCCCAGGCTCCCCTCTGGTGGCCAGTCTGACCTTCAAGGTTAAACTGACATCCTCCTAGGCTTTGGTCCCCAGAAAAAGAAGCAGAAGTCTTTGTAGGGGTAGAAATAACTCCAATGAAAGATGCAAACACCCAGCAAAGGTCACTGGGTGTCTGTTGCTTTGAGCCACCGCCACAGCCCAGAGAATACTATGCCTGGGATCTGGATCTTAAACTTCAACTTTATTCCAGATATCTTTTCTGATTTTGTAGATGTTGAGTTCATGACACAAACTTGCGGCTTTGTCATTTAATTATCCATCCACTAAAAGGAGCAATCCATAGTCTCAGGATACCTTTAATTTTGGTGAAGATGTGGAACACAGAGTTCTTGCCGTCTAAGCTCTTTAGCATCTCATGGTTGGAAGTAGCTCATCAAAGCTTTTAGGATAACAGCTTCCTGATCATGACTCAGCTTAGACCTGAAACTGCCTATGATGTTCCTCGTGCATGCTTCAGAGTGTATAGACAACAAGCAATGTAGGTTGACCTGGACTAGCCTGTTCTTTTTTTTAGTGACAGCATACTACATGGAGGGGGACAGGAGATGAGAAAGAAAGAAGATTGGACTGTTTGGAATCAAAAGATCTTGCATGAGTTGATGGCCCATGGAAGCAGTCTTTTTAAGAAACACAACACCTCATATACTATTTCTGGAGGCAACATGGGATGTAGTCATCAGGAGCTATCATACAATGGGAAAAGTCAGTGTGAAGCTAATCAAACAATACAGCACAGGCAAACAAAGGATATCTCAAGGGCATTAGAGCACACAGCAGCCTTAGGACTGATGGGAAGAGCCGACTGCTCAGGATCTGATCGACTGCCTCACGGCCCAGTCCAAGGCCTTTATTGGCCCTGCCAAGCATATTCCCGAGGAACTGTGTTCCTTCTCCACATATCAGGGCCTCAGGGAAAGCTTTGGATCACCCCAGCCCTTAGCATTATGGGTACAGTATGTGAGTGCCTGCCTGTATGTCCATTTACATATAATATACACATATATCCATGTTTACAAGCATATACGACACGTGTGCATGTCATGTTAGGCCATGTCCTGTGTGACTGCATAATCTTTATGCAGTCTTGTGATGAGCTGTGAGTTTCAACAGGGTGAATGCTACGTCTTTCACAAACATTCAGAGCAGTGTTGACTAGCAGCATAAATTGCTCAGAACCAGGTCGTTGAAAAGGTTGGTAAAGATAAAGATAAAATATTGGTAATGAGTAAATAGGCAGCCCCTAAAAATAATCTAGACTATGTTCATAAGATAATTAAATCAGGTAAAATATCTTAGGTCCAGGCTGTGAGAATTCCAGCCATAATGAATTTATTTAAAACAATAAACAGCCTTGGCACAAGTCCTTTAGCTATTTAGAACCACTCTGACAATATGTAGTTTTTCCTCAGATTCTTTCTTGTTGTAATAAATGACCTGTGTGTCCTTGGTAGAAAATTGCTGAGAATGCATTTGCAGGTGGTTCCCAAGAGATTTTCATCTATTGATAGAATAATTTTTCTTATAAAGCACCCTGGATGTTTCATGTGCCTTCACTTCTGCTCTATTTATCTTTGTGATGACTTTCAATATATATATATATATTTGTTAGTCCAGTCGCTTCTTCTCAACTGGCACCACATCTGCAATATGCTGTTTTTGCTGCTGCTGTGGTTCCTATGTGTCTCACACACAGAGGATGCTATGAAATTATAATTATGAAACCACTTTAATTGGATTGGCATTCAAGTTATTGTTTAAAATTCAGCCTCACAATTTAATTATTCCACCCTTCTGCCTAAGCTTTGTGGCTTGTTTTCACACACAAAGCCCTCATTTTTTTTTTTTTTTGGCATGTAGTTATCATTCTCCTCACACTTTTGTTACATCCCGTATTCTATAGCTGAAATATGTGTCTGGGAAAAGCTTAAGGAGTGATTTTGACAGACAAACACTCTAGCGAGTAAATTGCCTTAGCTCCTCACGACTCTGTGTCTTCATGATAAGAGCTGGCTGTTGGAGTTGGGATCCGTTGGGGTGTGTGCAGCACAGGTGGAATTCCAAAGACACACTTTCCAAATAAAGTTCGTTTATGTTCTACTAGCCTAAGTTATCCTTTTGTCTAAAAAGTGTTCATTTTTTTTGTCATTTTAAATTATATGCATACATACATATACATACATGCCTGCATACGTATATACATATTTAGAAAGAGAAGCTTTCTGAATGAAGAAGAGTGTTTGTTTATGTCCTGCAGACCTCTGTTATCCCATTGTCTAAAAACTGTTCAATTGTTTGGCATTTTAAATTATATACATACATACATACATACATACATGCATGCATATATACACACACACACATATTTGTGTATCTCTGTGTAAGTATGTGCATGTGAGTGTAGGTGACTTCAGAGACCACTGGGCTACCTCTCCAGCCCCATACTCAATTTCTTATTCTAGCTTTTTCGTTTTACTGATTACTACTCAGCTTATCTGATTATACCTAGTATATCAGCTACGGAATTTGGGGGGGCGGGGAGGGGAGCCTAAGATGTCTCTCCAGCAATTTATTCATACACTGCAATGATTGCCTCTGACCCATCTTTTTCACTCTCATCTTCGAAAGCTGAAATTTCCCATGGTCATTACCACCTTCTCATCACACCTGTTCAGGTCAACCTTTAACTTGAATCAACATCCCAGCCATCATTTCTCTCTTCAAACTCATTAGTGTCACTCAGAAAATTCTCCATAAACCCCACTTGGTCTCCAGTTGTCCCTGTATCTTCTCCCTGTGATGGAAACCAGCCTGTAGCCTAGGGGATGCTGACCCTTCCTTCTCAGGAAGGCCAGGAGGTGCAGTGTCAAGGTGGTAAGATGGCTGCCTTTCTGTCTTAGTTACTTTTCTATCGCTGTGACAAAACTCCACGACCAAGGCCATTTATAGAAGAAAGCACTTAATTTGGGCTCATGGTTTCAGAGGGTTAGAGGCCATGGTCCTCTTGGCAGAGAGCATGGAAGCAGGCAGACAAGCATGGCACGGGATCAGTAGCTGACAGCGCGTATCTCCATCCACAAGTGCCTAGACCAGATAACTAACTGGGAATGGCAGGAGCTTTTGAGACCTCAAAGCCCGACCCCAATGACACACCTCATCCAACAAGGCCACACCTCCTGACCCTTCTCAAACAGTTCCATCAAACAGAGACCAGGCATTCAGACATATTAGCCCGTGGGGGCCCATTCAAACCACCACAGCATCTAAATAATTTATACTCCTTTCTCCATTGAAAAACCAATTCAATTCTGGAGCTCCTGTTTCAAGAATATTGTGCAGACACCCCTGTTTGTCACTGTTCTGTTTTAAACCCCCAAATCACTTAAGACGTTTGCATCTGAATCCACTCATATTTTTTCACATCCACCGCTTTGTTAGGCAGCTTTCCATCACTACGACAAAACATTAACGATGATTAGCTTTTAAAGAGAAAAGTTTTATTTTGGCTCATGGCTTGAAAGTTTAAGTCTGTTAGAGTGGTCCTATTTCTCGGACTTCAGGGAAGATTAAAAACAAACAAACAAACAAACAAACAAACAAACAAAAAACTCGCCGCAGAGGCACATGGTGGAACATGATCTTATGTTAGTGAAAACAAAGAGAAATAAGCCAGAATCCTACACTCCCCTTTAAAAACATGTCCTCGGCTACCTAAGGACCTCCAGCAAGTCCACAATCTAAAGACCCACAATATTGCTGAGCAGTGCCTCCTTGGGACTGAGCCTTAAACAAATCACCACCTGAGGGACTTTCATCATCTGAGTTCCAGCAACCAACATTCCTTACCAGGTTTTTGAGATTTCAGCAGAGTCATCCAACCCAAGCCTCCTCATACTTTGACTTTCTTCCCATTTGCAAGGATCATCACTTTCTCTGAGATCCTGATTCCAAGCGCATGGCCTTCTGATAAGCATTTTTATCTCCCTTGTCACTTAGCTCAGTGGTTCCAGTGCAGTGGGGGAATCCCTTGCTAGTAAGATCACTGAAGTATCACACATATCATTAAAGTTACTCCTTGGCAAATTCCTTTCCCTGGAAACTCTCCAGTAAACTCTAGCTCTGTCAGAACACTGCTTTTTCTGCTCAAAAAACAACACAACACAACGACAGCAGTTGTATTTGAGATGAATGGTGTCTGTCTTCCCTACCCAGTCTTCTGGCTTACCTGGTTATCAGTGTGTGCTCTTTGCCTGACTCCCTTAGCAAATCACACTATTTGCATCAAAGCTGAATCTCTCTGAGCCTCAGAGTTCATTCACCCAGCCTGCTCTAGCATAGTAGACCGCTGTAGTGACCTTTTCCCCTTCTTTCCATATAGATGAGTTGGTCAAATTCTCCTCGATGACTCCCATAGCAAACATGGCATAATGATGACCTCTACCTTCAGACCCAAACTCTCTTTAATTTCATTCACCCTCTTATAAAACCATTTTTTCCTCTATTCCATAGCAAATAGACATGAAATAGCTGTTTCTACCTCTCATTTTTCAACTTTATTTTTTCTTTTTCTCCTTCTTACTTCTCTCAGAAAGCTGATTTTATCAGAACAATTATATATGTACCATATCTCGGCTTCTCAATCTATTAATTTTTGTCTTATTCAATCTCACAGTTAACCTGAACATATTCCTTGAAAGCTGCTTTTGCTAAGCTTTGATGATGCCCAGCTTACTGATCTTTCTTTAGCAAGATGGGCATTATTTCTCTTTACCTTTATGCATGAAATCTAGACTGCAAGGCTCTGTCTTAGCTCACTTAGACGCAAACCACAGCTCACTAGAGCTAGGAGTTGTGAAGGACAGACATTAATATTCTATTATTTAGGAGTTACAGGATGTAAGACTAAAGATAATAGAAAGTAGACAATTGCCAAAGTAGAAATAATAGGAAAAATTTCCATATGTGCTGATTGCCTCAGGCAGTCTTCTGAGCCCCGTATAGTAGATGTTTTCAAGCTCAGAGCTTTTTAAAAAGCACTTGCACTTTCCCCAGCATAACCTGAAGGAATTGGCATTCAGGCAGACTGCTTAGGCATTTCTTACCATAACTTTAAAAACGAAATGATCAAAATTAATCAAAGTGATCCATGATTTATTTATGGAAGTCTGAGATAAAATTGAGAAGTACTAATGCACAGATTTAGGGGATGTATGAGGTACATGCTGCTGTGTAAGCAATTATCCCTCAACCTTGAAGCTTAAGGCAGTATAGCTTTTGACTGCAGGACTCTCGAGGTACTCTCCCGAGTGGTTCTGCTTAGGGGCTCTCCTGGCTGGCGTTATGAGATGTTTCCATGAGCTGGATGAACTACAGGCTGTTACAGAGCCTTGGCAAGTGAAATAACTGTGCTTACATTAGCTTTCCCCTGCTCTGTCCTGTGGGGCGCTAGTTTCCCAGCATGCTCCTTACAAAGAGAGTTCTGTGATTCAGAAAGAGTGAGTGTAGCCCCACAGCTTAGTACGACGGCAGCCACCCTTGTAACTTTCGCCCAGGACAGAGAAAGTCATGTAAGGTTGATATATCTTGAAGGTTGAATCCATCTTCAAGGATCTACCATCTTCCATACCTTCAGTTGGGTTCTGGGCCTCTCTGTACCTCAGTTCCCTACTGCAGTAGAAAGAAAGCCATAGAAACCTTAAAAAGTGGATTATAACACCCTAAGGACCAATACACGTAAAACACACCAAAAACATTCACAGTTGGCTGTTCCGCAGGTGCTCACTGAGTTTAAACAGAAGAGACATTTTGCCTCCAGGAGATCCATGTTCCGTCGCAGGAAGCTCAAGCCCTCTGTGGTCCAGCTAACATTCGATTTTTGTTTTGGTTGTATAGGATTTCCTTATTAGGATGCTCAGCGAAATCAAAATGCTTGTCATTGAGGCTTTTCTGGTGTTGTGCTGTTTCCTTCTTGATGTCTTCTCTCTTTTCACTGTTTTGCTTACCTGCTTCCCCGGTCCTTCTTTCAATCTTGGAAGCTGCTTAAGCTCAAGGAGACACATTAGGGAAGGAGACAGGGGAAGGAGACCTGAGAAGGCGCTGGGAGTGCCAGGCGGCCCTATGCCAGAGGCCAAGCATATTTTCTCTATGTTTATAGTCAACCTGCAGTCCCCTGTCCCCACCCCTCTTCTGGACTCCCGCAGCTTATCTGGCTTTCCCGGTGATGGAGAACCTTCTGTATCAGCAGCATACACACAGGTGGGTGAGTGTGTACTGTTCTCATTATGGTCCTAACCAGCTGCCGTGTCTTCAGTTCTGAACGGTAACTGGTAGGACTCTGGTACTTCATTAAACTCATAACAAGGACAAATCATACTATTTCTGACCACGGATTTCTCGGTCCTTTTTTAATCCCCAAAGGAAGGTGTACATGGGGCAGTTTCTGAATTCATGATTAATCTATCAGGCATGATGCCTTTCTCAATCTGTCCCCGACACGTGTTCCAAGTGTCCTCATTGCCCGTTTCTCTTTCCAAGTATTCTTAGCTGTCCCTTTCCCCATTTTTCTTCATGCCTTCCTGACAGGAGAGAAAGGCAGCAAAAAGAAGAAAAGGAGCCTTGCAGGGGGAGGGAGGGCACGGTGAGTGAACTATCTCCCCCACCCTGCACTGTTGTGACTTACCAAGGACTTTTGTCAGAACTAACAATCTCAAACTGCGCCAGCTAGAAATGGAAAATGGTGTCGGGAAGCAAGAGCAGATGTTTTCCTTCAGAACAGGGCAAACCAAGGAGAGGATGATTTCCTTTGATTTCCTTTGCTCCCTCCTCTTTGGTTTTAGATGGAGCCAACATGAAATAAACAGTCTGAGATGCACTTCCTACTGCCTTTGTACTGTATAACCTTTTTAGAACCAGGAAATGATGAAATTCCCAAACCTTGTGGCCTCAGGAGGAAGGATAAACTGCTTCGC
>OU015751.1:115090148-115125891 GCA_907169655.1 Acomys percivali
CACACACACACACACACACACACACACACACACACACACACACACACACCATGGAAAGCCAGGCACCCTGTATGTTTGGCCTATGCTGTATCACTGAGGTCATCTCCAGTGCAATGTCTATACCACTTAAATTTTTTTCTTGGCTTCAAATTTCCCCGTTATCTGCATTGTTAATCCAGACCACAGATTAATGCAAGTGCAGTTTCACATTCAGGAATTCTCAAAAGCAATGTTTACCACCTCTAGCCCTGAGTTTCAAATCAGACAGTTTTCTTTTTGGTCTACTGGGGATGACGCAAATTATTTCTAGTTCGTTTTTCAATTTAAACTTCAGGAAATAATTTTACCTGACAAATTCTGGAAAGACTGTCAATCTCCAGGTTTTCCATACCCATTGAAGACTGTAGTGGGTCTTCAGCCCGCTGAATACCACGAGGCCATTAAAGGGAAAGCTCACTCAGGATCTCTAGGATTTAGCAGATTACCTGAGCCAAGGTTCAGCTCAGTATGCTGCCTAATGTCTTCTGACATGACTTCATTTTTAGCCTTTTTATTGTTGACTTCCTATTTCAGAGACTGTATATTCAAATTTCACAATGCAGTTGCTTTTGGGAAGGGAGTCCGAGGACCATTGCTGGAACATCAAGAGAGTCATGGTAACGCCTGTGGCCAAGAAGCTCTGCATCTGCGGACATGGCTAGCATGAGAGGGGAAGGTGGTGTGGCACACGGGCTCTCTCTCTCCAGAAGGCTGGCTTTTCGGCAGACTCCAATGTCTTCTGTGATTGGAGGGATGGTGCCACCTCTCCTACAATGTCACATGTAGCTGACTGAGGGTAGAAGAATCTGTTGCTCATAATGTCAGCTGTATTGGTTTAGGATAGACTCTATGTTTAGTCTGTCAGTTGAAATGACATGGAGGTCTGGGATGACTGTGGATGGGACTAGAAAGCCATCAAGTTCACTGTCAGGAGAGATTAGTATTTATTTATTTACACCTTTTTTTTTTGAGCCAGAATCTTACTGTATTACAAGCTAGCCTCAATCATGGTGTTCCTTCTGAGTACAGGCATGTATCACCATGCCCAGCTAAGACTGATGTTTAAAATATAGATAGGAAGTATTGATTTGAAGTCAAAATTATAACATGTCATTTTTTTTCTTGCTAAAATTCTAGATTTTCTTACATACAGATATGGAAAAGATTGTGTGGTTTAAAACTAGACTTCTTCAGTCACAGACATAGGGGAGGGGAGTAGGAGGAAAGCGAGGAGGAGGGAGGAATGGGAAGATACAAGGGATGGGATAACTATTGAGATGTAATATGAATGGATTAATAAAAAAATAAAAGTTAAAAAAACTAGACTTCTTAAAAAGATAAAAATAACTGATTTAGAGGAGATCTTTAGAATGCATGCCAAATTCCCCAGGTTACATAGGCTTAGGACTCAAGTCACCCCCAGAAAGGAGGTAGTTAGAAAAATAATTTCACACTGAGGGTGAAAAACAAATAGAACTTCCAAGTTTTTTTAACTTAATAATTTACTTCTTTGTGAAGGAATGTTTTTGAATACTTTCATTAAAAATTATCTGTCAATGTATCATCTATATAACATCAGTCTACTATCTATTTATCTATAATCTATCTACGATCTATCCATATATCACCTATCTATCTATCTATCTATCTAATCTATCCATCTATCTACCATCTATCTATCTGTCTGTCTATCTGTCTATCTATCTATATCATCATCATCATTATCTCTTAACATCTATCTATCCTCTGTGTATGTATGTGTGTATGTGTGCATTTGTGTGTATATTCATATGTACATGTGTGCATGTGTGAGTGTGATTGTGCATTTGTGTGTGTATATGGGTGCAGATGTTCTACAGACACCAGAAAAGGAAGTTGGATTCTCTGGAGCTGGAGCTAAGGTGGTTGTGAGCTAACAATGTGGGTGCAGGAGACCAAACTTAGGTCCTCTGGAATAGCAAGAAGGAAACATTCTTGACTGCTGAGTCATCTGTGCAGCCTGTCAAGTTATTTCTAATGTCTCTGATGCTGGATGTGACATATTGGAAGCAAGCCATAGAATCTGACCAAATCTTCTTTGTTAAGATATTTAAAGTCAAAGCAAATTAGGATAAAACATTTCTGGGCTGTGAACAGTAAAAAGTTACCGAACCCTTGCCATTCCTTGAAAATCCATATAAAAAACAGGAGTTAACGTAACAGATGACAGAAATAAATAACTCTTTCATGTCTGTGCATATATAGGGTGTTTTACAATGTGTGTGAGCATTTAGATATTCCATTTTGAGGCAGAAATGGAAGTACCTAGATCTCTGTTTCATGTCTGCTTCGTGTATAACGGCTGTCTGAGCACCATAGAACTCCAGCAGATTATGCACTTAGTCTCCTGTGTCTTCTATGGGGACTTGGATGCTCAGAGAGTGTGGTGACCTGTCTCCTGTGAGATGGGTAGGTGACGGTTCAACCTGTCACAATAGAAAACTTCAGAGGGGCAGAGTCTATCTTCTGTCTAGTGTTTTATTTGTCACCATTCCACACGGATATACTGAATCAGTTACGCATTGTCTGATTTTGTTTTCTCTAAAGTACCAACATTAACCAGACTTCAGCTTTACTTCTCAAACAGCCTCTGTCAGTTTTATTGTTTATTTGTGAAAGGTAATTATAGCAGCACTGAAATGCATATGTGAGTCAGCATTTGGCTATGACTGCCACACACACAAACACACGTTTCTCTATAAAGACTATAATTTTCTCTAGCCACTGAACCTTAAATAGACATGAGAGAACAGCAATAATGGAAGCATGGCTTTATTATGTATGTTTAACCTTATTTTTAAATATTTCAAAAATAGTTTTTACTCATCGTCAGAATCTTCCTATTAAGGAGGAGGAAAATGATATGCTTTCAGATATATAAGAATGTAGAACTCTAATCTGTTACTAATAATGAATATCATTAAGTAAATTCTGCAGAGGGCTACTGGCTCTATATCAGGCTCAACAGACCAAACCAATACAGAGTCACCCATGATGACTCCCTGAATGACGTCAAGAGAAAGGATGTCATGACCTAATCCACAATTCAAACAATTTCATCCTATGTGATACGGAATTCCCTTCTGATTTAATCTTCACAAGAAAACTTGCATTGAAATGACCCCTTACTTGTTCTGTTTCTTCTTTCTCCTATTCTTTTCTATCTATAAAGTCAACTTCCTCTGCTTGCCTTATTCAGAGTTTTTGCCCATGAGGCATGGCCCAATTCTAGAATCCCAAACATCAGCCAAGGTCTTTAAATGTATGGCAATTTTGTTGCTTGACAGCGTTAATTGACTGTTTTCTATACATCACCGGCTTTTCCCCATATCCTGCCGATATTGGTCATTTTGAGAGAATGTATTGTGTGATGTGCTGCTTCAGAAGGTAGTCCACAGAAAAGAAAGAACCTATGTACTATCATCACTCAAACCATTTGTGAAAACCAAGGCTCCATGGTTTCAAAGACCATGCTCCACCAGGTGGTACCTCTCTAAGCTGGCTTCCTAGGGCTGCTGTAACAAAGTACCACAAGCCAAGCACAGCCTTAGATATCAGCATAGCACTGACTCACAGATAAAACCAAGGAGTCATGGGATTGATGCCTGTGGAATCTGAGAACTAAGTGTTCCATGTCCCAGATACTTTTCAAGGGATGTTGGCAATTCTTGGCTTTTGACAGCGTATCTCCCATCTGGCCTTCATCTCTACTTGGACTTCTTTACATTTGTGTCCTCTTGGTTCATTTCTTACAAGCATTCTAATCATTGTTGAGATCACTCAGTTTCTGGCAGAGACCTCGTTTCAAAAGCCTACTTCAGAGGTCGCAAGTAAATATGTGTTTTGAGGGTAGTCCTTTCAACCTGTTCTGCTATCTTTATGGTGATCCAGTCTTCAGAAAATACTGGTTTAGTTGCTCTGTTGTTGCCAAAGTTGTGACTTTTTTGTTTAATTCCCTGAGGTGACAGAACCAACTACACAGGTCTAGTTTTGGTCTGCCTTTAAGAAAGATTTTCCTTTGGGTTGAATATTTTAGTCAAAGGCTTGGGCTGAGAGAGGTGATACACTGGAGGGATTAGATGTGTGCAGTTGGTTCTCTTGAATTTTCAGAATCATTCATGTGAATGCATGGGAGAAGGCCTCTGGTCTTTGGTCTTTCAGTCTAGTCCACCAGCAGGATATTTGGGCCTTCCAAATGGATATTGTTGGCCTGCACTCATGCCAACAACTCAACTTAGTTTCTACATTTATAAAGGTAGGAATGATTTTTAAAGGAATTTTAAAATATTGACTTTAATGGACACAGTGTAAACCCATGAAGAATATAAGTAATAGAACCATCCACAACACTAAGACAAATAGAAAACACACATCTAAGACTGAGTTATATAGAATTGCCATTTTATTAGAGGAAGTGGGATGTGCTGGTATAAGGTGAGCCATTACAGCCTCCTCCAACATTCATCTTGGTGACTTGATAGTTAAACTCTGAGGACAGATGGGTCCCTGGTCATCTCTTTAGGTCAATTGCTTCTGTACTCTTTTTCACCGGATTTTATAGAATATTGATATTACTCTGATTGCCTCACCTTTCCCTTTATGCATAAAATTTTAAATTAATTACTTACCACAAATGATCATGTTTTTGTGTTGCATGTAATTATTCACCTAACCCTATATTTCTTAGGCTGGAGGAAAAGAAACCAGTGTTGCAGCATGGAGTCAGTATATGTCAGACCAATGCTAAGCCATATGTTTGCAAACGCTGTTTAATTGAGCCTTGCAGCATGTGTGCACACAAAGTGGTGTCATTCCACAGTTTGTATATAGGTAATAAACAGATTCAGAAGGCTTACAAAATTGTCCAAGGCCAACCATGATTCAACCGTATCAGGATTTGAAGGCAGCTGTATCTGAATCTAAGAATCTGTCTCTATGGTCTTTTCTTATTTCATAAACTCTAAAGAATGGATTTCTTGCCTTGCTTCTATGAATCAGCTCCCCACATGGAAAATGTCTAAGATGCCAGGTCTATGTGAGAGTCTGTTTCTGTTGAGATTTAATCAAAATCATTCACGAGCAGGCCTAGTGCTGAGAACACAAAATTAGCATATAGAATCAGAAATCCGATATTCATAAGGTTTTAAGGCAAGGATGAGAAAGAATCCCAAACTTCATTCAGTCGCTGAATGCAAGACAAAGATGAAGACTTTAAAACTCAGAGAATGGCCTCATGCTCCGGGTACATCGTAGTGGTTAAACTGGTAATATAGCTTCCACACGAGTAGCTTTCAGAAGGCATCGTAAGCAAGTTCACAAGACTTGGATTCCTACAAATTTTAAGTCAGACAATTTCATCAAGAATCAAGGCATTCTGACCTCCCAATTTTGTGATACAAACTGCCATTTGCTATGGTTAAATATCGCAAGTAAAGTAGGAGGGGAAATGTTTTTAAGTGTACATAGTTAAGATTTGATAAGAGGAAGTTCTTTAATAGATGCCTATTACAGTAATGAAATGTGACAACCATTTTTCTTTTTTTTTCCCAGCAGACTTCATTTTTTCTGTTTTTGTTTTACATTTTTTTTTTGGGTTTATTTATTTATTTTTTTTTAATTAATTTATTCTTGTTACATCTCTATGGTTATCCCATCCCTCGTATCCTCCCATTCTCCCCTCCCTCCCATTTTCCCCTTATTCCCCTCCCCTATGACTGTTCCTCAGAGGGATTACCTCCCTCTGTATATGCTCATAGGGTATCAAGTCTCTTCTCAGTGACCTGCTGTCCTTCCTCTGAGTGCCACTAGGTCTCCCCCGCCAGGGGACATAGTCAGATGTGAGGCACCAGAGTACTTGAGAAAGTCAAATCCCTCTCTCCACTCAAGTGTGGAGACTGTCTTGTCCATGGGCTAGATCAGGGTAGGGGTTTAAATTTTTCGGCCTGTATTATCCTTGGCTAGGGCCTTAGTTTGAGCGGGACCCCATGACCCAAATCTGCCTATCATAATGTTCTACTTGTAGGTTTCTAGAACCCACTGGATCCTTCTACATTGCTATTCACTCATTGTTCTCTCATCTAGAGTCCCAATAGGATGTCCTCCCCTCGGTCCCAGTTTCCTGGTAAGGGAAGGCTTTCATGGGACATGTCCATTGGGCTAGTATGCAGATATAAGTGAGTATATACCATTTGAGTCTTTCTGCTTCTGGGTTAACTCACTCATTATGATCATCTCTAGCTCAATCCATTTGTCCACAAATTTCGGGAATTCCTTGTTTTTAATAGCTGAGTAGTATTCCATAGTGTATATGTACCACAGTTTCTTTATCCATTCTTCTACTGAGGGACATTTAGGCTGTTTCCATGATCTGGCTATTATGAATAAGGCTGCTATGAACATGGTTGAGCAAATTTTCTTGCTGTGTGCTGGTGCATCTTCTGGGTATATTCCAAGGAGTGGAATAGCTGGGTCTTGAGGAAGCCCTATTCCCAGTTTTCTGAGATAGCACCAGATAGATTTCCAAAGTGGTTGTACTAGTTTGCATTCCCACCAGCAATGAAGGAGTGTTCCTCTCTCCCCACATCCTCTCCAGCATGTGGTGTCGCTTGAGTTTTTGATCTTAGCCATTCTGATGGGTGTAAGATGGAATCTCAGAGTCGTTTTGATTTGCATTTCCCTGATGACTAAGGAGGTTGAGCATTTCTTTAAGTGTTTCTCAGCCATTTGATATTCTTCTGTTGAGAATTCTGTTTAGTTCCAAGCCCCATTTCTCAATTGGGTTATTTGGTTTGGTGGTGTTTAATTTCTTGAGTTCTGTATATATTTTGGATATTAGACCTTTGTCAGATGTAGGGTTGGTGAAGATCTTTTCCCAGTCTGTAGGCTGTCGCTTTGTTCTCTTGACAGTGTCTCTAGCCTTACAGAAGCTTCTCAGCCTCATGAGGTCCCATTTATTAATTGTTGACATTAAGGCCTGGGCTGTTGGAGTTCTGTTCAGGAAGTTGTCTCCTGTGCCAATATGTTCCAGGCTCTTCCCCACTTTTTCTTCTAACTGACTTAGTGTCTCTGGTTTTATGTTGAGGTCTTTAATCCACTTGGATTTGAGTTTTGTGCAAGGTGACAAATATGGGTCCAGTTGCAGTTTTTTACACATAGACATCCAGTTAGACCAGCACCATTTGTTGAAGATGCTATCCTTTTTCCATTGAATGGATTTGGCTTCTTTATCAAAAATCAAGTGACCATATGTGTGTGGATTCATATCTGGGTCTCCAATTCGATTCCACTGATCAACCAGCCTGTTGCTGTGCCAGTACCATGCTGTTTTAATTACAATTGCTTTATAGTACAATTTGAAATCAGGTATGGAGATTCCTCCACAGCACCTTTTATTGTACAAGATCGTTTTTGCTATTCTGGGTTTTTTGTTTTTCCATATGAAGTTCAGAATTGAACTTTCAATGTCTTTAAAAAATCGTGTAGGTATTTTGATAGGGATTGCATTGATTCTGTAGATTGCTTTTGGTAGGATGGCCATTTTTACTATGTTAATTCTCCCTATCCATGAGCAAGGAAGATCCTTCCATCTTCTCATGTCATCTTCAATCTCCTTCTTCAGAGTTTTGAAATTTTTTTCAAACAAGTCCTTCACTTGCTTAGTTAAAGTAACTCCTAGATATTTTATATTGCTTGTGGCTAATGTGAAGGGTGTGGATTTCCTAATTTCTTCCTCGGCAAGCTTGTCATTTGTGTATAGGAAGGCTACAGACTTTTTGGAGTTAATTTTGTATCCAGCCAAATTGCTGAAAGTATTTATCAGCTGTAGGAGTTCTCTGGTGGAATTTTGAGGGTCACTTATGTACACAATCATATCATCTGCAAATAGGGATAGTTTGACTTCCTCCTTTCCCATTTGGATACCCTTGATCTCCTTTTGTTGTCTTATTGCTCTGGCTAGAACTTCGAGTACTATATTGAAGAGATATGGAGAGAGTGGGCAGCCTTGCCTTGTTCCCGATTTTAGAGGAATTTCCTTGAGTATCTCCCCATTTACTTTAATTTTGGCTATTGGCTTGCTGTAGATAGCCTTTATTATGTTGAGGAAAGTGCCTTGTATCCCCGATCTCTCTAAAACTTTAAACATGAATGGGTGTTGGATTTTATCAAATGCTTTCTTTGCATCTAAAGAGATGATCATGTGGTTTTTTATTTTCAGTTTGTTTATATGGTGGATTACATTGATGGATTTCCGTATATTAAACCATCCCTGCATGCCTGGAATGAAGCCTACTTGGTCATGATGAATGATATCCTTTATGTGTTCTTGTATTCGTTTTGCAAGAATTTTATTCAGTATTTTTGCATCGATGTTCATAAGAGAAATTGGTCTGAAATTCTCTTTCTTTGTTGAGTCTTTGTGAGGCTTAGGTATCAACGTGACTATGGCCTCATAGAATGAATTTGGTAATGTTCCATCCAATTCTATGTTTTGGAGTAGCTTGAAGAGTATCGGTATTAGCTCGCCTTTGAAGGTCTGGTAGAATTCTGCACTGAAACCATCTGGCCCTGGGCTTTTTTTGCTTGGGAGACTATCAATGATTGCTTCTATTTCTGTAGGGGAAATGGGACTATTTAGCTTGTTTATCTGTTCTTCACTCAATTTAGGCAAGTGAAATTGATCAAGAAAGTCATCCATTTCCCTTAGGTTTTCAAATTTTGTGGCATATATGCCTTCAAAGTAGGATCTTATGATTCTTTGTATTTCTTCAGTGTCTGTTGTTATGTCTCCCTTTTCATTTCTGATTCTGTTGATTTCAATACTGTCTCTCTGCCTTTTAGTTAGTTTGGCTAACGGTCTGTCTATCTTATTGATTTTCTCAAAGAATCAGCTCTTGGTTTTGTTGATTCTTTGGACTGTTTTCTTAGTTTCTAATTTGTTAATTTCAGCCCTGAGTTTGATTATTTCCAAACGTCTACTCCTTTTGGGTGTTTCTGCTTCCTTTTTTTCTAGGGCTTCCAGCTGTTTTGTTAAGTTGCTTATGTGCAATGTTTCCAATTTCTTTTTAAAGGCACTTAGTGCTATGAGTTTTCCTCTTAACACTGCTTTCAATGTATCCCACAAATTTGGGTATGTTGTTCCCTCATTATCGTTGAATTTCAGAAACTCCTTGATTTCTTTCTTTATTTCTTCCCTGACCCATGTGTCATTTAGCAGAGAGTTGTTTAGTTTCCACGTACGTGTAGGCTTTTTGTTGTTTCTGTTGTTGTTGAATTGCAGCCTAAGAGCATGGTGATCTGATAGGATACAAGGTATTATTTCAATCCTCTTGTATCTGTTGAGGCCTGCTTTGTGACCTACGATGTGATCAATTTTGGAGAAGGTTCCATGGGGTGCAGAGAAGAAGGTATATTCTTTCTTGTTTGGGTGAAAGGTTCTATAGATATCTGTTAGATCCATTTGACCCATGGCATTGGTTAATGATGTTATTTCACGGCTAAGTTTCTGTTTCAATGACTTATCCTTCAGTGAGAGTGGGGTATTGAAGTCTCCCACTATTATTGTGTGGTGATCGATGTGTGGTTTAAGTTTTTTTAGCAGATCTTTTATAAATGTGGGTGCCCTTGTATTGGGAGCATAGATGTTCAGAATTGTGATGTCATCTTGGTTGGCTTTACCTTTGATGAGTATGAAGTGTCCTTCTGCATCCCTTTTGATTAATTTTGGTTGAAAGTCTATCTTGTTTGATATTAAAATGGCTACGCCTGCTTGCTTCTTGTGACCATTTGCTTGGAATATTTTTTTCCAACCTTTTACCCTGAGGTAATGCCTATCATTATAGGTGAGATGTGTTTCTTGAATGCAGAAGAATGTTGGATCTTGTTTATGCACCCATTCAGATAGTCTATGTCTTTTTATTGGAGAATTAAGACCATTGATGTTGAGAGATATTAACGACCAGTGACTGTTAAGAGTCTTAATTTTGATGTTGTTTCCAATCGAGTGTTTGTGTAGTTGTGTTTTTGCCATGGTATAATTACTTATTTCCTGAGTAGTTTTGGTTGTAGCTTGACCCTTTGGGATGGAGTTTTCCTTCTAGTACCTTCTGTAAAGCTGGATTTGTGGATAGGTACTGTTTGAATTTGTTTTTGTCATGGAATATTTTGTTTTCTCCATCAATGTTTATTGATAGTTTTGCTGGGTAAAGTAGTCTGGCCTGGCATCTGTGGTCTCTCAGGGTTTGCAGGATCTCTGTCCAGGCTCTTCTGGCTTTTATGGTCTCTGCTGAGAAGTCTGGTGTAATTCTGATAGGTTTGCCATTGAATGTTATTTGGCCCTTTTCCCTTGCAGCTTTTAATATTTTTTCTTTGTTTTGTATGTTTTGTGTTTTGATTATTATGTGACGGGCAGTTTTCCTTTTCTGGTCAATTCTATTTGGTGTTCTGTAGGCCTCTTGTATGTTTATAGGTATCTCTTTCTTTAGGTTGGGGGAATTTTCTTCTATAATTTTGTTGAGAATAGTTTCTGGGCCTTGGAGTCTGATATCTTCTCTTTCTTCAATGCCTATTATCCTCAGATTTTTTCTTTTCATGGTGTCCTGAATTTCTTGGATATTTTGTGTCAGGAGTTTTCCAGATTTGGCATTATCTTTAATGGTTGCTTCAAGATCTGTAATTGTATCTTCTAGACCTGAAATTCGTTCTTCGGTCTCTTGGATTCTGTTAGAAAGGCTCACCTCTGTGTTGCTCGCCTTCTTCTCTGAGGTCTCACGTTCTCGTTTTTCTTCTGTCTGTGTGTTTATCATTGAATCCATTTTTGTCTTCATATCTTGAACTGATTTTTTTATTTCTTTCACCTCATTTTTTGTATATTCCTGAGTTTCTTCCATTGCCTCTTTATAGGTCTTCAGAGCTTGAACCGTTTTAATTATTTCTTCCATCTGGTTATTTGCATTTTCCTTAAATTTTTCCAGTTCCACTCTATGTGCTTCTTTTATGTCTCTCACCTGTTTTGCTGCATCTTCCTGTATTTGATTACGAATTTTATTTGTTTCCTCCATTAATATGCTCCTTATTAAGGATTTGAGGTCATTTTCTTGTATTTCCGTTGTATTTGAGCTCTCTGGGTTGTTTTCTTTGGGATAGCTGGAAACTGGAGACGCCATGTTGTTTTGAGGTTTTTTGCGTATGCTTTTACGCTGTCCTTTAGACATCTTGCCGGCTTTGTTTTCGTTGGGTAGATTCCCGAGTTGGATGGAGGGAGTCTGATGATAGATTCACTTGTTTTCTCACGGTTTCCGTAGGTTGGAAGCTCTTATGTTTCACTGTTGTGGATGGCAGGAGGTTAGCCCTGGCGTTTTGGGCTCTCACAGCCAGTGATCCTCAGCTCTCCTGTGCTGTGGGTCCTGTAATCGTTCTGGGTCTCTGGATGAGCGTTGGGTCAGGCCAAGGTATCCACAGCCTTCTGGGTTCCCTGCCAGGTCCAGCCAGGGAAACTAGTCCCAAACCACCGTCCGAGCTCAGCTAGTATCTCAGGGCCTGAACCGTCTGCCGAGCTTAGCTAGGAATTCTGGGCTCAAAATGCACACAGGGTCCAGCCAGAATTTTCGGGCTAGGACTGCGCACCAAGCTCAGCTAGGGGTGTTTGGCCAAACTGCTTGCTGTGGTCAGTTATTGACTCATGCCCGAAACATCCGCGCAGCTCAGCCAGGAATTCTGGATTCAAACTGCACACTGTGTCCAACCAGAGTCTTAGAGCCGGGACTGTGCCAAAGGCTCTACTAGAGACTCTGGGCCCAATCTGTCTGCCAAGCACGGTTAGGGACTGTGGCCCTAAGCTGCACGCCGAGCTCCACCCGAGTCTCTGGGGCAGAATTGTGCTCCGAGCTCAGCCAGACACTATGGACCCACACTGCACGCTGAATTCAGCCCGGGCCTCCAGGCCTATACTGCGTGCATAGTCCAGCCAGAGTCTTGGGGCCGCCGAGCCCGTGTACACAGCTCAGGAAGAATCCCTGGGCCTAATCCGCCCGGCAAGTCCAGCTAGGGCCTCTGGGCTGAATCTGCATGCTGACCTCAGCCTGCGTCAGCGCCCTAAAACTGCCCTCTGAGGAGAGCTAATGTCTTGAGCAGAACTGCTCATTGATGTGTGCTAGCGCCTCTGGTGGGACTGAGCGCTCCGCCCAGCCTGCGTCACAGCCGGTGAACTGGCTGCACTGAGGTGGTGCCTTGGGAGGAACTGAGCGCTACCGCCCAGCCTGCGTCACAGCAGGTGAACTGGCTGCACTGAGGTGGTCCTTCGGTGGACCTGAGCGCTACCGCCCAGCCTGCGTCACAGCAGGTGAACTGTGGCTGTGCAGAGACAGGCCTGGGGTGGAACTGAGTGCTCCACCCAGCCTGTGTCACAGCAGGTGAACTGCTGCTGTGCAGAGACGGGCCTGGGGTGGAACTGAGTACTCCGCCCAGCCTGCGTCACAGCAGGTGAACTGCTGCTGTGCAGAGACGGGCCTGAGGCGGAACTGAGTGCTCTGCCTAGCCTGTGTCACAGCAGGGGAGCCGTGGCTCCGCTAAGCTGTTGTCTTGGGCAGAATTGCCCGCTGCGCTGAATCAGTGTCTCCACAGCACTGCGCCCTGAGCTGTACCCGGGACTCTGGGGCTGAACTGTCCGCCGTGTCCAGCTTGGGTCACAAAGCACCACGCGACCCAAATCCTGTCCAGTGTCCCCTCTCCCGCAGCAACTCCCACCGGCCACCACACTAACCGCCTCCACTAGATGGCTCTGAGCTGCAAACCTCAGTCGCTGCTGCTGGTGTTGCTGACGCCGCCTGTGCCGCCGCTGCTCTGATCCGAGAAAATCCGCACTCCTCCCGTGTGTAGGGGCACGCAGGTCCTCCGCACCCTGGTCCTTCCGAACCGTGGAGCACTCCTGCTGCCGTGGTGTCGGGATCCTGGTGTTCCTGGCTCAGAAATCTGTGCAATTCCCCGAACTTTTCACTGGAGCTTCCAAACACGGTCCACACTGCTCGCCGCCATCTTGGATCCCCCCTTGTTTTACATTTAAATTTTTTAAAATTTAATTAATTTATTCAGATTACATCTAAATTGTTATCCCCTCACTTGTATCCTCCTGTTCCTCCCTCTGTCCCTCTTTCACCCAATCCCCCTCCCCTAGGTCTGTGACAGAAACGGATCTCCTCCCCCACCATATGATCACAGCCTATCAGGTCTCATCCTGGTAGCCTACTTATCCTTCCTCTGAGTGCTACCAGGCCTCCTCACCAAGGGGAAGTGGTCAGATATGGGGCACTGGAATTCATGTCAGAGTCAGTCCCCACTCTCCACATAACTGTGGAGAATATCCTGTCCATTGGCTAGATCTGAATAGGGGTTCAGGGTTTACTGCATGCATTGTCCTTGCTGCAAGTCCTGGAGAATACTAGGTGAGAGGGGTCTGTACAGTGCAGGACAACCATTTTTCTATAGTCATTTCAACACCACAGTCTTCTGTTGGCCAGGGACTAGTCTGTGTGATCTTCAAAGGAGGCAATTCTGGACTGTCATCTGAATGAAGGGTTACATTGGCATCTGTGAGGTGGCCTCTTATAGTAAGCTGTAAATGAAGAGAATTCAGGTACAATGTCTTTAAAAAAATACCTGTACATATAGATTGAATTATTTAATGGATTTCCAAAATATGGTTGAGTTTTTGAGCTGAATGAAGTTGTTATAGGGTAGTTTTCATCCTTAATTCACTGATTTTTAAGAGTACTAGAGTAAAGACTAGAGGTGACCTCCTGTAACATCAGAGTCTCTGGGACGAGCTTCTAAGTGGACTAGACATTTCTGAGCACCTTGTTCTGTTCTGCTACCTACCATTGGGATGATACTATAGAGTCTTACTTTTAAAGGAGTTTAAAAATATTTAGGCATCACCCTCATGTTATTGTTTTATGTTCGTGATCCTCCAAAATCCAAGCGATAAAGTCCTTACCCCCAACAAGATGGCATTAGGAGGTGGGATCGTCAAGGTTAATTACCTTTAGTTGATGTATTGATTGATGGAGCCTCCATGGTCAGATCAGCACTTATTATGGTCAGCCTTAATTGTCAGTTTTGTAAGATTGAAAATCACTTAAGAGATGAACTTCTGGGGGTGCCTATGGAGTATTAGCTTGTTTAGGTTAATAGGGATAGAAAGACCCGTTGTACAATTCCATGGTTTGGTTTTCTGGACTGTATAAAGCAGTGGTTCTGAATCTTCCTAATGCTGTGACCCCTTAATACAGTTCCTCGTGTTGTGGTGACCACCCAACCATAAAACTAGTTTTGTTGCTACTTCATAACTGTAATTCTACTACTGTTATGAATTGTAGTGTAAATTTTTTTTTTTTTGGAGACAGAGTTTTTGCAAAGTGGTTGCAACCCACAGGTTGTAAACCACTGCAAAGGATAAAGTGAGCTGGCTACAAACACCCACTGTTTTCTCCTTCCTGACCGTGTGTGGAATGTGACCAACTGCTTCATTCACCTTTAGTTCTCCCTTCTCTGCCCTGATGGTACCTTGAATTATGCATTTTATCTCACAGTAGAGACATATCGGAGACAGTATCCTCAGAAAAGAAAGAGTCGGAAGCTAGGTTTCTCTGCCATGTGAGGATGTAATAAGAAGACAGCTAACTGAAAACTTGCCAAGAAAGCACTTACTAGACAGGAGTCTGCGTTGTCTTAGATTTTAGCTTTCCAGCCTCCAGATCCGTGTGAAATACATTTCTGTTGTTCAGGCCCCTGGAATGTGTTCCTTCTGTTGTAGCCCTCACGTCTACTAATGCATCCTCTTTCTGCCTTTTGACTGGGCTCAGGTTAAAGGATGAAGAATTATTTTGCTCATGGTTTGAAGCCACATCCACTACCCTGGGAATGGAATGGTGACAGCGTGGCTCAGCCTGTGGCAGCAGAATCTCAAAGGCAGCCAAGGAAGGACAGTAACTGAATATGGATTACTTAAGACCAGCCTCCCCCAGATTCACTTTTTTTCAGTTAGGCTTTATTTCTCAAAAGTTCCACAATCTTCCAAACAGTACCAGACTTGAATAATGAGGCAATTTATATTCTGTTATTTAAAAAACTATATCTAGAAGAGACTGGAAAGATCTGTGATAGAAATCTGTGGAATGAGTTTTGAGTGCTTTGGCAGATCATCAAATAAAGATGAAAACATTCTACACCTTGAACTGGTATAATTTTATGTATCACTTATACCTTAATAAACCTGGAGGAAAAAGAAAATAGAGATAATGTATTACCTTATCTTTCAGAGAGATTTACGAACAAAGTATTAAAATAGTGCTTAAAACGCCATCATTTAACTAATAACTAATTAATTCATTTTGAGATATTACTTCATGTATCCCAGGCTGGCTGCTAAGTTCCCAGGTACCCTTTTAGTTCCATTTCTGTTGCTATGATGAAACACCCTGGTGGAAAGCAACATAGGCAAGCAAGTTTATTTGGCCTACAGTTCCAGGGTACAATGCACTACTATGGAGAAGTCAGGACAGGGATTTGAGACAGCTAGTCATATCACACCCAACAACGGAGAAGAAATCCATGTGTGCCAAGCACTCAGCCAACTTTCTCTACTCAGGGCCCCAGACCTGAGAATGGTAATGGTACTTTTTCAGATGGGGCCTTTCCACATCAGCTAAAGACAGTTCTTCAAAGACACACCCATAGTTGAGCCTGATCTAGCTACTCCCTCACTAAGGCGTTCTTCCATGGTGATTTTGAGGTTGTATAAAGTTGACAAAACTCACCCCCAAAGCAGCTGAAAATGGCTTTGAACTTCTGAGTCTTAGGATTCTGACATCTGGGCAGGTTGTGATCACCCTATAGATATGTTAGCACCACATCA
This sequence comes from Acomys percivali, assembly GCA_907169655.1. NCBI lineage: Eukaryota > Metazoa > Chordata > Mammalia > Rodentia > Muridae > Acomys > Acomys percivali. Next base: position 115,106,134 of record OU015751.1, read on the forward strand.
AGACAAGTGAGACTTCTACCCTGTTACTCTTGTCACCTGGCATTGGCGATATAATAGTAAGAATTTTTAAAAGGGCAACACAACTTCTTCTGATGAGGTGAGATGTCCCCCAAAATGCCTAATGGTTAAACTCTAGGAAATTTTTGCTTGGGAGAATTTGGAGATTTTACAAGACTACTTAAATTCCTTTGTTGCAAAATAGGCGTGTCCATTGAAATCCTCCAATGAAACAGCCAACAGGATGTGATGATAGTCATTACAAGGCATTGGTTTATGCAATTATGGGAGCTGGTGGGTTCTAAGCTTTGAGGTGCAGCAGCTCTTGTGTTATATCCAAGCCTTCAACTAGTTGCGTAAGACCTGCCTACATCTGAGTGCTGATCCCATATCCAAACACCGTTTGATACAGGTTCAGAATGCTCAATGATAGTGTGGGGGAAACCAAAGACCTAGTAAGTGGACACATAAAATTAAACATGACACAGTAGGTATTTAGACCAGGTACCACCATCAGTACTCGATGCGTACTGCCTATGTATTGATCCTTCCTTTTCCTACCCAGGTATTATTTACTTAACATCAGCTCTCAGCCATCTGGAAGCTACCACTCTTTTCCTGATGGTCTGTGCTCGAGATGGTGGCGGGCTCACAGCTGCCACTCATGCTGACGTCACCGTTCACGTTCTGCGGACCACACTGGCTCCTGCAGAGTTTGAAAGGCCCAAGTACACCTTCTCGGTTTATGAAGATGTGCCGGAAGACACGCTCATTGGTACAGTGAAGGCCAGAGAGTCCTCAAGTAAGTGCTGAACTCTTTTTTTTTTTTTTAATTTTTTATTTTTTTTTTTAAGTGCTGAACTCTTGATGCTGACCCCAAGCCCATTACTGTACACTTTCCTATTCTCCCAGTGTTTTCTTCAATCCATACATACATACGAATGGGAAAACACGCCCCTTGTCCTGTTCATGGTACTTCCAACATCATTGCCACCTATATTACAATTTTTGATAAGGAAATAATAGATATTTTAAAAATATCTATGCTTAATATAGTACAGAATGTTGTACAAAGTGTATGTACTTGAATATTTTTTAATAAAAAATACACCTTACTATATTTATTTCCTAAATATCACCCACACACTTACTTTATATAGATTTCTAGCTAACCGATCTATAACTCAGTTTTACTTCATAGTGACTTAGGTGGCGATTCAACTTAAGTGTATTTTATTTAGGCATTCCTTTTTAGCTACCAATTTGAGTGATTTAGGGTTTTTGCGGGGGCTCTCAATAGTAACTGAGCAAATATTCATGCCTTGTTCCTTTGCTGTATATAGTGGTACCTCTTTAGGACCAAGCCCAAAAGAAAATTCCATCTCTATGAGCTGGTCTTTCTTGTCCTTTCTCTTCTCCCTCTTCCTTCCTCTGTGGTGGGTATATACCATTCAGAGGGTAGATATCACAGAAAAACACCAACACAAATTTACCTGGTTTCCTCAAAAAACGATGTTTAATGATTTTCTTAATGAGGTTCTTGTTTACCCAATGCAAGAAAGAAGAAGAAAGAAATGGTTTCCTCACTGTCCACTGGACATCCCCTTTCCTCACTAAGAAGGTTGTAAGCCATGTATCTCACCAGCCTTTGTGAGTGGGTGGGGACTTCACGGGTATTCTTCACGGCGGGACATACACTGCTTCCAGAAGACATTACTTTAACATACATTGTTTGCACTCTCTCTTTCCAGATTCCTCAGAACCAATCTCTTACAGAATTTCCTCAGGCGATCTGGAAGGGAAGTTCTCCATTCACAGGTGGCTAGGCAGTATTCGCACCCTGAAGTCTCTGGACCATGAAGCGCAGCCGGTGGTGGTCCTCACAGTCCAGGCACAGCTGGGCAGCTCGCCAGCCTGCAGCAGCACGGAAGTGAACATAACTGTCACGGACGTCAACGACAACCGCCCTGAGTTTCCTATAGCCACAGATGAGATCAGGATCTCCCCGACCACGCCGCCTGGCACAGCCTTGTACCTTTCCCATGCTAAGGATAGAGACAGCGGGCTGAATGGACTGATCCGGTACAGCATCGCAAGTCCCCAACCAAGGGAGTTCAGCATGGACCGAGGTCGCGGGGTACTATACCTCAGGGAGAGTCTGGGAGGCCAGGGGCGCTTCAGGCTGACCCTGGTGGCCGAGGACCAAGGTGCTCCACCCCTGGCGTCCCGGTTGGTGCTCACAGTAGTTATTGAAAGCCAAGAAAGAAACCCAGCTGTGGCTTTTGAACATTTGGTCTATCAAGTGGAGGTGAGCGAGTCTCTTCCATTGACGACGCAAATCCTACAGGTACAGGCCTACCCACTACACCCGTGGCACGCAGCCTCAGGGATGATATACTCCCTGGATGTCAGCGTGGACTCTGCAGTGTTTGGAATCCACCCCCACACAGGGTGGATTTACCTGCGGCGACAACTAGACTATGAATCTATACAGACGTATAGGTTTAAAGTGTTTGTGCAAATCCCGGAGGACCGGCTGCTGCGGGACGTGAGCACTTTGGTAATTGTTCATGTTTTGGATGAGAACGACCATTCCCCAGGCTTCTTGCAGAGCAAGATGTTTTTGAACATTGAGGAGAGCCCTGTCCCCCTAGGGGTAATAGGCAAAATGACAGCCATCGATGCTGACTCTGGAAAGAACGGGCAGCTGTCATACAGCCTTTTGACCGATGGAAAATTCTTCAAGATGAATGCTAACACAGGTAGCTCTTCAGCAGCTTTCACTTATAGCTTTAAAAAATCAGAACGAAAAAAACCTCAAATCTTCAGATATAACTTTAGCTCAAGAAAAATTTAAATTAGTTTTTGGGGAAACAGAATTTTACTATTACAGTGTTATGCTTTTAAAATGAAGTTAACATTAAGAAGAATCTCACCTATCCTGATTCTGTCTTTTTTTTTTTTCCCCTCCCCGTCATATACTGCCAGTGCAGGCCAGGCTGCCTAATGTTTCAGTCAACAGTGGGTTTCATGTAGGATGGTAATCCCATGAAATTATAATGGCGTTGACAGTTGCCCTGCACGCCATGCCTTGTCTTCACTGTCCCTGCTTAGGTAATTTAGGAGCATGGCTACTTTCCCTATGCTACAGCTGCCTTCAGAGTTCAGTACAGCGACCGGCCCCTCACGTTCATAGCCTAAGAGCAATGGTGTGGGACAGAGGTGTATCACCAAGATGTCACCCACCAGCTAGGTTTGTGATGTTTGCAGTGAGGAAGCTGGTGCTGATCTGCTCTCAGAATGTGTCCTGGTCTGTGGTTGTCATTCTATTCCGAACTAGAGGCAGGGTCAGAATTGTACTGCACACGCCCCGTGTGAGTGTGTGCAGGTTTGTTTGGGGTGCCTCTCCTGGAAGGTCTCCCACCTTTCTCATGCATATTCTTTGGTTAACCATCTCTCCAGCGCATTTCTGAAACCTGCCTTTTGTGCCCCCTGCCTTCTTATAAAGCAAGTGCCTCAGATAGACAGCCCTAATGTCCTCTGTTTACGGAGAGGGAAAAATGTGTTACACCTACCGTTCCTTTTCCTTTCTAGAGGTACCAAAAAAGTCAAGAAATATTTTGTGAAACATAAATGCCATCAAGGTAAATCTAGAAAGTAATTTATTATGATTTCAAAACCACTGGAAGCATATATGTCCCCGTGCTCATCTTGGTAAAGACCAAGAGGGAAAGAGGAAGAATTGAATTGATGTAGTTACTCTTCAGTACCTTAAATTGGAAACTAAATGTAAAAGGTGACTATATTTGGAATTTTATACTTAAGTCCCCACAACAAAGTATGTTTAGGTAGAAAACAGGTAGCTAGAAAGCAGACTGATAGCTGAAGTAGGAGGCAGAGAGGAGAAGGAGCTGCCCCTTTGGACAATTCTCATGAACTAAAATTGTATTTGCTTATCTGGATTTGGGGCTTTCAGAGTTAGAGATTGGGACTTTAAAAACGCTGTTGTGTGTATGATTTATTATAACCACAGTCATAACAAACACTGTTTAAATATGGCTTAGGCATAAAATGCTACACCAAATTCTTCATTTAAGCTCACCAATTAAGCAACTCTCATCAAACATGAACATTCTTCTTCATTCTAGCTTTCTTTTTCTATGCAATGTCATTTTGGGGGGGGGATTAAGAGTGAGAAGCTTAGTAATAAGAATGTTTGGTGGTAACTGCTTTGTGTTTACTTTCTCACAGATAGATTCCTTCTAAAAGTGTCAAGGAAGCCAGTACGGGGCTGGACAGAAGAAGGGCAATGTATTCATAAGAACTGTGTGGTCTCTGAAGGCCTTTGCAATGGGAACAGGCAGTTAAAAATATATACTGACTCTCCACGTGAAAATGTGACAGAATCCACAAAAGATAGCACATTTCAAAGAAAGAATTATAAGTTTTGAAGGTTAATGATATGGAAGTTATTTGGGCAGTTGCTGTTTATTACTATAGACATATTTTGTGAGTTAGAAGGAGATGCTGACATATATAAATAAATGGCAGGCCACTGCCCAGGGACTATGTTTTCAGGTTGTTGTAAAGTAGTGGTAACAACAGCAAATAATCTACAGCTTTCAAAACACCGTAAGATATTCACTCCTGTTTGTTTCAGAGAACGTCCCCAAGAAGTTAGCTGTAGGAGATTGGCAGGTGGAGATCCGAGATCCAAATCCAGAACTCAGGATGCCATAGCCTATGTGTTTTCTGTGTTCTGTATGGCAGCAAGAGGGGGAGTAGGCAGCCACTATACATTTTCCAGGTCTTATGCTTTTGTGAATTTGCTCTTGCAGGGTACAAATGGTTAATGGTTGGTAATTTGAAATACAAAGGATGATAAAGAATTTTTCCAGTGATATTTCCTGGAACGATCTCAGTGTTTGGTTTGGTTTGAGGAAGAATCTTATTATTTTGTCCAGACTGGCTTCAAACTCATGATCCAACAGCCTCGGCTCCTCCAGTGGCTGGGATTATAGGCACACCACCAGAGCTGGTAGCAAATTCTTCCAACAGTCACATAGAGCAGAATTACTTTGTACATGAGTGGTCTTGAGGGTCAAAGCTTTTAATTTGGCTTTTCTTTCAATGGACGACTTTGGACTTGTGTCATCACCATCATGCCAGCGTCTTGTCTTGTTCTGCTGTCTTTTCAGGTGAGCTGATCAATTGGTTGCCACTGGATCGTGAGCACCAAGGGCATCATCACATGACTGTCCTAGTGACAGACCATGGCTCCCCACCACGGAATGCCACCATGGTGGTTTATGTCACAATTACTGACATCAACGACAACAGGCCATTTTTCCCACAGTGTCTCTCGGGAAAAGAATTTCATGTCAAGGTTTGTGAAGTAGCTTTGCAGTAAGCTTGTGATGGTTTTTCCTAGTCATTTGTTATGAGCACCACCTAGTGGTGAAAGATGTGAATTTGCCAGGTCGGTGGTGGTACGTCATTGCATATATTCTAACGACAATAGGTTCGCACAAATGCTAAGAAGATGGTCAAAAAGAAAGAAACTGTCTGTGTGCACTCTTCAGAATTGCACCTCCAGCTTTATTGGAGGAAATATAGCTCGTCCCATTTCATACAGACATGCTGCAACACCAGTATCAGTCACACTCGCTCATGGGTGGGCTGCCACTGCTTTGCCTGCATCTCTGCACAGAGCTCCTTAGGTGCAGCTAATGTGCAGTCATTTGGAAGCTGGATCCATGTGTAGCTCTGACATGAGTGAGGGTAAAAGTTGGGCCTTATAAGCATACGCCAAACTTGAAATCATACACATATGACTTCATCTTTTCATTTATATGCTTATTATTCCTATGATAAATTACAGTACTAGTCCATACACTTCATAAGTGAATATATATTAAAAAGATAAATCATGTGTATAAAAAGCTTAGCAACTACTGATCTCCAAACAATTGAACTGGATGTTTAAACTCTGATCAAATATGTTTAGTGAACAACTCAAAAGGGTGTTGAGGAAGTTAGGAAATTTAAACTGATCTCCCGAAGCCAGAGTTGAAAAATTATGGCAAAAGGAACAGTATTAGAGTGGTTTTTATTATATCACTAAAATACCCTGTGCTTTATTGGACATTTGAGCTCCACCCATGAATTTTACTATCACTCTAGGAAAATTCCTATCTACAGCGAGATATATTTTCTGAAACAAAGAAAGATATTTCTGTAAACCATGTTGTGGACTGTAGCAAACAGCCTAAACAACCCAAGAAACTGTTGAGAAACAGCTAAGTTCATTAAGAATTTCAAAAAAGTGAAAACTATTTAGTCTGACTTCATTGTGTTTAACTTATTTGCATATTTGGTTCAAATGCTCCAGATTACTTCTTCAAACTAAGAAGAAAAAAAGACTAAGGTAGACTCTTTTTGTGAACTTCTACCCATGTACTTTTCTGATGGTCAACATTTAGGTGGTGTGCAGACTTTAGAACTGTTCCTAGATGCTTGGCATAGTGTGTTCTGTCTTTTAAAGGCCCACTGATGCATCTTTTAAGGCTCTGATGACTCATCTGTAAGCTGTTTGTCTCCGTGACAGGCTTTGGAAGGCCAGCCAGTCAACACACTGGTTACAACCATCTTTGCAAAGGATCCTGATGAAGGGCTCAGTGCAGAACTCACATACTCCATCTCCTCAGGTAAAGGCCGATACTCAGAGAGGATTAAGAACTTTTAAAATTCCCCTCTGCTACTTATCACCGATGTGTCTTCTTTGAGGAAGACACCTTCTTCTTGGTCAACTTACCATTCCTTAGACAACGTACGATATAAAACCAAGTTGCAAATGAAACCCAGCTGCTGCCTGTGGTGGTCACTCTGTATTTAAGAGCACAGAATGGAATATGAGAAATTTTGCAGAGACCAGTAGCTGTTTTCCTATTCCCTAAATGGAAACAATCCATCTTAATGTGCATGACTTGTGAGAAGCTAAGGCACAAGTCAATTTTACGGACAGGGAAGTGGAAGTTAGTAGATAGGAAGTGGCAATTAGCACTTGGTGTGTTAGAGCACCCATGAATACCAGGAAGGTCACTCATAGGATGAAGATAAACCACGCCTACCTACATCATACCACAAATCATGCCAGACCGAGCGTATCAAGCAGTCTATGGTGACTTTACTGAAACTGACTTATTTTGAAGCTTTCTCTTAAAATGGCCAGTCTTCCTGTTTGTTCTAGTAATTATCTGTACCTGACATTGCTTTTGAGGCTGTTTTGAAAGGCATTTTGTGCTTTGTCCAGGGACAGCCTTGCCCTTGCCTAAAGCAGATCTGATTCTCTTCAGGGGAAACACAAGAGATACAAGAGCGAATGCTGAAATTAATAGGTCTACAGACTCCCAGGGAGCAGTGCCATCACATGATACTAGCATTTCAGAGATGACACCATTTCAAAGGTCTTGTTCTTTGTGGTGAATTCATAAAACCAACACAGGGTGCGTTTGCTACAAAGGTAAAAGGTGAGAGTTTCAAGGCCATTACTTGCTCAGACCTTTTCTGAACAGCGGACAGTGAGCGATGGATACTTGTCCTATTGTCCTATTTTCTCAAGGGGGTCTCGTTCACTCCATATATCAAGGCCTAGGCTCGCTAAGGAACCGAGGGGACTTGTAGAGGAACATGCTTCAGACTGCTATGGAAAAAATGTGAAGTCTTAATAAAAGGCATCAAAAGCAAATAGAGTAAAAAGCTGTATGCAAACTATTAATTTTTAGGAAATCCCAGCAGCCAAAAGAGAAAGATATTTAAATGTTGGTTTATTGGCTTAGTATGTTTTCAGTTGAAATATCAGCCAGTGTTTTATGGACTATTATAAGCTTGTTCTAAAGTTCATAATAGAGGGGCTAAAAAAAAAAAGTAATTACTAAGATAGTGACAAAAAACAAGTGGAAGATGTGCCACCATAATATTTTAATTTACAAAGGTTTTGAAATGAAGACACCAATAGTACCAATGCATTAACAATAAGCAAGGCAATGAAATAACTTGCCTCAGCATGAACACTTGACACAATATGTAAAAAGCAGAGGGATCATCAATGCATGATACAGACCTACTTTGTTACCCTGCTGGAAAAATAAAATTACACATCTATTTCTTACTGTACAGAATACGCTATATTTAAATGTCAAAAATCTTAATTCTTACAGAATAAAATGTAAGAGCTTGATTATTTCACATTGAAGATAAAAATGACTTTTAAACAAGAAAAAATAAAAAATATGGATGAATGAAATTACATTAAAATTGAGAACTTCATGAAGTAAACCATTTTTTTTCCCTAAGTCTCAGGTTATAGATTGGAAGAAAATAATTGCAACCCTTGTAATGACACAGAAATGCCTTTGGCTTTATTAAGAATTCCTAAAGATCAGAAACAGAAGGATAAACGATTTAAAAACCAAGCAAAAGATATTAATATGCAATCTGCAGCCAGAATGCCACAGACAGTTTAAAACATGTCTCCTGAGCATAATGACTTGGAAGAATGGAGGCGCGACATGTGACAATCATGCGCGGTGCTTGTGCTTGGCCCGAGAAGTGGCACTTCCGTTGGCTTTCCTGGAGCAGCTCATGTGTGCACGGAATGAGAAGGCGCAGAATCCCGTTGAAGCTTTGCTTCTCACATGACCATGCAAATGAGCTACCCATGGCTTCACGTACGTCAGCCTAGAACTCTCTAGGACATGCTTGAAGAAGGCACCTCACAGAAGACAAGCATGCTACTTCTGTAGTGCCCTGGAGGCCTCTCCATTTTCACTGGGACCTGGGGCATTTCACTGCCTGTTGTTCCTCATCTCCTCTTTTAGTCAGGAGACAAGTTCTCCTCTCATGCTCCTTGGTCCCCACAAGGAGGCGCCCTGATTTCTTCACACATAAGCATTTCTGCTCTTTGTTTGTTCTGGCACAGTTGGGGCAGAATATCCTCCAATGGCCCTTGCTTAGGTTAGTTCGGTCTGTGAGGTCTTTTCTCTAATTCTGAGTGTAGTCAAAGACCATGAAATACCTATGAAAAGCAGTGAATGTGGAGATGCGCACACACAAACTCACCCTCCAAACAATTACACATGCACATATACACAGTCACACACTTGTGCACTCACAGCCACAACACTCGCATGTGTACACACTCAACAAGTCACATACTTAAACATACATACATGCCCACACATACTCATTCACACACATACATCCCACGTACACACTAACGTACAAACGTATACACATACACAATCACATACCCTCACATACATACAATCTCACATACACACAACTCACATACTCACACTAATATACACTGATACACACACACACACACACATACACACACACATACACACACACACCATTGAGCTTTGATCCAGGCATAGGACCTTTACCTGAAAGCCAGCAAAGCCACATGTCACATGTTTATGGTTCACAGACTAGAGGATAGAACACCTGTGTCAGTTAGGAAGGCGACTCTCTATAGGACAAAGATGCAGTGGAAGATTGGAAAGTGTACAAGGGCTCACTGTTTCTTTAGGCTGCCATTTATAAAATATTGAAAAACATTATAATATCATTCAATCTGAACGCTGACACGCTGATGTTCAGCTTATATTTCTGAGTGTCTGGGATGTTATTACCACGTGCAGTTGGTTCTTTCCTTTCACTTTTACCTGGGCCCTAGGACTTGAGCTCAGGTTCTTTTTATTTATTTATTTATTTATTTATATTATTTTATTATAGTGTATTCAGATTACAACCTGATTGTTACCCCCTCACTTGTATCTTCCCATTCTCACCCCCCTCTTTCACTCTATTCCCCTCCCCTAGACCTCTGACAGAAGGGGTCCTCCTCCCTCACCATATGGCCACAGCCTATCAGGTCTCATCTGGATAGCCTGTTTCCCTTTCCTCTGTGTGCCTCCCAGCCTCTCAGTGATGAAATTGGGGTGGGAGGATCAGAGTTTATGTCAGGGGCAGTCTTCTCTCCCCCTAAAACTGTGGAGAATGGAGCCTTGATCCTCTGGGTTGACTCACTGGTCCCCTGAGATGTTATTTTTAAATTAGCTTCCCAGATGATACTTGGAGCAAGGCAATGTAAGCATATAACGATGTGTGTTGTCTGGTTCTGCCTTATCTCATTACTAACCAGAAGCAGCTACAATTAGAATATAATAATGTATCAAGATAAAAAAATTATAATGGCAATATGATTTTTATCATTCATGAGAGCATTCAGTCGGATTCCTGACTGAGCAGATGAAAACAGAAATCACAACTAATAAGTGTTCTGTGGCTGCTGACGCCATCCTCATGATTTTCCTCTTCTATCCATATCCCTTAAAGTTGGTAAGGAGGGAATGGACGGAGCTGACCGAGCAGCTGTGAAACAGAGAGACTCTCTTCTCAAGCGTCGTCTGGGGCTTTCGTGTTGTTTGAAATACTCAGATTTGACTGAAAACTATAGTCTATGATTTAACTAAGCGCAGCCTGGGATGAACTTTCGTAGCTTGCATTGTTATGAGCTGCTGATATATTGCGGTGTCTATATCTATCTACCCTCTGTCTATTGTAAAGGCCCAGGAATCATGAGCAGCCCAGGAAGAATGAGCACTCCCTCCCATCCAGAATACAGTCTCACAAAACTATTTTCCACCAAAGGGGAACCAGAAATGTACAGAGAAATGACTCACTTCAGATCTTAGGCAGTAAATCTACAGGCAAAGCCTGCGCCATCCTGAATGTGATGCAAGGGAATTACTACAGACTACTGGGACTCTGCCCAGAAACCCAGGACCAGTATTGCAAGGATCCTACTATGCAGGATGAACACACTTGAGCATCAGTGAAGATAACAATGGGGACATGCTGAAACCCTTCCCTACAGTGAGCACTTCCTATGGGCTACGAAAAGTAGTTGGGAGCTAGAGAGACAGCCCAGTGGTTACAAGCTCTTGTTGTTTTTCTAGAGCACCCAAGTTCAATTTGCAGCACCCACACCACGTGACTCACAACTGCTTGTACATCTAGTTCAAGAGGCTCCAATGCCCTGTTTTGGATTCTGCAGGCAGGAGCACACATGCATTGCAAAGAAATGTATTTTATTAAAATATTCCTGTTAATAAATGAAGAGGAAGAGGAAGGGGAGCTACCTGTACTTTGCAATACTTAATGAGGCCACAGATCTAGACTCTGAGCCATCAGAACCAACATCAAGACCAATCAGCAGCTGGGCGTGTGACTCTGAAGGGAAATACGGTATTTTGTGAAGTACTCGCACCAAAACCTCTACCCAAATTAGATCAGTTCTCTGGATCTACCTCTTTATTAGAAACACTTTAAGGAAATATAAGTATTTAAGAAAAAGAGAAAGGAGTTAGGAAAGCATTAAGCTGTACATGGGAGACGTAACAACCAAATGTAGGCCATTCCTGAGCCACTGCCAACAAATGAATCCCAAAGGCAAAACATGCATATGGATGACAGCAACTTGTAGATGATAGAAATTTGTAGAAATACTTAGCTCAGGATAGTTAAATGTGGATGACAGAAATTTGTAGATGACAGAAATTTATAGCTCAGGATGGCTGGCAGGATCCTCCTACTGGATTATACGCATGAACTACCATGCCTACCTATCTATTTTTTTCTTTTCATGTGGTTATACCAAAACATCATATCTTGCCTATATTTTAGTGACATATAAAAATTAAATTCATATTAGCTATGCACAGAGATGTGAAAGCCGGAGAGATTAAGGTGGTGCTGTGTGCTAGTTTTGACACATACTGTAAAAATGAGGAGGGTAAACAACTCCTCAGACCCTCAAAGGAATGAAAACAAAATTAACATCCTGCAGCTCCTCCAACTCCCAAAAATATTAAAATAAATACATGTTCTGAAATCTGACTACATTAACTGAATAGCTCTCACCTTCTGTTGTATGGACTAATATCACTTTCTTTATTTCTGCGCACAGACTATCCTGCTCACTTCAAGATCGATGCCAACAATGGTGAGATAAGAACAACCACAATACTTTCACATGACTATAGATCTTCCTATAGGATGACCATCATTGCCAGTGACCAGGGAGTGCCCCGACTTCAAGGACAGGCAATTATTAATATTCAGGTAACATTATCATCTTAAAATGTAGAGACTATTCTGACACTATCATCTTAGTTTTAAACAAATGAATAGCGCGAAGACACTCCCAGTATTTGGATGCTAATTCGAGAGTAATATGCACAATGCTTGCCTTCCAACTAATGGCTGAATGAGTTAAGTGCAGTTCTTGACAAGCTGTCCTTCATAGCATAAACATTCTTGTTGTTTAGGGTGTGATATACAAAAGGTAGCTATTCTCGTACTGATTTCTGATTGCAACGAGTTGGTAAGTTTGCAGGAGGACCTTGTATGTAAACAAATGGCTACAAATAAATCACGAGGGTTTTTGAAAACTATTCAAGCTTATAACAATTACTTGAGGTCCATTCTTCAAAAATTTACATTAATCAAATCATAACAAAAGGAACAACTACGAAAACAAGTCATGGGGCATCTTTGTAGCAGGAGGAAACTACCTACACCTAGTCAACATTAAGGTGACTGTGCATAACTACACTCTTTGTTGGTCACGTGACACTAAGTAACCTAGTCAACATTAAGGTGACTGTGCATAACTACACTCTTTGTTGGTCACGTGACACTAAGTAATGTCAACACAGTACAGCTATAACATAACTTATATGTATATAATAACGAAGAGGTTCTTTCCCTAAGACTAGTGTTTTTAAATTATGTCTTTCATAGTTAAAAGTGTGGATTAGGAGAAAAATTGATGTGGTCATACATTTAGTGTTTTGTTTGTTTGTTTGTGTCAACAAAGACACAATATTTCAATGCCCAAAAGTGTCATTGTGACAAGAATGATCTCTATGATTTGGGACAATTTGTAGAATTAGCTGTCCAACATTTACAATGAATTACCAAGTACATTCCAGCACAACCATAGCTCAGACTCACAAAACAGCCATTCATGTACCACAGCAATTTAAAAAGTGTGCTTTCTCAGCTCCCATATAGTCTTTTGATACATGCTAAAATCCTATTAAAAGGTGTTTTCTCACCAATTAAAACACATATAAAACACAAACAGAAACCAGCTTCCAATATAATATCATCATATATATTGGTGTCTAAACTTACCTTTTAATAGTGATACTTGAAGTTAGTTTTAAAGTACTCCTCATCAATAGATTTTGTTTTTTATTCTTATTTTAGGTGATACCGCTCTCCAAGGGGACAGTTTTTATGCCTCAGAACATCCGACATTTAGTTATCCCAGAAAACACAAAGCCTGCAAAACTTATGAGTCTGATGACGTCACCTGATCCCCTTCAACAGCACAGCAGTGGAAAGTTACACTTTAGTATTGCTGCAGAGGACAAGGAAGGCCACTTCGACATCGACAGCTCCACAGGGGACTTGTTCCTCTCTAAGAAACTTGACTATGAAGTGACATCTCATTATCTTATCAGGGTGATTTCGAAAGACCACAGCCTGAGTCCTCCCAGGAACAGCACGGTCTTCCTTAGTGTTGATGTGGAAGATGAAAATGACCATTCCCCATCTTTCCAGGACGAGTTCATTGTGCTAAGCGTAGAGGAAAACGCCCCTGTAGGGACTCTGGTGTACACCTTCAATGCTAAAGACGGCGATGGCAGTTTTCTCAACAGCAGGATACAGTACTTCGCGGAATCCAGCCGTGTTGGAGTGCACCCGTTTCTCATCCACCCCTCCTCCGGAGCATTGCTTACCGCTTCTCCCCTGGACAGAGAGACTGCGCCAGCTTTCACTCTCACCATAACTGCATCTGACCAGGCAGTAAATGTGACAGACCGGCGATGGAGGTCGCTGGTAGCAGAAGTGGTGATTTTGGACGTGAACGACCACAGCCCCACCTTTGTGTCTTATCCCATCGCCTCCATCAGAGAGGATGCTGAAGTGGGCTCCCTGGTGCACCGTGTAAGTGCCCAGGATCCAGACGCAGAGATGAATGGAGAAGTGACATACAGCATACTCTCAGGGAATGAGGACGCGGCCTTCATGTTAGATGGGTCGTCAGGTACAGTACTCTGGATGCCACTTCTAAATTACTTTGTTTTACCAAATATTGTGTTATGTTTTGTTTTATACAAGTTCTCAACTGTCCCAGGATGACTTCAAAGGCACCATGTAGCTGAGAATGGCACTGGACGCCTGATTTGCCTGCCTCTGCTTCCTAAGTCCTAGGCTTTCAGGTATATGCCAGTATGCCCAACTTTGTAGAAAGAAAATGTGACAGTGAGGACAGCATCCCTAACATGTTTATTTACAGAATACATTACTTTTGACTATGGACTCAGTGCTGTACAATACAATGCTAAAGGTCACCCTTTTTTATTTAATCTAAACTATTTTTTTTCCTTATTCCCTTTTCTATGCATCCCCCAACAACCACCACTCCTCTGGATAATTCTATAAATCAGATTGTTTTAAATAGCATACGTAATATGGAGTCATGCAGTGTTTGTCTTTGTATGACTAGCTTATTTTAGTCAGCACAATGTCTTCAAATCCAGGCCAGACATGCCATCGCCTAACGCAAAATCCCCTCATGATTGCTAGGAACCATTGCATGCCTGTACCATGTTTTCTATCCTCACTCATCTGGTAATAGACTTTCGAGTTATTTCTAACTTTGGCTACTATGAACAGTACGAAAGTGAACTTGGCATTGGCACTACCTCTTGGAGATCCTGATTTCAATTCTTCTGCATAATATTCGGAAGTGGTGTTATTGGGTGTGATGCTTTAATTATAATTAAAACAATTTTGAAACCGCTGTAGCTTCTCTGGAAGGATGGGACTTTATGATCCTTTTGCTAATTTTAAAACTATGTTTGAGGCATCCCATTTCTGTTTTCCACTTGAAACAATTTGCACTAAAACCGATAGTGCCCAAGGATTTTTATTTCCCTGAATTCCTACCCACTCTTCTTGTTGATTGTCCTATAATAATGCCACCCCTGTAGTTGTTATGTGACAGGCTTTTCCTAGAGAGATGCAACACACACACACACACACACACACACACACACACTACATATATATATATATATACACACACACACATATATATACATACATATATATCACATATATTGTATTTAGGGAACCAATTTTACTTGAACCATTTATTGATATTAACTTCTTTGTAGCTAGCTTGTATTCTGTGCACTGAGGATGCAACAGCCACTACTGTGACTCCTTGAAGTAGGAAATGCTACTAGAAGTAAAGCAAGGTGGCTACATACCAAGCCAGGATCATTGTGCAAGGACTTTGGTGTGGAAACGTGCCTTTAGATTATGCAAAAAAGCATTGGTTTGTAACTGGAAATAACATACATGTTTTAATGGCTGAATTTTTTTGTTCATAACGGACATTGTTTTTCATACCAACTGTAGCATTTTATGGTTTACATCAGCATTTACTCAAAGTCATTCTCTCTGCATGAATGTCACTCACTGCTATTTCAGTGGTCTTGCTGTCACTATGTTGTCAAATGGCATCCACTATGGTTTTTGTTTTTGTTTTTGTTTTTTTTAATGTGATGAGATAAACGAGTATATGCAAAGTATCAGCCCTCTGAATTTGGTAAAGAACTTTATGTGCTCTTCAGGACATTAAAACATCTTATGGATTACTATGTAATTGTCTACAAAACAGTGATTCCAACATGAGCCTACAGGGGTTGGGGGATCAGATGTAAGCTATTTGGTGAGCTGTGAAGAACATTACTTGGAATGAAAGTGAATGTGTAGGATTTGGAAGTTGTGAGACTAGCTGGCTCTACCCTGTTGGGAAGTTTTATCAGGACATTTCTCAAATCCTGACACATGGCTCCCTTCTGAGGCTTGCTGGAGCAGCACCTAAGTGCCCTGCTGACAAGAGATTCTCCAGACACAAGCTGACGATTTCTGCAAGAGCTGTGGCTCTTCTCAGAGCTCATTTAATGGTACTTTAAATGCTTTCCAAGATGCCCAAGGAAGGTCTGTTTCAGCCTGTTAAAAAAGAAGAATAAACTTGAATTGTGTCTTAGCAATGCCAGCATCATGAATCCTGAGCTATTACAATGGCTGCTTCTTTTGAGGTATTTTTCAAAGACATAAAATGATAATTGCAGAATGTATTCACATGAGATGGGAACCTTTTTTCCTCTCACAAGGCTCATGTTTCTAATTAAAAAAGCATAGTGAGTTTTCCTATGGCCCATATGAGTAATGATTTAAAAAAACTATTTGAAAAATCTGATTCAATATTGAATTATTTAAAGAAAAATTTTAGGGAGGCAGTCAGTAATCCTAAAAGAACTATGCGATAGTTATTATCCTATAATGGCTGTCTGTGTAGAGCACTGCACACACACAGGTTATGTGTTTTGGTACAGTGGGATATAAAGGTGGCTTATTTGGGAAGGTTATTGCCTGAGTTGCAACATCTTTGCCCTTTATTGTTAATAAAACAAATGGCAGTTAACCAAGAGTAAGTACACCAGACAGCAATTCTTTCAAAGCAACCAAATGTCCTGAACAATGGAGTCATAGACACATTTTTATGAGTGTATGCCATGCACCACAGAATATGTTATTATTATCATAGACACTTCTGAAAGCAAAGGAGATGTTGGATAAACTGCTAGCCTTGATGTAGGCCTCTCAGTAAATAACTGTATAAGACTTTTACATTTGTCATGTGTCTTCATAACTTAAATTGACTTTTCTGACTAAGAATGTTAACTTTCTGTCGTAGTTAATGCACAAATTTGAAGTTGGTTCAATAAATTTCACTATTTTATGACTCATTTGCCTAGCAATGAAAGGTGAGATTTTAACTGTGCAACGCAATGCAACCAGTCCTGAGCCAGGCGCCATCCATAGCCCACTGTGTCTTCTCTTTCAAAGCAGGCTTGCTCAGGACAGCCTGTCCTTTGGATTACGAAGTGAAAGCTCAGCACATTCTGACCCTTGTGGCCCGCGATGGGGGCACACCAGCACTTTCCTCATCCCAGACTCTGACAGTTACCATCCTCGATGTAAATGATGAGACGCCAGCATTTAAGCAACTTCTGTATGAAACCTCAGTGAAAGAAAATCAAAGTCCAGGGGTGTTTGTCGCAAGGGTTGAAACTGAGGACGCAGACTCAGGTAATCTGAAAGCAGTGGAGACTAGGTAATTGGCACCATAAAAGGCACGGAAGAGTTGATGGAAAGCAAAGTAGTAGTTTTGGAACAGTGAGTCCCGTGAGAGGGGAAAATGCTTGCTGATAGACCAACAACCTGAGGTGGATTTCTAGAACCCATGATGGAAGGAGATGAATGATTCTTGAATGCTCTTTTCTGGCCTGCACTTGCACGCTATGCCACATGCACGCATGCGCATGTACACTCGCACAAGTAATAATAGTAAATAAATTAAGAAAAACAATAATTATGGTGAAATGAAGTCACTACTTAGCTCAAATACCAAGTATTTTCGTTAACATACATGAAACAAAAAGCTATACGTGATGCCCGTTTTTATTTAGCATCTGTTTGTATTTATCTTTATTATTATTTGGAGCGGTACATGCCTAATCAGCATGTAATTTATTGATCTCACTGACATAGCAGGCAGAAGGATACACACAGCTTCATGCTTATCTCAGGGTGCACTGGATGCATTGAGCAGGGGCAATCTAATGCTTAAGAAGAGTGTGGGAAAGGCTTGCTCCAAGATCTGTGTGGAACCAATGTCAGGCGGCCTAAGTTGAACTCCTAGAGTTATCTCTGTCTTAAGCTTTATAACCCTAAAGAAGTTATTAGTCTTCTTATTTGTAAATTGGAGACAATTTAAGTGCTTAGTATGTAGCCCTGTTATAAATGTGAAGGCATTACTATGTGAAAGAGAGTTCATATACCAATTGGCCCAGCGAATGGCCAATGTTAACTCCTGTTCCCACCATTATAATTAACACAGAATACAGACACACAGCTCTGGGAACCTATGAGTGTCTCCGTGTTGCTTCTGTACATTGCTGGGTCTCTTTGGATGTTTAAGGCACAGTAGATTTAGTGGTAGTGTTGTGAAATATCCAAGAGTGGTGTTTCCCCACTAAATGTTGATAAGAACAGTAAAAAGATGGGATTTATTTAGCTTTCAAACTAAGTTATGAATCACTCAGCTACTCTGCTCTCTTGGGAAATACCATTCTGCCGCGATGGGCCTCTAATGTGAATTTGTCTAAGAAGCTAGGGAGGCTTTTTTAAGGCTTCCCACTGTTTTCCCTTTTTGACCAGAGTGGGGCAGTGTGATCAAAGACTTTTCTTCATTGTACTCCGAAAGAAAGGAGCATGCTCACAGCTGTTCTCAGCCTGTGAGGAGAAGTTAGCGCTTTTCCAGCACTGTTTGTGTTAGCGGGATAGGGACAAGGGGGGACATATACAGGCTGTTCCCAGGGAACATAACACACTCTGTGCATTTCACAGTGGTCCCACGGAACATACACACACACTCACACTGTGCATTTCACAGTGGACTGGTTTAGTGATGCTCTGGTCCAAGGTTCATGATGGAAACAGCAGCCTGGGCCTCCACAGGACTCAGGAACCACTTCTCAAAGGGGACTGCATAGGTTGAGCCCACACTAATGTGTAGCTAGGCTGTGCACGATCGTTTCTTCCCTTGGCCTTAATTTGTTAACTTTATTTTCATATGGGGTTCTACTGAAGAAACGTATGTATGTATGTATGTATGTATGTATGTATGTATGTATGTATGTATCTATTTTTCATGTTTGAAAAGGGAGAGGAGAATTTCTCTCAATATCTTTTCCCTATTAAAAAGACATTGCCATAATTAAATCATTCTACCATTTCCCCACTCTGAGAAGTTGCCTAGTGTTAATGTTACTTTCTTTTGTGACCTATTGATTATATTTGAGTTGAAACCTTATCATTGTAGAGATAAAAAGTATAATGAAAAATTTGATGCAGAGTTCGTTTTTGTGGCTTAACATTTATGGATATTTGAAACACAAATTAACATCATCCCAAATTTCATCACTTTTACATGACTTGAAGATGGTTTGCATAACTGAAAGTCTTTCCTCTTTTTTAACAAATTGATTAAAATTTTAGTTTTTTTTTTGTTCTTTTTAGAATTTCACACGAATACTGTCTTTACTATGTTTTTAATGAAGCCAGATCTGTTAATCAGGTGTTTTTGTAAATGCATGTGTGTGTGTGTGTGTGTGTGTGTGTGTGTGTGTGTGTGAATATATTTCCCCTGGATTTTTTTTCTGCACTGAACTGGTTAAAACAATGAAACAGGATTATGCATAAGAATTAAATGACGTGCTCAAGATTTTAACATAACTGGCATCAGGTTGGAATTTATGAATGGCTTACTTTATAGTATGCATTAAAAAATACTATAATGTTACTTAATACCAGAGAGCTGAGCATATGTGTTCTGGCATTCTAGAATGCAGATTTTTGAAATGTCAGCACTTGGTGTTGTTTGGCATTCAATGTCCAAAGGGATTTGAATGTTTATATTGTGTGACTCACTCTAAATCTAGCAGGACTTTTTTTCTTGTATTAAAAGGAAAAAAAAAA